>CM029654.1:2177847-2777847 GCA_017311315.1 Dendrocalamus latiflorus | reverse complement strand
TAATTTTTTGAGAGGTGTGTCATATCTTTGGGTACACTGATTCAAACCCTAGACGTGAGCTAGAGGAAAGCGAGAACTATTCAATCCAAACCGTGGCAGGTGTGGGCGAATCTTTCTCCTACGTGGTTAACATATTTGCCTGGGAAGCAAACATCTTAGACCAAAACACATGCATGCTTGCTCACCTGAAAATGACCAAACGGAAAGCATGAATTGACCAGGGGGCTACTGATCATGCACCACCTCACGATCATGCCCATACATGCTGATCCGGCACTGGCAGCCCACGGCAGCAGGCATGGGCGCCACTCCTCAGCTTGACCGTTTGGCTCCATTGCCGGAGCAGGCAGAAAAGGGAGCAGAAGGCATCATATATGGATCGTTCTAGATTCTTGGCACATGGCAGGTTCATGTGGAAGGAGGACAACACTAGATCCTACTAGGATCTTGAGCCCATGACCAGATATCTTATGTTGCAATCTTGCAAATTTGCAGTGCATGTGTATGATTCAGTTTGTATACCGTAGCTGTGCTGTATTGTGCAGTAGCTCTTTCTGCTTCAAACAGTTTCCGCTTCTGATTTCTAACTTTTGAAACGTGTCGGTTTCTTAATTTTGATTTTATTAGCTTTTTGGCTTTTTAGCTTATTTTTTTCATTTGCATTGTTTCTTGCAAACAGACGTTACAGTGTGTTTTTAACTGCTACATACAGTGAGTTTTAAGCCAGAAGCCAATAGCTAGAAGTTAGTTGGAGCACTACTAAAACTATTCTCTTTTTTTGGGCACACTCTGTCTCTGCGTTAGTCTGGTTTCAGCTGTAATTCTCAAGAAAACAAACAAAGAGTCAGAGACGCTTTACACATGGTGATGATTCGGTTTGGATGCTAGTTGACTGGAAAAGTTCCATCCCGTTTGGCAGAGCTCTAGCTCTAGAAAATCTGTAGATTTCCTAGAGCTGATCATCTGTAGATCTAGGAAATCCTGGATCTAGAGTTGCAGGCATGTTAAGTGCATTTACATGACTCATTTCATTTATATTATATATTAAATAAAAATATTTAAATCACTTTAATTTAGTCAACAAACTACAGATCTAGCATAGATCTCGGAACTAGAGTTGTGCCAAACAGGACCATATTAACTTGCGGAGAACCCCAACTTGCAAAATCAACCAAACAAACAGGGACAGCCACCTGTAAGCCATTGAACTGGCCAAAGACCCAGGGCAATCTGAGAACAAAACAGCCGTGTCAATTACCAGCTAATTAAGCTAAAACTGACCGATAGAGACAGTCCGGCCACTTCTGGGCCCCTTAAACCTTCAGAATCAAGACCCGATTTAGTGTCAAGCCTTGTATGTTCTTTCCTGTCTTGTACATAGACTTTTCTTTTCTTTAATACTAGTCAAGGTCAGCATGTTTTTGCGATCTACCATGAAACTAATTTTAGTGACATATTATGCGAGAAGGTTTTTCTTGTTTTTTTAACTATTCCTGTGGAAAGTACAAGGGAAAGAATAATTAACCACAAAATAGGTTTTTTTAAAGCTAAAGACGGAAGCTCTGATATTTATTTCAAAGAGATGAGAATAAAACACCTGCTCCGAAGCTGGAAAGAGTCCTAGTTGAAAACACCACAAACACCAAACTAGAGGCAACGCCAACTAGAATAACATGAGACACGGACGACTGTCTCTTAACACCTCACATAACAATACGAGATACTACTATGTAACGTTATCATCAAAATTAAAAATAAATAATAAAATCAATAAAAGAAATCATGAAAAAAATAAAACTTTAAAAATACTTTATTAAATAACTAACGGAAGCTGAAATAAATGTTTAAAACATGAGACCAGTCAACTTCTAATCAAATGAAGAACAAATGAAATAACAGAATAGTGGCAAGCCATGGTGCCGAAAACTCAAGTGCTCCTACCCATACATGATGCTATCACTCCACTGACCTTTTACCTGAGAATAGAAAAAGCAAGTTTGAGATTTGAAAATCTCAGCAAGTAGCTAACAACGGTCATAATATGGTGATTAAATAACAAGTAATGCAAGCAAGTAATTGACACATGTTAATTGTAATGAAACTAGGTTATTGAAAACACTGATATCGATCAGAGATAGAGGTAACAGGAACCGTAAAATTAAGGATAATAATTATTTAGCAAGTTATGGTAATGACACTGGCGATTACTTCCTACATACCCGATTATACAAGAATAGTCAGGCACAACATTATCCTCGACTGTATAACCACAGACGGAGTGTGATATCCTGAGTAACGAAAGTGTACGACCCCTGTACATTACCAGATGGATAGAAATCTCTCATATATGTGGGTGATAGAAATCTCTCATATATGTGGATAACCCCTGGCCAGGTAACTGTTATATTATTAATATGTTATATGGTGTGAATTTAAGGGAACTAAGACAAGACTAAGATAATGTTATGAGAAGTGAAAGGGTTTGCCAAGGTTGGAAATAAAAGGCCTAAAACCCGATAGGGCGATGTGAAATGATAATATGGTGATAGAGTAACTGTAACATTATAGACAGATTATATACTATGAATTTAAGGAAACTAAGAGTTGGCGAGGTTAAGACTATGATAAGTGTCAGGGTTTGTTGAGACAGTAAACGGAAAGCATAACTCCTGATATGAGGGTGGTATACTGATATGGAATGATAATAAGGTGGTAGATATCTAGGAATTAATCTAAAAGGGGTATTATAACATAGCTCACACAAGGGTCATCCATCCAAGTTTTATTAGGTGACAAGTGATTATTAGTCAGATTAATAGGTATGACGTATATGTAAATCTATCATGGTCCACATACAACATCAAAAGATAATGAATCATGGTATCAGGAACTAAAACATAGTAGCCCTAATGTAAAAAGAGTGCTAATAATTTTAAACCTAAATTAAACATGTTTATATGTACCCCCCATTAATGCTTGAAGCATTACTGGCTGAGTAAGTGGTTTTAACCAGAATAAAGTAAGTCGTCTTGTTGAGAGAGTCGTCAATGACCCAAATAGAGTCCATCCACCAGGGTGACCTAGAAGATCCAATAATGAAATCCATAGCAATATCTTCCCATTTCCACTAGGGAATCTCCAATGGCTGCAAAATAGCGGCAGGATTGGGGTGATCTGCTTCCACCTGCTGGCACACTGCACACTAAGACACAAACTTAACTATGACCTTCTTCATTCCTAGCCACCAAACTACCGCTGAAGGTCCTTGAACATCTTGGTTTCGCCAAGATGAATAGAGTGAGGGGGGTTTAAGAGCTTCACAAAGGATAACCCTCTTTACTTGCGAACAGGGTGGCACCCAAGTGCGGCCACAGAAACATAACAGCCTATTACCATCGACAAAAAAAGTCAGGCCCATGAGATTTAACCCGCATAACCTCTCCATGAGAGTGCTGGGTCTCCGAACCTGAGGCTTGAGCTTCTATCAAGGCATCAAACAAAAGGGGTGAAGTTTTCAATTTCTCCAAGGAAAGTGCTGAGAAAGCGAAATAAAGCAGAGTTTGGAGGCCCTCCAACTCCTCCTGGACTGAAGTTGGAATAGGAAAGCCATTACTTTGCTTTCTATTAAGGGCATCCACCACCATATTAGTCTTGCCTGGAAGGTAATGGATAGTGAGGTCATAATCCGTGATCAACTCGAACCAACGACGCTGCCTCAAATTCAATTCTTTCTGGGTAAGGAAGTATTTCAAGCTCTTAAGGCCAACCCACCACTACGGCTATCTTAGAAGGATCCACGAAAAGTCCTTTACCGCTGATAACATGGCCAAGGAAACTGACAAACAAAAGTTAGAAAGCACATTCCTTCAATTTAATAAGAGTTGATGCTTCCAAAAGAGATCGAGTACCCAACGAAGGTGTTGCTCATACTCCTTTGCAGTACTCAATACGTTGTCGATGAAGATGATGACAGACTGATCTAAGTACTCATGGAATACTCGATGCATCAAATCCATGAATACCGTCGAACATTGGTCAACCTAAATGACATAACCAGGAACTCAAAGAGGCCATAATGAGTGCGGAAGGCTATCTTCAGAACAGCAAAAGTCTTGATCCGGACTTGGTGATAACCAAACTGCAGATCTAACTTGGAATAGAACTCAACACCTTTGAGCTGGTTAAGAGGTCATCAATGCGGGCCAAGGAATAGCGGTTCTTGATGGTCATCACATTGAGAGCTCGGTAATCGATGCACATGTGTAAGCTCTTATCTTTATTCTCCACAAAAGTGATTTGGGAAACCCCACTCAGGGGTATTGCGTTGGATAAAGCCTTTGCTCTAGAGATTATCCAATTGTTGCTTCAACTCCTCTAGCTCAGTACGGAACAAAACGGTACGTAGCCTTGGCGATAGGTGTGGTGCCAAGGGTAGCATCCATGGCATGCTCAACCATTCTAACTGGAGGAAAGCCTGGAAGCTCGACAGGAAAGACATCAAAAAATTCTCAAACAATAGGCAAATCTTTTAGTAAAGGTTCTATGATAGGCTTCTCTAACAGGGCGAGAAGGCACCCCGACTTGCTCGTCCAGTGATGACCAAAATAGGAGGTCAAGAATGAAAGATTGAGGCATCACTCTTTGCCTTAATAGACGATCTCCCCATTATCTTGAAGTAGAATAACCTTACAGTGAAAGTAATGGATAGTTGCATAATGAAGAGACAACTAATCCATGCCTACAATCAGGTCAAAGGGTGGAATTTTGCCCACCCTTATATCAATGCTAAATTTATGACCTTTGATCTCTAGGGAAACGTTGAGGCAGGTAGGATTGCTAGCAAAAGGTCTATTGGTGGTGAACACCACTACGGAGAACGCCAAGGCACTAACTGGTACGGAGTGGTGTTGAATGAAGTGAGATGCCAAAAAGGAGGAACTAGCTTCCGAGTCAACCAATGCAAGAGCAGAGCGTGAATTCAAGATAACCAACCCTAAAAGTCACAGAGAGGGGAAAGGTAAATGGTAAGATGGGTAACAATAGAGAGGTAAGGCGTGATAACCAACTACACCACTCCTGAGTCGACAATGCGTAGGGACGTGCATCAGTACCCTTGGGTATGGTAGCAATAGAAGCAGGAACTGGAGCCACATTTTGATTGCCAGTAGGTGAAGGGAAAAGGCAAGCTAATTTGCAGTACCAGCCAGGGCCTTGCACTCCTAGAGCAACCCAGGCGGAAGAATGGAATCAATATTTAGGGGAGCACAGGATTGGAACAAGGTCATAGGATAGCAATAGGATAAAGAAAATGGTAATTAGATATGGAATCATGGTAATATGCCAATGACTAAATATGCATGCATAAATGAATTAGCCTGAAGCCTCGTGTACATTCAAAAAATTTCCAGAAACTACAGCCCGAGCTCTGATACCAACTGTAACACCTCACATACCAATATGAGATGCTACTATATAACGTCATCGCCAAAGTAAAGAATAAATAATAAAGGTAATAATAGAAATCATGAAGAAAGTAAAGCTTTAAAAGTACTTTATTAAAGAACCAACGGAAGCTGAAATAAATGGTTGGAACATAGGACCGGTCCATTTCTAATCAAATGAAGAACAAATGAAACAACAGAATAGTGGCAAGCCATGGTACTGAAAACTTGAGTGCTCCTACACATGCATGATGCTATCACTCCACTGGCTTTTACTTGAGAATGGAAAGAGCAAGCATGAGATTTAGAAATCTCAACAAGTACCCAACAATGATCGCAACAAAGTGATTAAATGACAAGTAATGCAAGCAAGTAATTGACACAGGTTAATTGCAATGAAACTAGGTTATTGGAAACACTGACACCGATCAGAGATAGAGATAACAGGAACCATGAAATTAAGGATAATCATTATTTAGCAAGTTATGGAAATGGCATCGGCAATTACTTCCCACACACCTGATTATACGAGAATAGTCAGGTACAACATTGTTCTCGACTATATAACTGCAGACGAGGTGTAATATCCTAATTAATGAAAGTGTACGGCCCCCCGTACATTATCAGGTGGGTGAAAATCCCCCCTATATGTGGGTAACCCCTGGCCAAATAATTATTATATTATTAACATGTTATATGGTGTGAATTTAAGGGAGTTAAGAGAAGGCTAAGATAAGGTTATAAGAAGTGAAAGGGTTTGCCAAGATTGGAAATAAAAGGCCTAAAACCCAATAGGGCGATGTGAAATGATAATATGGTGATAGAGTAACTGTTACATTATTGACAGATTATATACTATGAATTTAAGAAAACTAAGAGTTGGCGAGGTTAAGACTATGATAGGTGGCAGAGTTTGTTGAGGCTGTAAATAGAAAGCATAACTCCCGACATGAGGGTGGTATGGAATGATAATAAGGTGGTAGAGATTTAGGAATTAATCTAAAATGGTATTATAACATAGCTTACGCAAGGGTTGTCATCCATCCAAGTTTTATTTATTAGGTGACAAGTGATTATTAGTCAGATTAACAGGTATCACGTATATATAACTTTGTCATGGTCCACATACAACATCAAACATATAATGAATCATGGCATCAGGAACTAAAATATAGTAGTCCTAATGTAAAAAGAGTGCTAATAATTTTAAACCTGAATTAAACATGTTCATATGTTACCCCCCCCCCCATTAATGATTGAAGCATTACTTCTAAATCACTAATTAAAAGCATAAATTCTAGAACATAATTAACTAAGCATTCTAATAAACCTAAGAGCATGTGCAACGAGATAAATAATATTAGAAGTCTATAACCAAACAAGTATTAGTAATATGATAGCAATCAGGCAAGCATTGGTGATGTGATAATCACCAGGTAAGGTTTAGTAATACGCTAATAGCTAGGTAACTTTAGTGATATGATATTAGCCAGTTAACTTTGGTGATATGATATTAGCCAAATAACTTTAATGGTATGATATTAACCAGTTAACTTTGATGATACGATATTAGCCAGATAACTTTGGTGATACGATAATACACAGGTAATCTTTAGTTATATGATAATAGCCAGGTAATCTTTAGTTATATGATGATAGCCCGGTAATATTTAGTGATATGAGAATAGCCAGATAATCTTTAGTTATATGATGATAGATCGGTAATCTTTAGTGATATGATGTTAACCAGATAATCTTTAGTTATATGATGATAGCTCGGTAATCTCTAGTGATATGAAATTAGCCAGGTAATCTTTAGTTATATGATGGTTGGCAGGCAACGTGAGTGATATGACAATTGTAATTAATGGCAAAGGTGACGAGTAATCTGGAAACATATGGTATGTGGAACGGAAAAGGTTACGGCCGTGAGGTACTTGCCTTGAGCACGTTTGGCAGACTCGCTGCACGACTTCTCAAAACATCGTGTGAAACGCGATTTGGCTTAGCGAACCTTGCTCCACGGCACACGCTAAAGAAATCGCGCGCGAAACGTGATTCGACCACGTCCAAACCGGTCGAACCTCGTCGGCCGCACCGCTGCCACCGCCAGCCACGGCCGTCGCCAGCCCGTGCCGCCACCTTCTAGCCACACCCGGCCCACGCCGCTGCTGCGCCTCCTTCTCGGCCGCTGCTGGCCATTGCACCGCTTCGCCGCCACCTGCCATCGCCCCGTGAGCCCCCGCCGAGGTGCCACCGTGCCACCGCCACGCCTCACGGCCGCCTGCGCTGCACCTGTGCCACCTCTGGCTGCGCTGCCTCCCGCCACGACGCCCGAGTAATGCCCCTGTGCGGCTGCGGCTAGGCTCGGCCTACCACGTGCACACCCCCAAGCGGCCGCAACTAGGCCCCGCCACCACTCCAAAAAGGATGCACTGGTCACTAGGGGTGGATATCGAGCCAACTGCTCGTCTTATCGAGCTTTTTTCTAAAATTGGCATATTTTGATTTAATATCATTTTACGGATGATTTAAAAGTATTTTTAGAAACGAGCTAACGAGCCAAGCCGAGCCGAGCTTGAGCAAAATTCAAATTCATTTGAAATCAACTCATTTTAATATTTAACCAATTAACAAGTATAATTGAAGCAATTTTGAACCGAGCCAACGAGCCCACTAAGGAGCTTTTTTTCCACCCCTACTGGTCACCGCAGCCGCCGACGTGCCGCTCACCCCACGCGGCTGCGACTCGGCCCGGCCAGCCACGCCAACGAGGAGGATCTGTTGGAGGTGGATGCGACGGAAGACTCTTCTTAATATACGCAGTATGATCCTTTTCCTACTGTTTTTTTTCCCTAAAAAGGAATCGATCAAGACCCGATTAAGCGCCTAAACCGTGGTTAATTAATTGCAGAAAAGCCACCAGGAGATAATCAAGAGCAGTGGCTTGATACCATGCAAAAATATTTTTAACCTAGATCGATCGGCAGCTAGCTAGTGCTGGTAATGCTGTACCCATTTTCCCAATCTTGTTTCACGCACGAAGATCCCGGGGATAAGGGATGCGCGGCTGGCCGGGCAACTTAGGTGGTCGGACCAAAACTTTGCAGTGAGTTTACTAGTGGCAGTTGCAGTATAGGGGTTAGGCCTTTTCCCCCTTTCTATCTCATCTCATCTCATCTCTTCCCGTCTCTTCTCCTCTGACCCCTTGCATTGCAAATGCCATTCCACCTTCACCCGGCCAGTGAGAAGAGCACATACATCAACCGTATCTTGCAGAAAAGAGCGCATCAAATGATTCATCGCAGATATGTCAATGCAGTCCAAGCCATCGTGGTAGCAGCTAGCGTATCATGGATTTTTTTCCCCAACACAAGTTGGCCAAAGCTACCACCTATAGCATTGGCAATGCACCGTTTGATGGTATCTATCGAATCCTGTGCAGCGTAGAAGATACTGTATGTATGTGCAAAGGATGGTGTAATCTTGAAGCGTCTGATCAACAAGGGGAATATGCATGCATCATACTATACAACTATCGCAATTCACCTTTTAACTTAGGGCAATATTGCTCAATACCATTGCAGAGATTACAGAGTCGGAAAATAGAATCTAATGTGTCGCATGTGGTTCTAGGCCGCCATGTCATTCTCACAGGTGATGGTATTTTTCAACTCCATAACTTTTGTAATGGTATTAAAATAAATAATTCTTGAATTTAACAACTCTAGCTTTGCACGTATATGAGCCCCAAAGAAACCCCACATTTGTATGGAGCTAGCATAGATGCCTTTCCTTTTCTGCAACACACCATAGTTGAGGTGATCAAATGGAGATGAGACTGTTCTTTTTGGTTTTTGTTCAGTTTTTAGCTTTGGCTTTTTCAAAAGTCTAAACAAACGGAACGGTTTCTTCAAATGGCTTGGCTTTCCAAATCCGCCGGCGCACGCACCATCCCTGTCTGCGTCGCCGCCATCCACCACCATCTAAAAAGTACAACTAAAACCTATTAGACATAGGCCAAAAAGTAGTACCAATGTTTTTGCGTGTGTATTGCGGGTTATCTCAGTACCACTGGAATTTCTGATCCAGGTGCATTGCCAATGCAGAGCTGATCTGGCCATTAGCTCTTCCAAAATGGCAAGTTGATGTGCATCTATGCGCCTCAAGGATTTCAATTACTAGCAATTTTTTCGGTGGTCATCTTATCCTGCTGTGGTCTATGTGGCCACTGATGCATTATTAAAGCTTCCTCGTGTGAGCAATGTCGTCGCGTGTACGACGTTGTACGATCTGTAGTTGCTTTGTCTAGTCAACAATTGCTTGCTAGGCGGCTAGGCCTACCAATCATACGAGTACTGTGCATCAGTAAAGACATATATAATGATATATGTTAAAACTTTGATAAGGAGAAAACACACACATCGCAAATAAACTGAGAAAACACACGAGAATTTCCGAATTCTCTATTCTCTTACTTACTCCCCCTATTTTCTTCTTTTCCTTACAAAACTGGCTATAAGCCTCCTCAATATATAGGCTAATAATCTCCTACTAGCATACGTATTCGGACTTCAAGTTGGACACAATTTCAACTTGAGTTACACATAGAGACGAACTCTACTACGTCTTGAACTCTAAGTTAAGATTATTTCTAACAATCTCCCCTTTAATTTTGACTTGACATACTCTAGTTTTAGTCTCAATGCATTATGAAATATGAACTACTAGCCACGCCTCCACATGAAGCGTTCTACACGCAAGCTATATGTAGGAACTCAACTCAACTGATACGGTTCTATCCAGATGCAAAGATTCTAAAACATTGAGGCAGTCGAACTCAACTACGACTTACTAAACTCACATTTGACATAGAACGGTGACACATCTCCTCAACGTTCTGATTCCTTTTCACCTTGAGTTTGGGTGGCGACACATCTTCTCAACGTTCCGATTTCTTTTCACCTTACTTGAGTTTGGACAGCGACACATCTTCTCGACGTCCCTGACTGTAACCTTCATCAGAGCAATGTTAGTTCATCATCGCTGAGCGCTTTAGCAAGAAACGCTTCCTTCATCTTGATTGCCCAGGTTGCATAATTGCTCGTTGTGAGCATCGGATAATGCAGTGAGACAGCGGAACTCTCCTTCGCCATCATACTGGATGATGCCTCGTCATCGGTGACACCACTTCCCAGAGAACGTGACATGATCTTGAGCACGGATCAAGATCTCGGGTTACTTTGAAGTGGCTCTTGGACCGAGGGAACGGAAGGACGTGCCGTGCGCGTCTTTTTCCTGGGAGAGCTGCGCGAAGACGAGCAACGTGCGCCTCAAGAACGCCACGTGAGACGTGCTGAAAACGGAATCGCCGAGACGATTTTTCCAACGACTCGGTTCTCGCCTAGGCTCTGATACCACTTGTTAAAACTTTGATCCAGGAGAAAACACACACATCGCAAATAAACTAGGAGAACACAGGAGAATTTCTGAATTCTCTATTCTCTTACTTGCTCCACCTATTTTCTTCTTTTCCTTACAAAATTGGCTATAAGCCTTCTCAATATATAGGCTAATAATCTCCTACTAGCATACATATTCGGATTTTAAGGTAGACACAACTTCAACTTGAGTTACACACGGAGACGGACTTTACTACGTCTTGAACTCTAAGTCAAAATTATTTCTAACAATATAGACAACTGTTATTTATAATAACTTTTATACCATCTATAGATGGTAATAAATATAACTTATATAATGAGTTATCTTTTTATATATTTTTATAGATAGCTTCTCCATAATACAACGTGTTTTGTTCTTGTGTTACAGTCGATTGCTACATAGACAACACAATTCTCTATACTCTCTTTCTCTCTCATCTATATCATCTCGTGTCTTACGTAGCAAGACTTACAGATAGCTGACGTCACGTCAGTGTATATGCTCTAAAGCATACATGTGAGTTAGGTAGACATATATACCTCTTAAAATTTTTTTGGAAGAAAGGGTAGACATGTATACCCACCTCTTAAATTTTATATGCTGATGCAATCCTTATTCTTCAGAGATTTCCAATGATTTCAAGAAGAAATTTCGTTGGGTTAAATGTAAATTTGGTCTAGCTAACTGGTAAGGACTTGCTAGATTTCATTTGGTTCATGATGTATCTGACGGGCACTTTGATGATTGTTAGAGTATGTCATTGTCAGATTAGGAATGGGTTAATTAAACCTTTTATTTATACATCTATCTAAGTTCACATTATGGTATGTCTCATAGCCAAATCTTCTGTCAGAAAACACCATTAAGAAAATGTGGTAAGTATACACATTTGACCTTACCTGCCCTAGGCCCTATAGGTAGAAATCCAATGTGCACCTTACCCATCCGGTTTGTAATTTCAAAAAAGTTGAAAAAATCTTGACATTAAGACCATTTTTTTAAACAGGGTATATTCATTAACAACGTAACTTACATACGCTGATTGTACATAATTCTCAACTGCATCTTCCATGAGAACATTTACAAAATATCCCAATTACAAAGAGAAAAGCTTGAGGGGAAATTTTCATGTATAACTAACTCATCTCATGGTGCTCTCCATCTCAAGTTTTTGCCAGAAACTGGCATGCATCTCCAGATCAACACCCATTGATTCCAGCAGGTTTTAGTTAGTTTTGTGGTAATCCCAGCTGGTTTTAGCTAGTTTTGTGGCTTGGACACATATGCCTGCAAGAATGCAAATATAGAGCCATGCATGATCACGCGCAAGGACAGGGTATATTGTTAGCACGCAGTCCCGTCCACATCACAGCCGCAAAGGCAGGAAGGACCGAGGGGGAAGCTTCGTCCAAATGCAGCCATTAGCGTCGTCTTCTTCCTCAACATATAAGTACTTGCCAAGAGCTCTCAGCCTCATGCATCTGCCAGCCTCGGGCTCTGGCCTATCACTTTCAGTTACAGTAACTAGTTTTTAATCGATGTGTCTTTTTAAGACGGGGTCAGATAGATTGTAATATACACTATACTAAGTTCAAATATACTGATCAAAATCATATACGACTGTTTCTCTCTATGTATTGTCTCTATGTATTGACATCCAGGCCCCACCGACACGCGCAATTTGTTCAGGGCACCGGTAGAAGTGGAAAAAGTGCAAGGGAGGAAAGGCAAAAAAAAAAGAGAATATTTCATGGAAAAAAAGAATATTTCATGGGCGAGCGAACGAGTGTCTCGGCGGCAGGAATGGAATAGAAAACAGTGTGCAGGGTAGAGCGGTACAGTAAGGGCATCTGTAGTGTATATAACCCAAAGGGTCTTAAGGTGGGTCCCATCTAAACCTTAAGACCAACTCCATAGTGTATATAACCCAAGTGGCCTTAAGACGGTCCCACATGGCAGATAAAGAAAAATTGTATTTTAATGCTTATGGTCAGGTCTTTAGCTTGAGGACCAGCCTTAAGCTTTTTTTGCTTAGGGTCTGCTTAAGGTCACCTCTGTAATGTATAAGGTTGACCTTAAAGTGGCTTAAGACCTCCTCTTTTCATACACTACAGATGCCCTAAGGGATTGGAATTGGGGGGAGCAATCGATGGCCACCAGCCATGCATGCACCGGCCAGTGCTTACAACAGATAGAGAGATTATCTGAATATTTGTGGTACTGATCTGATGATCATGCGTGCATACATCGTAGCTTAGCTTGCGTTTAATCGTTAGAGATGTGTTTTCTTTTTAACATGTTTTTTTTCCTTTTGTTTGTGTTATCTGTAAAGACATAACAGTGTTTTTTATTTTTTAATTGAATATCTTAGAAAAATGTAACAGTTGCTATAATAGTATTTTAATCAAAAGTCATAGAAAAAAACAAAAGGACGTACTTTGAAACAGATCCTTAGCAAGTTGTGGCAATGTTGGGGCACGATCACTCGATCGGCTAGCTGTTGCTCACTCACTCCGAAGTTTCACCTTCGCGCAATATGTGTGCGTGCTAGTGCAATTGGGCTGCTGCTCCTCCTTTTGGCGCCCCTCTTGGTACCAGCTAGTGCAATTCTGCAATTATAAATCTCTCCATGTAGATTAAGCCCCAGGTTTATTTTTCACGGTTTTCGAGGTAAAGAAACATGATGAGACGAGCGCAGTGCAGCTCGAGCTGGAGGGCACCATGCATGCTTAGATGCAGGCAGGCAGGCACTAACTAGCTTCACTCACCTACCTCGCTGCTTCAGTCGATGATCCATCACTTGCAGCATGATCAGCCGCAGTTGCATCGCATCCAGGATACATGCATGCTGCAGGTTGCACTGCATCATTGGATGACCTCTGTTGGTCATGTAAAGATCTGGGAGCAATGGGCGATCGCCCATTGGCCCATTCCTTCAGCTTTAGCTGTAGGCGACCTCGCCAACCATGATCCCATGACTCGTTCCCAGCACTGCAAACCTGCAATGCTCTATCTCTTTCTTCATCGAGAGAGAACTATCAATCGTACGTGCATGTACAGCAGGTAGAGAGATGCAGTAGATTAACTGTCACTCTTGCTACTTGCTGCAAGTAGTTGCTAATGCGATGTGAGCCATCAGAATCCGTCCACCCATCATTGGGCGGTCCACATGCACGATTCCACGAAGCTCTCGTTGGGAAATGGCACAAGGCGATCCAGTACAATTATTGCCCTCTTGGAAATCCAGGATGGATTGGCCGGCTCGAAATAAGAAACGTGCACGAATGAACGTGCACTGCATATGCACTGCCTTTTCGATTCAGCTGCTCTCTGATCTGCATTGCAATTTGCAGCCAGTGATGGGCAGCAACCTAGATACTTCCGTTCCCTGTAGAGGAGGAGCCCGTGTGTTGAGGTGATTGGGCTCGCATTGGAGTGCAGAACTGCAGGCCAGGACCAGTGACCGGCATGTCTATATGCTACAGTTCAGAAGAACAGCATGTATCAACATTGAGCTCGAGCCTCGCAATATCAGGTACAGAACCGATCGAGAAGATACACCTTACGACCTACGAGCCAACTAGGCTATTCAACACAACTGAAATGGCATACCGAGAAGCACGGCGTGGCAAACCAAGCACATCTGTTGCAATAATATATACAGATACATCATCCAAACCGGGCGGGAGTTTTGAGCTCCTGGGCTAGTTTCTTAAAACACCAAACAAACACAACAGAAGCTCTGTCTGATGCACTACCAGGGACGAAACAACAGGAAGCGTGTTTAAAATCACTGATCCAGGGCCTTACCCTGGCACACGTGGTAAACACATGGTACTTCATTTTGGAACCTGATCAACGACCTGCTCAAACACAGAGTTCGAGTTATTCTTTGGCTGATGTGGGCCGCTCGTTGTAGCATGGCTGCCCCCATTAGCGTCCGCGGCAGCAGCCATCTGCAGAGCGATGCTGTCCACTGGATCAGGGGTTACAGTTCTGTGACTCCCAACTTGACCGCCTTGAATGCATGCCAGCTCGGCCTTCCATAAGCTCAGCTGGAAGGTCATCTCTGCTCAGATCTGGGGATGCATGGGCTATTCTACCCTCTTTCTCATCCAACCAGCCCCCAAGACCTACTTCCAAATCCCTAATATCAGCTGCCGTCCTCGGTTCATCCCAAGGTACTGGCTTCCCGTCCATTTCAAGATCTCCAACAGGCTTGCCCATGTTGGGGCTCATGAAACCCCTAGATGGAACGCGCACTTGCCGTAGCTCTGGCTCTACCGTGACCCTTTCCCGGAAATTGCTCTTTGAAGGAGGAATAGGGGTGCAGAATCTCTCTATAAAGTTGTTCAGAATACCTCTATTATACGGGTTAGCATGCCGATCATAGCGGTACCTGAAATTCTCATAGGTTGTCTACAACAAAAAGGTATACGATTAGCCAGTGAATTGCAGCTGCTGCACTTAGGAGATGACTATTGAAATGAACTAATAACTACCTGGTTGGTGCTCATGAGATAGAAATGGAAGACAGACAAACCACCGACAAACCATACACAAAGAAAGCAGTAGATAATCAGAACAATGGAGGCTGGTGTCTTTAACATTGCCTTCCAAACTGATAAATGCTCAGCATCTCTGATCTTGATTATGTACACCCAACAGAAGGCAAAAACATAGAGGCAGAGTAACGTGGTGGAGAATACAAACATGTAGAAGAACCGATAATTACGCTGCACCAAATATGCTTATGATTAGACAACTGATTTGAAGATAAAGTCATTGGAACTCTTAAATTGAGAAATGCCCAAAAAAAGAGCAACTCTGAAAATACCTGTGAGCGTGCACATGCAACATGCTTTTTAAAAATAAATACAGAAATGCTAGAAACCTCAAAAACTTACCAGTCCTATACATTGGCCAACCCATGGGCAGTGATGATCAAACCTTTCCACACAGTTATTGCAAATAGAACAGTGTGAGCATCGAGGTGGTCGGTAAAGCATGCAGGTGTCACAGTATTTAATCCTCACACTGATTCCATTTACAATGACGTCCTTTGTCTTAGGCAAACGGAATTGCTGTGGAGTCTGACCTCCAATATCATTACTCCCATCAATGCCTTCAGGTTCAGGAGGATGAGTATTACGAGGTATTATACCAGGATCTCTACCAGAGGTAAGAAGCAGCAGAATCAGATCCTGGGAAAGAAAAAGAAAAAGAAGTTCAGTTATGTGCATATTTCCAAAATGCATATTCCCTACAACATACATGTAGAAAGTTTATAATCATAAGTTCATAACAACCGTGGTCAGTGCAAGATACAGGACAGTAAACACAAGAAAATAAGTTCACTGAAACCATTTTACGGGGAGAAGTAATGACTAAGAACTTTACTGCTTATTATAAGAGGTGAAGAAAATGAAGTAGTGACTGTACTAGTATGCTTACATAAATGGTGAAGACAACCACCACTACCATCACTGAGATACCCCACTGATCGGGAAAGTCATTTATGAGGTGTCTGGCGACAAACACACAGAAGGTCACCACTGGTGCAATGACGAGGAACATAGTGAGAAATAAGGATCTCACATCAGGCCCAAATATAAACCTCCCTTGCAAGAAGAATTCCTGTGAAACACAAAGACAAACGGATGTCATCAGCAAAGTCCAACAAATCTGATTGCAAGCAATCACAGCAGACTAGATGTCTTTTCATACAAAAAATCAGACAACTTATAACAACAAGAGCTTCCCTGAGAAGCCCTGTGAGCCGCACCCCATCTAGAGAAGCTTAAGCTCATATTGGCTTTAGCCTTTAAGTTAAAGTTGAAGCTCACCAAAACAGGGCCTGATGTCATTCCAAAAGGCCACTGAACTAACATAAATTCATAAGCTAAAGAAGTATATCTTTGGCTGATGACCGTTTCAAATTGTCATTTAGCTCAACTGGCCCAATATGTTATTATCAAGCCAAAAGTACAGGAAAGCAAACAAAATGAAATCTATCCTAGCGCTCAAGCCATAAGACAAAGCTCATGAAAATATTAACATGAACACAGTCCAGCATATCATAGAGTTAGCCAGAATAATTTTTGGTTGACTTGGTTCACTAGTAAGTGCAGAACTCAATAACGAATTATGTCAAGTGAAAAAAAGGAAAACAAAAATATCACAAGACGGTGTAATAAAAAAATTGCTGAGAACTAACTGGCTTGGAAATTCATGAAACAGTAAAGTATCAAAGTCCTCCAAAATTTTGGTTATCAACTTATCGTTGTTGGTGTCTTGGTGACATCGTTACTTGTACAACTTCAAACTTTGCACAAATGTTCATTTCATTTTCACCCATGTGCTAAATGAAATCATTTCCAACTAAAGCATAGGCATCCTCATAGATAAATCATAAGTTTATATTCATCATAGAATCAAAACAACTCCAACCAAAATTTATTCATAAGATATATTGCACTTGAATTTATCCAAAATGCAATACTATTTCCCATGGAATGATTGCATATGCTCAAAATGATAAGCCAAAAAAAGAAAAAGGCAAAACCAAATTAATTATGGATCTTTTCCAACTGGGACTTACATTTCGTTCTTATCATGAAAGCATTACTGCGGCACACTCATCCAAGTAAAAACAAACTTACAAAATAATCCAATAATTAATCATTTCCTAATCGCCCAATTCGCCAGCCCACCGAGCTAGAAGAGCATGACAAATTGGCCAGGGGCAAAAGCCTAATTTCCCAGGCACACGTGAACCAAGCCTGCAAGTTTCCCCAATTCGAACCCCACATCCTCCAATGGCATCACAGGAACTGCAAAAACGTAAACTGGCCAACTGGGTGCTGAAAAATTCACCTAATCGAGTAATTCCCCCAACCAATTCCACAGATAAAATGAGCCAGGCATGAAAAAAAATCCTATAAATTCCATTTCACCAAAACCTAACCGATCACTGCATATAGTGTATCGCTACATCCAGATCCAGATCCCCCCTAGGGAGATAGAGGGAAGGAGAGCTTACGTTGCTTCCTTGCCAAACCTGGTAAACCCTAGGCTGCTCGCCAGCGGCCGCGGCGTCGCGGCCGCCTGATCCGCGGGATGGCGGCGGCACGTACATCCCGCCGCCTCAGAAGCCGGAAACCCTAGGGAACCTACCCCCACGTAACCTCCTCCTCTACGAATGACGACCAATCAATCTCCAACACCTCCCCAGCGCAAGGACCCCGACGCAACGCCGCGACCAGCCGCCGCACCGAGACGCCCCCGGCGAGGAGGAGGGAAGGAGCGCTGCTGTGGAGGCGGCGAAACGGAGGCGGAAGGGGGAGACGGAGAGGAGAGGAGAGGAAGGAGAAAGTCTTCCGGTTCGGTCGAGGAGGAGGGGACGGCTCGCGTTGGACGAGAGGGACGTGGTCGCGTGTCTGCGTCTGACAGGCTGGGCGCGCGCTCGCACCGTGGGGACACCTCGGAGTGCGCGCAGCAGGGTGGCGGCTCGCGACGACGACCTGGGCCGACTTCTGCAGATGGGCTTTCGCCCAGAAGAAATCAGGGCTTGCGTTTGGCCCATTTCTGATTTCTAACCCACCTCCTCCTGTCCTACATTTCACGTCACAATTCAAACGACGAATCTCAACCTTTTTCTCAGCGCCATAGTTGGAACATTTGAACGTAGACGATTAAAATTTCGTCAACTTTCCAGCTACATCGTTGAAGTATAGACAATTTAGTAGCGTATTCTGATAACATAGAGGATAGCACTAACATGGATAGATATTATCAGCTGCTGCCTATGAGCATCCATGGCAGATAGCACGAATATGTTCGCCCGATACATTCGACACCCAATCGTCTCAACCAAATGTTCCAGCCACATAGAATACAGTTAGGTGAACACGAGAATCCATGAAATCATAACACGAGTTGAATTTATACTACTGCACGTCGTCTCTTTTAGAGAGTTCTTCTGGCAATGGCAATGCCTTCCAGGACCATCAGTTCATCTGTAGACCTGTGCGCGTGCATATACTCGTTGTCATTACCACCTCATTGGTAGTTTGGGTTGCCTCCTTGGCCTTGATAGCCTGGTGCACCGCCATTGTAGTTAGGATTGCCACCACCTTGGTAAGGGGGTGTGTTGCCGCCTTGGTAAGCTGGCCCTGCACCCTGGTACCCATGGTAAGCTGGGCCTGGGCCGCCATGTGTGTTGCCTCCCGGGTTACCCTGGTAACCTTGGTTACCGCCCTGATACCCAGGAGGTCCACCTTGGTAGCCAGGAGCACCACCCTGCTGATATTGAGGTGCACCACCCGGTGTGTAGCCTGCCTGTGGGTTTGGCATTTGGGGCTGGTAATTTGGTGGGCCGCCTGTGCTGTGCGGCGGAGGTGGTGGTGGAGGCATGTTGCCAGTGTTCTGACCAGGTGGAGGGCTGTTGAAACCCTGCCCAGGAGGTGCATCCCTGTTCTGGAAGTTCTGCATGTTCTCCCTTCTCCTCTCAAAGTTCCTTGACCTGTCAAAGTTGCGGGGCCTGTCGTTGCGCCGAGATCTTTCATTGGCACGAGCATTGTTCCTGACCCATTCCTCGTGGTATTTAGGATCATAAGGAACAGCTTGCCCATCTATAAAGGGCTCCCCTGAAACAGAAGGTAAGAAGTATCAAGTGCTTATAGATGTATTGATTCCTGTCAACGTAAATGAACAAGCTTTCAGCAATGATAAATATGCTCAAACTCGCACTATAAAATTTGGTTCTAACACAAATGCACATAAACAATGAATACACAGATTTTCTCACAACACATTAACATTGGCTGGTGCTTCTAATAATTTTGTAAAGACATACTGCATAGTTGGTTATAAACAATGGACCTGTTACAAATAGTGCAACAAACTGCCATGTCAAGGCTACCAGTTTAGAAAGGGCATCAAGTTAGGCTACATCTTTCTTGGTAAATGTGTTTATGCCATGCAGAAAACACATGTACAAAAGTGTCTACCAATATTCAACCATCTGAGCTGATTGGACAAAGCTCAAAGGGTTCATGACCCCTGTTTAACCTGATCTTAAGGACAAGTATATCCCTAACCACATAAAAGCCATCGCAGAAGCAGACAATGGGCACATAAGCAAGTCAATTAAGCAGAGGCAAGTAAAAATTTTTGGACCACTAAACTTCAGATTCTGGCTAATAAATTAACATGTCAGGTACATCCGATTTTCAACAAGGGGATATGATTCTCCTAAGCACCCCATAAAATATCTATTCCTAAACCTCGTATTTGAACCATTGATCAATATATGTTCAGGTAGGCTGCTTGCCTACCATAGTGTTCCACAAAAAGAACATGGAGATCCAAATTGCTCAATCTAAAAAAACTATGGTAATGAATCCAACTAGGATTAAAAAGCCACCAACAACACTAAGCAACATAAAGAACAGGGAAAAAGAAACAATCCATGAGTAATCAGGAGTTCGGTGGGACCATGACCAATAAGAAATTGGGAATGATTAGAGAACAGGAAAAAAGAAACAATCCATGAGTAATCAGGAGTTCGGTGGGACCATGACCAATAAGAAATTGGGAATGATCCTTATTCAGATAGAAAAAAATGTTATAATTACCTCCATAGTCCTTATTTTTCACATCCAAGTATGAATCAGGAAGAACCCAGCGTACTTTGGGCACATCTGCGAATCATTAACAGGTGTAAGATCCAAGCAAGAACATTTGAGCGTATTCTATAACAAAACTTCAAGATTGCTCATGAAATCACTAACACCTTTAAGTTTGTAGGAAAGCTCCTCAGATACAAGGGCACCAAAAGCAAAGTAATGACGAGTTGACACTGAATATATCTTCATCCTAGCTTCTTCCTCACTGGGACATGGAATTGGTTATAGACGTCAAGGTAGATACATTTGAATATTTTAAAAAGCCAACAAGAAATGTAAAACAATGTTGGATAAAATCGACAAATTAAAACTTGTGTAAAATTCCAGATCAAGGTGAATGAGAAATACCAATTTTTTTTGTAAAAAATACAACCAGGATTAATCAAAAACAACATATCACAAATGCTGCCCCCACATAAAACATGAAAACTGGTAGCCTCGTAAAATCAGATACAATAGAACAACAACAAGGTGAAATTACAGACCATATTCCCAACTTCACTGATGTCATTAATAAAAACCCCCACCCGCTAAACACATTCACAGCAACAGAGCACCCCCCATTTACACAAGCACACAAGCTCACACCATACATTAAAATAGCTAACAGCCTAATCACATTTGATACAAGCGCTAAAGATCAAACCAAAATTTCTGTCACATTCGTAATGAGCAAGATAAAAGCCCTATACTCAAATCACTGATACCTAGAAACTGATTCAGATCCAAACAATAACCTGTCCAGTCAACTAAACATTATTATGGAACATAAGAGCACCTCGGCCAAAACACACCAATCTCTACGGAACAAGAGGGCACTGCACATCACATCCATAAGCCCGTACCCTCATCACCCAATAGAGTAAACATGGAGTAAGATCGGAGAAATGGTTCTGGTAATACCTTCCGACGACCTGAGCGAGGGTCTTGATGTAGCTGTCGATGATCTCGTCGCGGGGGACGTCGGGGTTGGAGGCGTTGCCGGGGGGCGGCTCCATGACGACCAGCCAGTGCTCGAAGTCGCACCCGTCGAGGAGGATCGTTTCCTTGGGCGGGCGGTTGCTCCAGTTCGGGGACGAGTCCCTCAGCGACGAGTTCGCCGGCTGCGCCGCAAAGCACCGCACCGCCCCGCGCGCCGCCGCCGCGGGAGCGGGCGAGGCCGCCGCCGGGAGGAGGGTCGCGGCGGCGGCAAGAGGGCGGATGAGGCGGGAGGCCGCGGCGGGGAGCGCCGAGAGCCGGGAAAGGAGGAGCGCGCGCGACGCTGTCGCCATGGGGGTAAAAACCCTAGGAGACGAGGAGGAGAGGAGATGAGGTCGGGACGGAGGATAAGGGTTTAAGCCGCAAAAGCGAGGTGTTTTGATAGTGGAATGGGGTTGGGGGCGAAGAATCTGGAGCGCCGAGGCTTCTAGATTTGGGGCCTTGTTGGGCTTAGCTTCTGGCCCATTGGCCCGTTCTTTATGCTTCGCGCCTTTCTTTCGGTTTCTAAAAATACTTTTCGACTTTTTAACTAGCTTTCAGATATAATCTATTTAAAATAAAACCTATAAATTAATTATATTACACATTATAATAACTTTTATATTAGTTAAAGCCGTACGTAAATTTTTGTTACTCTATCTCATAAACAGCTTAAAAATACTATCTCACGAACAGCTTAAAAGTTATAAGTCGCTGCCAAAACCGAAGCCAAAAGTCCATTTGTTTTTCTTAGTTTTCCGGTAGTTCAGCTGTAAAAACCTTTCTAACAAATTTTCGTTCACCTCTTTTATTTTGTCTATATTACAAGTTTATTTTCTCTTTGAATTTTCGAGCTGATGGAACAGTTTGATGTTTCTTTTCCAGGAATGAGGGCTTCTGGTTTTAAATCGTCCAAAAGTAAATTTATTTCAGAATTCTGAAGGGTACAAATTGCGCCTCTTCAGCCCAACCAGGTATTCATTCAAGCAAACTGCAGGGATTGAATGATCCGTTACCACACAAGCAAACCCAAGAGAAAATAAGATAAATCAATCCCATCACAAGCTTCGTGTAAGACATCGTCGCCTATAGATTGGCTGCAATAGAAACGGGTCATCCCCTACAGAGACCGAAGAATCAAAGAGCAGTAGCTTTATAAGAAAGCTAGACACATCAAGGATCACCACAAGGGCAACAGCTAAGTGTTGCCCAACAGTAGATTAGATTGTTGGAAGCACATTAACTCTTTCACTGGTAAAACTCGCCATTGTTCACATGTTGAAGACAAATTGAAGACATTTTGAGGAAGTAATCGCTTTGGGTGCCGACGCCCTACTGCATCTCAAACCGTTTGGCAATCAGCACGCTCATGTCAAGATACCTCTGAGCGCAGTTGGTCAGGCAAGTTGTTTCTCCGGAACTGAACTTATTTCCTGGCGTGCCGGTGATGCATTTGTCCCAGCAAACGCTTGTCAGCTTGCCAACCATCTCGCTCACCATCATCTTCTGCTTCTCTTGCTGCAGAGTTAAAGGACTTCACATGAGTTCTTTTTTAAACCGGTTACAAAAGATAACTAACATGGCTGCATCGATGAAAACAAACCAACATACTACAAAGAGTTTTAGCATGGGAGATCGGCAAGATATAGTGTGGTAAACTGGTAATAACTGGAAAAGGATCACCACATAGTGTGGGGCTATGTATTAAGCAAAATTATGGATGATAAAAAAACATTCAAATAGGACACAGATGTAAATTTCTGATGAATGTCACAAAAACAATATAATCAGTTGGTGCGCAGAAGGATTGAGGCTAGGTACATATACAGCATGATGTAATGGACAAGTCCTGGGTGCTTTTCTTAAACTCTTAATACTACTAGAGATACAGCAACAATGGTTGCTTTGCTACAAATGATGATGACCTTTCATATTTGGGAGTGACTATTGCACAGGCGACTGAAATTTTTTTATCTTTCAGTCACCTGAAATTGCACTCTGAATCACCTAAAGTTGCAGGTGTTTTTTTGGAGGGGGACTGCAATTTTAGTTGATTGAGAGTGCAATTTCAGGTCACCTGAAGTTGCACTCTGAATCACCTAAAGTTGCAGCTGTTTTTTTTGGAGGGGGCTGTAATTTCAGTTGATTGAGAGTGCAATTTCAGGTGACTGAAAGATAAAAAAATTTCAGTCGCCTGCGCAATAGCAAAATTGTTCATATTTAGATACAAACAGGTGATCTATATGTAAATGGAGATTTTTTATAAAGGAGGAATGGAACCTCCGGCTCCCATTAACATATGAAAATAGAGATACAAAAAATATCTTCTTAAAATATTGGGAAAAGTCCACTCTTGATCCCTCAACTCTTCGCGTGGTTTAATTTCCGTCTCTCGTCCGCAAAACTGGGTAAAACACGTCCTCCAACTCTCAAAACGGTTTAGAACTCATCCCTCCCGCTAGCAAAAGACGGTTTCGACCGACGTCATATTGGATCCGAGCTAGCAGGAACAAGGTGGGGCCAGCGTGTCACCGAGTCCACGGATAACTGACCAACGTGCCATGGAAAAAAATAAGCATTTTTGGTTTTTAATATAAAAATGAAGGTGAGCCCACCTCATTTTGGCCATCTGCGATCCAATGTGGCGTGCCACGTGGATCAAACTCAGTCAAAACCACCTTTTGCAAGCAGGAGAGATAGATTCTAAACGGTTTTAAGAGTTGCAGATAAGGGACAAAAATTAAACCATGCGAAGAGTTGAAAGGCCAAGAATGGATTTTTTCCTAAAATATTTTATCAATAACTAATAGTGTAAGTTTGACAATCCTGAGCCCCAAACAAATGGATCAATTCTGCAACAGACAGCAAGAACAGTACTGTTATTCTCATTCGCAGCAACAGGAAATTATGTATGATTACCAGCTTGTGATATTGTTCTCATAGATGTACCCTACAAGATCTACCAATATGCAAGCAACCCAGTATTGGCATGGCAACAACACAGATGAGGAATCAAGGAAGCAAAGCAAAGTGGCATCGCAAATTTGCAACAGAGCTACTGAGGATAAACAAGTATGTCAAGTAAAAGCAAGAAGAGTAGTACACGAATTGTCTAATGCAGTAATGCCCATCAGACATTCAGAGTTTCAGACCACATTCAGCACACCATTGGGGTTCTCTTTCCAATAAGCCTTAGAACATATAGGCATCATAACTGTAGTCTTAATGCCTTATAATATACATTACCCTACATATTATCACTGTAAAACACTAAAACACACCAAAAAATCATAGCACCTGCTTCTTAGTGTGCACAAGGTATTTTCAAGGAATGAAGAGCAACACCTAGAATTAGATGAAAAAAGAAGGCCTAAATCATCATCTACCAGCTGAACTCAACAATTCCTTGTCAACTTACAACTGCATTAAAAAATGGCAAAAAAAAATTGGCCATCCAAATCAATTTTTTCTGGGCAAACACATCTGAAACTTATATGGAGAATGAAGCGCAACTGCATGCCAAGTTCAGATTCTCCGGACTAAGTTTGAAAACCACATCATGTTTATCCCCCATTCTTAAAAGTCCACACTGCCTTGAAATGATTCATTTATTTCTAATCTGATTCTAAAATCTGGGGCACAAACACCTTATACACCGAGAAAACATCGCATTTCTCAATTTACTACTAGTTGCACAGTACAAACAGTAACCATCAAATTATGGAGCTAACGACACACTCTAAAGCGCCACGAGATTCATCGTGCACGCACTTTACCTCTGATCTAGATGCCAAATCTACCTCTAGCTTCACTACAGAAGCAGCTTCTGTCCGTTCACAACATAGAACAACTAAACAATCCAGAAACTACTCTAAAAAACAATCCAGAAATTAACAAGCATCACTAATCAAATCACAGATTCATACTCAAGGCAGATTGCATTACATCCGCAGATCCGCTTCATACCCTCGTGCTTCCTCTAAACAGAGGCTTCAGATCCACCACTAATCGCATCGACAGAGAGACGGTCCTCCCATGAACAAATCCCCACCCACCGTGTCCGCACGTCCATAACAAACAAAAGCACGCCACTAAATCAGAACCTAATCAATCCGCGTCCGCGAATCAACTATTACACGCCCAAATACATCACAGCACGGCGTAAAAAGAATAGCCATAGTACACGCTCCCCGACACCAGATCACAAGCAAAAGCAAGAACTTCTCACCTCGAGGAAGCGTTGCAGCTCGGGGGAGTTGTCCATGGCTCGCTATCTCCCCCTCTCTCCCTCTCTCCAAAAACCTAAAACCCTAGCTATGTTTTTTGCTTGGAGAAGGGGACGGGGGGATGCAGCCGCCGGCTGCGTTTTGATGGAGAGGGTTTGGGTTTGGGCTTGGGTTTGGACTTTGGAGTCCTCGTTGGCTTGAGCCAACCCACCAATGGGCCCGATTAACATCTGGGCTGTGCAGTTCTTTATCAAACTGGGCCGCCTTGGACCAACCCAACTTGATATACTTTAAAGGGAAATTGGGAATTTGCCTCCATCAGAACAATTGAGAATTTGCCGGTCCTATCGCGTAGCATTTTACAAGTCAAATTCTTAGGTCATGTTGCTGCGGCTCGTGGGTTTTGATTTTTTTTTATATAAAATGTCAATGTTATTGTAGCATTTGTTAGAATTTTATAAGGTATTTAATTAATAGAAAATAAACAAAAATGGAAAAATGAAAACCATTATTATATCTCCACGGATAATAAGGGAAACAAGGAGAAAAAATTTAAAAAGCCACATTAAGAAGCCAACGTATTTCAAATAATTTTTAACTTTCAAAAATCAGAAGTCATCGCTGTTTGGAACAAAACCTTATACTAAATGATACATAAGAGTCCTTAGACCTACCATGGAAGGCTGACGAGGTCACGAGGGTAAGGATCAAGACTGATTTGCTCAGGACTCGTCGTGAAGTTCTACCTTGCAAATCGGATATCTCTATGTGATCTAAACATTAGCTCGCCATTTAATATTGATACAGTGTTCATACATGGAAACATGAAATAACCGTTTTTCTCCAATCCTCAGATCTGTATAAACCTCGAGACATGTTGTTATCTACCCGTATCTTGTTCCAGTGAACTGGGAAAAAGATTGTTGTTACTAGGATGGATCATAGCTCCCTTGACATGGAGATTTTCAGGGAGATCCTTGATGAGCTTCAGGCAAGGCCTAATTTGATTGAAGGATCGGTCAGAAATATCTCTGTTGTGGCCTTGGACGTGGATGAATTTGTAAGTGTGCATTCTGTAATTCCTGTTGCATCTTTCATTAAGTGCAAATATGAGTAGAGTTCGTTGTGAGCCATCCGATCAAGGAATGGAGATTATTATCGATCTAATCATGGGACGTAAATACTACGCCCATGATGTAGGAGATCTAACGAACACTGTTCTATTGTCACGCTGAACACTGTTCTACTGTTCTATTGAACTACGGCCCATGAACGGCCCAGGTGCAAACCCCGTGCAATCAGCCCAATATAGGCTCACGTTAGAGAATGGGCTGCCGCAGCTGGTGCTTCCCATGTCACACGCTAGGGTCTCTCCTTTTCAGCTTACGTTCGGATTTCCTAGAGTAATTAATTTTTAAACAAATAATTTTTTAAGATAGCGTCTATAAGTTAATTGTAGTATATACTATAGCGACTTCATTTATATCAGCCAAAACTGCACACGGGTTTCTTTTACTCCGTATTCTCTCTCACAAACAGCCCATAAAACATAAGTCGCAGCCAAAAATTACAAGCCAAAGCCAAAAAGAACAGACACCTGACATTGGTGTGGGCATTAATGATGTGTGCGTGTGTGGTGTGAGTGTGGTCCTTCGTTTGAGCTATAGCTAATAATTTTTAAATGCACTTTCGAGATAGTGGCGAACGGCAGAGGGACTGAAGCCAAAAAATCACAAAAAAAAGGCTTATTCTGTTATGACATGTTATAACAATTCTCATGTTATATTTTTATCATATAACACAAAAAGGCTAATCTCATGAGATTTATTATATTATTTTTATAGTAAATATAACGTGTTTTTGATCATATACTATTTTTGATAATACAACATGTTATACTATTTTTTCCTATGTAGTGACCACAAATATAACATATAACAAAAATAGAATTATCATGATTTACTATTTTTGATCATATAACCCAAAAAAAGGCACAAAAAAGGTAGAAAAAAAAGGGCCTGTGGTGTATGCTGTGTGTGTGTTCTCTTTGTATTCTGTAAATGCTTACAACCCAACACCGGTGTGGTATCCGGGTTTCCTATGCAGAGACCACAGTTGGATTTGCGTCAATTACATGTTGGATGGTTTGTTTGTGGATTTTTTTTAGTATTTGATTTTGTTGCGTTTGCTTGCGTAGAGAACAACTATTTCGATCCTCCGGAATAAGAAAACCTGGCTCACTCCGACCACTTCCAAATCTAGTCTGCCTGAAGCTGTCTGAACATGCATGCACATTAACTTACTAAAGGGCCGCTCCAACCAGCTGCTGGCTATGGCTTCCAGGTGTGGCTTCTAGCTGTTGGCTGAAATTACACTGTAACGATGGTTAGTTTTTCTCAGTCATTCAATTAAATAAAAATAAAGAAAATAAGAAAAAAATACAGTTATATCTCCACGGGCATTGCAAAAAAAAAAGGGTCCGGAAGCAAAAGTGAAAAAACAAAAAAAAACCTAAAATTATGGAAGTCAGAAGCTAAAACAAGACAGAAACTGAAGCCACTTAGAGTGGACTTTTAATACTTCCAATGCAAACAAACAAGGAAAGAACCTGCTCACAGCAAGTGCGCGTACAGGGCATGTGCTTGCTCAATAGTAGTTACGGATAGTAATAGCTTTCCCATAAATCCTAAGGTACATGGTTCTGCTTCTGCATGTCCCACAAATCACAAGCATTTTCTCTGCAAAGCACAAATTTGAGCACATGGGACATTGCTCATTGCCCCCTTGCCGACCTGAAACGAATCATTGACGCACCACCAAGTGCTTCACGCATGTGGCCCTTCCCTGACCTGGACAACAAAAGCTACTCGCAAGTGACTCACATCACATGTACGCTCGGTCAGCAGAAAACAAAGCAAATGCTCATGCTGCTTCTGCACTTAGAGAGTTCATCCCCTTCTGACCATTAAAGAAAGAAGATATCTTGAGGAGAAGCCTCACAACAGCTGAAGGAACAAACAGCCCATCACTGTCTGTCCTCTCTGATTTGCCCCTGCAGGGTTTGCTTAATCTGTTCTAGAATATGTATTCTTGCGCGACCGGAATGTCGGTGGCCAAATCAGCCTAATTAGCCAAATCCATGGCTTCCCTTGAGACAAAGGCATCAGCCTAATCTGTCCTCCAGACCTTGCCTAGATTCTTGATGGGGTCCCTGGCTTCTTTCAGCTCTCAATAATCTACTGCTAGCTAGCTATAGTTAATTGGGTGCCCCCTGTGGATAGATTGGCTAAGAGCGGCAGAGTTGCTTCATGGGCAAGGTCACCACACAGATTAGTCAGAGGCATGCACCCCCACTCCAAAGGCATTGACAGTGCGCTGCACTGTGGGGGCTAAGAAAGCAACCTGAAAAGGGATTTGTCATGCTGTGGTGCATTGTGCAAGTGTGATGCATCATGCTTTGAAGAAAAAAGGGTATTAATTCTGGGCTTTAGCTTTCACTAATGGGGGGTGTTCAATTCTGATGTTCACATTTGCTACGGTGGTGTTGTGAGTTTCCACATGTGATGATGCTGATTCGCCGAGCTGTTGCGTCACACTGCGAGTTTTTAAGGCTTTGGTAATTGGGGATGGCTTCCATTGGGGGAATGCTGAACATTTTTCAGCTCTTCTTCGTATGATTGATCTTTACCTAACCGCTGATGGGGTAGCTTGCTTGCTTATTCTCTGCAAGGATCTGAAGGTTTGCTTTCTGTTTAAGGAAAAAATGACATCACATCACACTAAGTTTGATTAGACTTGATGGAACGACCCATTCCTAATTCATTAACCCAACAAGATCTCAATCCAGATGTTCTCACCAGTCCAACCTTCAAGGCATCCAAAACATGCCAAACGAAAATCTGGCCATGGGGTTTGGTGTTGTTGAACCGATATCGGCGACAACAAATCGACGAAAAACATAGTATCAATTTGTGGTTTTTTTGGCACCTGCCTGTCAACCAGGGTCAATTTATGTTTTCTGTCAACAATATTGCCTAGTGCCTGCCTGAAGCGTTGAAGGTGACCTGTTGCTTGGCCAGGCCAACTTCTGCCTAACCCTGTCCCCATTTGTGAACTGAAATCTGAATAGATGCGCACGCCATGCAAACAATTACTAGCTTTGTATTTTCCTGTTGTTCTCTACTAGTACCAATTTGATTTCCGAAATCAAATTTCAGATTGCATCGTGTACAGTTATTTATTCCTAAAGCTGTTCAATTATTTGTTTCTTTGATATGTTCAAAGATGAATAGGTGATACAGATGGTATGGAACCATGTTCTCTAGTTGACCAAAGGAAGATTGTTGTTTACATATTCTGCGTATAGGCATTTCAGATAAGGTAAGCAAGAAGACTATGGTATCTTAAGCGTATTTTAAGTAGTGTGACATAAGTACAAAGTATCTTTTTAGGTATAGAAGCTGAAAGAACATTTTAAAAACATTTGACCAATGTTTTCAACTATGTGCTGAAATCAAATGGTGACATTTGGCAGGGATATGTGATGGAGTTCATCTCCTGCGTAAAGGAAAAGGCTGCCTTGCCCAAATTTTGTTCCTAATTAGCTAAACTCTATGTTGACCTGACCCTGCATGACAACTTGACATGTATATATCCATTCTCCTTCAATTTTGGAAAAGAAGGTGTTAATCTTTTCCTTTTTCAACATTGCTCCTAGATCCTACGATGAATTAGCTTGCTCATCCCATGTGTTTTGGTTTAGAGCTCAGACTTAATAGGTGAAAAAAAAATAGCCAGTTAGGTACTGAGGTGCATAGCCTTTGCTTTTTCAAGCACACAGACAGAACATAGGATTAGCTTACTTTACGATGCTTCAAGCGAAGTAGCTTCTCTCGTTGCATAATTGACTCTCACAATGTTGATGACTTGAAGGGCATAATAACTCCAGCAGGTCTGATTGGTTAGTTAGAAAGCTTGAAATCCTCCACTTAAAACCCTGTTATCAGAAGAAAACTACGTCATCTAGGTCTATTTTGTAAGGCCAATGAGAATCACAACCAGCAGAGAATTCCAATCTGTGCTTTACAACTTAAGACTTCATCCTGAACCAGGTGTCCCTGGATCACTAGGTCATCGCATATGTTTGCAATAGAAAGGTTAACTCTCTGTGGCCGCATGCTTCTTTGGATATTGGCAGAAGGATTAAAAAGTGCAATGATATAGGGAGGAGATTGTAAGGCCTTACCTCCAGAGCAGGGCAAAGAATGTGACAACTTGAAACAGAAAAAAAAAACATGAAAAGCCAAACTGAAAAGATAACTGAGCTTTCTCTACGTGTCAGCACCGTATATTCTACTCCCAATCACAAGCAATCCCTTTGACCAATCCAATTACTACATGTACGCGTTGGCCTGCACTGTCCTGGCTAAGATTAGATAGCCCAACCTTTTATGCAAAAGTGGTCAGAGGAGACCAGATCAAAGAGAAGAAAATGTATGTCCATGCCTCCAGGTATGAACATAGGATGAACAAAAAGCAGCCGCAATCTCAGCTATGATGGAGAATGAACAGAGTTTGTACTTTGTACTCCTGGAATCGTATGCGTACTCGTACTTCCATGGTACTTTTCTTGCCTCACTTGCATTGCTTCAAGTAACAACATCACTTGCTACTTCTAGAAAAAATGGATCTAGCTAGGGCCTCAGACCTGCCCCACATGAGAAGCTAGTTTGGATCCTAGCTGTCTTCTCGAATCCAATGGCCCAAATTGTAGCCCACTCGTCAATAATCCTTGCAAATAATTCCTACGCGTAGCATTCTATTAGTCTACGGAGAGGGGTAACATATGCTTTGCTTGCCCGGGAATCCAAGCTGTTTCATGTCAACATGACAAGTGACATGGAACGTGATGGTGTGTGGTCCAAATTAGAGGCCATTGCATCCAGTGTAGATCTATCGGCACCAGAAGCGGGTGTGGTTCGTTTCGGCTGTGGCTGATGGTATTTGGTCTTAATGTAAATGTTTATATGAGCGAATCGAATATCGATAGGTCGTTTCGAAAAGGTTGTTGAAAAACCGAATATGACAACAGAGAAGGTTGAATGGTTCCTTAATAATTTCCCCCCAAATAATTATCAATCCATTACTTCGGTAGCTACAAAGCTATAAAGCTCAGATTGGAAAGCCAAAACTCAAGCTAAAGTACAAGTGTCCGAATGTTCTAAAATTTTCAACACAAGCTGTAAGATCATATGACACAGTCAGAGGGGGTGAATGATTACCTCCACTTCTTGAAATCTCTACGTAGTCGATGAAGAATTCGACCACTTGAATGAACACTTGATGCTCAACTTTGTTCGTAGTCGTACGCATTGCCCAAATAGCAATCACTAGAAATCACGAACCAAATTGATTCAAGATGTTCTTTATTGCTGAAATTTTGTGGATTTACAAAGTGCTCTCACAAGCACCCCTAAAAACATTAGTACAAAAAGCCTCCCAAAACCACGACCAAAACACTTGCCCTCTCCCTGCTTTTATATGCGAGAGCCTTAAACTGTGTTTAATTCAAACACGAACACAAAATCATATCTTTTCTTCAAATCAAGGAACCCGAAACCTTTCCTAACACGGGGTTTACCAAATCTCTAATTCTTACCGTTACGGACTCCTTCCATAACGTTTTCAATCTCACCACGTGATGAAACCTCCAGGAACGTGCCTCTCGTAGCTCCATCTCTCATTATCAACCTCTGTGTAGAAGCCTCTAGGACCGCACCGCCTGTAGCTTCTCTACGCATCACCACCTTTGATCTCCATGTACTCCAGCGTTAGCCCGACCATCTCGTGTGATATCCTCAACCGTCTAGACCTCAGATCTCCCCATCCTAGTCCCGACCCTCCTCATCACCGATCATGATTATCTCCACACCATCCAGCACATGCAAAGAACAAAGAAACGTTTCCTGGCACAAGTTCTCTACAACTTGACCGTCATCAGTACATAACCTCACCCCACCCTTGTCCATTCATAGACAAGAACAAAACCATCCACGACCATCAACCAGGTCATCTATAACCACACATTCCATCGCTTACCGCAAATCAGCTCCAGACAACTTCTTACAATCGCTAGCTCAATAAGTACATAGGAAATACTATCGCTTCGCTCCAAACACTCAGAGATACCACGCATTGCTACTGATCAAAACCATCAAGTACCACGCGCCAAGTCTATGACTATCGATCATCAACCAATCACCACACTATCGATCACCGAGCACCAAGTATCACCGATAATCGCTCCAACCAGATCAGTCAACCACTGACCCAACACAAGTACTCAAGGTACTCGAAGATCACAAAAATTAAAGTACTTGTACTGACCATGAAGTTTGCAAGTACCGACCGTAAAGCCTTCAGCAACCGATCACAAAACCTTCGATTACCGAAGACGACGACAACAGACTGCAAAGTCTACGACTATAACAGCAATCCGCAAAGTTTACGACCATCAACTGCAAAGCTTTCGACTATCAACCAGTAAAATCTATGATTATCGAGTACCGATCAGGTACTATAGCTATGACCATGAAAAAGTACTATACCTACGACCATGAAAAAGTATCACAGCTACGACCATGAAAGATACTATAGCTACAATTACCTTCAATGGTCGTTCTATCATGGTCAAAGTTGAACATGGTCGTAAACAACTCTGAGTCGTAACCAACGTGGTCGAAATTTGACATGGTCGAAATCTGCCATGATCGAAAGCTGTCGTTGTCAAAGTCTGACGTGGTCATTCAGTCGTGCGATCCTCTGATGCCAATCGAGTGCAGTCCGATGTTTCGATGCATCTCGAAAGCTGTCCGATGCTCCAAAGCTACTTGAATATCATCCGATACTCTATTGCTACTCGAACGCCGTCTGATGCCACTTGGATCTGATCGGACTAGTCTAAAACTACTCAGAACAACCAAAACACTCAGAGAAGATAAAAACCACTCGGAGCAAACTGAAACCACTTGAACTTGAAACCTTCGACCGCGATCGACTAAAACTTTTACAAACACAAAATCCAAAGTAATCGAAATGTCAATTATTTATCATCATTTTATTTACAACCATCCACATTGTTTAACACAAGCGGTACTACCGTTGTGGTACCTGCAGTACTACGCTATGGTAACAACGGTACTACCACTCCCCAATGAACAGGGAGAAACAACCCGAGTTCAAAAACGAAAATTAAAGGAACTTTTGATTTGTAGATCTAAATGACATGAAAATTGGCAAGGATCTACTCTAAGGTATTGTGAGCCTATTTCAATAAACGATCGTAAAAAGCATGACCAAAGTTAAGACATTTTTTAGTTTGAAGGAAAAGTGCACCACACCTGAGTCAAAACCAAATCCGATGAATACAACTTGCTCGTGGGTGGATGATAACCAAGAAGGGTCTAGATGTATTTCCAAATATCACAGCAAGTTAGATCATCAAAGAAACCCAGCCAAAAACCCTCGGATCAAGAGGTAGATCATAGAGGCCAAAGTAAACCAAAATCAAGTTTTCTCATGCGTCTTGCTACCATAGTGCCTAGAAGGATGGAGACGTATTCATAAGGATCATCTCTATCTCTTACACGTCCTTGGCACAGTAAGATCACAAGAAAGAAAGAGGAGAGCTCAAAACCAACCAAAATCACAAGCACATCAATCAAAACACGAAAGAGACTCAAGAGTTGCACAACTATTGATATATTCTTTACTTGATATGTTAGTTTTTATAGTCACTCCACATGTGAGGATAAAGAATACACAAGTCACTCACTCTCAAACCCTAACCCTAGAGAAGAGAGCACAAGAGATGAGTTGGATGGATCACCACACATGTCCACTTTTATAGGTAGGCAACCATCCACCTATATCCCTTAGTGGATCTTATCCACTATTACAATTGGAGAAACTTATTAACCCCACACATATGAATTTTACTCTCATAGGTTCACTTATGCACGCCTTTCAAAGTGTATAAGTTCATATCCGCTAAATCCTTCACCTTGATTTGTCTTGATCAAACCAGCTCCACCTTGATCTAAACCGCTCTCCAACGCATCGCTTATGCGCCGCGGTTTTGATGCAAGATGGTTTCCGGTATTTTAGTCAAACTATCAAAATACACTTTCTTGACCCGGTTATCACCAACCATTGCAAGCAAATGTCATACTTGTCACGTGTAGGTGCACCACTAGCTTGCCACGCGTCGCTAAGTCTCTCCTGTCCTAGTTCCACCAAATCATGACTCACTTGGCCCGTCCAAGCTACATGGTGTCATCTCGCCGTTCGAACTCGCCTTCAACATTTTTCTTTTTCTCGTGTCATGCTTGAGCTCACTGTCGCACCCGACATCCTTGATTGTTCTAGGCCTCAGCTCCTCCGTGAGCCTAACTCCGATCCTCGCCGTTGATCACGGTTGATTTCAAGCGACTCTGCACATCCAAAGAGAAACAAATCATTTTCGGGTACAAGTTCTTCACAACTTGACCCACATTAGTCAAAACATGTATCATGCATCCTTAATACAATAACCCAGGTCATCTCAACTCAATCCATGGCTCAAATCTTAAAGTCATGTTTTTTTTCTAGGAAGATCGGTAATACTGTACCTACAATGACGATACTACCGCTCTGCGGTACTACCACTTCCCAAAGTGGTACTAGCGCACCTCGTACTGGACCTCTCTGCGAAAAACATACCGCAACTCAGACCGAAACTACCGTTCGTGTGGTATAACCGCGCTCACAACGTCGGTATTACCGCTCTACGGTATAACCAAGCTAACAACGTCAGTACTACCGCTCTGCGGTACTACTGCATAAACACCATTCGATACTTCAGAATTTCCTGACATTTCTAGAAAACAGTCTAAACAAAATGCAATCTTTATAAAAACACTTATCCACTCCACGAAATTTGCAATGGTTCATCACAACAATATTCTGGACCTTCTCACATGGCCCTTCAGCTGTCTTAAGTCATTTCGAAAAGACGATGAAAAAAACCGTCATGTTTGTTTATTCTGAGAAGCCATAATCTTTATAAGCCGAAAATAATAGAACCAAATAAAGCTTTCTGACACTGAAGCTTCCGATAAAAGGCGAGTGTTCTTTCGCAGGATGTGAAAGGGAAACGACTTGTGCGATCGATCGTATGATAATAAATTATCTACTTTCCCATGGATTCCCCGCGCTTGAAGATACCATAATATCGTCCTTTGCGACGTTTACGTGATGGAATTCGTTTGGAACCGATCGAGGCGAGGAAAAGGTCGGAATTCAGTAGCGTAAGATTTGGAGTAGCCGCAATCGATTATCCATGTGAACGGAATGTTTGAATTACTTGCATGGTAGTGCTGCAGTATCGCATGTGTCGTCTCCACCCTTCATTGGAAAGGAGCATATTTACATGGGTTACGTTATTCATGGTGAAATTCGCACAGTGTTGCTGTTTTGGTTTAGAGGATTCGTGAAGAAGTTTGTAAGGATTTGTAGTATTTCCTGTGGAATTTATGCGCTCCAGATAGCCCTACGGTTTGATTGTATTCAAGATAGTTCCTAAGCCTACTCGTTAAGAAATTGAAGAATTGCATAGTGAGCCACTCAATGTCTACATACTTCGCTAATTCTGCCATTTAGGTTCTTGGTACGCTTTTTTTACACAGCAAAAATGTAAATATAGCACAATTAAGCAAGCTCAAGGGCCTATAATGTAGAAGCACTCCTGTGCAAGCAAAAAGTTAATGTTACAACTTTGAAGTCACATTTGGAATGCATGAATTTCGTAAGAACTTCAGAGGAAAGTAAACGTTCAGTTTTACTAGATGTAGAGTTTCCTTCGGTACTTTAAGAATATTGTGTTTCAAATGGAACATAACTAGCGGAATAAGAATCCTACGTTCCAATTGGAACAAAAATAGCGGGATGGAACTGGTTTGATTCACGGGTCAACCTACATGCACGTAGGTTGGATTCTTTTTAAGCTTACGGATTATAGCTTTTGGCTTTTAGTTTATGTTACAGTAACTAGTTTTTAAACAGTGTATCTTTGTATAACCATGTGTAGGTCACTCTATGGTTGTGATGAGTAATTGACTTTGTGGAGTTTGAGTTTGGTTTTTGAGAGATTTGCAAGGATTGCATTTGAGCTGGACTGTTTTCTGGAGGTGTCAGAAAAATCAGAAGTACCGCAGTTGTAAACGCGGTAGTACCGCAAGGCAGTAGTTCCGCTTTGAGTTACGGTATATTTTTTCTAGAGAGGTCCAGTGCGGATTTGCAAGGTGCGAAAGTACCGTTTTAGGGAACGGTAGTACTAGCGTGTTAAGAGCGGTACCACCGATCTTCCCAGAAAATAGGACTTTTGGCGATTTGGTCATGGTTTGATCTGTATATTGTTGCTTGTGTGCATATGGGTTTATTATTTGGTCCTAGGTTTAGGATCAGTATTTGGGTGCATATATTTTGTATTAAGCATTGTTTGGATGAATTATGCAATTGATGACTTTGTGTATTCTGCGATTCCACGTGACGATTTGCTTGTTATTGTTGGTTGCAGGACTTCGGTGCTAGGTCATGGTAAGGCTTAGGAAGACCGGGACTAGGCACATGATGGTGTTGAGGTCTATAACGGTCAGGGAGATATCGAAGATGACTGAGACTTGCGGGGTAGTTGCAAGTCAGGACGACGAGAAACCGGAGTGGAAGCTACCGATGATGATCATGATGGGCAATGGTAATGTGACTAGGCTCAAGGAGGAGTTGAGGTCCAGATGGTCAAGGAAGCCAGGTGCCATCATGTAAGAGGAAACCCGATTTTTTGCTTGATTTGGGCTAAAAGTGTGATTTTTTTATTTGAGGGATTATGAGTTGATTTATTTGGTTATTTAACTTGTTGTGACATGTGAGAATACATCTAGACCCATCTTAGTCATCATTCACCCACGAGCAAGTTGTATTCATCAATTTCGATTTTGACTCGGTTTTGGAAAACCTTATAACAAACTGAAAAAGGTCTCGATTTTAGCCATGACTCTCATGATCGTTTATTGGAATAGGTTCACAATATCCTAGAGAAGATCTCTACAAAGTTTCATATCATTTGGATCTACGGATCAAAAGTTATATCAAATTGGTTTTTGAAACTCTGCTGAAAGCCTCTGTTCATCGTCTGTTGCCTTTGGTTTTTCGACCACATTTACACTTTCAACCACATTGCCTCTTTTCGACCACATCTGATTCGACCACTCACTGGTCGTCAATCTTACTGGCAGTGCTTCAACGAATTTCGACCACTTCGGTTACGACCGCTCATTGGTGGTCAACCTCACTGGTCAAGGTTTGGTTTGGTTCGACCACTTTGGTTTCGATCACTCATTAGTCGTAGACCACTCTGGTCATATTCCGAACTATTACGACTATTCTGGTCATCGACCACGATGGTTTTAGACTACCAGTTGGCCTTCGACCACGTTGATTTTCGATTATGTTGGTTTTTTACCAATCTATGGTTATTGACCACTAGAGTCGAATTTCGACTACGTTAGTTTCGACTATGTTGGTTTCGACCACGACCACATTGGTTTTTGATCAGGTTGTGCTCAGCTCTGTAGGACTTTTGATCACGTAGTCGAATTTCAACTATGTTGGTTTCGACCACGTTGGTTTCGATCACAACCACGTTGGTTTCCGATAAGGTTGCGCTCAGCTCTGTGAGGCTTCCGACTATATTGTTGAAGTTCGACCATGTTATTTTTCTTACTAGTTTTGTTCAGCTCTGAGAGTCTCTAGTTTTCCAATGGGATTGTTATCCTAATCTTCATAGTTTTGTAGCTATCAGAGTAAAAAATAAGTGAATATCTCTACTATTATATAAAGAGGAGTTGGTGGTTGGTGTGTTCTCCTCTCCCCTCTCTACAGCCATCTGATTTAATCTGAACCATTTATCTCTCTCATGGGATTGTTATCCTAATCTTCATAGTTTTGTAGCTATCAGAGTAAAAAATAAGTGAATATCTCTACTATTATATAAAGAGGAGTTGGTGGTTGGTGTGTTCTCCTCTCCCCTCTCTACAGCCATCTGATTTAATCTGAACCATTTATCTCTCTCATCCTCTCTCTCTTAGGATACAACCACCCACTCCCTACACTTTCCCCATCTCCTCGTGCATTTTGGTCGCCCTTCTATATCTGTCGCTTGCTCTCCAATGTTTGATGTGTGAAGTTGGCCAGGCAGTAAGTTCTGTCGCTTGCTCTCCAATGTTTGATGTGTGAAGTTGGCCAGGCAGTAAGTTCCGTCTCACCATTTTTATGACTTAGTTGCAACGCATGGGTCTCTTAACTAGTTTTGAGAAAAAATTCTTAAGGCACCATTCACCCTCTTTGTTGCCTATCCAGTCCTACAGTTTTTTTAAGACAGGGTCTATAGGTTGATTGTACTAGATATTATACCGAATTCATCTATATCAATCAAAATCACACATGAGTATCTCTCTCCGTACTCTTTCTTGCGAGCTTCCAGAATTCAAAATTTGAAGTGAAAAGCCGTAAGCCATAGCTCAAAAGAACCCACTATAAATTTTAGTATTTGGCACTTAGTTTTCCCTCGATTGATTTAAAAATAGTACTGTACTTGTACTTTTGTACACTTATACTACGATTACAGGATTTTAGCTTGAAATAAAATAATATGCCGGGTCTTTTTTATCGTACCCCATTGGAAGGGATCGACCAACAAGAGCATGTTTTGGGGGAAGTCAAAGAGAGAGAAAGAGGAGATATTGAAAAGAGGAGTCACACATCCATTTTCTCTGCCTTTCCAATCCCTCTCAGCTTAGAAAATGTTCCAGCCATACAAAGTACTGTGTGATCATGACAACACGCCTGGTTTTTCTTATCCCTTGATCAGTCTCATCTTGGTTTGGTCATTCGATGTAATCACTTTGAGCAGCAGATGGATTATGTTCATATAATTGCGTACTGTTCGTGCTCCGACACTGGAAGGCCAAGGCACTCAAATCATTTGGGTCGTAGGGTTTATACGGTCATTGTTGGGGCCCTCATGTTGAAATACATGATCCCTCAAATCATGGAGTACTTACAGGCTAAACACGGTTGCTTGTCTCGCCCAAGAGATCAGGATGCATGCGAAAATGGTACGTTACTATACTTTTTGTAAGAAAAAAAACCAATGTCAATGTGATTTGACGGTTGGGTATGTTGAGCATCTAATGCAAGTAACAGAGTAAAAGGTATAACGTTAGTAGCACTGCTACGTTGGGTAAAAAGAACAGAGGGACCATTATCATCCTCAATAACATGTTACACATATTTAGGGTTCTGTTCTTTTCAGCTTCTAAAAGCTATTTTTCGGTTTTCTACAGTAACTAACTTTTAAACAGAATATTTTTTCAAGATAAGGTCTACTAGTTAATTGTAGTACATACTTTATGGATTTCATTTATATCGGCAAAACCGCATGTGGGTTTTTATTACTCTATAATCTTTTATACAAACAGCCCAAAAACCACAAATCGCAGCCAAAAGTCATAAGCCGCAGTCAAAAAGTACAGGCTTGTTTCGAACACTAGAACTTCAAAGGAACTCCTAGGAAAACAATGCAATCACGCATGATTCTTACAAAATGCCCATGTTCCAGATAAATCCCGATTAAACAGTCTACTCCCTTAAGAGATGAACATCAAGCACTGATAATTGTACTTTAAGTACTCCTTAGTTTGAAGCAGGGCAACCCAATCATCCAATGAGCCGGGATAACCGGATAAGCAACGAATGATTGGCCCCCTTTTGCTCCAATCAGAAACGCAATGAAACTACCACGTTCTTTTGGAGAAAGCTGTGAGAAAAAAAAAACCCCAAAGAAGAGAAGAGAAGACTGGAGAGAGCGAGCTGATCTACGTCAAGAACCAAACCCAAACAAGTGGTGCGGGTCCCTCGCATCACTGTCCGCCATTGCTGGGCTCGGGCTCCTCCAGCGTACAGACATTTCGCATCACTCTCGCATCACTTGCGTGGCGAGTGATCGAGTGCAAGAAAACAAAAGGCATCGGCTTTGATTTGATTCGTCGGGGTGGTGCTGTTGAGGTGGATCTTGTGTAAGCATGCCATCATCATCTTCTGCTTCTTCTCCTTTTCTTATTTCTTTCTCTCTTTAGACCAGGGTTTCAAATTTCGGATGCAAAAAAAATTCGGCGGCCAGCGAAAGGAACGGAAGAACAAAATTTCGTTTACTTTGTTTGAAATTTGGACCCAAAAAATCAACTTTTTGATAAAATTTAACTAAATTTTGAATAAGGCCAAATTCGGCCAACTTTTACCTGAATGAAACCTATTTCGTTGGACACCGAAAGGAACGAAATTTCGGATGAAATTTGAAACCCTGCTTTAGACTAGTGAAGGATGAGTACTATTTGGCTGTTTGCTGTACCCTGTACCAAGGGAAGGCAACGTTTCCTTGCACAGTATATTTTTGCAGTTGTCGGATATACTTCAGGTACCATTCATATAAAGTAGTAGCAGTGAGAGATTTTTTATAGGAAATTGCTACCTTCTCGTTTAGCCTTGCTTGATTTAGTCCTAGCTGAGCTATCTAATTCTGTACGGAAATGACCCTTACGTTTCAAGGTTGCACGGCTGCACCTCGCTGCAGTGGTTGAAGGTACTGTAGTAGAGTGCCTAGAAATCCTTAGGACCCCTAATCAAGCTTAGCTGGCTTGATCCCGAATCTTAACTTCTTTATATCTCTGGCCCCCGGTGCAAAGAACAAAGGCGATTTCTGGAAAGCACCTTTTGTAGATTAGCACTAGTCAAGCACTTGAGATAGCTTTCTTTCAGAGAATTATTATATCGGCAGCCGCTTCATATCACGGATAAAATAAAATGTGCATATAGTTACATTTGTCGATAAAAGATAATTCGTTGGCATTGGGACAAAGATTTCGCGGTTGTTTCCATGACAAGTTGGTTGAAGGAAGTCATGAAAACCATACAAGGAACAGTTTTGCTATTGCACAGGCGACTGAAATTTTTTTATCTTTTAGTCACCTGAAATTGCACTCTCAATCAACTAAAATTGCAGCCCACTGTAAAAAAACAGCTGCAACTTTAGGTGATTCAGAGTGCAACTTCAGATGACCTGAAATTGCACTCTCAATCAACTAAAATTGCAGCCTCCCTCTAAAAAACACCTGCAACTTTAGGTGATTCAGAGTGCAACTTCAGGTGACTGAAAGATAAAAAAATTTCAGTCGCATGTGCAATAGTCACTCCCTACAAGGAAAAGCTACTTCTATAGCAAAGAAGCCACACCGATCGCCAATAATAGGTTCTGTTCTTTTTCAGTTTTTGGCTTTTCTACAGTAATTAACTTTTAAACGAAGTGTTTTTTAGATAGGGTCTACTAGTTAATTGTAGTACATACTGTACTGACTTCATTTATATTGACAAAAACTGCATGTGAGTTTCTGTTACTCTGTAATCTCACGTATGAACAATCCAAAAACCACAAGCCGCAGCCAAAAGTCATAAGTCTCAGCCAAAAAGAATAGACCCTATATATACAAGTCACTTTTATCGCGGAAACACTTCACATACATAGTAGAAGTTACAAAATTCTTATGATTTCATGAACAGCTTTGTAATGATAGCTGCTTTGACAAGCCTGGCCCCGCGCGGTTGGGCTGAAAAGCTGTGGCTTATGGCTGAAATTGCACTGTAGCGGCTGAAATTTCACTGTAGCTGAAGGAGAGTTATTTGGCGTAATTAAATTTAAAATTTTTAAAAAAATAGACAAAATATACTAGCTCATCACGGACAACGCAAACGAATACGGGAAAAAAGAACCAGCAAAAAAGTTAAAAAACCAAAAGTTCAGAAAAGACGAAATTTATGAATAGTGAAAAATAAGCCAGAAGCTGAAGTCGAAACGAGCGGGGCATAATTTTCCATACGGCTACAAGGCCCACTTGTCAGTCGACGTTATTTGGGGATTTTCTTTGTACGCTTAGCATTGATGCTTTGGTTGAGGTAACTAACTGGTTAAAGCAACCGATGTCATGGACGGCCCCGGTTCTAATCCAAAACAGCTGCAAGTACTGTCACCAATTAAGTACCTTGTTGGAGTTACTCCAAAACCAAAACTTGCAATACTAATCTGTCGCCCTAACAGTGACATGCAGGCCAATGCAACCCTCTTACTTTGCTTGCTTGCATGCATATATATATATATATATATGAGGTACATAGTCTATGGCCTATTATGTTTGATGTCACTGTTATCGTGTACCAGCAGTAGCCTTTTGCAGTTATCTACCACAGTGGTTACCAAGAGCCCGTCATGCCCATATGTGTCGCCACCGGTTTTGTGCACGTTTTGTTTTGGTGGTGTGGAAGATTGGGAGCAAGAAGGGTAAACAACACATTATATATATAGCAATCAGCTTAAACTACTATGCATCCTTCGGCTGTGGATGATAGACAAACAGATTATTGGAGAAATGCTGATAGGACTCCATTATAAGCTGTCGGTACACGTGGCTTGGGTTTTTGGGAAGAACAGGAAGCAGCACTGCACTGTATCTGGGGAAGTTTTGGTCTTGTTCTTTTTCAGTTTTTGATTTTTGTTTTTAGTTTTTCTATAAGAATTAGCTTTTAAACAGAGTGTCTTTTCAAGATGGGGTCTACTAGTTAATTATAGTACATACTGTACCGACTTCATTTATATCGGTAAAAACCGCATGTGAGTTTCTGTTACTCTATAATCTCTCGTACGAACAGACTAAAAGTCACAAACCGCAGCTAAAACCCATAAACCTCAACCAAAAAGAACAGACCCTTCTGATTGTTTTAAGGTCGATGAAGCAAAAACTCTCTGAAAATAGGCCTTGACAAATTTTCGTTGTATACCACGCGGCACACCAAATCGATTAAGGTACTTGTACTCAACATATAAGATAGTGGATTGATGAAGGTGGATAATTTGTGGGAAATTCAGAGCATGATGCACTATTATTAACGTAGCTAGGTTGGGAGGTTTCTTGCCCGTGCGTTATGACATGTGCATGTCAGTTTGACACCAATGCCACGTCTCTTAATTTATATGAAAACTTGTTTGGAAGATCAATCAACCTGTCCAGACCAATCATTGCAGAAGAGGAGGAAGGCAACTCCTACGCAGAAGCAGAGGAAGAACAAGGAAAAGGGAGTGGCAGAGGAAGGGAAGCATTGTTGCAGGCAAGAAAATTAAGGCCTTGCTTATTTCGATTTGAGCTTCTAATTTTTAATTTAACTTTTACTATTCCTAAATTTCATTTTTTCTGGCTGTTTAGCATTTTTGAGCATTTTTGCTGGTTTTTTTGTATTCGTTTGCGTTCTCCGTGATGGGCTAACTTGTTTTTTCTATTTTTAATTTTTTTTAAATTTAGTTACGCCAAGTAAGCCACCATCAGTTATAGAATAATTTCAGTCAGTTATAGTGCAATTTCAGCCATAAATCAGCTTATTTCAGTCCAACCGAGTGGCACCTAAGGCCACCAAATGAATATGATGCCCTCCCATCTTGAGTTGCATGCATCTAAAAGCCTAAAATGATAAGCAATTTACTTATACTCCAACACTTCCTAAACTGATAAGGAAAAAGGATAATTTACTTATACTGCAACACCCCTTCATGTGTAGACTCTTTTAGATTTAAGACGTGAAATAGAAATGAACTATAATTATTTTTCAAAATTGCGCTAGCCGAGTTTTGAAGTACTTAAAATCCCTAAATTCTGATACAATATTAAATTACGTATACTAATCAGTTCATCTACAAATCTAAACTAATAAGGAAACCAAAGACAACCAATCCACCTGTAATTCGACGCAGTGCAATCTAATCTTACCACGCGCACCACACCAGCTAGCTTACTTGCACGGCTTCGATACGAGTATCGATTAATTATTCAGAGATGCTTCGTTCATCCATGTATATATTAAGAAAAAACGTAGTGGAGGGCAGCTGTGCCATTGGTTTCTTAATGAACTATCATCGACGACAGCAAGAGCTACACTAGCTCTTGCTAGCGCCGAATCTGCCGGACAGATTGGCAAGCAGCAGGTCTATTAGGTTAAGTAACATCAGATTCGACTTTTGGCTAGGGTTACTTTCGCTACAGTCCATTGCTTAACCCTAAGCGTTTATTTTTCCGATACGATGAACAAGACAGGGTATACCACGGTGCCATTATATCTAAACATGTAATGGCAGAGAACACGAATTCCATGCGTGTCAATTTTGTTATGTGCGTACTGACCGAAAGAAAATTATCTTGGGATTGAACCTAGGGGAAACCATAAGCTAATTTCTTGATGTGCCCAACCACATGCTAAATTCTTTTCTACTTATGATTTATAATTTATGACTTATGCTACAGCAACTAGTTTTCAAACAATGTTTTTTTTTCAATGCGAGATCAGCAGGAAGATTGTAGTAAAAAGTATACTGAGTTCAGCTGTACCGGCCAAAATCGCATGTAACTATTTTTCTGCACGTTCAAAAAATTTTAAACCATAAACCACAGTCCAAAAAAACCCAACAATGTATTTTGTACATCAACATGTACCATCAGCACGTTGTAACTGGATCAATCCTAGCCGAATTTCCAAATCAAATCAACTGTGGTGCTCCACTCAATATTCATGGATGATTTACATATCCAGGGTGGTGAAAAACGCAACAATATCACATCGTATCAGGAGCACAAGTAGTCCTAAGGTGATGGCTTTTAACCACAGTTGATGTTTTTGTCTGTGTTTGTAACACCTTGGCTTAACAGAAGCGTAGAATATTACTCACAATTATAATTACTATCAATTTAAAACATTAAATACACTTTATCAACAATTAGACTTCCAAAATGATTCCATAACATATTTATGAATAGAAATTTTAGCAACACAAGGAATCAGTACCTCGCCATTAAGATGAACCAAATGACCATGCTATGAATCATTGATAATTTTAACCAAAGGGAAATTAATAAGTAACAACTAGCAACAATATGAAACCAATATGTATTGCATAGAGTAACTAATTTATTTATGACATTAAATGATTGATTGCTGAGTGAAAGGAAGAGTTGTAACATGCAATAACATTATTGTGTTACTCTCGCCCATACATATTGTCATCAACGAATACCTAAACATAACAACAAAATAACGGTGGGTACATGAATCAACAAGTACACAATAAAATAATAAACTAGGCATACATCATATTAACAATTCATATCATTAGTCATTATCTCAATTTCACATATTTATTCTCATTAAGGCCCTGATCAATATGGCTTCAGCTTCTGGCTTCAGCTTATTTTTGCACTATTCATAAATTTCGTCTTTTTCTGAACTTTTGGCTTTTTTGAGTTTTTTACCGGTTCTTTTTTTCCTCGTATTTTTTTACATTATACGTGATGGGCTAATATGTTTTTTCTATTTTTAAATTTTTTTAAATTTAATTATGGTAAATAAGCCTCTGTCAGCTACAGTGCTTTTTTCAGCCAGCTACAGTGTTTTCAGCCAAAAGCCATGAGGCTTTCAGCCGAACCGATCACCACCACTAATGTCTCATTAACTCATTTCTCTTTCCATAAATGCAATGCAATATGCATATTTCACTTCTCTTGTTTATACCAGTATAGTGGAGTGTTACACCCATCGGTGTCCACTCAAGCCCGTCCTCTTTCATGCGAAGACCTTAAATTTGTCCTTTTTATACGGGGACATTATCTCCACTCCTGTTGAGTGCCCACCAAATTAGGTCTTTCTCCACTTCTGTGGAGTGACCACACAAAGTAGACTTTAGAGGGCTACACAGATCACCTCTTTGCAACATAAATACTCAATATGCAATACAATAATTATCCTTCATTGTTAACTATCAACATTAACCAATTAACATAATCATCATTTTAATCATAATCATATCATTGTCATTCTACCTTATACATCGTCATCGCTCTACTATAAACATGTGAGCATTATAAAAACAAGTAGAATTATATGAATCATCATGGCAAGTATTTATTTAAACATATCAATGAATTCAAGCATTCGAATACCATTCGGACATGCACTTGCCTTTCTAGTTGTGATGAACGGGTTGGTTCGAAGATGACAACACACCTGACGCTACTCCTCCTACAGTGAACACTCAATCTCAAAATAGGCTATAGCAATACAGGAACAACAATTAAATGACAACATTCCAACACGCTTCCCAAACCCGCAATACCACCCTTTACCGGACAGTCACCCTTGTTGTCCCGGTACTAAAAATAGCAAACTTTTGACTCCTAAGCTTTATTATGGTAAATCACATCAATTCTGGAATGTACACAAAATTTTCCATAATTTCTTAGTTGGGTAGACTTCCTGATTAAATCATTTAACCCCTATTTTTAACTCAGAAGATCGTTCTGTCATCTTTTGGACAGTAGGCATATTATTTTCATGTCTATTAATCTACACATACAAATACAGTAAACCATAACATTTTTTTGAATATATGGAAGATTAGCTACTTCTTTATTGTAGCACCCCACATACCCATATGGGTTACTACTATAGAATATCATCGTCAAAGTAAAGAATAAATAATAAAAGCAATAACAGAAATCACGAGAAAATTTAAAACTTTAAAAGTACTTTAATAGAGAACCAACGAAAGCTGAAATAAATGTTTAAAACATGGGACCGGTCCACTTCTAACCAAATAAAGAATAAATAAAGTAACAAATAGTGGCAAGCCACAGTGCTGAAAACTCGAGTACTCCCATCCATACATGATGCTATCACTCCACTGGCCTTTTACCTAAGAATGAAAAGAGCAAATATGAGATTTAAAAATCTCAACATGTATCCAATAACGATCACAACATGGTGAGTAAAGGACAATAATGCAAGCAAGATATGTAAAGGACATGCAATGTAAGCAAGATGTGCAACGAACAAGCAATGTAAGTAAGTAATTGACACAGATTAAATGCAATGAAACTAGGTTACCAAGGACACTGTTACCTATCGGGAATGGAGATAACGAGAATGTGGAACTAAGGTAATTGTTATTTAGCACATTATAACAAAGGCGCACGCGATTGCCTCCCACATACCCGGTTATACGAGAATAGTCAGGCAGATCCTTGTCATCGACTATATAACTGCAGACGATGTGTAATATCCTGAGTAACGAGAGTGTACGGCCCCCCCGTACGTTACCAGGTGGGTGAAAATCTCTACTATATGTGGGTAACCCCGGGCCAGGTAACTGTTATTTCATTTATTAGTGAATTAATCGGAAACACTGATAACAGTTAGAGATACAGGTAATAGAAACTCGCTGCACAAAGGATCCAGGGCGCAACTGTTCGAACGTTCTCTTAAAGGCCACGTGTGACCCTACGAGGTGAAACAGAAGTGATTTAGATGAGAGTTATGATAAAATTGTGGGAAGGACAGAAAGAGATCATACAACTGGAAGGAAATGCGCTCGTTGGAATTTCACCGTGCGAATCACCGTTCGCCTGGACAAACGACATTAGGCCAAGCGAATAGCGTCCTACTACATGAATCAGCAAAACTACTGCGCGAATCTAGGTTCGGCTGTGCATATGTTGCCTCACTGCATGAATAATCGGTCGTGTCTCAGTGGGCTTCAGGCCACCGCTAGCTGCACTGTGCTAGCTAGCAGCTCCGTCACCTAGCCACCGCCCTGCCGCGCCACGCTTGGTTGCACGACCACCCAGCCGTGCACTCGGCCCGTGCCACGCCTGACTGCGTCGCCGCTTGGTGCGTGCACCACCACGCCGCGCCTCCGGGCTGACCACATGCCGCCTGGCCCTATGCCACCACGCCGCACCTCCGACCTGGGCCGTGGCTACCGCCCGACCCTGCGCGTGACCTACGCCTCGCCTTTGACCCGTGTCAAGGCTACCACTCTGCTCCCTCACACCAACACGCCTTCAGCCAGCACCTCCGTGCCGCACTACCTAGCCGGCTAGCCCGCGCCACGCCACCAGACTGCGCCACCATGCCACGCCTCGGGCCCTACATCGTCGCGGCTACCTCCAGCCCGCGCTGCCTATGCCAGGGCAGCGGCGTAGCTACGCTGCCCAGCTCGCGTCATGCCACCACCAAGTGGAAGAACGAGAAAGAGAGAGAGAGAGGCATGAGAGAGAGAGATGGAAGGCAGACCTTCTGTTGGAGGAGAACAGAGGCGTGTGTGAGATGTGGATTGGAGTCACGCCAGAAGGAAATAGATGAGCCCTTATTTCCCCTTAAGTCCAAATAAAGGAAGGCAATTAATATGTTAATTAGTTGTGATACTTTCCTATTTTTGGGTGCTACATTTATAGTTATGACCAAAATTTAATTCTACCATCTAGCAAGTCAATTCTGATTTCTGGACAACAGTTTTTTTTAAAATCATAACTTTTATTATACCCAATCAAAATTTATGTTCTTAGACTTTCTGGAATCCTTACACAATTACCTACACTTTTTATGTAGAGAAGAAAATCTTAATTAATCCATTTAATAATTTTAATCTATTGTTTACCACGCTACTGCCAAAAGAAGACTACTATCTCGACAACATGCTTATAAAATCATAACTCTTAATTTAGCCCATCAATTGATGTGATTAAATACTCTACAGAAAGGTAATAAAATTCTCTACATCTATCTGGTAGATAACAAATTCATATTTAACCCATGCAATACTTGTATCCGCAATAGAAAATTATGACCGACAAACCCATCTACTGATCGAACCTCTAACGTGCATGGCCGGGCGGCCGATGATGGACGCAATCACGTGGGCAGGCGGTGTGCGGCACGCGCAAGCATGCGGGCGGCAGAGTTGGCATGTGACATCTTGCACACAAGCGATGATGGGCCGGGCATTGATGCGCTAGGGTGTGGCGAGGGAACATTTCGGGTGACGGCTTGCTGGCGTTGCGATGCGAAGGGCGATGGAATTAGATGGTGTGCGTAGGCGGACAATGGGAGGCGGCGATAACGACGTGTGCAAAGTTTTTTGGGGTTGGCAGATGGCGGCACTAGGGGATGAAAGGAAAAAAAATCATCTAGGGTTTTATTCTGGGTTTTGGGCCTTCCTCTCTCCCACGTCCCCTTTTATCACGGCACGAGTTTGACTTGGCCTTGAACTCCCCTGTACGACTCATTCTAGGAAAACAACTCCTTCTTAAAATTCTAAAGCTTCTCTTTTTCCGTATCACTTTTCTCTAATTACATACAGATCCTTAAGAGGAATATTTTCATAATATTACAGTGCTTTTCGAGATGGCTACGGCGGTGGAGACGTCGACGTGAATGGTACACATAGTTTTAGACTAAAAAACTGTTTAGAAAATCTATTTTAAAAGATGTTCTATTTATTTTGATTTTTAGATAAGTCAAAAGCCTAGAGCCTATATATCGGCGAATTTCTGGAAGGGTTCGAGGCAGATAAATCATGGGGAGGGCTTGTCAAGTCGGAGAAGGCATCGAGTTAAGCCACATGGATGGAGTGCACTTCACGGCACAGGAGATCCTATAAAGCCCGACGGCCTTTTCCCCCCTTCATCAAAGCCATCAAGCCTCTCGCCATGAACATTCCAAGCAAATGCATGCCTCCTGCTCGCCACTTTGCTCGCCACTTTGCAGTAGCAAAGTGAGAAGAGGCTGCGAGCCTGTACCATATATACACACACGGCTGCCAATAGTTTATACTCCACTAAGCTAGTTGCTTAGTGTGTAGTACTAGTACCAGCTGCTGCTGTTAATTGTAAGAGAAACTAGCTAGCTTGCTAGGTGTGATCGAGCATCATGGAGAGGGCGCCGGTGCTGGTGAGGCACGGCGAGCTGGTGCTGAGGCAGCTGCCGCCGGGGTTCCGGTTCCACCCGACCGACGAGGAGCTGGTGGTGCAGTACCTCCGCCGCAAGGCCCACGGCTTCCCGCTCCCCGCCGCCGTCATCCCCGAGGTCCATGACCTCTACAAGCTCGACCCCTGGGACATTCCTGGTACGTACGTACGTACGTATGTATACATGCGCACGCCCACAACCTAATTAAACTAACCACATGCAAATACATATCATGGATGGGAGTACACTGTTTCTGTGTTGTCGTAAAAGGAAACTGTATAGATCGTATAGCAGTCGATAGCCAGGGTTTCGTGTATCTCCAAAATTTTGTTACATGCTGAAGTTGCTGTGTTACGTGTTGAACTGATCCAGGTGCAAGCGAGGGGGAGAAGTACTTCTTCGCGGTTCGGCCGGCCGCCGGAGCCTGCGGCGGCACCAAGAGGGGCGGCGGCAGGTGCGGGAGGGCGCCGACGACGGCGAGCGGGTGCTGGAAGCCGGCGGGCGGGAGGGAGAAGCCGGTGGTGGCGTCCCGGTGCGGCGGGAACTACCTCGTCGGCCTCAAGAAGTCCATGGCGTTCGTCCTCCGGGGCAAGAAGGGCACGGCGCGGCAGACCGACTGGATCATGCACGAGTATCGCCTCGCCCTGCCGCCGCACAAGAATGTGAGAATTAGTTACTCTCCACTTGAATATTGCCATTTGTTCTTGCATGTACTGTTTTTTGTCAAGTTTTCTTTCTGATAATGTTCTTGTGCTTGTGCAACTGTGTAAGTAGCATATATACTCCTTAGCAGCATGCAGTTCACAAACACTTGGAATCGATCTTACAATAATAACTTAATTAGGCGCAAACAATAAACTGAACTTGATATCAAGTTATTGCTAATGGCTGAAGTAACTACAGTTTGGTATCCAGGCTTCTCAGTAGTGCTAGCTAGTTTAATCTTTTTGCAAAGATCATTTGTATTACTTCTAGCTACCAAAATCATGTCCATGTTCTCCATTAATTAGCCTAAAGATGTATGTCTGGCTTAATTTAGATTATATTGATTGCAGGGGCGTTCATCAGAAACCACAAATTTACCAGTTTAATAGGTATATATGCTACGATTAGGAGATTTTTTTTTGGTGGGGATGTTATTTCATAATCTATGCAAAGTAGAACTCCCTCCTTCAGAGAGCTTACCATGAACCGAACAAGCATCACTTAGAAATTTTACAGCCTAATATATCCTAGTTAAAACTTACACTGATGTAATTAATCCAAGTCATAGAATTTATAACCAACGTACTTAAGCTAGCTATGTAGGTAGGCCACATAAGCTTCTCCGCTAGTTTATCAAACTGTCACAACTTACTAATTAATTGGTCATGATCGTTAAATTGCTTTGGGATCGATGGTGGTTGCTGCAATTTATGCTGATATGGAGAGGTGGTTGTACTTAATACTAGATGCTCTCTATCTGCTCAGAGTTCAGATCGGATCGGATCGTCAATCCGTGCGCAGCCAATAGTAGTACTGATCACTTGTTCTCTTCGATCTCCCTGCAATGCCAACCAACCAACCCAGCAACGTCTAAACTAACAAACACACTGACAATTAAATCTTATTGTTGGGATTTAAATTAAATGCTCGCTCTTAAGCCTTAATTAGCCTGCAAATGCATACTACGAGTACTAGTATCTGAACAAGTTGCGGCGTGTTTAATACTGTACATGTACCTGTCTGTCGCATGCGGTGTACATCATCACCGATTAGTTCGTTGAGTTTACTGTAACAGTGAAGCTAGCTATGAACTGTGCCCAGACAGCCCAGTTGCATGGCCACTGTTGCAAGAGATGTGCAAAGAACTGCTCCTATCAATCTTGCTGTTCTGTTCACTAGATCTACACAATATGCATGGCTTATCAGTTTTCATGTTGATATGAGAGAATCTTGCCTGCTATTGAAGTAACTTAGTACTCGATGTATCTCTCTCTAGCTGCAAGAGCCCCAATTGGGACACTTCACTGGCTGTTTGATTGGCAAGTCGTACTTGAATAGTGCAGCAGCAGCAGTAGTACCTTTTTTTGCAGCATCACTACTACTTGCATATGTGCCATTGCTGTTGCTGGAATGTGCTTAGATGCTGACAGTTTGTTGACGTGGGAACCGACGACTTGCAGGGTTGCTTGGCTCAGGCTGAAGAATCTGAAGAATGGGTAGTGTGCCGGATTTTTCAGAGGAACAGGCCGTCGAGGAGGCCGGATCATGACGAGAGGCGAGTGCCGGACGACCACGTCACCGCCGAGCACCGCACGATGACGCCGCCGCCGTCGCTGTCGGCGTCGTCGTCTTCCAGCTGCGTCACAAGCAGTTCAGACCAGGAGGAGGTCAGCAGCAGCAGCAGCGGCCACAAGCTGGATGCAGCTGAAGCTTAATTAGCCTAGCTATGCAAACCAGTAAAAATGATGTGTCCTTTTCTTGCTCCAATATTTGTTTTTCCTTTATTTTTTCCCCTCTCCGTACAATGTAATGCAGTGTCATGTAACAAGAACCAAGCACTAAATTAATTAACAAGCAAGAGTCCAGCTTAATTAAGAAAGCTTCTAAGGTTCAGGAGCCAGATATATATACATATATGTAGCAAATGCAGCAGTGACCTCTGCATGGTCAACTTGTAAGCTGTCCTTGTAATATTTCTTGAAGGGAGAGAAACATGAAGGCCGTAACAGCGATGGCTACAGTTCGGCCTTCTCCATTTTCTGTCATGTTTTCAGTCTAATGCTTTGCTTACTCTGGACCTCTGGTCACCTACTAAGTTCATATATCCACTTCTAAAGATATATAAAATAGCTAACTATATAGGGAAGTCAACATCAATGTATATCATATAAATATAAATTGATCTTACGAGGTGTTATAGTCTTTACGACTGTTTCAGGATCTTTACGACCATCACCTAGCCACTACAATCACCTCCTATAGCCATACGACCACATTGTAATGGCTACGACCACCTCCTGTGTCACTACGATCGCTCAGCTGGATTTCCAACCACACTGACAGTCGTTACGACTACGTTGTGACCCCTCCAATCACTCATCGCTGCTCCGTCCACACAGTCGTAAACTTTAGCCGAAGTTACGACTACGCTCACCACTTCTCACTGCACTGCCTTCGATAACGATCAATCACCGTAGTCGTAACGCCTTACGACCACGCAATGATTTGTCGACCACTCGCTCTTCCTGCGAGACCGTGGTCGTAACTTCTTTACAACCACGTCTCCAGCACCTACGGACACCTCGGCTCTGTGACTGTGGTCGTAACTCCTTACGATCGCAGCTTCTACTCCAGCGGACACCTCCGCTTGTCACCCTGATCGTAACTCCTTTACGACCAGGTTTGCTGCTCCTGCAGACGCCTTCCGCCCGATCGCTGTGATCGTAACCCTTTCACGACCACGTCTGCGAGCCTCTTCGCTATGGTCGTAACTCCTTTACGACCATGTCTGCGAACCTTTGCGATCTCACCGACCACCTCCGACCACATTGGTCGCCCACACCGATCGTCTACGACTACACTGGTCGCCCAGGCTGATCGCCTACGATCACGCCGGTCGCCTCCTCTGACCACACTAGTCGCCCACACCAATCGCCTACGACCACACTAGTCGCCTAGGCCGATCGCCTACGACCACACTAGTCGCCTAGGCCGATCGCCTACGACCACACCAATCGCCTCCTCCAACCACACCAGTCACCTCTCTCCTCTGCGATCACACTGATCACCCATGACCACACTGGTCGCTCCATACTCTGCAGGCACGTTGACCACCTACGACCACGTTGGTCGCTCCAAGCTCTGCACCTCCTCTACGACTATATCACCTCCACTCGGTGCTCATGCGACCACACCGGTCGCCCTCTTCCCGGCACCCCCTCTGCAACTACATGTTGTCGACTTGGTGCTCTCCCTCCTCCTCTCGGTACAATGGCCAGCCCTTTTATACCCTGCTCTTCGACCATGAAGCGGACGCGTCTACGACTTCGACACAAAGTCGTACTCGGCTACGACTATGACTCCAACTCAGTTACGACAAATTTGTATTCGTACACGACCACGAACTCTGACTCTGATAGAGGCGTACTCGTACACGACCACCAAGTCGTATACAACTACGACTTCTGAAACAAGATTACAAACTCTAACACAAGGAAATGACAACTAAAGTGTGTTTCTTATAAAACATATATAAGTTCATGCTATTCCAAAATATTTGTAGCCCTAATTAAGACAATATTTCGCATAAGAGCTAAAACTCTCGGCAAAAAGGGTTGCTATCATGCATGTGCAAAGGCAAGTGTTATTTTATCAAGGATCTACAGATGTAAATTATAAACCGGAGAGTATTGCCTATATGAGCTCCCCAAAGGAAAGCTGCACAATACCTAATGCCACGTGTCACCAGTAGGTACTAATGCCTTAGGGTTGATCCTCATTTAGTTTTTTTTTAAAGGATCCTCATTTGCTTTATGAAAACTCTATATATGTAAGTAATTCCATTTCCAGATCGGATTCGCGCAATTCAGTACTACGGCGACATACCAATCTTACAGTTGTGCAAAATATAAAAGAACAAAGATGTACTTACTCAAGAGCTGAGCTAATATTAAGGGACTCTGTGCATAATCAAACCCAGAAGCGAGGGAGAAAACACAATCGCAGAATAGGATAAGGATTGCAAGAGACGAGTGGCTCGTGGAAGAGATGCTTTTCCAACGTGCAAAATGAGAGAGAGAGAGGTGGGTTCTTTTGAGCTGTAGCTTATGGATTTTAAATTCTGACTATTCGCGAGAGAGAACGAAGAGAGCAGGGCTGGTCCTGGGATTTTAGGGGTCCGGGGCGAAACTAGAAATAGAGGACCTAGTATAAATATCTAAATATAAATCTACATACACACACATATATATATATATATATATATATATATATATATATATATATATATATATATGTATCTAATTTTACCAACAAACACTTAAAATGCATTATGTATTAAAGAAAAATTCATATCAAAGAGTTTATAGATATTACCTTAAAAATTTCTTCTAACATTTCTAGATGCAATGACAAAGTGATGTAGATGTGGACCTGCTGGTTTGGGAATTCCGCGGCTGATCGCTCGCTCCGCTCGGCTCGCCTGTCGCGGCGGAGAGAGAGACGGCCACCCTCCGTAGCTCGGCGTGGCGTGCGGCATGCCCTAGACGGCTAGACGGAATCACGGAAGAACTAAGAAGTCCGAAAGTCAGATTTCAGAAAGAAGACCGAAGACGAGAAGTCGGCCCGGCCGGGAATTCGAAAGACGGATAGACTCATAGACGGATAGTATACATAGTATATATACTATGTATATAGGGGATTGGGGGCCCGGTGCGGCCGCTCCGCTCGCCCCCCTCAGGGCCGGGCCTGGAAGAGAGACAGTCATATGTGATTTAAGCCGGTATAGCTAAAATTAGTACAGTGTGTACTACAACTAATTTGTATACCTCGTCTTGAAAAAACGTATAATTTAAAAGCTAGTTACTGTAGCAAAGGATAAAAGCCAAAAGCGATAAGCCGATTCGAACCCAACCTATATAGGCTCCATTCCATACAGCGATAACTTCTAGTTTTCAGAAACAAAAAATTGTACGTCAGTTTCTTAACGTGTTTTTCCTTTGTATTATCTGTGGAGATATTACAATGTTTTTTATTTTTTTTCCTATTTTTCTTTAATTGAATATATAAAAGAAATACATAAAAACTAATAATAGAAAAACTAATAGCCAGTGCCACTTTAGTCAAGTAGGGCCAATGCCTTGATGATTTTCAGTGGGAGTGTGTGTGGGGCCAGCGACAGGAACTGCCTTAGCCAAGCGTATCTACTCTGGATTTGGCTTTGAATAATAAAGGCAGTGGAGTGGATCACATGAGAACACACTGACCACAGGCCGGCAATAACGCAACATGCGTATATATGCCATGGTGAGACCGATTTGCTCTCTTTCTCCTAGCTATATATATCGGGTAGGCTCAAATCCATTAACCAAATCAACCACTTGTTCTTTCATGACCTTTTTGGCCTTTTTTTCCTCTTTTCTCTTCTTGAATCAGACCATCAGCAAATATGATATATGCAACAGTAGTTACTTCATATATATTTCTGAAACAAATTCCACAGAATATTCAGGTTTTCGCTTGCTGACAGAGATCGGTCGCTCTCTGAACTGACCGTTTTTTCTTTCAGATAGACACATACGGCTGCTCCCCAGTTTCCTGAATCCTCAGAATTGCATCTTCCAGTCGATGGTGCAATGGACTTGCATGACCTGCAGCTAGCAGATGTGGCCACGTACTTATGCGAGTGTGACAGGATAATTATAGTACTAGCACTATCCTGTATTGCTTGATCTCTCTGAACTCATGTACAAGGACAGCTGAACCCTGTTCGTACGCACGCAGCAAGCTACTGTATACATCCTGAGCTGAGCTATATTTTTCAGACAGCGTCTTGCACGACGACACGCAGATCTCGTCTCTCGAACCGGTGCAAGAAAAAGGCTAGCAATTGCGCGACCACTTGCGCATGCAGCGCAGGCGAGTGCTACCATTCGTACCGATCGATCGATCCATTGATGGATATGTTTAATACAGCTGCAGGATAGGAATAGGCAGAGATCAGAGTTGAGTTCTCTCCTGAATGCGACATGGCGACCAAGGGAGAGGAAGGATGGAGCTGCAAGCTAGCCAGCTGGACGGGGAACATTTGGCAAGGACTGACCACGCATGCATGATGGCGATGCATGCAAAGATGCAATCGATCTTCAGGAGCAGGAGCCACTAGACGACGCCTCTCTCTCTCTCTCTCTCTCTCTCTCTCTCTCTCTCTCTCTCTCTCTCTCTCTCTCTCTCTGGTAAATTCCTTGGGGTCCATGGATTCCAGCAGCGAGTGAGGTGCGTGTTACTGTCTGCTATAGCTAGCTCCGCCATGTGTAAGTTCCGGTACAGTAATGTACATGTAATTATGTATTATATGTGTATCATGCATGCATGAGTTGTTCATGGTATATCGAGCCCCTAATTAACTAGTCTTTGTGAGGCATCTGTTGCTTTCAGTCTGATGTTGCAGCCGTGGACATGTGTGCGCGCAGTGCCCCAATTGCGTATTGATTCGACCGTCGCGAGCAGTTGAATTAGTTGCAGCTAGATTGCTGGCATACTAGTTAGTTTACTATTCGACGGAGATGAATAGACATGATTGAGGCCTGTGGAATTTCTGTGGAAATACAGTCACCACAAGCGAGCTGTGGTGTCTGCTCCTGATCGATTCTTCCAGCTAGCTAGATTCCAACATCGAGGTAAGGAGGTGTTTCAGTCTCCCACTCCAGCTGCCTCTCTCAGCATCTCTTGGGTCATGGGTTGCTTTCAGCTGATTGAACGTGAAGCACTAGAGTGGGTGAATCATGCCTCAAAATTTTTTCTAAAATTTATCTATCCTTTGAATCGTGCCTCAATTTTTTTTTTCTAAAAATTTATCTATCCTTTACTTAAATAACTACAAAGCTTAAAAAATTAGGATAAAAAACCAGCACACAACCTAGGAAATCAAAACGCTAAAAATTCGAGAAACGACGGTAATTTTAGTAGTAACGCTACAGTACCACGGTATACCAGGGTTTAAACTTTCGTTTTGAAAATAATTTCGGAGGGCAGCGAGATGAACGAAATAACGAAATTTCGTTCAAAATTCGGACGAAAAATTCAAAAAACTATTTGAATTTTGAACCTTAAAACGCACGATAAATGATGCTTAAGGTGAGTACTTATCGCAACTTGTGCTTTGGTCCGGTGGTGGGAGGCTCTCTTCGTACCTGAGAGGTCGCGAGTTCGAATCCTGGATTGCTTCTTTTTATTTTTCCTGTGTGTGGGACCCACATGTCAGTGCGCCCTCTGGAAAAATACCGAAAAATGGGAGTAGGAGACCTGGGGATGGATCCCAGGACCTGTAGGACTAGCGTGGGGGGCTTAGCCATTGGGCTAGAAGAAAGTATGTGACCAGCTATGGATTTCATGGTTCTTTAAACCTTCAAAATTCAAACTTCAACGAATTATTTAGCCGAAATGTTTTTTTCTCATTGGGTAACGAAATAAACGAAATTTTTGAAATTTCGGCGAAATTTCGCCGAAATTGTGAACCCTGCGGTATACCGCTTGCTACCGTAGAATCGTTAGTGCCGCTGTAGTACCCGGTAGTACCGCTGCTATAGTAAAATCGGCATAAAAATAGTAAAATCAGCACGATTTCAAAACGAAAATAGATAGAACTTTTGACCTGTTGGTCCAAATAACTTGAAGCTTGGCATGCACCTTCTTTACAATGTTAAGAACATATTTCAATCAACGATTAAGATAATCATTGTCAAAATTCTAATCTTTTTTTAATTTTATAAAGGGTGCATCAAAATCGGGCCAAAACAGAAAATCTTGATCTGCTCTTGCTCATAAGTTTTAGATGATCTAGGGTAACCATAGATGGGTTACATATTATAGCCCACAACACTAAAACCCCAAAATCACCCCTTCTTGAACCAAAACCGAGCAAACACAAAAAAAATTACAAATACAAGTGAGTAGATAGATGAGATCTAATCTATAAGATACATCTTCATCATTTACACATTCTTGACATATAACAAGATCAAGGGGAAAAGAGGAAGCACAAACAACAAACCAAATCAAGATTTCACCACAAGAGCAAAAGAGAAAAATACTTGAACAAATTTTAATCTCTATTGATGCGTGAAGATGAATGCTTACAGTCACTCCCTAGCCAACTCAAAGCCTAAGGATGACAGAAAGTTTAGCCACAAGAGTCTCTCACATCTCCCATAAGGTTCTCCCCATGAATCATAACTATGCTCTCAAAGACTTGGACTAAACTCCCCAAAAGTTTAACTTAGCCATATTTTCCCTCATTATATATGGAGGCTTACAAAAAACCCTAACCAGCACCTCTAATTGGGTTTCATCTACTTAATGGGTTAACCTGTTAACCTAACATCGTATCGGGTTTTACATTTATACATGCACGCTTCTCAAAGCGTTTACACCTATTAGTGAATCAACACTTAATTCACTTCACCTTTTCAGCACATACAAGACCTAAATCACTTAGACAATGCCGCGATTTTACTCATCGCCACTTTTCCGATATTAAACAATTTATCAAAATACCCCTCTACCGCCTTTCCTGAAGTTTCCCTCTTTCTTTACCATGAAGCATCGCCCATACTTTGCCATCTTTTATATGGCTCCAGTGACTTGCCGTGCAAGCCTCTCATGGCTCAAGTCACTTGCAAACGACCCAAGTCACTTGGCTCATCACATACTTCTCCTCGCGCATGACGACACCCGGCTTCCTTGACCGCTCTGGACCCCAGCTTCTCCATGAGCTTAGTCCCGATCCAACGTGTTGTTGCCCCTCATGTCCATACCAGTAGCTTCTACTCCAGTTTCTCGTCGTTCTGGTTTGCAACCACCCTGCAAGACTCGGTTATCTTCGACGGCTTCTTGATTATCTGGACCTCGGCTTCTTCTGAGCGTAGTCCTGATCCCTTGACCGCTTTGGGCCTACGTTCTCCTAGTTTAGTCCTGGTCATGTCCGCCTCACCATGATATAACTTTGGAGTCCTTCAACCAACACGAACAAGAAAACCGCCATGTAGCACCGAACAATATACAAAGTCATCACTTGACACAATTAATCCATACAATATACCATGCAAAATGTACGCAACTAAACCACTGATCTTAAACCTAGGAACAAACCTTAAACCCCTATGTACACAAGTAACGACACCTATATCATGTCCACACTCAATCAACTCAACTCAAACCAACAAGGCTGCCGACAGCACCTCAATCGGTATGATCGTCAACCAAAGGCCAGTCATACCGCCTGATGCCGATAGTATCACCAGTACAACGTCGTTAGTACCACCCCGGTACTACTGCAGTACAAAACTTGGTATGACCGCTTGAGCTCACTGGAAAAAAACTACCACCAACTAAAATCGGTCGTACCACACTTAGTCAGACCGCTAGTTAAGCCCGATACTACCGCACCGCACCCGACGGGGCATACCACGGCTCCTATGCCGGTATGACTGCCAGCAACAGAAGGAACTAAAAAATTTGTAAACTCTCAAAAACCAAACTCAAACTCTATAAATTTTCTAAATCAAAAGTCAATTACTCATATGATGATCTCTACATGCTCTCACAGAATGCAATGTATGGTTTGGTCCTGTTGCAGAAAGAATGAAAGAATAGCATGCATGCAGTTACTGACATTCTCCTCTGCTTGATCGTAGCGATATGAATACCATGCATGGAACATATTAATCAAGACTTGTATATCAAATTATCGATCGATCTGTCTGTGTGCATGCATGTTCTTAAAGCTAAAGCTGATTCCGGATATATTCAGATGCAGAACATTAGTTTTGGTACGATACAGCCCTATTTTTTCTTTTTCTGGACGGTAATGCATGGTATTGTGGTTCTTGATATCGATCTCGTGATGAAGAGTAGTACTGATATTGAACGCCTCCATGAATAATCCATGATGATGTCGTATATATGTCCTATATATACGGTCAAGATCGTTCGAACCCCATGCATTAAAACAGCTACCCAATGGATTTAAGAGCCTGCCCGGCCGGTGAGCGCGTTGTAACGCCTCCATTTCTAGAGGCGTTGTATTTCTCTCATAACTATCAGCTACGAGGTACTGTAGTTGAGTGTACATCATTGCAATCACAAGCTCAAATATAAAAGCCAACTTTATTACAAAATAGCGGCTTATCAGCTAAGTCTTACAGCGGACTATGCAGCCCTTAGATACAATATATTACAAAAGAACATCATAGGCGTGCCTAAGCGAAGAATAATCCCAATTCGAAACATCATCTACTTCATAGTATTCTTCCACGTCGTCCTCGTAGACTTTCTCATTTTCTTGCCACGTACTTTCTGTTAATGTTTTTAGCAAATATGAGTACTAACCATCGTACTCAGTAAGTCACATGGGGAAATGCTATTTTATTACATGCAGAGATTTCCAAGGGATGGGAGTATGGTGGTTTTATTATTTTATGTGGATGCAAGTTTAGTTGTAAATATTTTAAACATAAAATCACAACCTTCTTAGGGAAATTGGGATTTTAACAACTTGATTACCATTCTTAACAAATTCCATATCTACTTATGCTTTATTGTTGGATTCGCCCATTAAATATAGTTTCATTTACCGAAAGCACGGTGTATTCGAAAACTATTAATTATGACTCTGCAGAGCTGTCCAGCTTTACATACAAGATTTCTTAACCCTCATGACTGAGTTAAGAAAATAAGGCCTTTCACTGCTCAATTCTTTATATAGCCTCTACCCAGTAGGTGTTGTTTAACAATAAACTCGGATGGCCCATGGCCCGCCCGATTCGAAGCAGATCTATTGTTGTTAAGTATGATTTTTCCCTTCCAATACCACAAAAACTCACTCAGTCTCCCTCTACCCTTTGTAGATATTCAATCGAACTTGAGCAACTGCTAAACCAGATTTGACGAATCAATGCTTGTGGTTGAGTGATCACCATATTCTTTACTTGGTATAAGGTTCTAGTCCTTATATTTTCATTGAGACAACTTCCATCCATGAACCCTTGTTTAAGTGCCCATCAGCACTGTCACCATTCTAGTCCAAACCTGCACCCTAGGATAAAGTCATGAGACCCTTCCATCTAGTAGCCTCCCATGATGTCTCCTTACCCTATAACTACTTTTGAAATTCTACCGGCAAAATGCCAAGTCTCTTAGTAGTATAAAACAATTGAGTTCTTGATTTATCATGATTATTTAAGTATTATTAGTAATAATACTAAGTCTTATCAAAGTGAATATGGCCATCAAATTGAACTAGGCTTTTTCAGGTGATAGGACATAACTAATATCATGTAATTCCAAATATTTATTGTACATGAAATAACAATGCTTAAATAACATAATAAACGTGTGACTTGCCTTACGGATCAATATATTCTACAAGTTCATATTCTTTCGATTCTTGTGCTTGCACTTGAGCTTCTCCTTCCTAGACTGACTGGTCTATGACGTCATGTTCTATAGCAAAGTAAAAGAAATAATTCAATTATGTGCTCAAATGATTGAGATAGGAATAAAGAATGAAAATAAAGAAATAAAATCCAGAAAAATCAAATAAAACAGGTTTAGCAATTGTAGGAGTCTGGTATAGGAAAACAAAGCTGAGAAATAGATAGACGGGCTCGAAACGATCGAAATAGATATACATATGCATTTTAGGGTTTTGTACAGTAACAGGTTTGGGTACTATTCATCGCGGGTTTATTCCTTATCAGGTTGTCACTGCGTACTCGAAGAATAGAGTAGTTTCGAGTACTCAGATGGTTTCTAGTACGACTATGAGGTCAGGTGAACGGTTGAGGATCGACTTCGAGTGTGAAGTCGACGGAGCTCGAACAGTGTGTGAGTAGCTTAAAAGCATCGGATGACGTTTGTGTGGTTTAAGAGTGTCAAACGTCGTTCGAGCGGCTTAAGAGCATCAAACGGTGTTCAAGCGGTGTTACTCAGAACTCGAAGTGGTTCGGCCGAAGTTTCTTTCGATTACATGGTGGTCAGAGATTTCAAGCAATGGAGCGATCAGAGAATTCGTGGTCGAAACAACAATTGGTGATCATGGGTGGGTTCCTGGGACCATGAGGGTTCTATTTTTGGGCTCGGGAGTAGCTAAAAGTTAGGCAAGCGTTGGTGGTGAGATCTTCTCGAGACTTTTGAATGGCACAGGGGTTAACGGTGGGTTAAGAGGATAATAGCATTTGCGATAGAGCATCTCTAGGAGTAGGGGAGCTTAGAGGTGTGGTAGTTTGGATTGGGGATAGCTAAGCTGAGCTGTCCACGGTGACCTCCTATGGTCGAGCGGTGGCACTAACTGCCAGCGCAGCAGGGGAATTGGGAACCTGAGGGCTTGCTTCGGGAGTGTTACTAAGGGTATAAAGAAGTTGCAAGCAAAAGCAATTGAAACGAAAACGACTGAATGGTAAGAATTGAAGATTGGCTTACTTTGGGGGTCTTCCGATGATCATCGGTGATGCCCTGGTCAAGGGCTTAATTGGGGTGTGTGGCTCACCTTGGGCATTGGTACTTTCGAATGGAGGGGCTCTGGGTTTTAAATGGGGTGATGAAGATGGTTCAGCATAGGAACAGGGCTAAGGTGGCGTGTGGCAGGGGTTGGGAAGGTGCGGGAGGGCGGGCGCGGCTAGTAGAGGGGAGGTACAGGCTGCCTCAGGCGCGGCATTGCGGTGGTCAACAGTGGTCAAGTCGGCTGTGAGAGAGAGGTACAGTGAGAGTGTAGAGAGGGCGGTGAGGTGGTGGGAAGTGAGACAGCGATGGTGCTTTGTCCAGGTAAGGGCTGCGGGCATTTATGAGGGGTGTATAGTGGCTTGTGCTGGCAGCAGTGAGCTTAGAGGAGCAAGATTTTTGCGGCGTGGGGTTGTCGGTCGTGAGAAAGCAAAGGAGGCGGAAAAAACAAAGACGATGGCAATCTTTGTCGTTTGCTCTAACGCGCGGCCAGGGCAATTAAGAGGGGGTCAGGGTGGGAAGGGCGAGGTTGTACGATCTCTAACCGATTTGTTGTGGTATGGCAGTGGCGGGAAGGGACGGGAAGGTGCGGCGGCAAAAAGATCTGGACGGCGGCAATATTTTTGGATGGTGAATAGTGCATGCGTGCAGAGGGATGGAGAGGATGGCTTGGCAGAGGATTCGCGGTGTGAATAGCTGAAATGGGTGATGGATTAGGCTAAGGTTCACAAGAAATAAAAGTTAAACATGAAATCAAATCCCTTTTGAATTTCGATTTTGTTTCACTCCATGTCCCTAATTCATGTCACCGACATGTGTATATCTGCATTTGCAGTCATGCGCATAGTTATGGGTAGTTCTTTTATACTACGGTTTATGGTTTTTATCTGTGGTTTATTAGTTTCGTAAATAAAAATTGCTAAAAGAAGTTGAAGTCAAAAGTCGACTGTAAAACCGAAAAGAATGATCTATTTTTTCCTTCAAAAACAGTCAGCTACGGTGTGTACTTAACCAAAGGGCATGTTTGGCAACGGCTGCGGCTTATGTCGTTTGGCTGAAATTTTTGAATTTTGGCTGTTTACAATACAGATTACGGAGAGATAGATACTCACTTGAGATTTTGGATGGTACAGATGTTGGGCTTTTAACGTGTACATCGTTTAACTTGTAGACCTCATTTTAAAAAAAATACTCCATTTGAAAGTTAGGTACTGTAGCAAAAACAAAAAGGCGCTAGCTTCAGAGGAAAAGAACAGGCCTTTATGAATTCGATTTGCCTCCCTCATTTTTCATATTGCCCGTTAGCTAGCAGAGAGTCTTGTGTTGGCGTATGCGTATTTGTGTGGCATGGCATGCTGTTTATACTACACCTTTACTTCTACTTTAGGGATGCTTATTCTACGTTAATCCATGCTAAAAATGCTCAACGTGTGTTAATGACCCATCTGATCACGTCATTGAAACAGACTGCTGGCTCACTTCTAGGGGTGAAAATAGATCATATAGTTTTCGATGGATGCTGATCTAAACTAATAAACCACCAGTTAAAATTATCCTACATCCACCCAACAATTACCTGCTTCACAGTCATGACCTTAACTACATCCACACCACAATATGCACCCAGAAATACACCATCCTAAAAACGTGCGCACCAGATTAACTCTCCTCCATTCTCTCTCCTTACTCAATCATATCCGACGGTCATCCTTCAATGGATCTGCAGTACCCCTCCCGCGTCCCGCTCCCCCACTCGCGAAATATCCGCCGATCCGCTCCGCCCTCGCTCCTCCTCCGCTTCCGTCTCCCCCGCTCCTCCTCCTCCCCCGCTCAGCCGCCGCCTCCTCCTCCCCCACCCCTCCGCTCCGCCGCCGCCTCCTCCTCCTCCCCTCCCCACCCGCGCCCCCTCGATTTTTCCGCTGCTCCTCCCCACCCCCGCGCCAACTCGGTTTTTCCGTTGCTTCGCCGCCAGATCCGCTTTGCCCTCGCTTCTCTCGCCTCCTCCCCCCGCTCCGCTGCCTCCTCCCGTCGCTCCTCCGCTTCGCCCTCACCTTCTCCTCCCCACGCCGCGCTGCCGTCGCCGCCTCCTCCTCGGCTCCTTCGCATCCATGCCGCCTCCTCCTCGGCTCCTTCGCATGCAGGTCGCGACGATTCAGTTTTGCACATCCCTTCGTCTCGCGGGTACGGCTCCGAGCTCCGATCTTCCCGCGGCGGACGTCGCTTCGTCTACGAGCTCCGAGCTCCGAACTTAGCGGACGTCGCGTCGTCTACGAGCTACGAGCTCCTCGCGACGCGGACGCGCCAGATGCGGTGCGGCGTGCCATAGGCGGCGCAGAGGACGCGGCGCGGCGGAGCAGACGAGACGGACGAGGCGGACCCGCCTCCGCGCGGTGCGGGGCGCGCACGCGGTGGACGCGGCGCGGCGGCGCGGTGCGGCGGGCCGGACGAGACGGACGCGGCGGACCCGCGTCCGCGCGGTGCGGGGCGCGCACGCGGTGCGGCGGGGAGGACGCGACGCGGCGGGGCGGACGCGGCGCGGCGGGGCGGACGAGACGCGGCGGACCCGCGTCCACATGGTGCGGGGCGCGCACGCAGTGGACGCGGGGCGCGGCGGGCCGGACGAGACGGACGCGGCAGACCCGCCTCCGCGCGGTGCGGGGCGCGCACGCGGTGGACGCGGCGCGGTGGCGCGGTGCGGCGGGGAGGACGCGGCGCGGCGCGGCGGGGCGGACGCGGCGCGGTGCGGCGGGGAGGAACCCAATTACCCAAACAAAACATATATGGCCATTCAAAAATTGGCTTTGAAAGCAGGGAACAAAACATGTATGGCCATTCAAAAATTCGTTTGGTTGATTTCGTGTGCATCCCTAAAATGCCGCCGTGGCGTTAGCACGGACACTATACTAGTTATTTTAGTAGCTCACTATCCATCGAATACAAATACGAATTTGGATTATATAGATATTTAGGGTCGAATATCCGTAGCATATATATATACTTTATTTCAGCCCAACCTATTTACCATGGTTGCAGGGCCGGTCCTGGGATTTTAAGGACCCGGGGTGAAATTAGAAATAGGGGCCCTAATATAAATACTAAATATAAATCTACATACACACATATATATCTAATTTTACCAACAAACACTTAAAATGTGTTATGTATTAAATAAAAATTCATATCAAAGAGTTCATAGATATTACCTTAAAAATTTCTTCTAACATTTCTAGATGCGAAGTCATTGATGATGGTATTGATATCAATCTCATCCAATAATTTCTTCTCAATACATAAAGTTGCCAAACCGTTTAACCACTCTTGAGACATTGTTGACCTTAAATGATTTTCTTCAACAATTTCAACTTTGAAAAGCTTCTTTCAGCTGATGCCACAGTCACAGGCATAGTAAATAAAATCCGATAAGCAATAGAAATATTAGGATAACAATCTGCTTCTTTGACAAACTCAAAGATCTCCATAGCAGACATTGGTTTATCTGATAAAGTCAATTGCATAACACTTAACTCAGAAATTAGATCATTTAACTCAACATCAGATGAACCATCTAGAGAGAAAGTTTCTGCAAATTTTGTACAACATTCTTTTAATTTAGTTCGATCCAATGACTTCAATGTTGTTGAGCTCATTAAAAATCCAAATATACTTCCGAATGTTTAGAGTTCTTGAAATATACTTTTCAATGAATTGATTGCCATATCAACCATAACAAAAAAATAATTAACTTCAAATTCCTTCTTAGCTTGCAAAACTGCTTCATCACAATCAATTTCATCAAACTGTTTCTTCCTAAGAACACGCCGCTTAACTGGAAATGATGGTTGAGCTGCAATATCTTTGGCAATGATCATACTCAAAGCAAACCCTTCATTCTATATATAAGTATTAAAGTATTTAACTATGTCTTCTATTTGTTGCATGTATATACTCTACATAGTATATAGGGGGCTTCTAGATTTTGGGGGCCCGGGGCGGCCGCCTGTCGGAACCCGTAGTAACGAATCCTGGATCCTCTGTGTAAATCGCACTAGTCCAGGATCAGCTAGTGCACACAGCGTACAACAAAGATAAATATCAACCATAATGACATTTATTAACTGAATATGGGCATGAATGCCAAAGTTTACATCAACGGCACATAAGCCAAAATTAAGTAATAAGCAACGGAAGAAAAACCGAAGCGGAAAAAGCCCACTGAGCCTGCCCACAGGCAAACGACAGTAAGACGCGGCCTATTCGTCCAGATCTTCACCGTAGTTGACGTCTTCCTTCTCTGTGTGGAAAAAGCAACGTGAGTACAAACTTGTACTCCGCAAGTCACCCGGGAAAATGCAACATAATGATAAAGGCTTCAATGGAAGGCTTATAGGGTTAGTTTGCATAAAACAGCATTTAAGAAATACAATAAGTAGTTTGAAATTGCTGAATTTAATATAGTAAGTAAAAACAATACTTGGGTTAGAAAATAATACCGTCAGTGCAGGCTCCGACCATACATCAACCTATCCACGGGCATCCCACCCGGACCATCTTTTCCAAAAGCTCACGTATGGATTCCATCCATCCACACGCTTTCGCTGCGCAACTCTGATGAATTCCATCCATTCACCAGATTTCCATCTCTCACGGATTCCATCCATCTGCAAGGTTTTTATCTCTCGCGGATTCCATCCATCCACAAGGTTTTCGAAAACATTTTGAAAAGTAAAGTCTAATCCATGAAAAACTTTTACTCAGCATGCCCATGACCGTGGGCACGGCTATCCAGGATAGATTATACACTCTGCAGAGGTTGTACAGCTTTACCCACAAGACACGATCATCCCGTTGTACCACTAGATTTCACACTTCCTTAGGTGTGCGGTGGGGAGTCGTGACAAGGCCTTTACAATGCAAAGCCTTCAACCTGGTCGAGCCAACTCTAAGGTTTCACCCCAGTAAGGAATCCACCAGACCGGGACCCCCTCTTGAGCCTAGACGAGACTTCTCATGGCTTCACCACGCTCGCCCAAGTGAGACTTCACATGGCACCAACCACACTCACTTTCAACCTACGACTCAACTCAGATTGGGACTTCACAAATTATTCAGCCAGGACTGTCCCATACCAGCCATGTGGTAGTACGATTAGGGCTTTGCAACAGTAGCTCACAGACCGGTCCTTAATTTGACTCAGGCCTAACCACATACCCTCGTGCACGACAATCAACCACTGCGGCTCCAACCAACAGGGCATGCCTGCACCCACCACTCTAACCAGTTGCCTAAGTCTAAACCAGATTTCATATTTTGTTTTCAAAATAATTCATAAACCTCCTTGACTCACCAAAGTCAAGAGCATATCATTTTATGTAAAAAGGGTCATCATTTTAGGTGAAAGATATCCCAAAATAAATATTATTTTCTAAGCAGGACTAAGCATTTGAATAAACTCTCTAGCCAACACTAATGTATTAACTAGAGTTTGAATCTAGGGTGACAAGGTATTGAGGATTTCAAATTCAAAGGAGGGATTAACAAGTAGGCAATAACTAAATTTAAAACTGAATTGAAATGCGTTGAATAAAAAAATATGCATGCAATATAATTTAAATCAACATAATTTTATTTTGAAAACTGGGATCAACATGATCAAGGAGGGTGACTTGCCTTGCTCTTTAAATTGATTTGAATCTTCGTCGTCGAATTCTCCCGAATCGTCGAAGTCTACACGTGAAAATAACCCACCAAATTCAAATAAAATCAAATTAAATTTAAACAAACTCAAAAATTCAAATTAAGGCTAGGAATGGGTAGAGGGGAATTTTTGATGAATTTAGAAATTTGAACGGACTCAATCGGAATTAGGACGAAGGAGAACGGGCTCCGGGAAATTTGAAAAGAGAGAAAATGGAAAAAGGGGATTTCTGGAATTATTTTTATAAAGAAAATTGGGAATTATGACGTCAGCAGAGGATTTTATATTCGGCCGGATTATTTTTCTACAGGAAAAGGGACTTATGACGCCAGCATGACGTCAGCCCGAGAGGGGCACCGGCTGACAGTGGGCCCATGGTCCATGGACCAAGCCCACAGAGGGTGGGGACGGCCGAGGTGGCACGGGCGCGAGGTGGTGCTGACCGGGCAGGGAGGGGCCGACGCGGCGCCGACGTGGCGTGCCACGCAAGCGAGGCCCAGCTGACGTGGCCGGCCGGTGAGGGGCGTCCGGGGGAGCGACAGCGGCGGCGTTCCGGCGGGCGGCTGCCGGCGGCGAGGGGAGGGGGAGCGAGAGGGCACGGAGGGGAATGCGGGGAAGGGGTGCGGGCTCACCGGAGATGGCCGGAATTGGCCGGCGACGAGAGCAAGCGGCGGCGCGGCTCGGGCTAACGGCGGCGAGGGCCTTCCGGCGGCGGGGAGGCACGGCGGAGGGGTGAGGGACGTCGGGGGCGACGAGGTGAAGCCGAGGGAGGCGTCGGCTCGGCGCGGGAGGGCTTGGATCCGCCGCAATTCCTCGCCGGATGGACTTCGGCGTCGACGGCGGCGCAAGCGCAATGCGGGGCGTAGGCGCTCGGGAGGAGGACTTGGAGCGGAGGGAAGGGTGGAGTGAGGAGAGACGGTGCCAGGCGGGGGTTCTTATAGGGGCGAGGGGGAGCGGGGCGGCGCGGATTTGTCGCCGGAGGACGGGATCGTGGCGGCGGCGGTTTCGGGAAATCGGGGGCGTGCGGAGTGGGAGAGGTGGGGGTAACGGGCGCGAGATGGGCGGGGAGTGGGCGCATGGCGCACGGCGCGAGCGGAAGAGGGGGAAGGCGCCGGGTAGGGCGGAGCGGCGCAACGGCCTGGCGGCGGCGCGGCCGGGGAAGAAGGAGGCGCGGGGTGACGAAGCTGACGGGTGGGGTCCACGCGCAGCGAGAGAGAGGGCGCGGGCGCGGCTGACGGGCGGGACCGCGGGGCAGAGAGAGGCGGAGAGGGGGAAGGGAGGCGCTGTCCGGTGGGCCAGGGGACGCAGAGAGAGGGAGGGAAGAGAGGGCGTGGGCGGCGGGGATCTGGCCGCGTGGTCGAGGGCGGAGATCAGCGGCTAGGGGGGGTTTAGGCGGGGCGGAGGGGCCGGATGGATTGGGGAGGCGACGTGGCAGCCATCGGAAGGTGGAAGGCGGGATGGAGGCGATGGCCGGATGGGCGGCGACATGGGCGGAGATCCGCCCGTCCACGTGGCGGCCGGCGAGGAGGGGAGGGATTTTGATTTTCCTTTTTGATTTTGGATTTTTCAGAAAAGCCTCATAAATTCAAATGTGCTCAGAAAAATATGAAATAAATACCAAAAATCCCAGAAAAACTCATAGAATCTCCTGAAGACATTTTGGACTTAATAAAAATATTTCCAACTAATGTTGGTCTCTAATTTTCATACTTTAAAAATACTTTTTAATTTTCAAAAATACATTTTCAAACTCAGAAAAATCCAGGAAACCAAATAAAATCCAAATAACTCCAAATATTTAATTTGAAATAAGATTTTTATAGAAAATCAAAATATCATTTTATTTAATAATAATTTTAGGTTTTTCTGAAAATACTTTTCAAATCTAGATTTTTCAAAAACAGAAATTCAGGGCAAATCCAAATTCAAACTTAGGCACAAAATACTTATTTTAATTTAAAGTTTTTTAATCCATTTTATTATTTATTTATTTATTTTTATGTTAGCAAAAATTTGGGATGTTACACCGCCCCTCTCGCCCCCCCCTCAGGGCCGGCCCTGCATGGTTGTTAGGATCACAATCCCAGATATGATCCTTTTTGTCTAATGGGCTCGGATCGTAGAACTATAATTCTATCAGATTTTAAAAGTGTATATATTTTATATAAAAACTGAATTATATTTCTAAATATGCAAGTATATATTAGAATTTTTTGAATTTAATTTGATAATTTGGGTACACTTATGCATGTAATATTGAATTAAGGATGATTTTTTAACTTATTTAATTATTTTTAATAAACTAATAATCTAAAAGTCCAATATATCAAACATAATACTTTTTTTTACCTTAGAACAACATTTAAACAACAAAAATAAATCAAATTAAATTGGTGCAACCTAAACTAGCAATAGGTAGTATCAAATTTTATATAATGATATAGTTTGTTGTCATAATCATGATCCCATTGCGATCCTACTTAATTGTACGAGTTGAATCGCAATCTCACTATGGTCCTATCCAATTCTGATCTATATTACGATCCATATCATTTACATCTGGTAAGATCTAAGATCATATGATCCATGTCGTGATACTAGCAACATTGCTATTTATATGATACTTTATAAGCTCATTTTACGTTGATGTATACATTAATACATAGAGTTAGGGAAGGAATCTTGAAGATTTTATGAATGTTTGGATCAAATAAACTATTTATATTTTCTATCTATTTTATGTATACAGTTTAAAGAGTTTTCAAACCTCAAAATATTCGTAACATTATTCGTATTGGTTGCCGTGTACACCGCTGCGCTCATCTGACCTTCCGACCCGGCCCGTTCCAACTCCAAGGCGGCGCGGCGATTGCGGCGTCCCACCCCTTCCTTCCATCCTCCCCCACGGCCCCACCCCCCGCCGCTCCGCCGTCTCAACGCAACACTTCTCTCGACCCCAAACCCTCCTGGAGAACCGGATCTCCCGTCCCAATCCCTACCCGTCTCCGTCCATCGATCGCGTCGGCGATGCTGGGCGTCACGAGGAGGCGGCTCGGATCCGGATGCGTACGTCAGCTTCCGCTTGCTTCCTGGGATTTCTCCCTCTCGGGATTTTGATCTCTAACCTGGCTCTGATGTCTGGGTTTCTGACGCTCGTCGTCCCGTCGGTGCAGGTGCTGGGGCAGCTGATGCAGAACCTCCGCCCTGCGGCGGTGAGGAGCTACTCCGCCGCGGCGAAGGAGGTGCGCGTTTGTTTTGCCGAACCCTAGCTAGCTCGTTTGATTCGGTCCGTTGCGTCGGTGTTGCGATCGCCCGGCACGCATCGCCGGTGTGATTAATCTACTGTTTGCCTGTTTGTTTTGGGTTCTACTTGGTAGGTAGTTCTGGGAGGATGCTTGGGCCCGTGACTGAGTGGTTGCAGATAGGCTAGTCGTGGGGGTTAACCGATAGGAAGCACTGATTGTATGGCGCCTAGTTTGGTTTCTGGAAATGGTCAGTCAGTCATGAGAATCAGTTGTTTTTGCTGTGGGCGTCTCTAGGTGGGAGGAACTTCACTTTGGTGCGTCGCTCTGAGTTCGATGAATTGAATGGTAGATGTTCTGAGAAATGGTTAGTGGCGTCTAAGCGGGTGACGGAGCAGCTTAGAGGTATTCGGTGTGGTTTCTGCTTCTAAAAGGTCCAAATAACTCAATATTGAGTTAAAATCCTGATGTCTGCAGATATTAGGGAATCTGGTTATAGCGGTATTTCTTGTTAGGTTGTTAGTAGTCTTGCTTGTTGAGTCAAGGAAATGGGGTGTTTCTCTTGAGAAGTAATTCTCTGTCCTGCATACTTTGCGATTTGGCAGGCAAATTTATACAATTGTTCTTCTTTTGCTTATTAGATGACTGTGCGTGACGCATTAAATTCTGCCCTTGATGAGGAGATGTCTGCGGATCCTTCTGTTTTCTTGATGGGAGAAGAGGTACCATCTGGAAGAGATGTTGTTTTTTTTATTTCCTTTTTTTTCTTTTTCTAATATTTGTTGTTTCTATGGCAGGTTGGAGAATACCAAGGTGCATACAAGGTGAGTAATGTTTTGAGGGGTAATGCTGTGTTTATCACATTGTAGCAACCAAAAATCAATATGTGAATACTATTAGTGTTGAGCTTATATTCACTGGTGTTCTTTGCAGATATCAAAGGGTTTGTTAGACAAGTATGGCCCTGATAGGGTTCTTGATACACCAATCACAGAGGTTATACTCTTAAATCTTCAAAGTAATCATTGGTGTCCATTCGTAAGCTGTCAGATTGATGTGATCATATTCAAGTACTTATCTGCTTTCGTTCTGTTCAGGCTGGTTTTACTGGCATTGGCGTTGGTGCCGCCTACCAAGGTCTTCGACCTATAGTGGAATTCATGACATTTAACTTCTCGATGCAGGTTAGTCATTTACTGACATCAATTTAATTTATCTGTTACTTTCAAATGTGCCTTTTCCATAGGGTTTTAGCAGATCTTTTTGTTGCGTTTCTTATTTGATTTTCAAAATCAAGGAAACACCCATTTTTTGCCGAACCTTATTATATGCTTGTGTTCTTGTTTCTCGCTGCTAGTTTTCTTAGTAACATTTATTGCATAAATTACCTATGTGTAGTTAGTACATTGCGGTCATCATTTTGAATTGTTACAAAACATCCTTTTGTTTGAAACCAGAGGTACATAAGTACGTGCAATTCATGAGCTGTGACTGTACTAAAATCATGCAATGGCTAATTTGTTAAACTGTTAATTCTAAACTCAGGTGATTTTCCCTTGCAATGTAGTCCGGCCTTGAATTGTTATGTATCATGCTGCTTTTTTGGGGGAATATTCTTGGTACTTGTTAATTTTAACTTCACAGTAATTTGATTACTAGAATCTGATATGCGGAAGAACTAAAATTTCATATAAAATAGCATCATTATGAAAATTTGATTATTACAATTCCCCATTAACTATGCACGATCTTTCCCTCTCATTGCCAGTTTAAAGTTTTAAACAGAATTCAGAACCTGATTTCCACAATATAATTTAAGTTTTGATTTAAGTGCAAGTTAGGTAAAATAAAAAGCTCCTACTCATGGTTTGTTTCGCAGGCTGCCTATGAGACAGTTCAGAACTGCCTGCTGTAAGGCATTGGTATTCCTTTTGGTCTGCATAATCACATATTCCTCTGAATTATTAAAAATTGAAATGATCCTCACTAGTTTCGAATATGATCATTGATTAAGATTATATCTTTGCTCCTGATTTTGAAAAGTGCTGCTAGTGTCAAGTATATATTTCCTGGTTACTTTTCTCCATCTGCTAGCACTTAGGAGTTTGTATTCATAGGTCACATACCTCTTGTGCATAAATATTCATTTGTAATTTCGTGTATATATGTGGATCTTGCAGAATATGTATACATACCATCAATTCCATACACTGTAAAATAGTCAAGAGTTCCCTTAATAGCAATTGTTTTGCACATTCAGGCGATTGATCACATCATAAATTCAGCTGCGAAGTCGAACTATATGTCAGCTGGTCAGATAAATGTTCCTATTGTTTTCAGAGGACCAAATGGTGCTGCTGCTGGAGTTGGTGCTCAACACTCTCAGGTTTGTGACAGAAACTTATCCATATTTATCTGTGTGTCCTTTGCCATCCTTATTCTATTACTTCTCTTTAGAGGACAAACAAGTCTGGCAGATCATCAATTGGTGTTTGAACACTTTGCACTGAGACATAAAAATTTACAGTGTATAAGATTATATTGAAGGACGAAATTATTCACTACACAAGTTGTTTATCCCATTATCTATAAGAATGTATTGAGCTAAGTAAGAGGTGTAAGCTTTAGTTTGCTTCAAACTCCTAAGATGCATCATGCATAGCATCTTCTGGCCGTTCTTTAGTTAGTTGTTTATCAATTTATTATTTGTACATGGAACTATAATTCTACTTTGATGGGGTTACTAAGTGACTTGGTATGCAGTGCTATGCAGCTTGGTATGCGCATGTTCCAGGATTGAAGGTCCTAACTCCTTATTCCGCAGAAGATGCTCGAGGCTTGTTAAAAGCAGCAATCAGGGATCCAGACCCTGTTGTTTTCCTGGAAAATGAACTGCTGTATGCAATATCTTGTCCCACTCAGTTATTTTCTCTACATTCAAGTTGCCATTTCATTGTATCACGTTTTTCTCTACAGTTATGGCGAATCATTTCCTGTTTCTGCTGAAGTACTTGATTCTAGCTTCTGTCTTCCAATCGGCAAGGCTAAGGTATGTTCTTGCATTCTTGTAGTGGTGGGGAACAGTTTAATTTTATCAGATATTTCTTTATGTATTGGCAGGAAGGGCTTATTTTTGTTGGGTTCCTTTTTTTGGGGAGTCTGCAGGTAGAACGAGAAGGAAAAGATGTTACAATTACTGCATTCTCCAAGATGGTTGGGTATGCTCTTCAGGTATGTGAATAATGAATACCATACTTCTTAAGCGGAAGAAAGAATAAATTGCTAATAGTTGTGCTTAGTTACATTGTTGTCCATCAGGTATTCAGGTTTTATATCTATTAATGAAAATTTACCGAATTGACCAATAGTACTATTAGCAAAGACTGATTTATTTATTCAAGATGTTTTTTCCTGCAAAAAATGGTGACTATACATAATATATAGTGCCACCTGGAATGCAAAGAATTGCACACCCTGAACCTCTGTAATGAGCTCATTCCCTTCTTCAATGCTAGCTTGATTCTGTTGCGGACTTGGCGAAAAGGGAGGGAGGGACTATTTTGAGAAATTGATTCTGTTGAACATGATTTATTTATTTATATGGATTTGTCTAAGTAGAATCTATGTCAATTTGTTTCACTGTATATACAACACTCGATCAATAGTTCTGGTTACATTCTCATGCCCAGTCAATTTCAGGCTGCAGAGATACTGTCCAAGGAGGGAATCAGTGCTGAGGTAGTTCCCTGTTGCAAAATATATTTTATAGAACAGATATGCAGCTAAACATATTTTTCATACATGCCATTACTGTTTCCTTATTGTCTAGTAATATCTGCTAACAGGTGATCAATCTTCGGTCAATTAGACCATTGGATAGAGCTGCTATCAATGCATCTGTTAGGAAAACCAATAGATTGGTAACCATTGAAGAAGGCTTCCCACAGCATGGGATTGGCGCTGAAATATGGTCCAGCTCTCTCTCTCTCTCTCTCTCTCTGTTACACACACACAGACACAAGGTGTTCTGAGATGCATCTTCTTTGCAGCATGTCTGTTGTAGAGGATAGCTTTGAGTATCTTGATGCACCAGTTGAGAGGATTGCTGGAGCTGATGTGCCTATGCCCTATGCTGCGAACCTTGAGAGGATGGCTGTTCCACAGGTCTCGTTGCTGCTCCTTTTGCTTTGATCCAAAGTTTTAGGGATTCCATTTCGCATAAACCTTGTTGAATAACTTTTCATATTCGATAATGGCCTAGTGTTTTCATGAGTAGCACTGGAAATGGCACAGTTTTACCACTGAGTTTTTAGTTTTCTTGCTTTCATCCATTTATTTTAGTCTGAAGCCCATAGCATTGGTTGTTGTCAATCTTTGATGAAGTGGGGGATAAAATCTGTTTGTGGATATCTTCTTTTGCAATGCTGCATTTCGGTGTCATTTTCAGCTCACTTCACCATAATTAGCAGTGTATTGAATTATATGCACTGTCAAACTGGGAGTTTGCCTAGTGGGTAATGAGATAGCAATAAGGAAACAATAACTGTTTTATCTTATAGCCAGGGCGTCGGACAGGAACCTAGGTTTGTCAAGTACATGGGAATTGATAGCTGTTAAAAACTTAAAATCTGAGGCTTTCGAGAAAACAAAAGGTTGGGCAGCAGACAGTTAAATAGATTTTGAAGATAGGACCTACCCATAATCTCTCATAGGCACGCGGCATCTTCACCGCCGGAGATTGTTGTCATTTGACACTAGAATGTCTAGGATTCAGGAAATCCTTCTAGGGATATAGGTAGTGAGGTTGGCAGAGAAAAGAGATGACTATGTTATGTTGAATTATCCGAGGAAAATGTGCGATTTACATATTCAGTACGTCTTGGTATGTAGTATGTTGAATAATCCGCGGAAAACCTATGCTCTACAGATTCGGTCAGTCATATTAAAAGTAGGTTAATGATTAATCATGTGTGTCTTCTCTTTTTACTAATGTTGGTCCACACTTGCAGGTTGAGGACATTGTCCGTGCAGCAAAGCGAGCTTGCTACAGAGCAGTACCAATGGCAGCAACAGCCTAATTCAAAGACCCCGTTGTTTCTCGATCTCCTTTTCTTATATGGCCAGAACGATGTGTCGCATAATGGTATCCTCCCAACTCAGCTTGCGTGAGCTAATTTTGTAGATCCGCCGTGAGGTGTCAATTTCCGTTCTTTTTGTCGCAGTCGGATGGCTGTATTTGTTCAACTCGGCCATTTGAATCATGCAGCTTCTGGATATTTACATGACCGAATGATGTCAATAACGTGTGTAATGGAACTCTCAAAAGTTCACAAATCTTTTGTTGCGCCTTTCGCGAATTCGTTCCTGTTATATCTCACGAGTGTAACCTCTGTCGTCCGCATGCCTCGGAAAGTTCATAATCGTGGAATTGTGAAATGTTCCAAGAGTGAAGGCGTGTGGTGTACCCATTCTGTAAAAAATGAGGCTGCAGGTACAGTCGTTCTAAAAGACTTCTGGTTTTTAGCTCCTAAAAATAGAAGCTATTATAAAAGCGTTAGTTTCTTAATAGGTTTTTTTCCCTTTACATTATTTATTGATATGTAATGCTTTTTATTTTCTTTGTTTAATTGTATCTCTCAAACAAAAGCTAACAACTGCTTTTTTTCTGTTTCAATCAATAATTAATAGTCAAAAGTCATAAGCAAAAGTAAGACAAGATTCGATCACGTATTGTATATACAGAGAAAGTAACAGATGTAACCCGGGAGAGCAGCACATGTATTGCAGCTTTGCATGTTGTGGGGTTTTCCTCTCATGGACCATGATTCTTCCATTGAAAACTACCAAATTTGGCCACAGTTATCAGAAAGGATTTCCCTCATTCTCTCTCCAACTTGTAGAGCTCATCATGGGTGGGTGGTGCTGTGGCCCTTGTGGATGTGCTTTAGCACCTGTCTCTCTGTCCTTGTGGATTCACAGGTCGATGGTTCTTCCATCACCATATGGCCGCAGCTTTTAGGGTGCCTTTGGTTGAGTTTTTGGAAGCTGTTTTTGCTTTTAAAAAGCCAAAAGCTAACCAAAGGGGTGAAAATCAGAAGCTGCTTTTCAGAAGCAGCTACTTTTGGGTAGTACACTTTTGAAAGCACCTTGGACCCTGCTTTTGGCTTTCTGCTTTTTGAAATGGTGAAAATAGAGAGCTGTTTCACAGCTGTTTCAAGGAAAATAGAGATAGGAGGTAAGTTTTATACTTGTTTGAACCAAACAGCTTACAGCTTTTTCACAGCCCATAACCTACAGCAGCTTTTCCACAGCCCACAGCTCACAGCAGCTTTTTCAGAAGCCACAGCTCAACCAAATACACCCTTAATGGACAGCCGTCTGCCACGGGTCAAATCCTGATGACAATAATTTTCATCGTGATCTGGGCCACCTTTCTTGCTGTTTATGCAGAAAAAGAAGACACAATTTTATACGTCATGCTAAGTTTGGTTCAAAATCAATAAACATCTATTACTGCAAGCATCTTGAACCAATCAACCAATGAGTATTTCACCTAATGAAACATTAGTCTGCAATTCGGTAAAAAAAAAGATGGGAGAAGGATAAACCATGGATAGGAGAGGAAGCTAGGAGCGGATAATGCCCCACTCGGTTGGGCTGAAAAACTGTGGCTTATAGCTGAAATTATACTATAGTGGTTGAAATTTCACTTTAGCTGAAGGTGGTTTATTTGACGTAATTAAATTTAAAAAAATTAAAAATAGAAAAAATATACTAGTTTATCACGGACAACGCAAACGAATACGGAAAAAAAGAACCGACAAAAAAAACTCATAAAAACCAAAAGACAAAATTTATAAATAGTAAAAAATAAGTCAGAAGGCAGAACGAGCGGGCCTTGATGCAAAAGTAGAATGTACGGATCTGAACCGCACCGGCGGTGGGCCCACGCATTTCAGTTCTTTTCTCATTTTCCCACCACATTTTACATAGAGGTCCTTGAAAGGAAAAAGGTTTTATGTGACAATTCTTCCCTTATTTTCTCCCACATTTTCTCACCACAGCGTCTGGTTCTTCAAGGCAAAGTATACTATCGTTAAAAAAAAATAGAATGAGTAGGCGATGGTGTCAGATAAGATATTGATTAATCTTGCCTGTTAGGCAGTGAATGTGATGATTAATATTTTAACCTTTTTTTAACATAGTAATACACAACGTAAGAACTAAATTGAAAAACTAAGTAATCGAAAATGCAATAAAATCATATGATAGATAGTTGGATAAATTACAGAAGAAAAGTAGAAAACATCGGGGATATGTTCTCGACTTTGCTTTGCTAATAGAAAAGTACAAATGTTGTCGACTTTGCTCCGTCTCCTAACCCTATGGCTTCTTCAAGTAATTTATCTGGTTTATCCCATAATTATTTTTCCTATTTAATCTTGTTTTTCTCTTGTTTTTGCACTAGCTAGATCGGGGCAACACAGAGAATGGAGAGTAGTATCAAGAATTGCTGTGGACAATTCGACGCTCGTGAGTCGTGACTGGTCGATGATTGCAGACCATTTGACAGTGGAATGAGACAACATGAAGGGGCAAAGAGATCGGAACCTTTTAACGATTGCTGCTTTATATTTTGAAATCATGTAAGCCATCATTCCAAATGTCAACTTAGTTTCTATAATCCTGCCGTTGTTTTGTGGTCATCACGCACGATCTTAATAATCAAATGTCAAAACAAAAAGTTCTACAGAAATAGATGTTGTCACTGCATCTACAACATGACTCGGTTACTAGGCTACTAGCGGTTGGATAACCACTGCTGCTCAGGGGCATTTTTGGTGTAAATGTGAGAATGATGAAAATTTGAAAATTTTAATTTTCATCGAAATAAGAAGTTTCAAAAAATTCTCACATATAGTGGAGGGTATGTTCTACTTCTCCACAAAATTTCAAGATAAAAATTGATCGTATTTGCGAGATAAAAAAGACAAATTCTTACTGAGATAGTGTTCAAACAGTATTTCACTATTTCAGCAAAAATATGTCTTTTTATCTTGCAAACGCGATCGATTTTGATCTTGCAAGTTTGCAGGGATATAGAACACATTATCCACTGCATGTGGTAATTTTTTAAGAGTTACTTTAAACTTCTCAAGTCAGTGAAAATTGAATTTTCATCATATTCGTATTTTTACCGGTTGCTCAACCACCACATCACTCCCCAGAAATTTCAAGGACATGAGGGACATTTATGCTAAAGAGGATGCCTCGGAAACAAGACGCGAAAATTTTGAGGAAAACAAAATCCACTTTTGGCCTCTCAACTTATGGATCAAATCCAATTGAACTCTCAACTAACAAACCGTTCACTTTGACTATCTCAAGTAGCAAAATTAGCTCACTTTTCCTCTTACCCCAAAACAACCTGGAGAGCGATTTTGGTCAAGGTAGAGCTGGTTTGATCAAGGTGAATCAAGGCTAAGGATTTAGCGGATACACACTTGTGCGCTTTGAAAGGCGTGCATAAGTAAACTTATGTGAGCGAAACCCGTGCGGGGGGTTAACAGATTTTCCCATTGTAATAGTAGATAGTATTCACTAAGATGAATAGGTGGGTGGTTTCCCACCTATAAAAGAGGGTTGTGATGGACATATATAGGTTAACCATCCATCCCATTTCTTGTGCTCTCTTCACTAGATTTAGGGTTAAGATTCGAGAGTGAGTACCTTAGGTGCTTTTTGTCCTTCAAGGTGGAGTGGCTGTAAAACTTATCTTCTCAAGTAAGCAATATATCAATCTTTGTGTAACTCTTGAGTCCCTCTTGTTTTGGTTGATGTGCTTGACTTTTGGTTGATTTTGCTCTCTCTTCTTTCCTTCTTATGATCTTGTTGTACCAATGATGTGTAAGAGATAGAAATAATAGTTGAGAATACATCTCCACCCATCTTGGCACTTTGATAGCAAAATTCACAAGAAAACCTGGTTTTGCTTAAATTTGGTTTGTTTGGTTCATCTCTTGATTCGAGGGTTTTTGGTTTGGTTTCTGTGGTGATCTAACTTGCTGTGATGTGTGGGAATACATTTAGACCCTTCTTGGTTATCATCATCCCACGAGCAAGTTATATTCATCGATTTTGATTTTGTCTCGGTTTCAGTGTACCTTTCCTTCAAACTGAAGAAGATATCAGCTTTGGCCATGATTTTTATGATCGTTTGTTGAAATATGTTCTTGATAATCTAGAGAAAATCTCTGTAAACTTTCATGTCATTTGGATCTACGAATCAAAAGTTACATCAATTTTAATTTTTGAACTTGGGCTGATTTTGCTGTTCATAGAGGAAAAGTAGTACCACCGTTATAACAAAGTTACTTTCGATTTTCGGTGCTACTACAGTTATAACAAAGGTACTTCTAATTTCTCTGTTTTTTCTCCAAAATTTTATATGTGTTTTTTGTTGTTTAGTGTCGGTTTCTTATTCCAATCTTCATAGCTTTGTAGGTATTGGAGTGAAAGAATGTTGAATACTTGGGAAAAATTAAAAGGCACAATTCACCCCCTCTGTTATCATATTTGATCTTTCAAAGAGAGATAAGAGAGGGATATTAGGCCAAGCACAATCTCCATGGCTACCAAGGGGGAGAGATGGGAGAGAGAAGAAGAAGATATAAATTGTGGATATGTGATTTCGATTTGATCCAATGGATATGATCTATTTTGGTTAGATCTAAAGTGGAGAAGGTTGTGGGGTTAAATTGGTTGGATCTTTTATGGCTAATCTATTCATGCATGAGTGTACCATGTGGGTTAATTTTTTTTGTCAGTGCACGTGGCTACCATGTCATAAAAAATGAGTTTATGTGTCAAAACCATTGACACGTGAACACCATGTCATCTAAAATCGGAGTGGTTTAGGACGAGGAGGTGATTTACTCAGATTTTGATAATCAAAGGGTATAAAATAAACGGTTTCGTAGTTAAGAACGTAAATATGATTTGGGACATAAGTTAAGAGACCAAAAGTCGACTTCTTCCAAATTTTTATCCATATGGAAAATGTAGGCTGTTTTGGTTTTGTTCTTGTTTGGTTGTTACAAAATATCTCATTAGAGCCCTTATTAAGGATCTATGGTTATTTGCTTTGGCTTTGGCTTTTGGCTTTGAGTTATAAATAGTAATAACTTATAGATAAAATATTTGCGTGTAATTTTGGTTGATATAAATAAAATTATTGTAATATATACTATAATTGATTAGTATGTCCTGTACTATTAATCGGCTAGTATATTATGTCTTTTACGGTAAATTATTTACAGTAAAAAAACGGCTCTTCGAAGATAAAGCAACAGGCCCGCAGTTATATGGCCATTGGAGGAGGAGAGAAGTAGCAAGAACGCAAGACGGTGGGGGAGAGGGTAAGATTGGGGGAGAGGAAGGGGAGAACCCCACAGAAATCATCCAATCTTTCTCGCCATAACGCACACGAATTTCTGGTGATCATATCAAGGCAGCCCAATCGCGAAAGACCCAATTCGATTTGGTGGCCATGTGGTTGGCTTCTCGGTTTGGTTCCTCGGGTAGGCTGGTTTCTTTATCGATTCTGTAATTCTTATCTTGGATTTCTGCTATTTCCGTTGCTTTGTGGGTTCTGCTGAGTTATTAGTGGTAATTTGGGTTCTATGTCCCGATCATAAGACGGCAACGGCTTTCGGTCCAAATTTTCCTGCTTTTTTTCTTCTTCTTAAATTTGGCTGTTGCCACGTTCCTTCTTCCAATAGATGGGGGTTTGGTAGTCTAATTTTGAGGTTTAGTCCATGGAGTATATATTTGTTTGCTGAGTGAGGATATATTTATTTAATGAAACTATACTGTCTTGGTTTATGTGTAGTAGGGGCTACTGCTGATGCAATCGTTGATTGGCAGTTTACTTGCTATTTCTGATGCACCAGGCAGAAACTTCAGAAGTTGACAGCTTTCTTTTCCTGAGCTAAATACAGTAACCATAGCGCATAGGATTAATTGAGCTTCTGTTTATCAGTGTAGTGAAGTAATGCCATTTGCTTTGCTTCTGCAGGCCTGTGATGTGATCTCCCGGCATGGTTCATCCCAGGTTCCTGGTTGCTTGCTCAGGCTCCAAGTTGTGCTTCATCTCAAGTTGCCGCGGTAGCTATGGGGACATGAGTAGTCGTGGCAAGATGATACCTTTGCTTCTGATGGGTCTGAGTCGGATGTTGGGAGTGTAGTTTTAATATTCCAGTGTTTATCGGTTTCAGTTGATGATTTCTCTGAGCATCAATTTGGTGTATTGGAGGCTGAAAAGGCAAGATTCTGAAGGAGGCCATCAAAAGGAATTGGATAACTACAGTGTGCGAGCAAATCCAAACTGGTGGTCTTCCTTTTCACCGAGTAGCACAGATTAGTTGCAATGGGTTTACCTCAAGATCCTCCAGCCAAGGAAGATGCACCTACAAGATCGAGGACACCTGTGTCAAGCCCTCCACATTTTAGGGGCGTTGGTGCCTGTGATTTGGATGGGCTTCCTGGAGGAAGCTCAAGTTGCAGGGTATTTCCATACCCGTCGATTGGTGATTTTAGTAGAAAGACTGCATTAGATGTTCCGGATGAATCAAATGGGTTTTTGAGAGACAGCCATGCCTTTGATGGACCTGCAGGCCTCCGAGTACTACAACTTGATTCAAGAGATGCAAATTCTAGATCTTCTCGTAAACTGGAGCCTGCTGTCCATACGCCCACAATGAGGGTTGTGGGCTTTCAATCAGGTTCTGTTGGAGGTTTTGATACAACAGAAATAGACACAATCCATTCATCTGTGGCCATTGATAATTGTCATTCACCATTTGATCAGCATGAACTTCAGGCAAGGAAAAGGCTGCTCTCTCCATTGAAAAATGTGCTCCCTAGACAGTTCCACGGTGATATGCTGAATATTGCTTGCGGTGATGCTAGATTTCAGCATTCTGATGAGTCCAGGAAACTTTACAGCACCGGTTTCCAAGATAGTAAAAAAGCTAACACTGGAAGCCTCAATTATTTTGAGTCACATGCCTTGCCAACCTCTAGATGCTCCAATTGGAGTCCAGAATGGGATGTCAATAGGATTAATTCTAATTTATTCACTGAGGGTCCTTTAATTGGGAGCAAGGATTCCTTATCCTATTATGATCATCTAGCAGCTAGTGCAAAATTAGCGCACACTCCGCTCTCTCTGTCACCTCTCAGCCCTAAATGTATGCATAAAATTGAGATTACAGGAGCTCAAAGGTATATAATGAGATATATTGAAAATGATTTTCTAGATTTGAAGGAAAAGGGAGGTTCTGATGGAATTAGGACGCTCGATGTGTTAGAAGAAACTAACATATTGCATGATGAATTTGATGTCATGGCCCCTAAAAGAAGTTCATGTAGAAGATATCGAAACTTGGGCCCGGAATCTGCCCTGACGTCTCCCCGAGTTGGTTATGTTCGGGGTTTGAGTCTCTCTGTAAGGAGGTCACTAGTTGGCTCCTTTGAGGAGTCCCTTTTATCTGGCCGACTTTCTTATGGAAAAGACAATCAGGTCTCTAATTTCCTGTTGTTCACCAGCTAGAATGTACTAGAATGCCAGGCTATTGACTGTTGATTTTGATTCCAATTTTCTCTTTGAATGCAGATAATTAAGGGTTTCTTAGCTGTCCTAAATGTTACTGGGGGTACCTTCTCTCCCCTAACTCAGAAACTTCCATTTGCGGTAACATGCATCGATGAGGATAGCTCCTTATTGTACTATTCTTCTATTGATCTTGCTGGGAGGTTGCCTGCAACTAATAGTAAAAGCCCAAAACTCGAAAGAAGCCTTAGTAACAATGATTCACGATCGGCAAAAAGTCGCTTACGCATCCCTGCTAAGGGGCGGATACAACTGGTACTAAATTGTTTGATCCTGACCTCATGGATACAACTAGTATTAAATTGTTTGATCCTTACCTCACAATCAAAGATGTTTTTGACCAGTTTATTTTTGGTGAAATACTTGTTCTATATTACAAACTTATCTGTTTTTTCTCTAGTTGTACTTGATAATAATGCCAAGACCTATATCTGCATGAGGTATCTCATTTGACAAGCCCTATTGTCATCAGAAATTTTCTTATTGATGGAACTGTCTGCCTTTTCTTGATAGAATGTTTGCAGCTGACCATAACACTATTGCATTCTTTGCCTTTAGTGCTTCATGAAATTTCTACTGCCAACAATTGCTATTTTTTTTACTTGATTGAATTCCTCTTGTTAATAATTGCTACATCAGCTGATCAATTCTCAATTGCCTATCTTAAGTATAACTTTTAAACCCTGTAGCCTTCTGCATCTTACTGTATCAAGCACTTCCCCCTGATATTTGTGCAGATAATATTTTCTTTGTAATGCTTATATTGTTTGGCAACTCTGAAATTGTTCTGTTTCCGCATGTGCGGACATATTTGCAGTGGTTTCTGCTTCTGTTGACATGATGGTCCATGCTGTTTACTTCACTTTAGCGCTATTGCTTTATAGCATGAAAACCTAAACCCTGACAGAAATTATATCAAGAAATTTTGAAGTGTCATTGTTTTCTAATCTGTGCACCTGTTTCAACTTGCCATACAGAAAATCACACTTTTTAATGGTTAGGTTGCCTTTAAAAAAATACTGAGACATGGTGTATTTTCTGCATTTCTGCTCTACCATTTAGGTTCTATCGACTTTGTATATTTGTATAACCATGCTGTATAATCAAACAATTAACTTCAACAGGTTGTGAGCAACCCCGAGAAGACTCCACTGCATACTTTCTTCTGCAACTATGACTTGACTGACATGCCTTCTGGAACCAAGGTATGAGAAATTATGACTAATCGACTATTTTTGTTACATACTGAAGAGAACTGGAGGTTACTGCCATATGATTACCTTAATTCATGTTGACTTGGCGGCACGATATGTATATGCTTTACTATTTTGATCGACTGAGCCAAGATAAAATTAAAGGCGATCTTTGGTGCTTGCAAGCTTTGATCTTTTCGCATAGGCTTAGGCAAGGTGATCACGTACATAATGGATCAGCATATATTAATCACTACTCATTCATTCGACAGCTGACAAGTTGTTTACCATTGAGTACTGGTAGTACAAAAATCTAATTTTGAAATTTGGACACAGTACAGGTAATTCATCATTTAGTGCATATCTGAACTTGAAAGTATTATGATAAGCACTGGGCATGTTTTCCTCTTCTTTTTTTCAGAAGTATTGAGTGAAGCCTGCCTTTATCCAATCATAGTGACCTGTTTTTGTTGTCTCCATCCCCTTTTCTCATCTTATTTCTCTTGTTGTATAATGGGACAGACTTTCATGCGGCAAAAGGTCACTCTGTCCCCCAGTCTTTCTCCCTCTAATCCAATGAAAGAAGGAAGCAAGGCCAGTGACATAAATGTTGGCCCGAAAGCTCAGTCTGTCTTATGTGGAAGTGAACTTACAGAACAAGGAAGCTCAGAATGTTTTTCTTATTCTTTTGCCTTGGCAGGCTCAACTGATGAATCAGAAAAGGAAGGTGTAAACACAAAATGTCGTTCATTAGACAGTGACATGAAGGGATCAAATAAATCTAGCTCTCCTGAGAATAAGAAAAACAATACTGATTCTGATGATTGTTGCTGCCAGATGGATAACTTTCACTTAGGTGAAAAGAAATCTTGCTGTGCATCTTCCAAGGTCAACGATAGTTCAGGTGGAGGTGTGCTTCGCTATGCTTTGCACCTGCGCTTTCTATGCCCCTCCGCCAAGAAATCCTCAAAATCAATGCTGCGATGCAAATCCAATCCATCATCAGTACCATACAATAGCAATGCAGTGACCAAGGAAGAGCGTAGATTCTATCTCTATAATGATCTTAGAGTTGTATTTCCTCAAAGGCACTCAGATGCAGATGAAGGCGAGGTATGCACCTATCCTGGTATTGTGAAAGTTCTCTTCTCCATAACTTTCTTCCGGTTTCTTTATTTGAGCATCAGTTTGTAATTGGGGGGATATGCACTGTAGTTGGTTGCTCAGCTTAGCCAGAAATGCAGATAGTTTATCTTATTTTGGGCTATCCTACAGTAGATCATCCTTTAGTCTTTTTTGGCTCATTTCAGTTTCCACAGCAGCCAAATCCTCACATCGTCTGCCTTCAAGAGACGAAAATCAGTGTCGTGGATCGCGCCCTTACTCGTGCTCTCACCGCAATCCCACATGATTTCTTCTTTTTGCCTGCGGACAACACCCGGGGGGGGGGGGTATTCTTATCCTCTGGAGTACCGATACTATCCAAGTATCCAACTACACCCGCAATGAATTTTCCCTGTCAGTCGATGTCAATATCAAAGAGCGTTCCACAAACATTGTCTTGACAACGGTTTACGTTCCCTCCATAGATAGGGACAAGGGCAGATTCCTACGAGAACTCCGTGATGCGCAGCCGACAAATGGAACCTCTTAGCTTCTGTTAGGGGATTTTAATCTCATATATAAGGCAGCTGACAAAAATAATCGAAACTTGAACAGACGTCTTATGGATTTACAAACCCTGGAAGCTATGTTCACTAAACACGAAGTGCATGCAGCGATCCTAGAGCTGCCACCGGACAAAGCATCGGGCCCCGACGGCTTCAGTGAAACCTTCTACTGCGCATGTTGGGACATCATAAAGGATGACCTTATGGCCGCCCTCTGAGCTTTCTTCACCTTAAGAACATCAAACTTCTCTTACACAAAGTGTTACTGCCGAAGAAAGCTGGGGCCTAGTCTGCAGGGGACTTTAGACCTATCAACCTTATTCATAGTGTCTCCAAAATCGTAGCCAAAGTACCAGCATTACTCTTGGTGCCCTTCATGAATGATTTAGTCTCCCTAAGTCAGAGTGCTTTCATCAAAGGGAGATGCATCCAGGACAACTTCCTTTATGTGCATAGTCTAGCAAGAAGGTATCATAGAAACACAGCTCCGGCTCTCCTGCTCAAACTAGATATTATCAAGGCCTTCGACTCGGTCCGGTGGAACTACCTTCGAACCCTGTTGGAAAAGAGAGGTTTCCCGCCCCGGTGGACAGATTGGATCTCCTGTCTTATTTCCATGGCCAGCTCCACTGTCGTCCTCAATGGGGTGCCAGGGGACAGGATACAATAACGCAAAGGCCTATGATAGGGAGATCTGTTATCTCCATTCCTCTTCATCATAGCGATAGATCCGTTACAAAGGATCCTCAACATTGCAACAGAACTTCATCTCTTGCATCTATTGATAGGAAATGCCGCTATCCTTAGAACATCCCTCTATGCGGATGATGCTGCCATCTTTATTGCACCACATAGAGATGATGCGTGTTCGTTGGTCCGGATCCTAAACAAAATTGGTGACACAACAGGGCTACAAACCAATTTGCAAAAAAGCCAAGTGGCGCTAATCAGGTGTGAGGGCGTCAACCTGTACCTGGTTCTGCATAACTTTCCGGCCCAGCAAGCAACCTTCTCCTTCAACTACCTTGGCTTACCGCTTGCAATCAAAAGGCTTTGTAGGGTGGACTTCCAAAAACTTGACGACAAATATGCGACGCGCTTGGTAGGATGGCGCACGAAACTAACGCTTGTGGGTAGAAAGACCCTCATCAAATCCGTGCTCACACCACAGTCAACCTATCTTCTCACGGCCATCAAGGTGCCCAAGAGCGTAATAACAACCCTCCATAGGCGAACGAGACACTTTGGGTCGGGTCAGACCAGTTAACAGGAGAAAAATGTAAGGTTAATTGGGATACTGTTTATAGACCAATAAACCTGGGGGACTTGGACTCTTGGGCCTAGACCACTTCGCCAGGGCTCTCAGGCTTCAATGGCTCTAGCAAGAAAGGGGTGAACAAACCAAACCTTGCTAAGGAATGGAATCCCCTTGTGATCACCAAGATCGGATGCTTTGTGTGGCGACAACCTCAATACATATTGGAAATGGAGACAAGGCGGGGTTTTGGACCTCTACTTGGGCGTGAGGAAATAGATTATGCGATATTGCGCCCACTGTCTTCGCGACATCCAGGAGGAAAAACCGCACCACACGAGATGCGCTAGCAACGAACACACGGCTGCTTCACCTGGACTAGGCAATGGACATAACTCCTCAACACATAAATGAGTTGATTGCCATTTGGAGACACATCTCTAGCATTAACTTGATCGAAGGATTGGATGACACAGTCTCTTGGAAACTCACCTCCAACGCAGTATACATTGCGGCCTCGGCCTACAGGGTGCAGTTTCCAGGATCCGTAAAAAGCACTATGAACAACATGGTTTGGAAAACTTGGGCGCCCCAAAATGCAAATTTTTTGTCTGGCTCACTATACAGAACAGACTGTGGACGGCTGATCGTTCGGCCAGACGAGGGTGACCGAACCAGCACATATGCCCCCCTTTGTTTGTAGCTGCCGGAGTCGGCCATCCACATCTTAGCAGAGTGTTATTTCTCGAGGACGGTATGGACCTCAGTGGCACATTGGGTTGGTTGCAACTCCATCAATCCGGTCAATTGGACCTCCTTCTCAATACGTAATTGGCGGTAATCGCTCATCCTCACCGCTACAACACTGCGAAAAGCAACAGCTACTCTAGTAATGCTCGTCACCTAACGCCCGAATTTTCCGTTCCATCATGTCCTCTTCGGGCCAATTGATTGCGGCAGTGAAGGAAGAAGGAAGATGTTGAGGCATAGATCCTAGCAGGGGCTAGTAGGCTAGCGCAGTTGTCTTTTTCTCTGTAATTTCCTTCTCAGGATTTGCGTTGTGTTTCCCTGAGCCTTTTCCTTCCCCCGCTCCCTTCCTCCCCTTCCTCCCCGCTCTGACTTTATTTTGTATTTTCTCCTTCCTGCGAATTAATCAAATGGCAGCTCTCCTGCCGGCTTTTCAAAAAAAAAAAACTGTTCCTTGTGCAGCGCCTCAGCTTTATCTGGCGTGGTTGTTTTCTTGTTTCTTGATCTGTTAAAATTCAACAGTTCTTAATGGGCTGGTTTCATTTTTGTTGCAGCTGCGGGTGGAACATGACTTCCCTGCTGATCCCAAGTACTTCGACATAGGCAACTGAAAAATTGCCTGTGCTCTCATGTGTAGCTTGCGCTGCTGCGCATGAAAAAAAAATCTACATGTTTTACCCTCACTAACTCGTCATCAGTCCCCTGTGTTTATCATTTGCCAGCAAACTGTACAGGTTTAATCTTCCAATTGTTGAACTGCACACATCTTAAGGCAGCTTAGGAAGTGACGGGCTTTTCTGCATTGTTGAACGAATCTATTTCACTTGCAAGTGCTTCAGAATCCCTGGGACTTGTTCCTTTTTGGATGCAATGCAATCACTGTGGCGGCGCTCCAATGCGCTTCGGATGGGGGTTTCGGCTTTTGACTGATATTGTATTGTGGTGAATGTTAGTTTTTTCTAAGAAAAAAATAAAAAAACCATTATATGATCATGACCATGTAAGGAATATGGGAAAAAAGGAAAGTCAGAAAATAAAAAAAGTCAAAATAAACTGAAATTAGAAGTTGATATGTTTTAAATAGCTTTTGGTTTAAATAAGCTGAAAATTAAAAAAAAGTCAGAAGCTGAAGCCGTTAGTAGTAGTAGTAGTAGGGAGTTTTCTATGTGGGTTTCAAGTTAAGCTTGTGTTACGTGAGAGAGAGTGGCCTTGTGAGATGACGCCTGTTCTTTCTGGTTTTTAGTTTTTGCTATAATACATATATTTTGAATGGAGTATTTTTTTTTACGATGGGGTCTACAAGTTAATTATAGTACACATTGAAAGCTTATCATCTGTATCAGTCAAAATCACATACGAGTATCTTTCTCCCTGTAATCTCTGTCACGAACAGCTAAAATTCGAAAAATTCAGCTAAAAGTTATAACTCTCAACCACAAAGAATATGCCTGAAGCCTGGGAAAGGAAGTTGGGTCTACTACTTTGCTACGCCTTCCCATTTGATTTGCCTGTCGCGGTTCAAGCACCGATCATCACTGGTGCACTTCTGACTGCGCCCTGTTATGTTGAATGTAACTCGAGCTTGCTTACATTTCGTTGTCAGGATCGCAGAAAAAAGAGGATCAGATCACGCTAGCTCCTGCTCGCCATCAGTACGTGTTCATATTTGTACGGTATGCAATGTTATACTCCTATAGGCTTGGTTTCATGAGTGCTGTGGTATGTATGGTCACCTACAAATCTCAATAATCAAGCTGCATTTACAATCATTCGGCCATTCTTCCACTTGTTCAAAAGAAGAATCATCATTCCTACTGATTGACGCAAGTCGCTCGTCGTGAATCCATCCTGTTCTGTCAAGGATGGATAATTCAGAACTCACAAATTAGTGTACCTTAATTTTCGGTGTTACAAACGAAATATCAAAACCGTATGTACATGCACCCGTATACACTATCCTGTGCTATGCGCTGTAGGATTCGTGCTCCACCGTCTCTCTCCCCTCGCTCTGCCCTCTCTCTCTCTCTGACGAGCCGCGTCGCCGCTGCTGGCCTAGCTGCCACTGCTGGCAACCTCAAAAGCCAGCCGGAAACCCCGAAACCTTGTTGGAAACCTCACAACCTCGCGGTCGGAAACCTTGCCCGGTGGCGGCCGACGGAGGATGGCGCAGCTCATCGGAGAGGGAGGGGAGAGACGAAGAAGAGAGAGAGAGTGGAGCACAAATCTCGAAACGCATTGGACAATGGTAGAGGCGTAATTAGGCCCGTGGTAGGATAGGTTTTAGTCTAGAGCGTGAAAAAATTTCTAGTATATAGTCTAGGTAATTTCAACTTGTCAGTATATGCTCATTTCAGCTTGAGCTTCTAACTTCTAGTTTATTTTTTACTATTTATAAATTTCGTTTTTTCTGATTTTTTGTCTTTTTTGAGCTTTTTGCCTGTTCTTTTTTCCCATATTCGTTTGTATTGTCCGTAATGGGCTAACATGTTTTTTCTATTTTTAATTTTTTTAAATTTAGTTAGGCCAAATAAATCACCATCAGCTACAGTGTAATTTCAGCCATCTACGGTAAAATTTTAATCATAAATCACTTTTTTCAGCCCAACTAAGCAGCACCATAAAAAGGGAAATGTATGTACCTATAAGCATCTGACATGCATATTATCATATTTTGATAAGCCATTCAGTTTACCTCCATAGGGGTAAGTGTTATTTTAAATCTTGACCGTTGGTTATTGGAATTCGTCTTTTTCTTTTCAGCTTTTAAAAGCTGTTTTTTCAATTTTTCTATAGTAACTAGCTTTCAAACGAGTGTCTTTTTAAGACGGTGTATACAAATTGATTACAATACACACTATAGTGACTTCATTTATATTGGCCAAAATCATACATAAATTTATATTACTCCATACTCTCTCACACAAATAGCCCAAAATTTATAAATCACAGCTAAAAATCATAGGCCGAAGTCAAAAAAACAAGCCATAAATTTGGCTTACAACACAAACAGCCTACTATAGAAAGTCACTGAACATGTCAAATTATATTTTCTGTCGGATAAACAAATACAGGTAGTGCACGTACGGTTGCAACTTCCTAACCAAGATAGTTTGCCTAGACCCTACAAAAATGTTGAATGCAAAAGATGGGTTGAATAATTTCACAGCTAAAGCTCATTAGTAATTTCAATTAGTGGTCTTTCTCAAAATAAAATCCAGAAGTATAACCTAGATGTATTTTAACAATCAATTTTATATTTGAAATGCAAATAGACTGGGAGTTCAAACTGCAAACTACTTGAAGTTATAAATTCAAATGTGTGTATAGCTGCTTAAAATACAACAAGTGCACGGTAGTACTAATACGCTATTAATATATCGCATATTACAAAATTCCATAAAATCCATTCACTTTTGTTTGTTTCAACGCACTATTACACGAATAATATATCGCTATTCGGTCGTCTTGGCTTTGCTCGTTTGAGTTTCTGGACTTATTTTTTATTATTCCTAGATTTCGTCTTTTTCTGACTTTTCAAATTTTTTGAGCTTTTTCCCTTTTTTTCCCGTATTCGTTTGCATCATACGTGCTAGGTTAACCCATTTTTTCTACTTTTATTTTTTAAATTTTAATTATGTCAAATAAACCACCATCAGCTACAGTGTAATTCGGCCAGCTACATTAAAAAATCAGCTATAAGCCACAAAAAAAAATAACTTTCAGCTTTGCTGCGTCAGAGCTCGCCAGTGTATAGGCCCCATCAATCTTGTGTTAAAGTGCTCGGTTAGCCATGCTGTTCAGCTATGCTACGCATGCGTGCATGTACCAGCCTTGTTCGGACTTATTTAGTATTGAACTGATTTAGTCTAGAATAATCGTAGATCTTAATTTGAAAGATTTGTGAAGTGTGTACTGGTTGTGCTCACATGCTATATTTCCTTGTCTTAATTAATCTGTCTACCACTAGTTTTGGAACATATGACTCATCTCCAGATTGCATAAGGCTATCAGGATCATATCCAAACGATTCACTACAAGCATAAGCATGAGGCACATATAGCTCATATCATAGTGTAAGTTACCTATTTCTGAGTTCTGAGGAGCAGGACGGGGTGTCTCTTAGAAAAACACAGCGCAATATAATCTCTGGTGTAAATTAATCACGATGCTTGAAAGGCGCAAAATTTAGCTGGGCAAGACATCGTGCATAGGTGCAACGCAGCGTATCAGCTTCATATGTAGCGCCATCTGCTACGCGAAAAACCAGGCCACATGCAGCTAGCTATTCACAGGACGAGAGGGCTCATCCGCCGTTACCGGCGTTGAGTGCTTCGTTCGATTTGACGAAGCGGCCTTTCACTCGCTTCCTCGTGTCTGCCCTCAGCTTCCTCGACTCGTACCGGATGTGCTTGTCGTACCTGCAGAAATTAGCGAAAGCTACTGTGAGAAAATCGGAGAGAAGGATTTGCTGGTCAGCAGCAGGCAGGTGAAGTCAGGGTCAGTTCATCCATGCCTGCGATTCTTCCTCTTCTCCCTGTACCGCTGCATCGCGCTGTCCCTTTTCTGCGCTAGCATCTCGCTGTCGATCTTTGTGGTTGGTCTCTCAACTCCAGTCGGGACGATGGTTTGATCCCCAAAGGATATCTCCCTAGTGAGAGCTGCTCCCCTGTCATTAGATGAGCTCCCCAAGGGTCCTGAGGCAGGTACATGTTTCCCAGAGGTGGTTGGTCCGTCGATTGTCGAGGTGCATGAGCTCACCTTCCGTTTGTTGCTCCTGGTGCTCGGCTGCAAAGAAATATCAGCACAGAACCTGAGTAACTCGAGCTATATGCTACCAGCTAGGTGTACTGCAAGAGCAGATGCAGAAAATTTTAGAGGAGCCCCAGATAGAGACTTAGTACTTCTCTACAATGATGCAAAACCAACAACACGTGGTGGCGCTTTCTATAGCGAGTTCTTAGTGCTGACAAAATCGGCCTTTAATGTTTCATAAGAAAACAAGATGCCTCCATGACTCGGTGGACCAAAGGAGGGCGAAACAAGGATCTGTACCGTGGTCCATAACTATCCCGGTGATCGAAAACAGCTAAAAGTGTTCACACCTCACACCATATGGGACCATGGAGCCTACTTTTACAAGAATAGCTCCTTAAAAGATAAGATCGAATTAGGAACATGACAGCCCAAACCCATTGAACAGTAAGTGGTGCATCAACATCAGCAAAAGCTCTGTTATGTGGTCAACTGGAAAGTTAAGAGCTAGAGGAATGACCACGGTATGCACAACATGGAATATCGGTGTCCCCATGAAAATGCACATTTTAAGCAAGTTTGGGTACATCTTCAAGAAGCTCCTTTTCAGTATTTTGTTAATCCTGGCACTTTGATCAACTATTCCTAAAAAAATCCTTAACCAATTGTCTGGATTACTCAATGCACAGGCCTTTATTGTAGAAGTTTACTAAGGGGTAAAAGTCATGACTGCAAAGTGCAAACTAGAGGATTCTGTGTATCTAAAATTCATAATTAAGGCATATTTTACCAGAGAGATCATGTTATGACTTTGCTCCTTGGTGTTGGAGGTTATAGTACTATGCAGACAATATAAAATTGCATGAAGTATGAGAAATCTTGCCATCACATGCATGGACTAATAACACTTCATTTTCTAGCACAGGGCCAATATGAGAATGCCATGCTTGACACTATTATGCTAGGTGAATCAGGTGCCAAATGCGCTGGATAGGCACAGCAAGTGTCTGTTTACGTTGGAAAAAAAGGGGCCGATGACTTACATTTTTGGATGACAACTGACGGATATTATTTGACATGATATCTTCCGCAGCTGCACAGTATCTTGAGTCATAAATATCTTCCAAATCTTTTGTTGTCCCAGAAGAAATTTCCTTGAGCATGTCATTATAACTCTTGATCATAAAGCCTCCATTATTTGGACCAAATCCAACTTCAAGTGCAGAGTTCTCACTGTGATCCCTTGATCTTCCTAAATTGAAGTCCCATATCTGTCATGCAGATAACAAGTAGTGAATTGTCATTTTTTCCCCTTGACAAGCACATTCCAGGAGTAAAATTGAAGAAAAAATTGGAAGATTTTGAAGCATCTGGAATTGCTAGGTTTGATTTGTTGAAAAATATCATTTTGTCAATGTCAACTCTACAAGCATATACAAGCCTCTGTGTTAAAACTTTGATTCAGAAGAAAACGCACACATCGCAAATAAACGGAAAGAACACAGGAGAATTTCTGAATTTCTCTATTATCTTATTTGCTCTCCCTTTTTCTTACATTTCTTACAAAACTGGCTACAAGTCTCCTCAATAGATAGGCTAATAATCTCCTTCTAGTATTTGTATTCGGACTTTAAGTTAGACACAACTTCAACTTGAGTTACATACGGAGACGGACTCTACTACGTCTTGAACTCTAAGTCAAGATTATTTCTAACAATCTCCCTCTTAATCTCGACTTGACATACTCTAGTTTTAGTTTCAATGCATTATGAACTACCAGCCTCGCCTCCATATGAAGCGTTCTACATGCAAGTTACATGTAGGAACTCAATTCAACTGGTACGAGTCCATCCAAATGCAAAGATTGTAAAACATTGAGGCAGCCGGTCTCAACTACGACTTACTAAACTCATACTTGGCACAGAATGATGACACATCTCCTCAACGTTTCGATTTTTTCACCTTACTTGAGTTGGACGGCAACACATCTTCTCAATGTTCCGATTTCTTTTCACCCTACTTGAGTTTGGACGGCGACACATCTTCTCGACGTCCCTGACTCCAATCTTCATCAGAGCAATGTTGGTTCATCATCACTGAATGCTTTAGTAAGAAACATTTTTTTCATCTTAATTGCTCAAGCTGCATAATTGCTCGTCGTGAGCATCAGATAATGCAGCGAGACAACGAAAATCTCCTTCGCCATCATACTGAATGATGCCTCGTCACCGGTGACGCTATTTCCCAGAGAATGCGACATGATCTTGAGCAAGAATCAAGATCTCATGCTACTTTGAAGTAGCTCTTGGACCGAGGGAACGGAAGGACGTGCCGCACGCGTCTTTTTCCCGGGAGAGCTGCACGAAGACAAGCGACGTGCGCCTCAGGAGCGCCGCGTGAGACGCGCTGAAAACGGAATCGTCGAGCCGATTTTTCCAACGACTCGGTTCTCACCTAAGCTCTGATACCACTTGTTAAAATTTTGATCCAGAAGAAAGCACACACATCGCAAATAAACGGAGAGAACATAGGAGAATTTCTGAATATCTCTATTCTCTTATTTGCTCCCCTTTTTCTTACTTTTCTTACAAAACTGGTTACAAGCCTCCTCAATAGATAGGCTAGTAATCTCTTAATAGTATATGTATTCGGATTTCAAGTTGGACACAACTTAAACTTGAGTTACACACGAACACGGACTCTACTACGTCTTGAACTCTAAGTCAAGATTATTTCTAACACTCTCAAATATTGTATTAGTGTTTATCAGGCGAATTAAAACTGTAGACATAGCAACGCAATGTGTAGTCAAAAGTTCAAATAAACATTATTGCAATCAGTGCATCATGATTCATGATCCGATTTGCACGGATCATAGGATCTATTCCATATCTGAAAAGTCAAATACTCTGAAGAATGCAATAATGTGCAAAATCACACACGATGCACTTTTCCATATTGTGATATCAACACCTCCTCAGAAAGTCCTGTCTAATTTGCATTATTGGTAAAGGAAAATACTCCTTTCGCCATCGTCCCAAGTTGTGCATTCAATGTCCCTAAGACAACCCGGTCCGTGAACCTTTATTGCAACTACAAGCTAGTACTACTCTTTGATGGAACCGAGTCATAAATGGTGAGGGAAAAAAAGGTTAAATTTATCTCCACTCAAAGCTAATGAAACCATTCTGTTCTCCTGGCTGATAAAACCTAGGGAACAAGAGCTGGAAACTAGGTCAGTACAACCACAGGAAACCATGTGGTCATGTGCAAAGGCTCGGAAGTGTAAAAACTTCGGTGGCTTCAGAACTGGCACCTTAGTATTCATCACGAAACCAATCGTTTTTACCCATCCCCTCGCCTACCAGAGAGATCACGACTGCATTTCGCAATCTGATTGATCAGTGGAATTGACCACTGACTGCCAACTAAGAAGTGATGAGCCTTCTACAGAACAGTTCGATTTCAGTTGTTAGCAGTGAGATACAAGATCCTAACATTTCTCACCGCCATGTGATCTTAAGAGCAAGTATAATAAGAGGCTGTTAGTAGGCTGTATGCTGAGGTGGAGGAGAGAGAGGAGGAAACAGAAGAGAGGTGGGCTGTAAGTTTACAGCCAGCTGGAGCACAAGAACCAAGAAACTTTGTGAGAGAAGGGTGGGTCATACAGCCTTCAACTGGCTGTAAACTATTATATGAATGGGCTGATAAGTGGGCTGTAAGTGTCCATACAGCCAGCTGAAGGTTGTATTATTAGCCTTGCTCTTAGGGCATCTCCAATGGTTATAGCTAGCAACTAACTATAAGACTTCCACATCATTTATATAGTACACACTAAAGCTAGCATTCTAAAGAACTATCTAAGGATAGTTATTTGATGCTTACATGCACACACAGAATTTATAGAGACTGCCTCGTTTGGCGTTATAGACTAGTGCTTAATGCGTGTTAGGCTACGACAGCGCCGCTACTTAAGACAATGCAACTAATATTACTCACTACTAACGATGAAAGATTTGGCAATACAATTGCAACGTAAATTGACTGAATTCCAAGAAGTAAAAAAAATCGAATTTAACTCCTCTCTTTTACCTGGGTGGGTGCCACTGATTGCGCGGTGCACTCCCATAGAAGTTGTTCGTCGTCATCGCCGAGGCGGTCGCTGCCGACCAGCTCGGCGCAGTTGGCCGGCGCCGTCATGAGCAGGGACGTGTACGGCAACGGCGCCTCCGGAGCTGCGGAAACAGGAGAAGGCAACGGTGGTGGCGCCTGCTTTTCCGGCAAACGCCCGCTGGCCGCGGCGGAGGTTCGGCGAGGCGTGCGGGGGCTCAGATCCGAGTGCTGCTGCGGCTGCACAGTTTCCGAGTCCCGCCGCGCCATCTCCGCGAGCTGGTGGCACAGCGCCTCCCCCTTGAGCCGCCGGCCGCCGCCTCCGGAGGCGGCCACCTCCGGCGGGTCGCAGGGCACACAGAGGTCGCGCAGGTCGGGGTCGACCGCCAGCATGGAGTAGTCGAGCGCGGATAAGAAGGCGTCCTCCTCCTCGTCCACCCCTCCGCCGCCGCCGCCGGGGAGATCGAGCCCCCAGGACGCGGCGAGCTCGGCCGCCGCAGGGCACCCGGAGAACCCCTCGACGGGGAGACGGGCCGCGCCGTCGCACCCGCCGTCGCAGTCCGCGCAGAGGAACGCCGGCTCGCCTCCCCCGGCCGCGACGCGCGCCGCGGCGGGCCGCGCGGAGCACCCCGCGCAGAGCGGCGCCCGCACGTGCTTCCGCGAGAGCGCGTTGGCGGCGTGCACGTGACGGTCGCACGCCACGCAGAGCCGCGCCGCGTCCGCCCGGCAGTGCAGCGCCGCCGCCGCCTCCCCGCAGTAGTCGCACGGCCACTGCTGCCTCCCCCCTCCCCCGCCTCCGTCCTTCATCTCCGGCGCCGCCACGCCACCCAACCACACAAAGCGAGAAGTAGCTCACGCACGTGCGAACCCAAATCTGAGGCGAGGAAGAAATCAAATGGAGAGAGAGCGCGAGAGGTTTTACGACTTTATGCAAAAGCAATCAGTAGCGAGCGAGGAGGAGGGGGGTAAGGGAGAAGCCGCCCATCCGCTGCGCGGCGCCGAACACCGAGGAGCGGTTCTTCTTTCCACGTGGCGCTCTCCCGTTGCGTCGAGGTGGCGGGGCCGCGCCCGTGGGCCCGGCGCGGCAGTCGGCGTATGTCGGAAAATATCTCGCGGCGCTCGCTGAGCTGGCGCGCTGAGTAGGAGGGGGCTCGGGACGCTGACACGGTGGGGCATGCGTTACGGGGGTCCACGTGGGTGCGCCGCGGGGCGGGACGCGGAAAGGTGCGGCCGTGCAGGGGGGTTGATCGATCAACATGCGCACAGCATGAGAGTTGAGACGGCTCCGTATTGGGCAAAAGGAAAATCTCTGGTTCTTTTTCTTCCAAAGTAGAAAAGCTCAAATTTATCTGCTGCACGGTATGGATTCCGATGAAATATATGGTCTGTTGTTCTTTTGGTTGTGGTTATAGTTGGAGTTTATTGTGTCTGATTTTTTTTGTTTTGGCTTGTAACTTTTGGCTACGGTTTATGATTTTTGGACTGTTCATGAGAGAAAGTACGGAGTAATATAAACTCGCGCGAGATTTTGCTGATATAAATGAAGTCGCTATAGTGTTTACTACAATCAACTTGTTGACCTCGTCTTAAAAAGACACTCTATTTGAAAGTTAGTTACAATAAAAAAACCAAAAAAGTAACTTTTAGAGGTTGGAAAGAAAAGATCCATTAGTACAATAAATAGTAATTATTGAAAGAAACTAAAAATTAAAAGACAAATCGCTGAATAGCACAAAGATCTGTACATATACATATAGGAAGACTACGTGTCTTGATAATAAAGTAGAAAAAATATAAATTGAACCAAAGAAGGACTCAAGAAAAAAAATATAAATTTAACCAAAGGACTCTAACATTATGGGTCACGATGATTTATGGATCACGGCATCTCCAATTCTACGCCTTAGCCATGCGTAAATCCTACGCACGTTAGATTTTAGCTAAGATGAGAGACAAAATCAAGAGAGGGCATAAGTGAAACCGAATATTAATGTCCAAATGAAGATTTTGACGTGATTGTTGCTGCTTCCAGGGAATAAAAATCAGGGCCTGTTTGGAACAGAGGAATTTCACAGGAATTTTGCAGGAATTTTACAGGAAACAGTTCAATTCCCGCAGGAATCGGGAAAAATTCTCGCATTCCAAACAGGGCCTCAACGGTTAGGATTGAAACAATGAAGAGAGAGAAGCACTTTGGATTCTCTTCCTTGACATTACCATTTTGGTCCGTACACACAATCTTTTTTTAGAAAGTCCGTACACATAATCTGAAGCAAACATTTGGCATATGGCTCAGATGCAATGAACTAGGGCTCGTGCATTGTTGCGTAACAGATGATCCAGCTTTTGGGGTACATAAGCACTTTTCTTAGCAAGATATGGTTAATCCTTTGACATGACAACACTGATGTAGACCTGAGCTAACAAGTTGGGTAAGCCTAAGCTGGATGCATGTAAGGGCGTGTTCTTTTCGGCTGCGACTTATGATTTTTAGCTGAAATTTTTGAATTTTGGCTGTTTACGGTACAAATTACGGAGAGATACATAATCACTTGCGATTTTGGCTGATACAGATATTAGGCTTTTAACGTGTAGATCGTTTAACTTGTAGATCATGTCTTGAGAAAATACTCCGCTTGAAAGTTAGGCATTGTAGCAAAAGTCAAAAGTCACCGGCTTTTGACTTAAAGAACAAGGCCCTAAGCTTAAACCAGTTGGCTATATATATACATACATACATATATATATATATATATATATATATATATAGTACCAGCTTGTAATGACGAGCATTTTCATCTTGATTGTAAACTAATTAGGTGCATGATGTTTGCATTTTGGGAGTGCAGAATGAGTGCTCTTGACGAATACAGTGCCATGCCCTTGGCAGGTGTTGCTACAAGATGTTAGGTCATCTCACCTGTCATGACTCAGCGGCAAGGTCCCGATGACATAAAGCGATAAGTGATAGATTAGACAATGGCGAAAAGATCTCAAAAGATAGGCCACTGAAAAGGAACATGCAGGAGCAGAGCACATGTTTCAGTTCAGTGTAATGCAAGTGATCAGGAAGCGACTTTTAATTCCACGTTGACTGTGATGTTGATGCACTATTAACCCAGCAAATTTGTAGTGATCATTTGGTTTTTTTTAGCTTATAGCTGGAAAGCACTGTAGCTAACTGAAAAATAACAGAGACTTATTTAGCATAATTAAATTTAAAAAATTAAAAATATATATAAAAATATGTTAGCCCATTACGTATAATACAAACAAATATGGGGAAGAAAAAACCGGCAAAAAAGCTCAACAAAAAGCCAAAAGTTCAGAAAAAGATAAAATTTATGGATAGTGCAAAACAAGCCGGAAGCTAAAAGCTGAAGCCAAAACGATCACAGCTTTAGCTACGGCTCTACAAGCTGACTTCATCGTTCAACGAAAATCTGAGAGATATCCACGCCTAAAGTACAAACAAATTTAAACCCATCCACATGCATATGTGTGGACAGTTTATTTTTAATGCAATCTTTCATAGAAAGCTGTTTTCAGAGTGTGGAAATTTAATTCAGATCGTTGAATCAAGTAATGTAAAGGTTGCAAATCAGTTCAAAATTTGTCCAAACGAAGGATCTCTCGAACAAATCTGAAGTGTACATTAATTGCTTGATCCAATCGGGAGAGAGTTTCGCATGTGTACGTACTTCGATCGGCTTTCAATCGCTACTTTCACTAATCATGCACTTTGCTTTCGCCTTTTGCAAACCTAGAGGTAAAACATTTGGTCTAGCTAACAAAAATATTGGATCATCATGCAAAGCCGACAAGCTGCTTATGGGCATGATGGTGCCACATATCAATGTCGACACTATCAATATCGTCCTACGTGAGCTTCCTAGTACTGCTCGTGATTTCCGTGATTTTAGGTATATTTTTTTTGAGCCGCAGTTTATATTTTTTATAATTTATTAGTTTAATAAATAGTGATTATTAGGAGAAATGATAAACTAAAAGTCTTTGAGGAGCGAAAAAAAAGGACAGAACAGGAATAGTTTGAGAAACTGTATACGAATAGTCACTGACAGATTGGGAGTACCAACACGTGAAGTCCAGCAATGGCCTTTGCCAGCCATTCTACATGGAGAATATTGGAGAATGCTTCTTGGTACATGTTGATCATAGCCGTTCCACATGGAGAATATTGGAGAATGCTTCTTGGTACATTTTGATCATGTGCTTTTAATTAAGTTCTCGCTCAAGCGTAAGCCAGCCGTGCTCGTCAAATTCCGGAGGTTAGCGATTGGACGCTTTCGCTGTCGCAAAGATGACATTTGCACCAACCGATATGGCACCAGATCTCTCTCTGCACAAGGTTATGTTGATGTCTTTTTACTGTAGTTTATATCTTTTAATTATATTTTATTAGTCTAATAAATAATAATTATTTTAAAAATTGAAAAAAAAGGAAAAACAAAAAAGGACACATGCAACAAGATAGGGTCACGTCTCTGTCTGTCTCTTGCTTTCGTATGGAAAAACCATCTCTATTCTTTTCAAAAAAAGAAAAGAAAAAAAAGTGGCACATCAAAATTAATTCCTTATCTTGGGCTGTTGGACAACTTTGTGAGTCTATTCATATTGATTTCTACTTCTAGAAACAGAAATCAATACGAACGTCCCAGCTTCTATAAACCGCTTCTATCAGCCGTTACTATTCATCAACCACTACTTTTCACTTTCACATATTATAACATAATTTGTATTTTTATTATATTACAATTCTGTAAATCGTATGCCGGTTCGAATATTGTAGCGCCCTATGTTGTAATGCACTACTATTCATTAGTCACCACTATTTATCAGCTGTTATTATTTATTAGTTATAACTAAAAGCCATTAATAAAAGCCGATATGAACTGACCCTGTATCAAGTATCTGATTTGACGTGCAACAGTACGTGCTAGCTGGTGTTGAGTTGGCCGTGCTGATTCCCACAAGAAATCGCCATTGAGTCAACAATGTTGCAGTCCAATGAACGGTACAAATTAAGTACGAACCAAACCCTTAAGCACAGAGTTTGGTGTGCTTGGGAAGTACCATATTTATGGATTTATCTTAAAATTCACCAAATCACTACCAACATGCATGCATGGCTCACAAGAAATAAAGTATTTCAAATCAATTGCATCCATCGATAAGATCTAAATACCAGTTAAGATTGCCAATGAATCCGTAGAGTTATTAGCATCCACAATTGTCAATTAGCGAGTAATTCTCTGCACGATTTTCACACGAAAAGTTTAATTCCGTCTGCTGACTATCCTGACGCACTTTACGCGATTCAAGAGTACGATGTACCTTGACCGCAAACTTCACCGACCAGACGAAACCGCTAAAGCTGATCTTATCCGGCTAAACCCGGACTTCCAATTTTGCAATAGACCAAAATAGCATGTTATTACAAGGGTACACGTTTCCAAAAATGTACAGTACTACTCTTTGCTAGCTAGCTAGCTAGCTAGTAGTAGCAGTCTAGCAAATTGTTACAGCGGTAATAGCCGTACCCGTACGACCGTACCATATCCAAAACCACTCCACTATTTAGCCCCTGATTTTATATGCAGTAGTACAGTTGTTGTATAAATCCTATCAAATTTCTGCGTTCCAAACCGGAGGAAAGTGGGAAAGCCTTACTGCTTGCTAGCTAGCTTGATCGGGGTGAGATGGCAATAGGTACGTAGTAGGTAGTAGCTATGTTTCTTTTTGGGTTTTTGGTATTTTTGAAGGTCGAAATAAATAGTTATGATTTTTTTAAACGGATTCTCCAACGACTTCACAAGTCTAAAATCGTGTGTGTCGTCTATATGGATATCTCCATCGCCTGCTGCCATTTTAAAAAACGCACACAAAAATCATCAACCGTAGCAAAAAGTTATCAGCTGCAGCCTATAGCCAGTACCCTCCCAAGCATCTGGACTTCCGCATTTACTTATAGTCCTAACACCACCCTCCTAGTCTACTATATATTGGTCGAGTTTTTTTTTCGCTTATGGCTTCCTTTAAATGAATAAATAGGACGATTTCTTTATCATCGTTTCGAATAAGCAGTTTTATTAGTACACGTAGCAAAGCTCAATGTGAATTATACGAGATTTTTTATTTAAGTTGCAAGCGATTGGGGTGCATGGGAGTTCGTTGGGGGTTGGGCCAGGTGAGACATCGACCATACTCGCTAATTCTAGTGTTAGCAGCAAATCAAAATGTTTTAACTAACACTTCAAAAAAAATGTTTTAACTAACCAAAAAAATATGGTACGTGCAGTATACCACTGCTGCAACTTTTGGAATTGAGGTCACCCGTGACGTCATCGCGGCCACAACCGAATAACAAAACCGTCGCCAAATCTTGGACGAACAAACCCGGGGCTGCCACGTGGGCCTGGGCGACGCTGGTTTATAGCTGGATTTAGCAAGTGACTATTAAATTAAGCCGGGCTGGCCTAGTGGAGGCCTCGATTAGCGTTGTATTATATTAGCTAGCTACCAGCGTAGCTACTCCTTTCGGTAGCACACTCCTACCTACTGGGAGTATATTAGTTAATTAATCTGCTGGATTGGTTACTTAATTGGCTAAAGATGCCGTGACCGTGACTGTTGCGGCGGGGTCCGGAAGCGTCTGTTTGGTCTACGGAATCGAGTTGTATATTGGCCTCTGAATCTTACCAGAAATATTATAGTATTTATCGGCAGATTGAATGTATGTCTTGAATTCTTGATCATTAGGGGTGGTAACGGAGGCATTCCCTCCTCCCGGGCGTGAGAAAATCTTTCGATCCCTATCTCCGTCAGATATATCAAGTGAGTGCAGATATAAGGAGTTCTTTGAACGGCAAATGTAGATGCAGTGATCTCAAACAGCTATGTCACAATTCCTGCCTAGGGTACTTAGATCACAGGAAATAGTAAATCTGGTACTCAGCCTATTCGCTCGTTTTGACTTCAATTTCTGGCTTATTTTTTTACTATTTATAAAATGGATTTATTCATCATATACCTTCCTCATAGATGGAAATTCCGGATTTACCCTCCTGACCCACGTGTCAGTGACTTATGATGACCTCACATGTCATTGAGGTGGGAGGGTAAATCCTGAAATCCCCAATTTAAGGGAGGGTATATGATGAAGATCCCCTTATAAAATTCGTCTTTTTCTGAACTTTTGGTTTTTTAGCTTTTTTGTCGGTTCTTTTTTCCCTGTATTTGTTTGCGTTGTCCGTGATGAGCTAGCATATTTTTTCTATTTTAAATTTTTTTAAATTTAATTACGCCAAATAAGTCATCTTCAGCTACAGTGAAATTTCAGTCGCTATAGTGCAATTTCAGTCATAAGTTATAGCTTTTCAGCCCAACCGAGCGGGGGATGCAGAAGTTCAAGCCCAAAGTACAGATTACTATCAAGAAATGTGTAGATATCAAAGAGAGAAGGTTCAGGAATGCCAACCCATGAGTCCATGACAAAACGTCTCCCAACTCTCCATCCAAACCACAAGTGGGGCTTCAAGTATCATTGTAAAGAAATCCTGACAATAGCATATCAGAGAAATCAATGAAATGGATGGCTGCATTTATAGGCATGTTTTCTTGAGTTGAAGGGCCACATATCTCATCTAGGAAAGGTACCTTGTTCATATTTGTGAATTGGTATGTAGAAAAGTTTGACTGGGACTACATAGCACAAATCTTGGCAGCTTACTGAAATTCCAGTCTATATGTCACCACCTGACATTAGTAAGCTGCCAGCACTGAAGATAATTCAAATATGTGACATCAAACATGTCTGGACGTGTGTATTTATAGCTTTGGTTCATTCTGCTGTCACATGCTAAAAAAATATGGTCAGTGACCAAACAGGAAATTCAATTAACGCTGATATCTATGTGTGTGTTATGTTTTGGTACATACAAGCCATTTTAAAACATTTGACAGCAAGCTTGGTGCATATTACTTATGCTACACAGAGAACAGTACCATGACATGATGAAACGAAATCATTTCAAAGTAAATCATGAAGTAAAATGAGCTGAAGTAAATCGTTTCAAAGTGCATAACATATGCAGTCATTCCTACCCCCAATAATATGCATAAATAAACTAGCAGGAATCATGAATTCTATTATCTTTTCCTCAACACATATTATTTAGAAGAAATAAACATTTCAAGTATGAAGATACCTCAAAATGAAAAGGGTTGATAGACTATCAGCAGCATCACCAAAAACATCTGATTCTCAAAGCCCTGTAAGAATGGTGACACATAATTTTCATCCTATTAACAACAATATAAAGATGCCATAAGAAATTGAATTTTTACGCAGCTTAGTACCTGATCATTGCGATTTTAGGGTAAGATATGAGCATCAATGCCTCCAGATAACCTTCTCATTCTTGGCCTTGGCGGCAGTCCAGGTCGACTCCAAAGAACAAACAATCCATATCCTAATAACAAGCAAAGAAATAGCCATATGCATGAAATAAGTAAATTTCATCATAGGTTTCACATTCATACAATTATACTCCATTCAATAGTCTAAATAGAAGACATCAAGCAACACAAGTTCATGATCCCTAATTAATAACATCCAAGGTATAATCCATATTCCATACATTCATAGTTTCATACAATCATAGTCCATTCAATTGCGTAAATAAAAGACAGTAAACAAGACAAAGCTCCAAGGCTCCAAGCAGTCCATACTCCAGTGTCCAATGTCCAACAACAAGTCAGCAACTCACAGTGTCATCTCCTATGTAAATTAGAGGAATAGTTAACAGTGAAAAAATTTAACACTTGAAGTAGCTATAAAATTTCCATTTAACACTTGAAGTAGCTATTGACCTGTAGCCCTTCTTGAATGTCTTGAAGACAAATCCAAAAGCTAGTTGGCTCTCCATTGTCGCCATCCACAAGATACAATTCGGAATTATCAATTTCTTTTATGGACAACTACGAAAGCAAATAGCACAAAGTAAGTAATAATCGTTCTATGTACATACCTTTATATTTATTTCAAAGTCAATCTTGTGAACACATTAATGATACATGGAAAAAATTACCTCACGACAACACTCCTAAGCTTCCAAGCATTATCAATGAAATGAGCTGTGATAGCTATGTATCCTTTTTTGTGGTTGTCAGAAGTCCACATGTCACTAGTGATGGCAACTCTAAATCGAATTCCCGACATGTATTCAATTGCCGGCTTCGGAGGGAGAGGGAGGTAAGTCTGGTGGTCCGGCCGTCGGGAGGAGTTTGCTGCGGCTGTGCTAGGCCGGGAGCTAGGAGGAGCAGATCCAGTTGTCAGGGCTTGCTGCGGGGCGAAGGCGTGGAGCAGAGGGCCGGTCGCTCACTCGCCATCATGGGCTGAGGCGCCGGTAGTGGCATTGCGCTGTGCGCGGTGCGCTGCAGCCGCCGCTTCAGAGGGATTGAGGGAGAGGGAGGCATAGGGGTGAGGAAGAATTGAACCGAGTTGCCGCACCAAGTGAATGAAATGAATGATCGCAGTAAATGAGCGAAGGCACCGAGGAGTATTAGGGTTTCGGGAATGTGGGCCTTTTGGGCCGAGGCAATTAGGCATTGCTACTCTGCTAGTCACTGCTAAATTGCTTATACGGGGGCCCATGTGGGGAACGGGAATGGGGAGCAGAGGAACGGCTCTACCCCCGTTTCACCCGATGGGGAATAGTTTTTACTCAATTCTATCCGTATGGGGAAAGAAAATGCCTTATCCCTATCTCCTAATAGGGGAACTTCCCATCGGGGAACGGGGAATGGGGCCCATTGCCATCCCTAATGTTTATGTCTCCAACTTTGATGGGGGTGAACCAAAAGAGAGAGAGAGAGAGAGAGAGAGAGAGAGAGAGAGAGAGAGAGAGAGTATTGTAGTATATCGGCACATGAATGTTTTGGGCTTGGGCCTGCTTTGAGCTTGGTACTGATATGCAGCTAACAGCCCATGTATACCTACCGTGTAAGCCAATTTCCTCAAAGCCCATCAATTGCCGGTCAACTTATGGATTTTTCTAAATAAATAAATGAGATGATTTCTTTATCATGCTTTCGAGACAGTCTTTTAGAAGTGATTTATTAGTTTATCAGCATTTAATTCATTCGCATAAGCACCCGTACTAGACTAAAACTCATCAGCCGTAGCCGAAAAGAACGAATCCATAATAAGAATATTCTGATTCTCTAACTCACTGTGTGAACATTGCTTTTGGACCGTGAGCTTGGCTACTAAGCCCCAGCAAGACAAAATTGAATCTGCCAATTTTTCTGCTAGATTGCAAAAGTTTGCTTTGCTATGTAATCTGTTTTTATGCTCACCATGCATGCATCTTTTTTGTACCTGTTGCTAGAATTATCTAGCTGTGCCACAAGGGATCGATGAGAATTGAGGCTAGCTAGGTTGACATTACCTAGAATATGTTCTCCGAATGAAGATTGCGATGAAAGATTCTGGTTGGATGCAAAAGATGAAACCACCTGCTCTGCGAGCTGCCTATAAATAGCTCTGGAATTGCAAGCATTGCGATCGAACCAGCAGGCAACAGTGAGCTATCTAGCTAGCCAGCCATGCACAATAATATGATGGTGATGGTGAAGAAGAAGAAGAAGAGAGCAAGCCTTACATGGAGATAAGGGTCTAGCTCTGGTAGCCAAGGATGACTTGCCTGTGTCCTCCCTGAAGGCTTAGCAATGCATATATGAGCCTTTGTGTGGTTCATGGGCAGTCTCCTTGGCTAGCCTGAGTGACTCTTTATCACTCATGCTAGGCTTGCAACTCTTGATTTGTGCATACATTTTTCTGAATGAGAAAAACCGTCAGCTAGCTTGTTGCTGGTTAGCTAGCTTCAAGCTAGCGATCACACACACACACACACACACACACACACACACACACACACACACACACACACACACACACACACACACACACACACACACACACACACACACACACAAGGCACATCGATCGGCGCATGCATATGTGCATCTTAATTTCTCTGCTGCAGCATCCTCACAATTTACACTTAACCTGCAGATGAAGGCGAATTGCATAGTGTGTGATACAAAACAGGCCACTGCTCCAAGAGATAGTTCAGCACAGCAGGTCATAAAAAAATTACAGCATGGAAGAAAGCTCTCAAAGAAGTGCATGCAGCATGCCAGTTGCCATATGATCCGGTTATGCATAGTCTTGGGCCCAGTTGTTATCTGAAGGATTGGATACGGCTCCTGCACACATAATTAATGGCATGGGCCTGTAATACTGTCTCAAACTTGATAAAATTCAGATGGCAATTGGGCACTGATTGTCTCGGCATATGTATATATATTTTGTTTTTCCCTCCTTATTATGGAGGGACATGAATATAATTCATGCATTTCTGTGAGATATATCTATAATTCCAAGGGAGAGAGAAAGGGGGAAAAGGTAGATAGGGGACTACTGCATGTGTATAGACGGATAAGATAAGTATTCCTTCCCATGCCAAATAAAGCTGCTGGCCAACATGCATAAACGGCAAACGAAAGCACTACTGCTGCACACGAAAATACTCTGTATTTTCCGAAATAATAAAGCTAGATAGATAGAGATTCCTTTATATATATTCTGCGTACCTTGTTTTTCCAAGTCTCTTTTTGCAGGTCCTGAATATGTATTGGTAGTAGCAAAATTAGGCTGGCCGAATGAGTATGTAAACTTTAGTATTACTATACATGTCTGTACATGACCAGTACTACATGCATGTCTACTGCTGTGAGTGTTGTAAATAATTTGGTATAAGCAAATATTCAGATTTAATTTCAGTATAATAAAGCACGATTAAAGCATATTTACAGCAGTGCATAAATGACAAAATTTGCATATAAACACGTAATTCAACCATGTCATTTATACAAGAGCATATACTTAAACCATGAGACAATGTTACTGCCGTGAAGAGCATGTAAAGCATTTTCATGCACCAGGTGATAACTAAAATCAACATAAAGCTCAAGTCTTAATTTGATTATTGCTCTCAGAGTAGAGTTGCTCAAGACTTTGATCTTGGCCTTCTCAATACTTTATCTATACTTTTTCACCAATTCATGAGACAACTGATGGTTCAGATTTGAGCTCTAAAAATGTATCACTTAACAATTTACTCAATCTGCATATGTTAAGCACTTTCAAACTTTCGGTATAATAGAAGTTTTCAAGAAATTGACTACATAACAATATTCTGACCGACAAATAAAGGTGATCAGGTAAAGTAATGTCAGACTCGGATTTTTCAATCCGAATCCTCTGTGCTTCCACCGCACTAATCCCTGGATCAGTAGTTAGTGCACACAGATTACAGTTTTGATTATCAAAGTTCATATCATGCGGAAGCGTAAATATAATAATAAACTTACTCATGGGCCGATTAGGCCGAAATCATTAACTTGCAGCAGCGGAAGAACGAAGCACACAGGTGGGACCTTCAGAACATGCCCACAGGCAGCCAACTGGAGGTTCGCGACCTAGCCCTTGACATCTTCATCTTCTTGCCCAGCTTGTCCAATCTTGTTGCTGAGGCGAGGTGATTTGATTTCCTGATTCTGAATTTTTGTTGCAAAAGCGAGCATGAGCACTCCGACCCCGTGCTCCGCGAGCCAATACACAGAATGCAAATAAATAGTATGCATGGCTTAACAAAGGAGAGGCTCGGGCTATTTTATTTTGCGTAGAGTGCTTTTGAATATAATTAATTAAAAAGTCCTATGACTTAGCAATTTTGGAACAAATCATAATGTACAAGGAAATGCATTATTAATATCGATTCAGATTCCATCCACCGTTACATGGCATCTGCACCATATAGCAATTTCTTCAGCGTTATAGCCGCTTAACTTACCACTGGGACGACGCCCAGGACAATTCCAAACCAGAGCAGTCCTTCGCCCTTCAAGTTTCCCATTCCCAGTTTCCAATGTTTTTAAAGCAGAACTATATCCAGTTAAGTTCCCATGTCCGCCCATGACCGTGGGCACGGCTATTCGAATAGTTTTGACTCTGCAGAGTTTGTACACTTTCACCACAAGAGACAATCAACTCATTGCCCCACACGATTCCTTAGAAGTGTGGTTGAGCAGACCATCACAGTGACTTTTCAAAGTATCTAGTCCTTTCTCTCACCTCACATTATGGGTAACCTCCCATTTGCGATGGGCCCCATCTGTTTGCACGGGATGTTTCTCTCCGCTACTAGCGTACGGGCTTCCCTCCCCTCTGCGCTAGCGCAAGACTGAGAAACTTCACCCGACCTGGTGTCCCTTCAGGCCTCCTTGCCATAGCATAACCCCATCAATCCACTACCAGTGAGATGAGTCCGGGATTTCGATAAATCTACTGGGCCAAGTTGTATTTTACAGACTTGTGGTTGTACTGTTTTACACGGGTTGACATGACAAGATTCAGTCCTTAATGGTATCTGGGCGGTTCTACCACAAACCACACTCTCGTGCACCCTGCACCATACCCCCGAACCATCCGCCCAGATAAATAAGCAATTTGAGGTATTTTTGGGAGTATAAAATAACCATATCCAACATACACCAGTCATTACCACCATGACTGCCCAACCAATGTTTCTCAGGATTAAAAATGATGCTTGGGCGCTCTCGCGCCCATGAGTACCTAAGCAAAACTAAGCATGACATATAATTAGGGACTTATTTTCAAAAGTTACCATTATAATTTTGCTAGGGCGACAAGGTTCGCACATTCAAATATTCCAAAGGAGGGGTAATATTATCCAAGGTAAACAATAGGCACATAACTAGATTATTGAATTAAACATGTATTTTCATAAACATAACAGCATGCAATTTGATAATTTAAATCAAAGTAATTTGCAGAAAACGTAGGTTCAACATGATCAAAGTATTGACTCACCTGGCGCGGTTTACCGCGGTCTTGAGCTCACTCAAAGCTATCTCATTTGATGGTCTTGAGCTTCTGGTCTTTATCTTCGATTCGCTCTTGATCACGCTTGATCCTTTAATTCTTCAGGATTCCCATATCTAATTACGCGCTAAATGACTGAATACAAATAAAGGAAAATAACTCAAAAGATCCAAACAAATCCGAATAAACTTAATTTAGTTTTACTTGGAGTTAATGGGTGATTCGTGTGGTTTGAGGCAAGGTCGGTGGAGGGATAATGGTTCGATCTTTCTATTGATCACCTCTTTTATTATTTTTGTATTTATCAAGAAAGTTCCATGAGTTAGGCTAGACCTAGGATTCAGTGTACAAGATTAGAGGAGCATCATTTTGTCGAGCGTTAATAGTCAGGGCTTATACTACATACGCGATGTATACAAATTTTTAGCTTATCGGATTAATTCATATTACTAGTAATTTGGTATATGTCATTTTATACGACCCTTAGTTATTACTAGACATCATTTGAATTAGAATCCATGTGTTCGGGTCCTAGCTTGCTCTATATACAATTATGCTTAATATTATCATGTACTAACTTAGTCAATGGCACTATTTTATCCTGCTTATGCTCTATCTACCACTAGGCTTAGTTTTATTTCTAATCTTAGTTTAAACTTAGCTATCTAAGCAAAACTTGGTATGTATCATTTTGTGTGATCCTATACACTCGTGTTAATGGTAACAGGTTCAATTTAGAGTATGTATATGTTTACATGCTAATTAAGGGCCATCTTTATTAAATATAGACATTTATCCAAGTATCTTCTCCTCACTAATGCCTCTAACAAATAATTAGATTTACACTTTAAATGTTAAAATCACACTAATTATTTATCATGACAACTAATCCAAATTTAAATCATACTTAAACTCTCTAAAGCCTTATTTGAATTTTATTAGCTTCCACAGATTATCCCTACTTTTTCCTAAGTCTTTCCTTTAATTTGGGACTAGATTTACTATAAATGCTAAAGGCATACAAATCACAATAATAACTAATCCCCGATTAGACACGTATTAAGCTCATGTATATCTTAATCAAGTTTGTACCTTCTATGATTGTATTTTTAATTAGAATTTTTATTAATTTTGGACTATACATTAATCCACATTTTATTAATGCCTTTAATTGATAACTAGACCTCATCTAAATATCTAAACTATATTAGTTGCTCATATAGTAAATAATCAAATAAACCTTATTTTTACCCTAATTAAATTTATTGGCTCATCTAAATTATTTCCAGATTTTCCATGATTTTTATTACTTGATATGAACCACAAAAACTAGAATAAAGGAGGTGGAGACAGTGCAGCCAGCCGGATTCGAACCTGGGATCTCACGGGGAAGAGGGTTAAGTCACAGGCGCTGGTGACCAACTGAGCATTGCACGTTTTGTGAGAAAGAGTGGGGGTTACGCAATATGAGGTAACTGTTGGACGGTAGCTCAAAGCAGAGCAAGGCGGCGGCGCCGGGAGTTGGCCTTGCCGGCGGTAGACGGTGGCCGGGGGAAAAGCGGCGACCCATAAAATGGGTTGCGCAGAGGTCGGGGAAGCTAGTAGTGACGACTAATTGCCCGGGGCGGCGGCGAGGTGGACGGGCGACGACGTGGGGCGGTCGGCGGCGGAGGTGGACCGGGGCGCCGGCGACTGGGAAGAAGGGAAACGAATTAGGCGGGCGCGGAAGCACACTGGAGTTAAGGGGATGCTCACCATAGGTCTGGTTGAGCAGGGGAAGCACCGAGGCGAGCCGGCACCGGGAGCCTACGGCGGCGCGGGGGTGTCATCGTCGCCGGCGAGCTGGGGTGGACAGCAGCTCCGGCCGGTGGCAGGGAAGGCTTCGGGGCGCCGGGGTGATGCTTCCAGAGCGAGGAATCGAAGGGAGACTCGCCGAGGAGGGAGCAGCATTGGCGGCGGCGGTTTTGGCCGGCGATGGCGAAGATGGGTATTCCGGCGAGACCGGCGCTCGGAATTTCAATCGGCAGGCGGTGGAGGTTCCTAGGAGGGGGAGGCGCATGGTGACGCGGTCGTCCCATGGAAACCGCCGCCGGAGTAGTCGAGAGCGGCGGTGGCGGCTGGGAGCACACACGGGCGAGCAGGGAAGCAAAACGGGGGAAGAGGGGGAAACACGCGGGGAGCAACGGGGAAGCTTAGGCGGTCTCTTATAGCGATGGAGAAGGGGCCATGGAGAGTGGTGGGGGCGGCGGCATGGGCATGAGGCGACGGGGGTAGGTTGGCTGACGCTGGCGCTGGCGCGAGACGTTGCAACCGGCGGGATTCGCGCGGCGCATGGGTGAGGCAGGTCTTTGCGATGAGACGGGACGCGACGGACAGCGCGCTCTGGCGGAGGCGGCGCATGGATGCCACGGGGCGGAAGGGAGCTGCGCACGCACACGGAAGAGAGAGGAAGAAAGGAGGAGGGGAGCGCCTGGAGAAAGAAGAGAGAGTGGGGAAGGAAGCCGGCCCCAGCGGCAGGGAGAGGGAAAAAGGGAAAAAGGGATGGAGGAGAGAAAAAAAATGGTGGGGCCCACCTGGAAGTGAAAAAAAATGCTAGGGCATTGTTATGAAACTTTGATTTTTAATTTGATCTTTAGTTTGCATTAAAATTTACTAATTTTTGGATGGCATTGAGAATTCAAGCTTTAAATTTTCGACTATTAAATGAGAGCTATTATTATTTAGATTATATGTGTATACATATATATAATTTCACATTTTGTTATATTTTGCATATATATCTTCATATATATATTCATTATTATTTCCTATATTGCTAAACTCTTCATGGCACAATTTGTTTATACACACACACACACACACACACACACACACACACACACACACACACACACACACACATATATATATATATGTATGTATGTATGTATATAGGTTTGTACTCTGTTCACCCGCTTTCTTTGCTATTTATGCCATTATTTTCAAAATGAGATTTTATATTATTATTATTTTTTATCTCAGGTTTGTCTCTTCTTATACTAGATCATCCTTTCAGATTCAAATTTATAATCTTGAGTTTTCATTATTTGCATATTCACCTTTTTGGTATTATTAATGTTTGTCTTTGTCTTTTATGAATTTCTCCAATTTTTAGAACCTCAATCAAATTCAGGAAAACTCCATGAAACCCAAATTCCAATAGAATATATTGCAAAAATAATTTTAAGAAATCCAGATTTTCAAATTTTAAATTTTTGGGATGTTACAAGTAATCTCAGATACCCAAAACAACAAAGATGTAACACCTTTATGAACTAGTTTGAAATATGAAAATTAGCTACTCCTCAACTTGTAACCACAGATCAAGAAAATATCTCTGACTAACCGAAAAGATAACTCAAAGTGCTAATGAACAGAAGTGAAAATCTCAGGCAGAGCTCAAATCTACATTAGTTGTACATATCAATTTCAGCAATAGATAAATTCTTCATCGAGCATTAAACCGAGCCCACTAGCAAACAATGTCTCCCAATACTAGAACAAATATCAGAGAGTAACAAACTAGCACAGCTCACAATGTTTGCAATCGAAAATCCGAAATACTCATAGTGCGGGCAGCACTCAAAGTCGTCTGGAAGTGAACCAAGCCGACGGTAAGAGAAACCACTGACTAGAATCAAGGCAAGGCACACTCGAAGGTGCTAACCTAGAAAACCTAGTGCTCTACTGAATCGTAGTTAGACGGCATGGTAGATGGAGATATAGTGCCCCTTTGTCGTTCAGGACACACCAAAACCAGCAAAGCCGAGGTGAAGGAGATGCCGCACAAGAACACTAAGAAGCACCGGCCCAGTGCGCCTCGCCACTGAGCACCAGGGACCACTGAACACTGCCGAGATCGGTAGTTATGCACTGGAGAAGAAGCCCCAAGGACCAAGCTCTGAAGCCAAATCGGGAAGAAAAGAATGGATTGAAGAGAGAGAGCTCATTCAATTTTCCGATGCATCTCAAGGAAGAGGCAACCTCCTTATATAGCTGAGAGGAGGAGGGGGAAGAGGAGCTCGGTGCGGTAGGCACCAACGACCGGAGCCAAATGTCTCAGGCTGCAAGTGTCGCCACACCCCTCCGCTGAAGCCACCGCCGCCCCAAGGATCGGATCCACCGAGATGACGCACCGCACGGGAGGATACTAGGTCTCCTTCCCTTATCTCTTCATTTCGGCCCACTGATAGGTGGGCAACTTTCTCTCTTTTTTTCTTCTTTTCCTTTTCATTTCCTTTCTTTTCTCAATCGAGAAATTTTAGTGCCCACCCAAATAATGACCAAAAAGCATAGGCATTACCAATTTTTTGATAGGGCTTAATTTGGCTTCCATCTAAACACACCCTTACTATTTGTAAATAGGTAATCGCTAAGAGAGTGAGCCAGTGATATAGAGCCTTTGTAAATATGTATGAGGTGCTATGTGGTAAAATCTTAGATAGAGCCTTAGAAGGTAGGGGCTAAGGCCCTCCCCTATAGAACTTACTCCTCTATCTAGATCTAGGCTGCTCATTTAAGTTTTTTTTATGGCTTATGACTTATTTCGTATTATAGCTGGTTTATTTTGCACTGTAGCTGCTGGTGGATTTTTAGCGTAAATTTAAAAAAATTTAAAATAGAAAAAAACATGTTAGCGCATCACAGACAATGCAAACGAATAGGGAAAAAAGAAAAGTAAAAAAGCCCATAAAAAGATGAAATTAAGGAATAGTGAATTAGAAGGCAAAAACTTAAGCCGAAATGAGTGGGGTAAAAAAGCGGCTAAGCATGATTCGACCCAATTCTAGCTAGAATACCACCAACAAATAAATTATTCCGGCGCATCTAATTAACCGTCCATATATAGCAAATATTCCATTACAAAATCTCCCTAAGGGCCAACACACGCTCCCATTATATATTTCTTCAAAATTAAGATGGAAGGAGACCGTCGTCCACTGGACCACTACCACTACCTTACGAAAGAAATCAAGATAAATACTTAAAGTTTTGATCTTAATTAATGGGTGGGTTTTTCGGTTGCGGCCAATAGCTTTTAGGCCCTGTTTGTTTCCACTTAAGATTATTATAATCTAGCTTATAGGTGGGGATTATATAAGCTAGCTTATAATAAGCTGGTGGGAAATAAGTTGTCAGGTGTTTGGCAGTCTGGATTATCAGAGTTATGGATTGTTGTATTCGAATGTTTAAAGACTACAATGTCCTGGGAGAGAGAGGCACGGGAGTTGGGGGTTGGATGAATGGCAAAGGTGGGTAATATTCCTAAAGTTTTATGGTCATTAAGATAAAAGGTGGATCTATAAGCTGAAATAAGCTCCTTTTTTGAGCTCATTAGATTACAATAATCTGGGCTATTAGATTATAATAAGTTGCCTTATAATCTGGGCTGTTTGTTTCCACTTATGATTTATAAGCTAGATTATAATAATCTTAAGTGGAAACAAACAGAGCCTTAGTTCTAGCACGAGCGTTTGTGTGAATAAACCGAATATCGATAAGCAGGTAAACTGCTTCAAAAAGGCTGTTTTGATAAGACGAAAACTAAATTGTCCTATTTATTTATTTTAAAAATTAGAAACTATAAGTTGAAAAGAGGACCGTGTATGGACATGCCATGTCTAGTTGAATGCATGCGTGTATGCCAGCTGTACATGCATGTACGTTGAAATTGGCAAGAATATATTCTGAATGGACAATATGATGAGAGATTCTAGAGATATTTACTAATTAATTGTAGACCTCTGAGAATAATTAGGTCATCCTTTGCTTCACAACTCACAAGGTGCTACAAATAGGCCTGGAAGGAAGGATTGGAAGCATAGACACGAGTGTGTGTGTGTGTGTGTGTGATGCATGAGCAGTAGAGAAGAGAGCAAGCCTCACATGGCGACAAGGGCCTCATCTCTGATAGCCAAGGATGACTTGCCTGTGTTTTCTTCCACGCTGAAGGCTTAGCAATGCATGCATCTATGAGCCTTCGTGTGGTCTCATGGGCAGTCTCCTTGGCTAGCCTGAGTGGCTCTTATCGCTCATGCTAGGCTAAATTGCATCTCTAATTAGTTCGTATGTATATATGTATATTCTGAAAAATACTGGAGCTAGCCAAGGTATAGGTGAATGAATATGCAAATTAAATTTCTTGCTATTCTGTATTTAATCAGGTTGATGCTCTTCTGACTGCCGGCCAACCACTGGCCTAAGATCGGTCACACTAGCTGGCCGGTTTGACCGTAAGTCTGAGACGGATCCCCGATTTTCAGACCTGAAAAACTCTAGGGACAAAAGCTTAAATATCAAGAACTTACCCTATTATTATCCAAACACATATAAGTTTTACATGATACTTGTTTAAGTCAATGAGAACCTCTTGTTCACACTAATAGGAACCTAAACCAATTAAAAATCATAAGTTTTTTGGGCTCGAGTTCATCACATTGAGGATAATCGAATCTTGTTAACAGAAACACTAAAAACCCTAATTCTCAAATTACTTCTTGCTCGTGAAGAACTAAGACATAAAGTTTTTCAGATCTATTCTTATATATCCTAGTAAGATAATTTAAGCAAACAATTATGCTAGAAATATCAAGGCAAACCGTAGCTGGTTCTTCCTCCGACCGGCATTTTCTTCTTTATTCTCGTTGTCTTTCTCAACTACCAACAGAAAAACAATTAACAATAGTCCCTTCGTTCCTGCTAGTGCCTGACAGAAAACATATTTTCAACGGAATCTGAAAGAAAAACATTCAGATTCATATATCTTAAGCTCGCAAGAACGACAGAAATTAGTAGCACCTATATTTGTCTCTGGAAGAGATTGAATTTGTGCTAACTGATATAGTGTTAAAGTTTCTTTAGCTTCAAGAGAGGTCAGGGTCGATCTGCATCATGGAGATGTACATGGTAACATGACCAAATGAAAGCTTGGACTGGCAATTCGATCCATGCATCTCAAATATACGATACCCATCGATCGATCTTTCTATCTGAATGTCAGCGTTGCCGCCTTTTCTTTTCTTTCGCCAAGTAAGATAAGTAGGAACTATTCCATTTCCCAGCATTGCCAAATCAATCACGCAGCATATATTTGGACGGCTGCTGGCAATGGATATCATCTACAGATCAAGCATATTCTCGATCTTTACATTTCAGGCCAATTAACATTTACGATCTAGCTACAAAATTAAGCAAGTTCTTAGCTCGAACATTAATATGCGATGCATGCATGTGTATATTCTCCGGCCATAAGATAGCTAGGTAGATTCTCCGGCCAAGGTCAACCTACGTGTCTAGCTCGCTCGCTCGTTGCTGCTACGATAAGTAAGAAATACTAGCCACGTAGGCGTGGCGCCACGCCACGCCAGCCACCGTGTTGACTGAAACAGAAGAGACGATAATTCGTGAGAAACTTTTTTAAAAAAATCGAGGATACATGCGTATTTTCGGAAAAGCCAAAGGATTTTTTCGTAAAAATTCGAGGACCTGTACGTAACTAAACGAGGACCTGTACGTAATTTAGAAAACCGTGGGGCGCTATCCTGCGAAGGATACATAATTTCGGTGAAGTGAAGGGGTGTTTTTTTAAAAAAACTGGCAGGGACCTTTTCGCGAGAACCAAGGACCTCTACATAATTTCCAGAAAACGCAGGGGCTTTTTCGCAAAAAAGGTCTCCCGGCCGTACCGGAATCCGCGCGCCACGCGCCGGCCGACCGAGCGCAGGGGGGGTGACGTGGAGCGGCTCAGCGGGCGGGGAGTCCCCCGGCTTTGTTTAGGGTAGTATTGGGACGACGGTGAAGGCAGTGGTTTTTTGGAATTGGAAGAAGAGGCTAGGGGCAAAGAAGACACAGTTTGAGAGAAATGCTTTGAGATCGACGAGTATAACTGCCACAAATCCCAGAGAGTCTTAAAAGGTGGGATTCAAGACCCTGTCTTAGATTTCCCCCCTTTTACCAGGATTATAGATACTAGCCGCATAAGCGCCGCGCACGCCGCGCTAGCTACCGTGTGAAACAAAGTAAAGGAGACAATGATTCGCATGGAGTTTTTCAAAAAAAATCGAGGGCACATGCGTAATTCCGGGGAAATCAAAGGGTTTTTTTGTAAAAAATCGAGGACCTGTAAGGGCCTGTACGTAAGTAAATAAGGACCTATACGTAATTTCGGAAACCCGCGGGGCGCAATCCAAAAATTTGTAAGGGAAAAAAACTTACAGGGACCTTTCGGAAACCCGCGGGGCGCAATCCAAAAATTTGTAAGGGAAAAAACTTACAGGGACCTTTTCGCGAGAAAAAAGGACCTCTACGTAATTTCCAGAAAAGTGAGGGAAAGCGGCTCGGCCGGCCGTACGCGAAATCGCTCGCCACGCGCCGGCCGGCCGAGCGCCGCGGGGTGACGTGGGGGACTCTCGGCGCGGAGAGTCCCCCGGGAATATGGCCGGTAGGATTCCAAACTCTGCAACCACAAATGCCAAAAAGTTGGCCTCCAATCATTACAAGAACATATTCTGTACGTATGTTTCAAAGGCAAAGGAGGAGAAAGAGAAGAGAGGACGATAGTAGTATGATCAGCTCAACTAAATAAGGCCGGCTTCTTGTCCTTCATTTGCAGATGGTGTGCCAAACTATAAGTAGGTGGCCATGGGCAGTGTCATGTATATATGGCAGAACACAAGCTATCTAGTTGTAGCACACTGAAAATTGAATAATGTGTTCAAGTCTGTAGAGAGGAAGAGGAAGAGGAAGAGGAGATACCTTACATGGTGATAAGAGTTGGCCTGATAGCCATGGATGACTTGCCGGTGGCCTCGCTCGCATGGAGGCAGGCTGGCAGGCTTGTGATCGATAGATCTCACGGGCAGTCTCCTTGGCTAGCCTGGGTGGCTCTTATCCTCCATGCTAGGCATCAGTCTCTTCGATTCTATATTAACATTTAGCGCACATATATGGTTTCGAGTTTCGATGGAGTTCCTCCATGTTTAGGCTAGTAATTAGTACTGATTATCATTGCATTACATTTTCTGAAACACATTCAATTGCTGCTAGCTCATCAGTCCTCTTCTGATCAAAGGCAAATTTATGTGGAATAAGTTCTAGGTGTTTAAATTCTGCCCTTCTGCTAAAACTTTCTGCGCCGTTTTATTTGTGTGCTGTAGGTTGGGGCCTTGTTAATTTGGCGTGCGTGCATGCATATGTGCAGAGTCATGACTCATGGATACGATTTGTTCATATGACAACTGACAGTACTGTTCTTTCTTGGCACATTGTTGTATTTCAGGGTAACGCACAGGCTCGGCTCACTGTAGTACATCAAATTCATTTTACTGTACGTGCAGTGTTGCTGCCATTCAGAAACCAATCTTGATGTGAATTATATCTTACAGTGCCTTTTGTATTGCTTGAAGCAGGAGAAAGAATTTATTTGCCATCTGATGCTTGCAATATTCTGGGGCCAGTCAATTCAAGGACATGAGCAGCATGATCATAATAACTAATAAGGACTAACTAAGGAGGCTTCAATTTTGGCTCTACTATCTGCTACATATATTGCAGAAGTAGCACTTGTATTCTGCAACCTCTGTATGCACTTCGATCTTGTGTACAGTACTCCTTTTTTTTTGGAGAGGAGGTGTACTGTACATACTGTACATAACTACATTAGGTACAAATTTGCATAAATCGTTTGAGTTCCGAAGCTCCCTTGATTATAACTTGATGCAAGTTAATTTCGCTCTGAAGTTCTCGTTTGTCATGTGATGCTACAAAACTGTTACATGGTTGCCTAGAGTGGAGTGATCTGAAACCGAAACACTGAAACTGCCATCAATTATCAGACTGGAATGTGCCCTCCAGCGATTCAACCACTCTTGCAGATCGATCCACTCTCGAGCATAATGTAAATTAATTTTGTTCAAATTTTCGAATTTTTGTGAAATAGATATGAAAAAACGGTGCAGATGAACTAGGTATCGAGGTATTTATGGATGCAATATAGATGAAATATAGTTAATATTTTAAAAATATATTTGAATGTGAGCCCACCCCTAAAACAGACCGGGTGTGTGTGGGCGGTGGTGTTGAGAAAACCGGTTAACCGCCGAGAAAAGTTGAATTTTTTGTACGGATAATCCATTTTTTATTCAAAATTACAGAAATATACCCGCGGGAAATTTTTTTACAAAAATAGGCTCCAGTTGCCCAATGGTTGGACGACTGGAGCCTTTCGCCCAACCCAGTAGCGACAACTAGAAAATCTCCCAACCGTTGGGCGATTAATTGCAGTCGCCCCACCGTTGGGCGACTTTCATCTAGTCGCCCTCCCATTGGGCGACTGCACTCAGGTCCCCGAGAGAAAAAAAGAGAGGAAAGAGTCCATTTTGCCGAATTTTGGAAAGTGCATCAAACATGCGCCAAAAATAGTGAAAATTGGTGGAGCTGTTCTTCATACATCCCAAAGCCTCCAGAAAAAAATTTGAGCAATTTCGGCCATAGGATCAAAATTTATAGCAGTTTCAATTGAGGCCGAAACGAATTCGAGTCCGTTTCCGACACACCTTCAGTAAAACGGGCATAACTTTTGCATACGGTGTCCGTTTTCGACGTTCTTGTACTTTTTGGAAAGCTAACGACGAGCCCGATCCAAAAATAATGACCTGGTTGCACTAGTCGCCCTCCAAGATCCTGAAAATCGGCTATCTTTGGACCTAAACCTGCGTCGCAAGTTTTTTCTTTCTGTTTTTGCCCTTTTTCTTGTTCTTCCTTTCGGAATTTGGATTTTTCTTCAACTGAAAAGTTGTAGATCTCGTCGAAACCTTTCAAATGAGTATATATAAGCCATATAGAACTTTGCTATTTTATCTTTTTAGACTAGTTGTTTATATTGCATCGGTATATAAAACGATCGGTACATACGGTTTTGTCGGTCCCTGAGTGTAGTCGCCCAACCATTGGGCGACTGCATGAAAGTCGCCCAATGGGAGGGCGACTAGATGCAGTCGCCCGATGGTAGAGCGACAGCTATTGTGTTGTCCGCTGGTTGGGCGAAAGGCTCCAGTCGCTCAACCATTGGGCGACTGGAGTCTATTTTTGTAAAAAAATTTCCCGCGGGTATATTTCTGTAATTTCGAATAAAAAATGGATTATTTGTACCAAAAATTCGAGAAAAGTTTCCCCTGAGTGAGACTAAAAAAATACTAGAGGCAGAACATAAGGGACGTAAAAGACGCACAGATACTTCATACATGCATATATGGAGCAAACTTCTCATGCATGAAGGAGAAAATTAAAAAAAAGTACCGTATCCGAGGCCAATTAATTTGGTTGAATTAAGCAATGTACATGCATTCATCTGTAGAACATAGCCTGGTCATGCATGCATGCATAATGAGAGACCATGTATTAGATCTAAGATATATTTGTGATGAATAATTAAACTTTAGTCGATTTAAATTCGAATTTTGTAATAGTTTCAAAAAATTCAGATTTGTTGATAGTGTTGACACTCGTACTGGTCAGACAATTGAGAGGAAGCGGTTGGACTAGCTTGTGAACGATGGTATGACCGGTGGACCGGTGTAACCGGAGTTTGAGAGCGATTGGACCATTAGAGCAGTATGACAGATTTCTAGTTGGCGGCAGTTTTTTTTCAAAAGAGCATGTTTTGATGTTGATCACGTGCGGTCGGACTGGCCATAGTTGGCGGTTGGACGGGGATGAGTTGGCCAATGTGACATGCATTGAAAATACGGTCACACCAGGTGGCCAGTCAAACCGGCTAGTGGTTGGTGTTCTGACCAGGGTGATTCGACTAGCGTGGGTTGAGCGGTTAGACTAGTGGCTACGACAAGAGATCAGGGTGAGTTGAGCTAAATTAGTTTGAGATCGATTCGAGGCTTGGGATCCATGAGGGCTTGTGTTGCATTATATCATGTATATGGTTTTGATTAGCGTGAGTCAAGTGTATAGAACTTATACTTGTTATGGTTGTTTGGTCTTTGGATGTGCATGTGGCTTACAGGATGTTGTGATCAATGGCAATAGACTGGGACTAAGTGGGGGACCTGAGGTCCGAGCGGTCGTATAAGTCTGAGTGAGGCTACGTGGCTTAAGTAGGAAGAATAGAGAAGACAAGAATCGTAAAGAGATAAATTGGTGCAATTGGTGCGCAAAGTGACGAGACCGATGGATGTAGAGACGGTTCGGGAGAGTCTGAATGCGTGAAGATGTGGTATTTAGTCATTGGGCACTACGGGTGTGTGTTAAAATATGTGGAGATGCTTTGAAGTAAATATGAAGACGGAGTCAAGAGAAGGTGTTTGAAAGTTTCATCAAGGGTATTTGATAGTTGGCCAAATGCCAAGTTAGTGCCTTAATCAAAACCGTGGCGTGAAGAGGTGCAAAGGAGAAGTGGTTTAGGTCAAGAAGAGCTGGAATTACCATGTGGATCAATCACTGAAGAGTTAACTAGTTGAGTCTTGTAAATGTTTTGAGAAGCATGCGTGAGTGTGTAAAAACCAGTGTTAATGAGGTTGATGGATTTTCCTAGTAAGCTTAATGAGTTGGACCCATTAAGGTTGTACAAGTTATTCACAGGGGAGGAGAGGAGGTGGTAGTTTCAAGGATTCTATAGTTTTAGTTTTTGCTCTACTACCTTATTTCCTTCCATGCTTGTGAGAGAGAGAGAGAGAGAGAGAGAGAGAGAGAGGAAAGAGTGGTGCTTTGACTGTACCTTGTAATCATCCATGAGTATATAAACCTCATCCTTCACTAAAATAAATCAAAGTTTTATCTCAATCATGTTTTTGTGTATATTTTTGCTTGGTTGTTCTTGCTCTTGAGATAGATTTATGATTTCAGAATTGTGGGAGTTCTAGTCTTTTTTTTTCTTAAATTAGCTTGCTAGGACATAAGAGAATATACGATAAAGACTTCATGTCTTAAATTCTCACGAGCAAGAAGCAATTTGAGATTTAGGATTTTTGGTGTTCTTATAAACTAGATTCGATTCTCATCAATTTGGTGAACTTGTGCCTAAAAACCTTGTAATACTTGATTAGTTTATATTCTTATTGACTTGAACAAGTCTAATGCAAACTTGAGATGTTTTGGATGAGAATAGAATAAGTTCTTGATATTTGAGTTTTTGTTTTGAGAGGTTTTCAGGTCTAAAAAAAGGGAACCGGTTGGACCGGCCTCAAACCTATGGTCAGGCCGGCAGTCAAACCGGCCCATCAACAGCGGTCTGACTAGCCATTTGTAGAAGGCTGTTGATTTTGATAGCTTGTATTGCTAGCTTTGTTTTGTTTCATCGTGTTGGTATGATCTGAACTTGGTGACTATTATAGTCACTCGAGTGAAGACTTTAAATACCTTTAAAGAAAAAAGTTTTAAGAATCATTTATCCGCTCTGATTGTTAGCTTCGATTATACATATACGCATGCCGCATCAGCTTGCAACAAGCAAAACGAGGTTGCCCATGAAACAGACGGTGGTAGGTCGTGCACATGCATCACATAGTATAATTGTTGGTCTATAAATGGGGTGCGGCTCTGGTGTTGTGCCCCCTGCACTTAGCGCGTGCAGGGGTGCGCCCAGGAGCCGCCAAGTGTCCCTCAACATTCAAAAAAATTCCGAAAAATTCAAAAAAAAATACTTAAAAAATCAGAAGAATTGTAAAAAGTATTTTTTTGTAAAAGTACTTTTATTAAAAAGTATTTTTAAGTACTTAAAAAATACTTTTTAATAAAAGTATAAATCAAGAAAAAAATTTAAGTACTTAGAAAAAAATACTTTTTATACTAAAAAATACTTTTTACAAATTTTCGGATTTTGTAAGTAGTTTTTTTAAATTTTTTGGAATTTTTTTGGAATTTATGGGACACGTGGCGGGTGCTGGGGGCACCCCCGCACGCGCTATGTGCTGTGCCCCCAGCACCTGAGCCGCACCCCTATAAATGCATGCGACATAATTTAGAATTAATTAATTCGATAACAGATAATTAAGCAATAATATTTAAAGGGCTTTACATGAGAGTACCATATTTATTATGAACGATTTTCCAAAGTGCTGGGGTAAACCTGACCAATTTAGGTGGTGATCGGTTCGGCTTAAAAGCTTATGGCTTATGGTTGAAAACACTGTAGCTAGCTGAAAAAAGCATTGTAGCTGACAGAGGCTTATTTAGCATAATTAAATTTAAAAAAATTTAAAGATATGAAAAATATGTTAGCCCATTACGTATAATACAAACAAATACGGGAAAAAAAGAACCGGCAAAAAAGCTCAACAAAAAGCCAAAAGTTCAGAAAAAGATGAAATTTATGAATAGTGAAAAATAAGCCAGAAGTCAGAAGTCAGAAGCCGAAGCCGAATTGATCAGGTTACGGTTTTGCTAATCATCAAGCACATAAAAAAAATCAGATGTATAAGCGTGCTGTGAGCAATTAACAAAACAAGGTAAGCTGTAAAATAGTCATGCCCTTGTCTGTATTGTAAGCAGATTTCATGAATACTACCGATCAGGCTAGCTAGCTCCTTTAAGCAGATTTCAGCATCAGAAATATTTTTCAGATAGGGCCAAATGTAATGTTCTCATTTCATAAAATCTAAGGAAATCTTCATTTCCCACATATGCAATGTAAAGTTGTATGCATGTATGGCCACCAGGCCATGGTGTGCTCATCATATTTGGCATCCACTCGTGTCTCCAGGAAAGCCATATAAGCTGACCAAACTAGAATATATTCTGCTAGCTAAAAAAAGTTTGCAATGATAAGATATTCTGGTAGAGCATGTTAGAAATTATGTTCATTAGAGTGTGAGGCACGTTTCCTATAAATCTAAAGTTAGCATAATTTAATACTATATTGCCAAGACAAAATAGAGGAGACTAATTTATAAGACGAGATTTTTGCCATTCCCTAAAAACTTAAGACACATGGTATAATAGAGCTTTGGCTAAACACACACGTGCACTCTTATTTGTGTACTTTCGTGTGGTAAATCACGTGGCTTGTGACCGTGCCATGACGTAGCGCGCCACTTGGCATATCGAGTCCAATTTATTTTTGTTGAACCATACATCTATTTGTTTGAATGAGATTCAAATATTTGAATTTGAGACTTTATTGGGTATTGATGATAGTCAGTTACCATTGAGTAAATGACTGATAAATTGTGCCAGTTATCAGTGGGTAAATGACTGGTTAATCATGTTAATTAATAGTTTGTATCTATATATGTCTGGAGACGTTCAAAGTAGTGAGTCTCGAATCATTGTCACCTCCATTGCTTTTCCTTCTACAAACCTATGCTATCGTGTTGCATCGCCTAAACCTCGTCGACTCTTCTTCTTGGCATGCACCGTGAAGAAGGGGAGCAGTATCTTCGAGCCATTGCTACCGTGAAGATCTGCATGGGGGTGGCAATAAGGTTTTTAAGCAGCGCACATATATACAACCGCTCGCTTAGTTGCTTCATTTAAGTTCTGCACCGCATCGAGGCTGCGCTGCTTTTTGTTCTTCATTATACCCAACTATAAGTCGTTCGCGTAATCGATCGATTCTGTTTGAATTATGTTTCTACATATATTTCGAAGTACAATATGTTACCTACTGTTAGTAGTGATTTATATTTTACTAGCTATTTGTGATATTTACCTTCTAATAAAATCTAGAATTAAAATGTTGTGTATATTTTCAACGGAGCCTACCAGCACCAAGGATTAGATCGGGTTCTCTACGACGTATATATAAATGGATGTTGAACGGAAGCACAGCGTACTGCAAACCAATGGAAGCACTGAAGCAAGTTCAGTGATACGCAGGTAGCTAGCGGAGAAGCCGCCTTACATGGTGATTAGGGCCTTATCTCTGATAGCCAAGGATGACTTGCCTGTGCCCTTGCGAAGGATACATCAGCAGTGAGCCTTGGATTGGTTCATGGGCAGTCTCTTTGGCGCCTCAGTGATCCTTATTGCTCATGCTAGGCTTAACTGCACAACGGTCGCTGTTCGTATTCCAAATGGCAGAATAGTATCAAGTTAGGTCGTCATATACCTGCAATGATCTTCTTCTAATTAATTAATAGTTCACAGCCGTGTTTCAATGTCTGGATTATATATTATTCAGTGACATACATGACATGACATGACATCTAGCACTTAACAAAAACATCATGAGCATAGAATCCTAGCTCTGACCAGCTGATCGATTCCTCGAATGTGCATGCAGTACAGTTTCTCTGTAGAGGTAGTACAAAGGAAGAACCGTACTACACATTGATATTATTAACTGCTTTCTCAGCGCAGGAGTCATTGCATGCACGAAGTGCTGGAATTCAGGAGAGCATATTCCAATTAATAATTATCAGGGCATTAGAATGATGTCTCCTTTTTTTTCTTTTATTATTTTTTAGGTTACAAGTAGACGAACACAACCCACTCACATCACATATGTATATATGTACTAGTTACATATCTGTGCGTTATAACGAAACTCATTAAATATATAGAGAATCATGCTATAGAAGAGAGTTGCTCTGATCGGTTGAAAAGTAGAGAATGGTGAGAAATTAAGGGAATAAAGTGGTTAGAGCAGAATGGACGTATAACTACTAACTTATTTTTTTATAATAGTAATGATAATGATGTGTATTCTACATTTGTCAGAATCTAAACGGAGGCTGAACAACCTCCGGAGTCTTTTTTTTTCTTTCATTGAGATGCATGCATCAGGAATGGTTCTAAATTCCTTCCTAGTTCATCCATCATAGTGGGCCGCGCTGGCTGCAATGGGCCGTACTGGCTCGGCCTCCAGTCCACAAACGTTTGGGCCGGGTCGTGCAGGACCCGGTTCTCGCGGTGCTTATGGGCCCGTTCGCGGCGCTTGGGTCCGGGGAAAGCGACCCGCGCGGCGATCGAGTGGGCCGGTAGAGAAGAAGAGAAGGTTTGGTTGCTGCTGCTTCGCTTCAGACTTGAGAGGTTATAACAATGTAATAAGTCTGCTGATTTGTTGGTTTGGCTTCCAATTTTGCTGCTCTTAGTTTAGCTTTCACAGTACTGGATAGAGTGATTTCTTAGATTTTTGTTCTTCTGCTACTTGCCATTACAAAGTTCCAAAAAAAATAAGGAATGAAAATCGCTAGAGGAAGGGCTTGAACCTTCGACCTTATGGTTAACAGCCATACGCTCTAACCAACTGAGCTACTCCAGCTGCTTTGCACTGTTACTCCCGATATTAACTGTTACCCCCCTTTTTTAATAAGTTGACTGTGTTTTCTGACGAGGGAAAATAAATACTCCTGCATATATCACGCATTTTAGGCTTGAGTTGTCCGGTTTTTAGACCGTGCTTTAACTGATTTATAGCTTCTGGTTATTTATTATAGTGATTAAAAATATACAATAACGTTAGTTTTTCTAAATAATTTATTTTTAAAAAAGATATATCATCATAAACAATAAAACAAATAAAGAAAAATAAAAAGCTAATAAAACAAAAAAATAAAAAAGGCGAAATGAAGCAAAAATGAAGCCGTATGAGCAATCCTAAAGCCCCACTCTTTTTGGCTTGAGCTTTTGCTTTCTAACTTATTTTTTACCATTTCTAAATTTTATCTTTTTTGGTTTTTTGAGATTTTTTTTGTTCTTTTTTCGTATTAGTTTGTATTACCTTGATGTGCTTATCTATTTTTCTATTTTAAAGTTTTTTTAAATTTACTTATACTAAATAAACTACTATCAATTATGGTACAGTTTTCGTAATTTTAGACATGTGTCATCTTTTTTAGTCTACCTGCGCGTCTTGTTTCAATCTTACCTGCGCGGGCTGTAAAAGTCTCCGGAGGCAGCTAGCACACAAATATCTCCAAGAAGGAAAAAAAATAGTAGTAATCAGGCAAGGAGAAGGAAGGGGGAAGAGAGATGAGTTACGAGAGAGTTCCTCCCGACGAACCCTACCCTCCACCAGGCAAATTCTTCGTCTCTTCTTCTCATCATCTTCTTAAATCTTAGTACTACTCTCTGCAATTTGGTACCGAATTTACTGGATTGGTTCCACTGCTATCTTTATCCAACAGTCAATCAAGCAACAAGCAGACAACCATTTTTGTTTGTTAGGGTTCTCTTGCTGAATCCTTGAGCTAGCCAAGCTTAGCCCGATCGTCTTATTATTCTTTTTCTTGTGTTCTTGATCTTGGGAAGTTTCTTTTCTGAGTAGTGCTTCTAGATTGGGAAGATGTTCTGCCATGAACAGAGATTTCTCTGTATTCTCGAGAAAAAAGTGGAATTTTCTCTGGATTGCAAAGGTCGAAGCCATAGATCTCTGGCAGATTGATGCTTAATATGCTCTCCCTTGGTCAATTGCAGGGTATTCTCAATCCCGGCCATACCCATACCCACCTCCATCCGATGTGTACCCCCCTCCTCAGGGTCATCCACCCCATGGTGTCTACCCACCACCACAGGGGCCTTACCCTCCACCAAACCAGCCTCCACCAGGGTACCAGGGCTACTTCAATGAGGGGCAGCACCCTTATTACCCGCCCCCGCCGCCGCCTCCGCCTCCGCCGTCGTATGGGAGACATGACCAGAACCATGGTGATGAGGGCACCTGCTCTGGATTCCTCAAAGGATGGTAAGATAGATTGCAGATTACTGTTGTTTGTCTTTTGCTTATGTCCTGGTAGTTTTGGATTGTGTACTATACAGTATTCTACTGCAAGTAGAATTGTCGATTTGTTCCTAGGATTAAGGTAGGATTTGGTATATTTGAGTCCTGGGCTGCATGCTTCTAGTCTGTTCAATTCTAGATGATCTTTGCTTGAAGTAGTAGAGGTTACTGGTGATTCTTTAGTTTATGCCTGCAATTTTCATAAGAATATAGAGCTGATGAAGAGTTCATCGGGTAATGCTTAAGCAGGTCTCAACTTAGCCTTTTTATGCTTGCAGATGATTATGTTCCCTGTTACATTGTTGGCATATTTCAACCTATAAAATGTCGTGCGATAAGTTACAAATTAAATTGATACTATTTTTTGGGGGGGGGGGGGGGGGGGGAGAAATTGATACTATTATCAAGAACAAATGTACCTATATCTGCAGAATTCAAGAAATGATGAAAAGCAAGGCAACTGAAAGGTGCCACACATGCCTAAATGCAACTTTTTTGCGTGGTCGTGCAGAATGTTCTTAGTCTCACTTCACAGAGCCATATTCAATTTTTAATGACCGTGAAGAATGAGCAGCGGTATTGTTACTGAGGTAGCCACATGTGGAATAAAAATTATATCAGAAATTTTTTTGGCCACATATCCAGTAACTATAGACTGTCACTCAGCTATTGTAAGTAGTTTCACGCGGGGAACCTGGAAAGTAAATACTGGGACAACACTTTTGACCAATCAACACAGTTATGAATACACACACTAGTGCTGCTGAAGCAGCAGTGGTACTGTTAGGTTCAAAATAGCAGTGAGAAATAAGGCATTGATGAATCAAGCGTGCCATTCAGTATTTCAGTCACATTTTGATGAATCCCTCTTCATTTGCTGGCATAATCTCTCGTCTCTTTCATAATTAGTCGATCTTTTTTCTGTCCTATTTGCAGCTTGGCCGCTCTTTGCTGCTGCTGCCTGCTGGAGGAATGCTGCTTCTAAGATATCGCCCCATACCAGTATTATAGTGGTATTTATAGCATTCTGGAACATCTAAGTATTGATTGTGCATGTAAATCGATATGGTATTTGGTGGAGTGTGTTCACGAACTAGGAGCATATTGTTACTACCGGATAAAGACCGTACGTCTGCGTGTGCGTATGAAAATAAAGGTGTTTGTTGATGTTCCAATGCTCGGGTCCTTTGTCTCGAGATGAAGTAGATCGATCGGGGAACAGCCGAGATGCTTCATAATGTTTTAGGTTGCTTCTGTCGTTGCAATGTGCTCGCGCTGGTGCAGGCATGTACGCCCCCAAAACAATAATTATGTAGAAGTAGAACCGCAGATCCTGGTCATGCACGGTGGTTTCGTGGTGTAGTTGGTTATCACGTCAGTCTAACACACTGAAGGTCTCCGGTTCGAGTCCGGGCGAAGCCATCCATCCATCCTCTTTTTTTTTTGGGTCCCTTGCCAAGGGTAAAAAAAGAAAAGAACGTCGTCTTCCTTGTGATGGACTGATATGGATGGTGCATTCAGTGCCATGCCGAGGAAAGGTTGGATCGGAAGCTCGATGCCAGGCTCGCGCACCAGTTGACCACTCTAGCCACGCCCACGCGTACGGGCCAAAACTGCTGAGGCGCCGGCGCCAACGGCGCAAGACGGAGCGGCTCGAGGGCCTGATGCGGCGGCGGCGGCAAAACCGCATGCGCGCTCTGTGGCGGCCGGCGCGTCTGTGTCCGCGGCCGGCTCGAACCGCGCGCTCCAACCGTGGAGGAACGAAGGAACAGCCTCGTAGCGTCCTAGGCATATGATCGGGAACAGCTGCTTGCCGCGGTGCTTGTTCGCGTGCATTACTCTTTGTCTTGTGTGTCCGTTATGGTTCTTTCTAATAGCATGTTCTTGTTTCTTGCCATCTTTTGCACCATCGATGATCTCTAAATAGCGTACATCTATCCATTACTAGTGCTGCAGATTCTGTCTCTTCTTACATAGATCTTGAAGGTTTTGATTATTTGGAAGATGCTAGACATTCGAACGGTATAGGATGCGTTCAAACAAAAACTCGAAGTTTCCAAGTTTCAAATTATGAAGCTTAGTCTTAATGAGTTTCAAAATAGAAACTTGAATTTGAAAAGCTAAAACTTTGAGATTCAAAATGTAAGTTTCAGGTTTCAAAGCTGAACTATCAAGTTTCCCACAGGTTTTGAGATCTAAAAACTAGTTTCAAGCAAGTTTCACCAATGTATGAAAAGTTCGAGTGAGTTCTCAACAAAGTTTCAAAAAAGTTCAAGCAGGTTTAAAAAAAGTTCCAATCAATTTTCACCAACATTTCAAAAAACCAAGTGAGTTTCAACAGAGTTCAAACAAAACAACAAATTTCAAGTAGGTTTCAAAAGTTTAACAAGTTTTGTAAAATTTTAGTAAGTTTCTAACCTATTTAGTCAACCAAAATCGAGCCACTACCTATTGTTGCGCTACCTCATAACCACCTACAGATATGGCTATTCACGTGTAAGGTCGAGAAGGTCGACTAGAGAGAAAGTGAATATGCGCTTTTTAAAATTCTCTTTGTCTAAAACCGAATTTATATGCGGAAGAATAAATCAATTTGGTTTTGCACAGATAAAGTCTAAATTAACTAGATTCACCTAAGTCCACCAACAGAAACGACTGTTCACCTATAAGGTCGAGGAGGCCGACTAGATAGGGGGTGGATATGCGTTTTTAAAATTCTCTTTAGCTAAAACTGAGTTTATATGCGAAAGAATAAATTAATTTGATTTGCATAAATAAGGCCTAAATCAACTAGATTCACCTAAATGCTCCAACAGATCAACACCCGAAGTCTATGTCAAAGGTTTACAATCCTAGAGTGACATGCAATCAATTTAATTTTATGAATATAAATTGCTTGAATGTAGATTGAGTACAAGATAACAAACCACAATTGGCACGTGATTTTATTTTTATCGTGATGTTCCAAGACTTGCTTGTCTCCCCTAATATACGTTGAGGTAAAGCCAAACAAATTGGATCAGCTCCACGAATTAAGCCAAACACCTCAATTCCACAAGGGGTAGTTCTTTCTCCCTCCGGATAGGTGAGCTCTAACCGACACAACATGCCGGACCTCTTCACAATCTTCTTTGAAGAGATCACTAGACACGACGCCTCCAACACTGTCTAGGAGTCGGTAACCTTCAAGAGTAACAAGTCAAACCCCTTATTTGACTCTCATCAAGTGCAACACATGCACATGCTCAAGTGCATACTCAATCCATTTTTAGATGCAACACATGTAACTAGACAACTTTCTTTTAGCTTATAAGGTGCAAGAGTCAACACATGCAGAAAGCATAAGAATTCTAAAGAGTCACTACCATGATCTAAGTCCAAGGAATAGCAACGAGCAATCGACCATGGCAAGAGAAAATGCATGAGTTCCAACAATTTATAAAATACATTTGCAAACTTAGATTATGCCACAAGGAGTAGGTATATGAACTTTAATCATTTGCAGAACACAGCTATAAAGTATAGTCACATGTTATAAGGATTAGATGCATGATCCTCAACTATTTGTAAAACATATTTGTAAATAATAGCATCATATCATGGAGAGCTATAGCAAGCAAGATTAAGCTGTCAACACGTGATGAAACTCAAGCTACTAGACAAGATCCATCTTAATAGTACGACAATCTATACTAACAATCTAGTTTACAATCAAACACCAAGACCGATAAAATACTAGGAACATATCCTTAATTCTAGCTAGTTATACCTTTGCCTTGAGCATCCTTTTGAAGTTTGATAACACATATCTTTATTTTAAGTCCATGTCATTGTCTTGATATGCATCAACTCATGATTCCATCATTCACTTGCCTTCCATTACACACATGATGGATCTTCTCTTAACTTGATGATCAACTCATGATTATCTTCTCTTCAGGATCTTGATCAACTCATGATTATATCCTCTTCTTGAACTTTGACTTGGTGATGATCAACTTATAATATCATCCAAAGTCTTCATCATCATGAAACATAACATATTTATTCAACTCATAGAAAATATTAATCCCATAATAAAATTATCATTAATTACCAAGACATACCATTAACTCATAATGGCGGGTTTAGATTTTTTAATCTTTCAATTTTTAGTAATCGATGACAACCACCATAATTGCAAATAATTGGATATAATGCAATATGAGTATATATGAACTACAAAAGTTTTATATACTCAAATGATATGTTTCAAAGTAAAGATCCTCTATATATGTGGATGAAGAATAAGAATCAGTACTAATGAAACCTCAAAAATATACAGTGAACTTCTCCTAAATATGTGTATACAAAAATATGTAATTAAAAACATATGCACATATTCAAGATATACTTTTGGTAGAGTTCAACCTATATTTTAGATCCGATGAATGCAACAAGATAGAATATGACGTCAAATGTATATTTTGATGATTTTCACATTTTTATCCAAATGAGATAAAATAATATCATACTCAACAAATGAGTGAGATAAAATAATATCATACTCAACAAACGAGTTAATCTCTCATTTAGATTTGTCATTAATCACAAAAACTAATTTAATAGAGTTTGAACGTACATCACCTGACTTGCTCACGTAGGCATAGGACCCACTTGCCGTGTCCATGCTCGCTCCACCATGGCCACCACGCTCACTCATTGCAGCCATGTCTGCTTGCTGCAGTGCTCACCCACGCCGTTAAGCGCTCACCCTATACCGCCGGGACTGCTTGTTGCTCCCATTTGCCGCGCCGCTCACCCAAAGCCACTGAGGGATCATGTGGGAAGGTGTACGAATTTTTGTGATGAACAATTGTCAACATATGTAAAGTTCAAATTCAAATTTGTGAAAGGTTTGGATTTTCAGTTAATTGGTTTCAATCCCTAACAGTCTGACCAGCTCTGCTGAGCAATTGAACCAGTTCAACCGGTCAAACCGGCCATGCATAGCAATTTGACTGGCTATGCACAGTGGTCAGACTGGTTGCCCTCTGAATTTTGGCAGTGTGTTCTGAAATTTGGGTTTTTAATCAAGGATTGAGTAAATTGGTCCTATGTCAGTGCATTCATATTGCATAAAGTATGTTTTAGTTAACGTAGGTCAAGTTATAAAGAATTTTATCCAAAAATGATTTCTTAGTCTTTAGATGTGCAGGGAGACTTGAAGTCAACTATGGTCGATGGCGAGGGCTGAGACTCGCTTATGGAGGAGAAGAGGTACAGAGTGATTAAGGATGCTAGGTGAGATAGTTGAGCTCAAGCGTGGTACAAGGAAGACAAGGAATATTAAAGGGAAGGTTCGAGCGATGTGTTGTACTATGTGGTTTGGTCAGTCTAAGTGAGACGTGGTTCAATGGAATCGGAGTAGGAGAGACTTACCGATACATGATAAGCCATTGGTGTACCTACACGTGGCAAGCATGACGATTGCTTGCAAGGGAAAGAGAAGATTGGGTCATGGCGATGGTATTTTGGTAGTTAGGTCATGACGATGATATTTTGGTAGTTGGTCAAATATCAAAAACTTCATTGAATCAAAACCATGATACTTGAGCAGCGTTTGGGAAAATGATTTAGGTCAAGGAGATACTGAGAAGATCAAGTGAATCAAAGCCTATAGACTTAGCGGGTTCAGCCTCATATCCTTTAAAAAGCGTGCATGAGTTACACTCATGTTATGTAGTGTTAACGTGGTTTCCTCAATTGTGTTAGTGGATAGTATCCATTAGGGTTAGATAGGAGCTAGTTACCCCTATCTATTTAATGGGTTAGGGATGGACACTTGTGGCTAACCATTCCAGCTATTTCACTCTTGAGTTAGGGTTAGGGTTTGTGAGAGAAGAGTGAGTGCTTTGGTGTGTTCTCTTGTCATCTTTATAGAGTAGCTGTGAAACCTTCATCCTTAAGTAGTAATGTAATCAAGTTTGTTTATATCTCATGAACTCTTCTTATCTTGGTTGATTTTGCTCTTGTTTTTATTGGTTCTTTACCTCTTCTCTCCTCTTTTTGATCTTGCTGCATGCCAAAGACGTGTAAGTGATGGAGATGGCTCATGAACATCAAATCCCATCCATCTAGAACTGTGGTTTGCAATATTTCGAAGTTGTCAATTCTTGCATGATTTGGAGCCCATCTTGAAGTATCTTGATTTGAAGGTTTCGACTGTGATTCATCGATTCATTTTGCTTGCTGTGAGATGTGGAAATATATCTAGAGTCATCTTATCTGTTCTTAATCCACGAGCAAGCTGTTTCTCAAGTTCACGAGATTTGCCCGGTCTTGGTACAACATTTTATATTTTAAAGAAAGATTGGAACTTTGGCCAGGATACATGTGATCTTTGGATGGAATAGTTCTTGAGACCCTCAGAAGGTTTGTGCAAAATTTGACTTCATTTGTTTGTGGACTTTGAAGTTTGCATTAAAAGTGGTTTGGACTCTGACCGGTTTTCTGTTCTAGGAATAGGGGCGGTTAGACTGCCCCTAGGTCCGGTCAGACTGCTGGCTTGCAACCGATCAGACTACCCACGGGTTAGACCACACTTCTAGTGACGGTCTGACTGGTCAGGTGTTGATTTTGTATGACTTTGTTATTTTGTGTTGTGGTTTGGAGTTAGGCTGTGAAGTATGATGTTCTTAGCTCTGGAGTAAAAGATTTCTAAATATTTAAGAAAATTTTAGAGAAGACATCATTCAGCCCTTCTGTTGCTATTGTTGGTGGTACAACCTCGTGCTTGGGGCCATGATTTAAGTGATGGATGCCACCATTGGTGAGATATCTCCGATGAGAGCAAGAGAGGGGAGCATGAGTGGGCAGAGATCTAGATAAGAATTGTGTGAGGTCGATACAAGGTGGGATGGATGTTTATAGATGAGGCAGTCCAACGGCAAGGACTTGTACCATTAGTTTTGCACAAAACACTGTATGGTTGTTTAGTTTTTCTCTTTCTTTTTAACTTTTTCCTCGGTGTTCCAACCTGAAAATTGCATTAGACATGAATATATTTAAGTATTATCAACACGGAAAATTTAATGAAATTTTGTAGGCGAAAGATTCAGTGAGTGCATGATATTTTGACAGTAGGACCAGTGTTGGGATTGGACCATCCTCCTGCTGCACTTAACTCAAATAGGGTTTCTCTTGCCAATATTTTCATAAAGATAATTTATTGCACCGTGTGGGGACTCCATGAGATCTCTACTCCAGCTCAGGCTATTTCACTTGCCTTTTCTTCTAGGTGCTATAGTTTGGCTAACTCTGCAATGGTGCTGACAACAGTTTTTTTGAACTGTGAAAAAACATTAGTAAAGTGCAACCATACCCATCATTAGAAATGCCTTCTGCTTGATAAAACTGAAATTTTATCAACTTCTTTTACCCTACCTCAATAATCTCAAGAAGAGCCTATGGCAACCACTTTTTTTTTTGAAACTCTGTGTGCAAGTCCATGAAAACTGCTGTTTCCAAAGAATTTACTTGTCTGATCGTCTGTACTCCGAAGAACAGTCGTCGCCAGAGTGAATAGTAATGAAGTTTTGACCATTCATACCAATTGCAATTCGTACAACTGTTGCTCCTACGATTCTCTCGTCTTACATGGTTTTTATGAGCTCCAAAAAACATAGGGCTCGGAGCAAGTATACGTGGAAGCTCTTGTCGCCAGGAAGAGATGCCGCTGATACCATTGTGATGCTGGTGGACTAGTTGGCACATGGCAATGCACAGAGCTTGGCACATAGGTTTGCACAAGCTATTGTTTTATCTGCTAAAAGCTGTTTCAAGTTGAACAACTTGTTGGGCAGCAGTTAGTAGCCCATGGCCATCTTCCTGACTGTTAATTGAGGCTGCTCTAGTACTGTACCTGCTAGTGCTCCTCCAATGCATTGCATGTTACAAACTTATACAATCGCCTGCTGCTGCCCACTCCCTTGGTCATTTAATTTGCTTACATATGACAACTGGACTTTTTAGATGGATATGTCAGATGCAATTGCAGGAATGCGGGAGTGCCCTCGCAATAAAAGCATCTGCCTCCTCGCTCAGCGATGCCGATTCTTGCTGTGTCAATATACCCTCTCCCTTACAAGGTTTGTTAGAAATAGTCCCATATAAATTATGAAAAAAGAGAAAGTATAATTTATAAATGTGAGGGAGCATTCACCTATTAAACTAATCTTTTAGACAGAGAGGGCCTAATACCACTTATAAGGTTGTTACTTGAAAGGCTTGCTTGCGGGCAGCCCGTGAACTCATGTGCGCGGGGTGCGCAGTCCATTTAAGACCTGGAGACCATGGAGTGAACCTGGTTGGACCTGACGAGGTACCAGGGTCCGGATACAACAAGTGGTATCAGAGCTCAGATGCGGGCAACCCGTGGGCTCAGGTGTGCGGGGTGTGCAGCCTATTTAAGACCTAGGGACCAGTGAGTGAACCTGGTTGGACCTGGTGGGGTACCAGGGTCCGGATACAACAAGGTTAGCAGTGCACACTTTGTTCTTCGACATTGTTATCAGATTATGAATTGTATTGGGATGGCTTGAAGAATTGCAATATGCAACGAGTTTTACTAGGTTTAACTGAACTGTGCATTTGATTTCAGTTTTGCCTGAAGGCAGTAAAACCTTGTCTTGTTTGATCAAAGGTTGCTATCAGATGAAGACCATCCAAGAGGAAATTGTTCGTCAGTACGTCTGGTTAGTAGAAGCCGTGTTAGTATAGCTGTTATAGCTGTCATCATAGCTGTTAAGGACCAGTCTATATAGCAGAGTCTAGCTTACACGCCCAACAATGACGAGGGCCCCGGGTCCGGAGGCCGGAGCCAGATTGCCAGAGCACAGCCTAGGCTTGTCATGTTTGATGAAAGGTTGCCAGAACAAATCGGCATAGTACTATACACATTGTTCATATGTGACAAGAAACAATGATGCGTGATGATATTTCATGTTAAGGCGTTACACTCTAATACTTCTGTTTATATACAGCAGCTTTCAGATCATATTAGAGCTTATGAGATACGGTACAAACTTGCACGATATTAAGAACAAAGATAAATCTCATAGAAAAAACTAAAATAACGATGTTGAAGCAACCACGACAAAAGAAAATTTAGCAAAGTCGAGTGCAAATTTATTAAACACAACCTCAAAAAATACTAGAGATTATCGCTCTCTCGTAACCCTCTCGAATCTTTTAAAACCCTTAGATCCTTACTTTATACAAGAATTAAGTGCTAAAGAATAAACTAGCTTCTAATTCTCTCGTGCATCTTTACTTTTGGGTAAGTGACTTCTTTGCTTTGTTGCTTGGCTGCTTGGGTTCTCCATGATCACCTCTCGTAGCTTTATATAGTCTCCCTAATTCTCTTCCAAAGTGAAGTAAAAATTCTACTTTAAAAAAATACAAATCCTAATCATCTAGGACTCTTTATAGTATATATTTCTAAATCCTAAAAACTAAGATACAAGCCATCGTACTCAACAAAAAGGTCCAGCTCCGTTCAGTTCAGCTTATATAAACTGGTTTATAGCTTTTTCTGCACTGTAGTTGGCTTATTTTGTACTGTAACTATTAGTGGCTTTTTTGGTGTAATTAAATTTAAAAAATTAAAAATAAATAAAAGCAGATTAGCCCATCACAGACAATGCAAACGAAAATGAAAAAAGAAAAAGTAAAAAAGATTTTAAAAAAGCCAAAAAAACAAAAAAAGATAAAATTAAAAAAATAGTATACTAGAAATTAAAAGTTAAAAACTCAAGTCGAAATGGGCTGAGGCACAGGAATCCTTTCGGAGAGCTGTTCAATTTCAATTTCATTTGCCTCGTACCTTGGCAGAATGCCGGACAAGCATTAAAGAAAGCTGAAGAAACTGTTCGCTGTCCGTTGCATACATTTATGATCAGTTTCCAGTGAATTTTGATATTTTTAGACTGTTGCAGTGAATTCACATTTCACAATCTGAGACGACATTGTTAGTGACTTTTTGGAGCAACGGCGAAAGCGGAATGCTGTTCAAGACAAGGCGCTGTTGCGTGAACAATAACGTCCAATCATGCTGTAATCTCCTAGGGTCTAAATCGATTTAGATCTAGCTCTATTCTGGATAAGCCACACACACGTAGTAACCCGTTTATACTTTTGTCCTTACTTCACGTAAAACGGTTAGCCAGAGGTTGCTCAATTAGAAGCCCTAATCTTATATGTTAGTACTTCTCAAGGTAAACTAGTAAGGTGAGACTAACCCACACCCTCATATGGTCCATTATGGGCCTAATTCTACAAGGGCCGAGGTGTCACATACACCCCCTCAAAGGACCCGATATCCTCGTCGGCCCAACATACCCACATTGGGGCAAATGATCATAATATCTCCTCTTGGTACATGTCCGTGCATTTAGTGTCAACACATATGTCATGCCGTATGTCCACTCTGGGCCACACGCGCCATGCGCCCCTGACCTGCATGTGCTCATGTAACCGCGAGGGTCAGCTTTGATACCATTTGTAACACCCTAAGGTCCAAACCAGCTTAAACCTAACCCCATTCTGGATAGACCACACACACGTAGCAACCTACTTGCACTTTCGTCCTCGCTTCGCGCAAAATGGTTAACCGGAAGTTGCTACCATTGTAAATCTTAGGCTTATATATTAGTGTTTCTCAAGGTAAACTAGTAAGGTGGGACTAACCCACATTGCCATGTGCACATATACATATGAGTCATTATGAGCCTAATTCTACAGGTGCCGAAGTATCACACATGCATAGAGGGAACTATAGATTGTTGACCTGCTGCTAAGATTTGGTGTTAGTTGAGAGGACAGGATTTGACAATGGCCCATGAATCGTACTCAAGGCTTCAATCCGATACAGCCTAATCAAGTGGAGGCTTTAGCATATATAGCACTTTTGCAGTATGTATTTATAGAAATAGTAGTATACGTCGTGTATTGGTAAAAATAGTGTTTTTGCTGTCTGATGGTCGGACGGCAATGTTGGAGGGGTGACATGTGTCGCTGCCATTCCGTGGGTGGATGGCAGGCCACCTGTCGTCTCGCGGTTGGACGACAGGTAATTGAGCCGGCTTAATTACTTGCCTTAATTTTTTTATAATATTTATTTGAATTTTTAAATATAGTAAATAAGCTCAAAAAATTATGAAATTTTATGTGCAACCTCATAACATATCGTACTTCATCGTGTAGTTTTTTTAACAATTTTATCTACTATGAATGTTGTTGAAAATTTTGTATTATTGAGATATTTACAGGAGTTATTACATATAGTAAATTAGCTCCAAAAATTACAAAATTTTATGTGAAACCTTCTAACATATTCATAATAATCGCGTAAATTTTTGAGAATTTTATATACTCTGAATTTGGCACGTTAATTTATGTTAATTTAATCGTGAAATTAGCGACGCTCAGGCATCTTTTGCAGTGCCTGATCTCTGTCGTTTGCACATATGTCGATCTGTTACTGCTATCTTTATTTCTCATTGTGTCCTTCGTACATTGTCACTTTGTCCGTATCATCCCCCCTCACACGCTCTCTCGTCCGCACTAATGTCGTTATGTCCGTATTGTCCCCCTTGCCCGCACAAATGTCAGTCTGTCCATATCGTCCCGCTGTACCCCGTCGCCTGTGGTGCTGCGTGGCAACAACGCATCTGTAATTTTTGGTGGCAATGCATTGGGTTCTCTTTTTCGCTTGGCTTGAAATACGGAGCTCTCACAATCGCGCATCGCTCATGTAAACTACGTTTCATACCTTGCCCGCACAAATGTCATCTCCTCCATGATCACGGTGACGGGGAGGCACCGCACGCCTTTTAGGATGCTGTTGTATACCTCAGACATGTTGGTCATCATAATCTCATACCTCGCACCATCCGTGTTATAGACAAATGACCATTTTTCTAATTCAGGAGCATTCCAATGAATCTACTACAAGAAATTTATGACGCCGTGAGGTTACTCTCCCTCCGTAGTTCGCCTTTCTAGCTCTGTCCAGATAAACTCGAACTTCTGCCTCTAGTTTTGTAAACACAATGCCTTGAACATCTTCACAACTTACTGCCTGTGGAACCGTGTGAGCAAGTTAGATGTAAGATGCCTCATACACCACCGGATTCGCACATTGTTCCACTACTAAGGGGGTTCGGTCCCATGTTGCATGGTGATCAGTACGGCCATTAACCCAGTATTGCGATCCATGATGACACAGACGTTGGGTCGATCGCCAACCACTATTTGTTTCATGTTCGCCAGTAACCAGAGCCAACTGGATGCGTTCTCGCTCTCCATAATGGCAAATGCCATTGGGAGAAGCTGGTCGTTTGCGTCGGCTGCAACCGTGGTGAGAATGGTTCCCTTGTACCTCCTTGTTAGGAAAATACCATCCATCGTGAGCACAAGACGACAGAACTTGAAGTTCTCGATGGTCTGGGCAAGAGCCTAGAATAACCGATCCGTGAGAATAAACTTTTGTGATGAGCAACTAAGATGAACGATGACGAACTGCGAGAGGTTCGTATTTATGGCTGAGTGAAAAGGAAACCCGGTGCGCTCTCCCTGCAAATTAAGAACTCCTTGTCAATGCATAACACTTCAAATGAGGGAGGATGGTATGGTAACTCTGACAAATGTGCAGACGAGAAAGCGGGCGAGGGGGGACGACACAGACATAATGACATTAGTGTGGATGAGGGAGCGCGCAAGGGGGGACGATATGGACAGAGTGACAAATGTGCAAAGCACATAGCGAGAAATAAAAGATAGTAGCAACGGGCCGACATATGTGCAAACGACAGAGATCAGGCACTGCAAAAGATGCCTAAGCATCGCTAATTTCATAATTAAATTTACATGAATTAACGTGATAAATTCAGAATATATAAAATTCACAAAATATTATACAATTATTATAATTATGTCAAGAGGATTCACATAAAATTTCGTAACTTTGGAGCTCGTTTGCTATATGCAACAACTCCTACAAATATCTCAATATTATGAATTTTTTAACAACATTTAGAGCTGATAAAATTGTTAACAAATTACACGATGAAGTACGATATATCAAGAGGCTACATATAAAATTTCGTAATTTTTTGAGCTCATTTATTATATTAAAATTTTGAATAAATATTATAAAAAATTAAGATAGGATAGCGACACGTGTCGCCCCTCTAGCATTGTCGTTCGATAACCAGACGGTAAAAATACTATTTTTGCCAATACTCTACGTAAATAGTTATTTCTATAAATACGTGCTACAACAGTGCTATATATATGCTAAAAACTCGATCAAGTAACTTTGCTGTACGCATCTTTCTACCAATTGTTAGTTGTTACTGAAATCTTCGCTTACGCTCTCATAAAAATGCACAGCAAAAATATTGGATCAACAGAATAAGAGACTGATTTCACGTAGGAAATCTTTACCAAAAAACCATAGATGAACAAAAACGAATTTCACTATATAAAAAAATTATAAGCACAGAAAATTTTGGTCCATCTAAATTGTACGATTAAAAAATTACATATATAGTCTAGGAAACAGAAGTGTTTAATAGAATTAGAGTCGGATATACATGCCGTTGTCACATCTAGTACAACTCAGCGTATGCATGGCTCCGCGTCACGCCTAGCGCAGTGTTGACACGATAATAAATTTAAATCACACTTTAACTTAGGCTGTGCTGTAGGGTAATGCATAGGCATCGCGGCGCATTCGATCGAACACCAGGTTTGATAAAGCCATTTTTGGACGAGGCCATTTTGGGACTGCTTACATAACAATGATCTTCTGCTGTACGTCGCAACAGCTAGCGCACCGCACGGCTATCATGCATGTACAGAGCCCAGATGGGGGTATAATCTTATAATCCAGCCTGATGATATGGGTGCATGCAATCTTGAGCTGTCGATTCCATTGGAGGAGAAATCGTTGATGTAGACCAAACAGATGCCGGCCATACTTTTCCAACACCAATTAGCTGGCAGGCAGGCAGGTTCATGGACAAGCAGCAGGCAGGCAGGCTCCAATGGAATGCAGGCAGGCAGGTTCATGAACAAGCAAGGAGTTAGTTGCATGCGGATTGCAGAATGTGTCCACAAGGCGGCTTAATTCGTCATGCATTTGGTTATCAGTTGGACCAGGAGGCAGGAGGAGAGGGCGTGTGGGGGCCCGGGGGACCGGTGACCCGGCCTCCTGAATCATGGAGGTATACCATACGGCCGGCGTGGCACATGCGTGCGGTGCGCCGGCCGCCTTGCCGGCTCGATCACCGGCGCCTCTGACCCGGCTCATGTGACGCTCTCATGGATGCCCCACCGCCCGGCAGGACCACGCGCCGCGCGCCCGTACGTACGCCTCTGACTGCCGCCGCGTATGGGTCATGGCCTACGACTCATGGCTGTGTGTCTCGTAGTGATCTCTGTGTGTGTGTGTGTGGCAGTGAAGCCGTGGCTAGAGGCATGAATGCGCCGCCCACCCGCGCGTGCCTTCGGCGCAGGCAGCCATGGATGGCCCTGCCCTCCCTCTCTCTCCCCGCCTTGGCTCCGGTCAAAACGTTGACGGCCGCCGGCAGGCCGGGCCCGACCAGGTCGGCTACCGTTGCGCCTCTCGCGGTGCGCTCCGGCGCGCATGCACTATGCATCTTGCACGGACGTACAAAATTGACCGTCTTCCTCTTAACAAAACGTGCTTTCGGTTAATTTCAGATGAGTTGAGTAGTCGGTGCATGGAAGATGAAAACTCGGCCCCGCTTGGTTGGGCTGAAAAGCTATGACTTATGGTTAAAAGTGCACTGTAGCGGTTGAAATTTTATTGTAACTGAAGGTGACTTATTTAGCGTAATTAAATTTAAAATAGAAAAATATGCTAACTCATTAAGGACAACACAAACGAATACGAAAAAACCGGAAAAAAAAACTAAAAAAGCAAAAGTAAAAAAAACGAAATTTATAAATAATGAAAAATAAACCAGCGGGCCCTCATCTAAGCAAGCTAACCTGTTGGATAGGTGTTGCACGAAACCCATCTAAACGAGCTGCCCTGTTAATTGGGCTCGTAGGGCTCACTAGCTGTGTACACGTCAGTGACTAATGGTAGTACTTGACATATACAGTGGCTCTCTCGTCAACACGTACCCTCACACTATGTAAGTCGGCGTGAATCTCGGCGCCGACGTGGCGGTGCAGATTGCTTTTTCTGCCAAGATGGGCCACACAGAAGCCCTTGGCTCCTTGCCCTCCGTCCGGCACACATACGGCCGCTGCAGATGGACCCCGGCCGGCATATCTCCGGCTGGCCGAGCCTCACCGGAAATAGACGCCGTGGCCAGCTGCGAGATCCCCCCCCCCCCCTCCATGCCTTATGGGCAACTTGCAACCTTGTCCTTTGTGCCAAATGCAGTGCAGGAACTGTTCTGAATTAAAAGCATGCAGCAGCGGCGCTTGCCTTCTTCCGTCAGTGTCTTGACCTTGCACAATGGAAAGGCTGTGGGACCTGGAATTTTTCAAAAAATAATTTATTTTTATTTAAAATTATAGAAATATATCCATACAAAAACTTTTTACAGGAATAGGCTCCTGTCGCATAACCGTTAGGCGACTGGAACCTGTCACCCAACAGCCGTGCGACACGAATGCAGTCGGTGGGCCATTAGGCGACATAATTGCAGTCGCCGAACGGTGGGATGACTGGATGCTGTCACCCAACCGTTAGGCGTCCGTAGTGTCCAGTCACCCAACCATTCGGCGACTGGACACGATATATATTCAACCGCTTGGTGAGCCCCCGGGCGAGCGGTGGATCCTAGTATAGCGCACACAAGGAGAGAAGAGAAAGAAAGAAGAGAATAGAATAGAGGAGAGGAGAGGTTCTGCTACTTCTGCGAGATAAATATTTTTTATGTTTCAGTCAATTTTTTTTGTATAAAGTAAACAGTTTGTTTAGTGTAAAATTAGAATCCATAGAAAATTATAGTTGTAGAACTTTGCTATAAAGTAAATAGTTGTAAAAAATTAATCGACATAGTGATGGAAAATTAGCATCCGTAGAAATTTTTAGTTGTAGAAAATTTAGTCAATATAGTTATAGAAATCTAGCATCCGTAGAAAATTATAGTTGCAGGGTTTAGCATCCTTAGAAAATTCTAGTTGTAGAAAGATTAGTTAATATTGTATACAAAATTAGTATCCATACATAATTGTAGTCATAGAAAATTTAGTTAATATTTTTGTACGAAATAAATAGTTCACTTCATGCAAAACATTATTAGATAGCATTTATGATTTATTACGAACGAACGTAATGTCATTAGTACTTTGAGAATGCACATGTACCATTAGAATTGGCATATTGGTATTTAAATTATTATGTCATATAAATTGTTGAAACCAATTAGGAATAATTTACAATAGGAGAGAGCTCAAGCAGCGAGAGAAGAGTGACGTCGGTATGCATGAGAGCAGATATGGAGTTGATGCGTATTGGGGCGAAGGATAGAGAGCGGTGGCGGTGCGAATGAGCAGGGGTTATGCTATGAGAGTAACGTAGTAGTTCAAGATAGACGAATGGTCAAAGAAATGTAAATTACAATATAGCGGTAGTTCCATATTGTGCGATGCGATTTGACAAATACCAACATTGAAAATGTTTGTAGGTCGCCTCACTGCTGCTCAGCCTTCCTATCGCGGGAGCTGCTGCCTTCTTGCCGAAGGCCCTAGGCGGCTGGTGCGAGGACATGCTAGCTCGGTGCCAAGGAGTCCTTCCGCCTAGGGCCGCGGAGGGGTACTACGTCTTCCCGCCTACTTAGACTCACGGCTCGTCCTTACGGTGGCTCTCGTGGTTCTGGGTATGTGTTCGACACCCTTCACATTTGGACCGCTGCGCTATACTTTGCACACTATGGTCTTGCTAACTTTTTGCTTGTACTTAGGTCGAGCAGCACCGAGAAGCCTACTTGCTGTGGCTCTTTGGTTGGATGCTCTTCACTACTAGCCACGTGATAGTGTTGATGCATGCCTCGTCTCTTACGCTAGGGCCATCGTCGACGGGGAGGCCCCCCACATCAGTTGGGGTTTGGCCGCACTTGCTGTGACCTATCACGGTTTGTGCAAACGTGCCAGAGGACCAAGCCAAACTCAATCCTCGCGGGGTGTCCGCTGCTACTGCAGTTATGGTCATTCGAGCGCTTTAGCCTCGGACAGCCCATGTTGGAGGACATCACTTCATATAGAGTGGAGGTGTACCTGGGGAGTGAGGTGGACCTGCCTATGATGGGTTCTCTCTGGTGCCGTAGACGGGTACGTACTCTCACCTGCGATTAATTCCTTCATATTTTAGTTCATCCTATCTAATATCTGGTGTTTGTTGCAGGTATAGTTCTCGCATGTGCAGGTCACACGGGCGTACCTACCCTTCGTGGAGCTGTTCGACCGCCTCACGGCTGACGACGTGTACTGGGACATGAGGCTCTTTTGTCACGCACGAGGCTCCCAGAGGTTGACACGTTGGCGCCTGGTGCACACTCCATATGTCCACCGGCGCCGTCCCGTCCAGCATCACACCTCGTGGAAGGGTCAGCGTGGCCATGTCTGCCACGCCCTAACGAGGCTGGAGGGTTGGCCAACGCACGTCAGACACCACCACGGGCTGATGAGACCGGGGGGTCAACTTGGGCATGGCCCCATACACCGGCAGCGCAGCAGTTCATGCGTCATGTGGACTTCTCCAGCTTTCCCACGTAGGGCGCGTTCGTCGTGCTGTTCTACCCTCCGGACAGCTTTGACCACGCCATGGCACTAGCCGAGGGTATGCCATGTCTCCAGTTGTTTGCTCCCATCCCTTTACTATACGAACTAACGATATTTGCATTACAGGTCTTACGTCCCTTGAGGGATTTGGGGTCTCCCCGTGCTAGGATGACATGTACCGCTACCTTGCGGATTGGGCCGACCAGGAGATAGGCACGGGACCTCAACCCACACCCTCAGAGGTTCTCTCCGGGTCTTAGCTCAGATCAACATGACAACACTACACCTCCACAGCTTTTTAGACCGAAAAGACATGTCTCTGCAAAGTAGATGTGACAGCTCTCTACACCGTGCCAACCCTTTGGCTTATAAAATGAGATGAAAGAGATCAGAAAGAAAACACTACACAAGCAAACCCAAGACTACACCAGAGCTTGGTTCACCATGTCAGGATGAACAAGAGGTAGAAGAAACAATGGAACAAGATGATAAAGCAATGGGAGGAGATCCGCGAACTAGTAAGGTTTACTGTGTCCCGCGACGAATTAGCAAGGGCCGCATCGGCCTGTGGTGAACAAGCAGAGCATGCCAAGAGGGCACCTCCCCGCAATGATGCCCCCCGTAGCAACCAAGCGTTTGTCGCAACTGCTGCCAGAGGGGGAGATGCCGCCCTCTATTGGTGTAGGGACCCATGCAAGTTCTTTAAGTCTAAGCAGCCGCTCAGCCTGGGCATGTGTTACTGGGATTGTGCAAACTACTCTTGTGACTATCCCGACCGCTGTCGGGACACGAGCAGTTATCGGCAGCCGGTAAGGACCAGTTGCAGCATGTTCCCCCTACTATTTCTCTTTCAAAGTACATACTAATAACATCTCCTATCTACTAGCAGTCCTCGAAATCACTATGTGCCTACCGCAAGTGGATCAACCTAGAGATTCACCATATTACCAGTGGACTCTCGACTTCGATGAGTGAAATGTCAAAATGGCCTATGAGATCCGGGAGGAGGAGCGCCATAACAATGAGTAAACCAAGCGTATACGTCAGGAGACGAAAACTCATCTCGACGCGTGCATACATAGGGAGCGCGAGGCTCACGAGAGGGAGCGTGAGAAAAAGGGAAATGGCGGCCAAGGCGAAAGAGGCCGCCGAGGAGTTCAACATCGAGCTTGCATGGAAGGAAAAATGGCCCCGATCCACGCAGTAGGTCGGGCCGTTCCGCACTAGTTCCCTGAAGGTCGAATTTATTTCTATTCTAAAAAGACACATATGTATTGTATGAGTACTTCAATTTGATGCATCGTGTAGGATGTTGTTTCTTGTGCACGTCAACAAACCCTGTGCGTCGTGTTATTCTCAGCTTATTATGAAGTCTATTTTAATTCGCAACATCACATCTCCTCGTCTTTTCGTATTCAATTCTTTATGTACAAAGGTATCCAACATCATGACAAAACAAGTTCTCCTCTATATATGAATTCTCGGTTGCATTATAATATTACTTACATTCGTACTTACCAATCGTTGCTGTCTCAATTGTCCTCAAAGAATTTCTAAAAATTTCCTGCACTACAACAACAAACGAAGATCATAAATTGTTATTGCGAATCTAACATATTTTGTACCATTCATAATCTACGAAAATCATAAATGGATCATCCATCCTATTTTTTCCCATAAAATGCAAATCACAAACAAAATTTGGCAAATATCACTATCTATAACAATTGTCATTTACCCGCATGCGCTGTCAAGGGTGCCAATTGCGCAACAAATGGGCTGAAGTGGCAGTCGCCCAACGGTCAGGTGACTGGCCCAACAGTTCGGCGACTGGTTGCAGTCACCTGGCCGTTTGGTGATTGGATCCTGTCGCCCAACAGCCCCCGACTGCATTCGTGTCGTGTGGCTGTTGGGCGATAAGTTCCAGTCGCCCAACGGTTGGGCGACTAGAGCCCACTCCTGTAAAAATTTTTGTGCATGTATATTTATGCAATTTTGAATTAGAAATAGATTATTTAAAAAAAATCATGGGACCTGACTAAGGTCTCGTTATTTTTTTTGTCTTCCCATTTCGCTTCTCCGAAAGTAGAACAAATGTGACAGTTTCTCCAAATCGTTTACTGAGTTCAAAACTGTGTGTGCCATCCGTGTTGACAGAGATTATCTCAAAAAATACATACAAAATTATCAGTCATAATCTAAAAAAAATAGATCCTAGAGCGATATGGCAATGGCAAGCAAGACTAAAAGGAGATCATTAGGCGTGTGATTAGCACAAAGTGAGGCTTCATGTATTCTGATTAATTTTGCAATGCACCTATCTACCATGGGCAGATGGTCTCATCAGCTTGTCACGGTCCAATGATTTGCCAATTGCGACACTGTCAGTTGTAGAGGCACAGGCACAGGCATTGGCACATCTATCTACCCATGGTGGTGATCGGTTCGGCTGAAAGCCTCATGGCTTATGGTTGAAAACACTGTAGCTGGCTGAAAAAAGCACTGTAGCTGACAGAGGCTTATTTACCATAATTAAATTTAAAAAAAATTTAAAAATAGAAAAACATATTGGCCCATCACGTATAATGTAAACAAATACGAGGAAAAAAAGAACCGGTAAAAAAACTCAAAAAAGCCAAAAGTTCAGAAAAAGATGAAATTTATGAATAGTGCAAAAATAAGCTGAAGTCATATTGATCAGTGCCAGCTGCTGCAGCAGCTGCTACCGCTAGCTGGATGGAGTAGCATCTCGTTTCTCACATTAAATTTCTGAATCTGACTCGGCCTCTCCCTAGTCTCAAGGCGACGTGAGGTGAGGACGTTGATGGCTAGTGAGTGCTTCACAGCTTTTATATAAATGCCTCTGGATGCATTCAGGTTACTGTGTTAGCAGTGCGGGCAATGCTGCTTCGGTATTGTTCAAAAAGCAACTTCAGCATTGGTTCTTGAAGCGGTCGCTGTGCCACTTTATGTCTGTATCTATCAGCATGGTGGATTTCATTTCGTTGAGCAGCATCTTTGTTAGTGAGTGAGACTTTGGCAATGCAGGTGGCCAATGGCAATGAATTGGAGCTTTCCTGGAAAAAAATGGCTGGTCTTACCTGTGTGAAAATGATTGATGATGGAGAGGGCGTGCACTTGCCAGAAAGATGAAACTCGGCCTTATTTAAAGACATGTACGCAGACGGATCAATTCAAGGAAAAAGATGAAGTTTCAGACATGACCTGCTACTCTGCTAGCTGTAGTATCTACCTATAGAGTATAGACTTCACAGGAAGATTAGTTGAAAAGTTGCTATAACTTGTGTTCACTACAAGAGAAGGGGAAACATGATATGAGTTAATTGAAACATGTATGGTTTCGTTAGGAGAGAAAAAACCAACTAGTAATTAATACGGATTCCACACCCTCGTATACATGATCATAGATGCCTTGAAACTTAATTACTATGCTCAGAATCTTAAGAAGTAAACAACAAAAACACTAACTGAGCATCATTGCCATCTTGATCTAGAATTCAGACAATTCATTCATGAGGAGCTAGAGGGTCCGAGGAGACTAACTAATCATCATCATTCCAGTCTCTTTTATTGTGAAATAAACTTGCTTCAGGCCTCCTCCAGCTAACTCCTAATTTAATTCCCTCCATCCATTTGTTCAGTCATTCATTCATTCATTCACTCATTCATTCGTGGGAAAGAAAGGCCATGCTACAAGAAGGCAAGACACAAGCAGCCACCAACAATTAAGCAACACATGTGCAGGCTCGGTAGGAGGGAGAAAGAGAGGCATCAATCAGAGAAGATGCAGAGAGGGAGGGAGAGCATCGATATGATCAGCCATTGAACGCACTTTAAGAAGGAACAGTGTCATTATTATTGCTCACTGGTTGAGGCTTCATCCCCATGCCCCATGCCCCATGCAGCCCGCCCCTCCACCACCGGGCCCGTGCCCGGCCCGGCCCGGCTCCGGCGCGCTGTCGGCCGGCCGGTCCTACACCACCCGAATGCCGCCATCCATTGCACGTCATGTCAAGGGCAGCAATATATGCCACCCTCCTTGTCCAATGGCAGGCTAGCTGCGTGCCACTTCAAGTGCTCAACGTAGAACGGATCGGCAAGGCGCCGATCCCCGTCAAAGCCGCCGTGTCCGGCGGTCGGGAGCTCGCTCGCCTCTTGGTGCAGGCCTTGATGGTTTCTCGTATTCGTTGGCTAGCTGACGCGCACCTTTTATTGATCCGGTCCAGTTCCAAGGCATGATTCGTTCAATGATTGAATGTATTGATCGATCGATCGATCCGCCGATTCGTTGCAACGCCTGCGGGGCTTACACGGTTTCTCTTAATGTGTTGTACTGACGGCATGTTCTTTGTTCTTACGCAGAAAAAGCGAGTAGGTTTCTCTTTTTAGAATAGGAGTGTCTAGATATCACCTGAATATTTTCTTTTTAATTATTATTTAAATTTATAATAGTTGAATTAGAGATCAATGTGCCCTTTATTTTTTTGAAGGGGAGACAACCGTAGTTGTATGTGTTAAAACTTTGATCCAGGAGAAAACACACACATCGCAAATAAACTGAGAGAATATAGGAGAATTTTTGAATTTCTCTATTCTCTTTTTTACTCCCCTTTTTCTTTTCTTTTCTTGCAAAACTGGTTACAAGCCTCCTCAATATATAGGCTAATAATCTCCTACTAGTATATGTATTTGAACTTCAAGTTGGACACAACTTCAACTTGAGTTACACACAGAGACAGACTCTATTACGTCTTGGACTCGAAGTCAAGATTATTTCTAACAATCTCCCCTTTAATCTTGACTTGACATACTCTAGTTATAGTCTCAATGCATTATGAACTACCAGTCACGCCTCCACATGAAGCGTTTTACATGCAAACTACATATAGAAACTCAACTTAACTGACACAGGTTCATCCGGATGCAAAGATTCGAAAATATTTAGGCAGTCGGTCTTAACCATGACTTATTAAACTCATACTTGACACAGAACGGTGACACATCTCCTCTTGCTGTGACTTTTATTGCTAGAGTGAGAAACCTAGTCGGCGACGTATTTGTTGTCCTCTGCGTTTCGGAGATGGCGAAACACGACGGGAGAACACGCGGAACAGGGGCGCTGAGACTGCGTGTGATACCTCAGGAGCATTGCACGGCTCTGATACCATTTGTTAAAACTTTGATCCAGGAGAAAACACACACATCGCAAATAAACTAAAACACACACATCGCAAATAAACTGAGAGAACACAGGAGAATTTCTGAATTTCTCTATTTTCTTGCTTGCTCCCCTTTTTTCTTTTCTTTTCTTGCAAAACTGGTTACAAGCCTTCTCAATATATAGGCTAATAATCTCCTACTAGTATATGTATTCGGACTTCAAGTTGGACACAACTTCAACTTAAGTTACACACGGAGACGGACTCTACTATATCTTGGGCTCGAAGTTAAGATTATTTCTAACAGTATGTAGCTAGCCCGCTCGCTCACTCGTGGAAATCTATTAACTTGGCCCACTCTGGTAGGGATTTGGAGGCGTTCGTATTAACTTGTTTGTATTGATCTATGCTAATAACTTTTGGCTGCGACGATTTTAGAAGTGATTTTTAGGAACAGATGGGTGGAACAAAAAGTGAGGAAAGACACGTGCACAAAATAGAAACGGAAGGAATATGGTATATGATGTGTCTGTAATCTCTTAACTTATCTTCAAAGTAAGACGAGAGCAAAAAAAAGATGTTTCAAGAAACGAGATGTTTATAGTAACTTCCGTCCTCTCGTGCAGTAGCTAGATATCGTATGGTCATCCGATACTTATTTTGTTAATTACATATCCTGCCTTTGAAAAGTAACACAGGAAAAGACATTTGCTTGTTACATCATACAAATAACAAAGCCGGGGGGATTCCCGGCCCCCGGCTCGGCCACGTCGCCCCGCCCGCGCGTCCGGCCGGCGCGTGGCGGGGCAATTTCTGTACGGCCAGGGGAGGTGTTTTCCTCCAGTTTTTCAGAAATTACGTAAAGGTCCTTTTTCCTCGCGAAAAGGTCCCTGCAAAGTTTTTTTCCCCAAAAAATTTTTTGGATAGCGCCCCGCAGGTTCCCGAAATTACGTATAGGCCCTTATTTACTTACGTACAGGTCCTTACAAATTACGTAAAGGTCCTTTTTCCTCGCGAAAAGGTCCCTGCAAAGTTTTTTTCCCCAAAATTTTTTTGGATAGCGCCCCGCAGGTTCCCGAAATTACGTATAGGCCCTTATTTACTTACGTACAGGTCCTTACAAGTCCTCGATTTTTTCCGAAAAACCCCTTTAGCTTTCTCGAAAATACGTACGTGCCCTCGATTTTTTTTAAAAAACTCCTCACGAATTATCGCCTCTTTTACTTCGGTACACACGGTGGCTGGCGCGGCGTGTCGCCGCGCCTATGAGGCTAGTATCCTAGATGTGCAGATCAGCGAAATGCATGAACAAGAGTACACGTGACAAAACCGCAAGTCAGTCGTGTGGATTACAGTGACTTCATATCTTGCCACCATGTTCATTTTTTCGGTGCATTACTTGTTCTTTCAGAAGTCTTTTTCTCTGCTTCTATTTCTATAGCAAACGATCACAACTCATGATCTCTAGCACTAGCACTAGCAGCAGCATCACCAGCCTTTCTACTACTGTATACATTAGACTTCTCTTGGTCTTTGACCAGTGCCCTTTGCCCCTTTGGAGTTCAGTTCATCATGCATGTTCTACTTGTCGTCTGAATGGGACAGAACTAACCTCTGAAAGTTACATGGCATCACAAATCCGCACGTATGATCAATGCATGTATCTAATTTGTTAGGCATCTCACTTGATCGATCTACGTTGTCGTGAAATAAGATGATAGCACAGGAAGATTTTTTTTTTGTTGATAGGGTGGGGGACAATTTGTTAGCGTAATCATCTTAAGTCTTGCAGCTCACATGTCACGGGTTTAAATCCCAAATAATTAAAATAGAAATACGTACAAATAACCCACTCAACTCGTGGTTGGTGAAATCAATCTTTGGTCATCAGCCATAGATACAGGGTGCCACATCACTAGGCAGGCAAAAACAAGGAAGTTGTTTGAGTCAGCTTATGACTTATGGTTTTCTCTGAATGAACAAACGGGACAGCTTTTCTGCTGCCTTTTTAAATTGATTTATTAGTATTTAATTTGCTCGTACAAACACTCATATTATGAACAAAAATTATCAATCGTAGCTGAAAAGAATAGCCATGATACACGGAGTGGTCTTTTTTGACAATCTCCACCTTGCATTGCAGATGCAGTGCTAGATCGCAGTTCTGTGAGCATATGCGTGTATCTTTGATCTAGGATACAAAGGTGGAATCCATTATTAATGTGGGGTTTTTTTGGGTTTATGGTTTAGTTTTTTATAGTAACTAGTTTTTAAACGGGGTGTTTTTTCAAGACGGAGTATACAAATCGATGGTAGTAGACACTATCCCAACTTCATCCATATCAGTCAAAATCACACGTGTCTCTCTCACCATACTTTCTCGCGAACAGTCAAAATTTAAAATTTTAAAACAAAAACCAAAAATCACAGCATAAAAAAACCCACCAACATCGACAAGATAGGTTGGGTCCTAGCTGTGGTGCTAGTACTAGCTAGTAGCTAGGTACATAATGATCAGGTTTCAGAAGTAACAATGTCTCCCAGCGCAGGCGCAGCAACTTAACAAGGCACATGGTGGTTATAGATAACTTGGATCAAGAGGAAACCTAACATGCGTAACTATTCATAAGTTTCGTTTTTTTCTGAACTTTTAGCTTTTTGTTGAGCTTTTTTGTCGGTTCTTTTTTTCCCATATTTGTTTGTATTATACGTAATGGGCTAACATATTTTTTATATTTTTAAATTTTTTAAAATTTAATTATGCTAAATAAGCCTCTGTCAGCTACAGTGCTTTTTTCAGCCAGCTACAGTGTTTTCAGCCATAAGCCATGAGCTTTTCAGCCGAACCGATCACCAACCTTATCATCACCAAGGACCACAGGTATGTATGTAGGAGGAGCAAAACGCTTATAGCCTAGGTGCTCAGTTCGTCCCCACTACTTCAATTCATGCATGCCCTGTTCATCGTCGATCTTTCGCAACAAGATTGGTTAAAGGGAAGGTATCATATATCTCACATTTCTTTCTTTGAAATGTTAATATTCAGACTTTGGACAGTAGACATCTTTGCATGTGGATGGCTGTTCCTGAAGTACAGTTTGCTAACTGGCAGGTATAACCAACGGGGTGATTGGGGCTTTCTCTTTTGCGGACAAGCTCATTCAATGGCGCCAAGAACCACCCGGTTGGTATATCAGGATGAGAGGTGTCTTATGGCTTATTTCACCATGAAGAAACAAGCTGTTTCCATGGTACAAAACAAATCTGAAGACGAATCAAGGCCTCCGTAATGTGCAGGGTCCACTGACTAACAGCACGGGGAGTTTTGATACTTCACCATAAAAAATTCACAATCATTTGTTGACGAGAATTAGCTTGCTTGGGACATTGTTTGTTATGAAATCGACTGACGAGATAGGAAACAAGAAGAATAATTAGAAGCACGAGATAAAGATTTAATGTGAAAAATTCTTGCGAAAAAACCATAGACACAAAATCGACGAAATCACTATATAGAGGGAAAATTATAGAACGCTCTTGACATATTACATATGTAGATAACTTGAAGCGTGTTATCTATCATGAGGCTTATATTGGGTATAAATAGTCTTATGAATAAGAGTAACATATGAGGAATGAATAGACTAGTCATCAATTGGAACAAGGAACTACTCAAAAACTGAAATAGTAACTTGCTCGAACAAGGTAACAACACCTGCTCGGAGACGAAACAGATTCTCAGATGATGACGGAAAAGAGCTATAGTTAGAAGCGCCTCGAGTAGTCACGTCTAATTCCAGTCGATGCAAACACCTTTAGACACCACGACTGGTGCAAGTCAGTGCAGAGTCCATCATAAATATGAAGATAATCCTAATTATAACCTCCAACCAATTCGTGTTACCGACAAATCATACTAGTCAGAATATATCTTTGAGCGAAATCTGATCGAATTCTTCAAATGGTCAGACTCGACCAGATTCGGATCATAAAATATAATAATTTCTACCTTGAATCGAATTCCTCTTGTAGCAAAAAACCAAATAACTTCTTAAATAACTTGTAAAACACTTCTTGTGCATCAAACGTCCGAAACAACTAATGAGTAGTACAGACTAAATTTGAGTAGAGGTCGATTTAGCGGTATGAACTGGCTTTGTCATCATATCAACTAGATTATCATGAGTACTGATCTTGCAAACTTTAACACCACCTTGAGTAATAACTCATCAGATAAAGTGATATCTGATATCAATATGCATTCTTATCTTATAGAATATTTGGTCTTTCGTAAGACAAATAGCACTATGACTATCACAGTGGATAATGGTGCAAGATGTACTTCCACAAAGCTCAGTATACAAACCTCTTAACTAAACAACATCTTTACATGCTTTCTGAAAGAGTCATGTACTCGGCTTCAGTGGTCAAAAGAGCAACAGTGGTTTACAAACAAGCTTTTCAGCTTACAGCACAACCTCCAATAGTGAATATATAACCAGTAAGAGATCCTCTCTTATCTAAATCTCCAGTAAAATCAGAATTCATATATCCGATCAGTCCATCATTGACCTTTTGAAACTACAAAATAGCATTAGAAGTGCCCCTCAAATATCTAAAGATCCATTGAACTGCTCGCTAATGGTCTTTCCTGGATTGGCCATATATCTGTTGACAACATTCAAAGCATGAAATATGTCGAGGCGAGAGCAGGCTATGGCATACATAAGTGATTTGACTGCACTTACATACGAAACACTTAACATATATTCAATTTCTTCAGCTGTTTGTAGGCTTGATGCTAAAGAGATTTTGAAGTGTGCAACTAACAGAGTGCTAGTCGGTTTGGCCTTGTGCATATTGAAATGACGAAGCATTTTTCGATATACCCTTTCTGACTTAGGTATAACTTTCCAAACTGATGATCTCTGATTATTTTCATACCAAAAATCTTTTTGCTACACCGAGATCCTTCATCTTGAATTCATTGCTTAATTATGCCTTTAACTTTGATATTTTAGTCTTATCTTTTGCTGTGATCAGCATATCATCAACATATAGAAGCAAGTAGATAGCTAAACCATTGACAGTCTTCAAATAAACATAGCTATCATAGTCCAATATCTTGAATCCTTGAAAGATTATAAAGTAGTCAAATCTCTTGTACCATTGTTTGGGTGATTGCTTCAACCCATAAAACAGACTTCTTTAATTTGTATGTAAAATTCTCCTTTTTTTTGGAACAACAAAATCTTCTGGCTGCTCCATATAGATGTTTTCCTCCAAAATGTGGTCTTAACATCTATTTGCTCAAGCTCATAATCATTCATAACTACAATACTGAGTAAGGTCCAAATGGAACTATGCTTACGACCATGGAGAAAACATCTATAAAGTCAACTATGCTCACCTATTTCTGATGTTATTATGTGAGTGTGAGTACAAACCACCGTGCTCCGTGAGCCAATACATAATATGAATTATATAGATGCAAGGCTGGACAAGGTGGGTGGTGGTTCTTTTGCTAAATGGTCTTAGTTGACAATTACCAATATTAGAAAATTCCTATGACCTAGCAAATTTTTACTGAAATTGATTGTCTAGAATGCATAAATGACTTGCAATATTTATAATAATATAGGATCCGTCAACCGTTACGTGACCTCTTGCATTCAATGCTAATTTCTCAGCGTTACATCCGCCTATTACCATCATTGGGACCGACTACCCAGGGCAACACAAACCAGTTTTTCCATACCAACCCCCGAGTTTGTTTTATAAATAGAACTAACTCCTGCAAGTTCTCAACGCTTGCCTTTGACCATGGGCATGACTGTTCGAATAGTTTTCACTCTGCAGAGGTCGCACACTTTAACCACAAGAGACAACCTGTTTGCTATATTCCACATTTTTTGGTAGACATGTAGAAGGTTTTCACTTTTGTAGGATACGACCATCCCTTGAGAAGCCCTTGCTTGCGCCGTCACACCAAGGGGATACAACCATCACCCTTTCACGTGGTCACACATATGGTGTAACCTACACTGGATCGATGCAAGTTAGTAAGCCTAGTCTACACTTTCCCGACTTTTGGTTGCGCTATTTTATACTGGGAGGTCATATAAGATTTGGTCCTTAGAGTCATCTGGATAGTTCTACCACAAACCAACACTCTCGTGCACCCATTGCAACAAGCCCCCATACCATCTGCCCAGATAGTGAAGCAAGTTGAAAATTTTGGAAGTATAAAATAACCATATTACAACATACCAGTCACTTTTCACCAATTACTGCCCCAAATCAAGTTTCCTTTTTGAAATAATGCCAGGATGACTTATTGCTCTTGAGACTCTAAGCAGGACTAAGCATGGTAGTTTAAATGAAACATACAGCTAATGCTACTATTATAGTTCTAGAGTGACAAGGGTTAAGTGTTCAACCATTTCAATGAAGGGGATATAATACTAACACAATGTACCATGGGTATGTATATAAAATCTTAGGATGAACATATTTTTCATAGTAAATAACAACACGCAATTTAACATTTTAAACAGAAATAGTTGCATAAAATATAGAATCAATATAATCAAAGTATTGACCCACCTTGGTCACAAGCAACGTGGCCTTGCGGAGCTTGGCTTCCTCCGGCTTCTTTTTCTTCTTCTTGGGCCTCGTACGCTAGTTTAACATTCAACAAAAATTTGAACAAATCAGCAAAATGGCGTTAAATTCAAATAAATTCCAAAATTCATGATTTTGGTTCCATTGGATAGATCTTAATTTTATATGGATTTAGAAATTTGTTTCATCAATTGGACTTAAGATGAAGAAGTTATGCTCCTTTCAAAGTTTGAATTTGAATTAATTCCAAAAATAAAATAGGAGAGAGAATTTCTCTCTCTAATAGGTGGGACTCACTAGGGTTTTTATTTCATTTTCTATTTATTTTTATTGAAAATACTACTGTGTATGATAGATGGGGCCCACAGATTTTAATTTCTTGTTAAATTTCATTTTATCTAAAAATCATCTCTATGACTGATATGTGGGGCCGGCTACTGTGCGTACAATGACTCGGTCCCACTTGCTAGTGGCTCGGGTGCTTTTAACTATTTTAACAGTATTTAAGTGGTTGGGGCCCACTTTCCATAGGCTCAATGCCTTAATTAAACTCGGGGGCCCATTTGTCATTGGGTCATTACTTAAAACAAAATGACAGTCATTACTTCTAATCTAATCATGAGTTTAAGTTAACGAAGGCGCTACAATTGTCTTCCCCATTGAGGAGGAAATGACACTCGCCGCCAGCGAGGGAAGGGGCAATTGCTCATGGGCATGATCAAAATGGGTTCTACCTCGCCTTGTGCACCTCTAGGCAAAGTCCTGTTGACTAAATTTGCTGATGCAATGATCGGTGGTGAGCCCGTGCCACGGCGAGATAGGACACACAGAGTGGTGAGGACATCACTAGTAATACCAAAGCTAGTAATGAGACTTCAATAACAGGACCAATAACAAGAGCACGAGCCAAGAAACTACAATCTCAGGTGAACCTGCTCCTTAATGAATATGTCATTAATTTTAATGAGAATTTCATACTACCTAAAAATAATATTTTACTTATGCTCAGGTTTGAAGAGTCAGCGATGGATGGAGATCAAGGATACGAGCTACAGAATTCAGCCCATGAACAGGCCATGAATAGTACCGTGAACAGGCCATGAACAGTATCGTGAACAGTACAAGGCCCATGAATAGTAACCGTACGGCCCATGAACAGTAACCGTGCTACAGTGCACGTGAATAGTACCACATGGGATGTTTAGTGTTGAATAGCCTTGGGCTGAGACTATATATTGAGGGGTAGACCCCCATTGTAAAGGGAACCACTTTTGATATTAAAAATACTCTTGTTCTTTCTGTTGTCCAAACAACATTGAAGGAATTGGGAGTTAGTCAAAAATCAAGATCGTTCAATCTTTCCGCTGGGAATTGGGAGCGCGATAGAACTTCATCTGGTGGTCGTGAAGTTCAACACGTGTGATTGGGCAAATTATAGAGTGCTAACTCTTGCATTGGCAATGGGGGATCACTACGATTCATCAATTCCATGTGAGTATCCAGATCCTACGTCGAGAAGATCGGGCGACCCCGTATCACAGAGGCATGGCCACCTACCACACCGAAGACCGATTCACTATTATGGGAGCATTTATGGTTGAGAGGATGCTACCTTAGGGGTCGACGGAGCTCGGGGCGGCTGTGGTGGTCTGGCTGTGAAGAGCCGAACGGCAGTGAAGTGGGCCACGACACTAGAGCTCCTTGGGTGATGGTAGCTCAAAAGGGTGGCTGGGTTGGGTTGGCGACGTGGAGATGCTCTGGCCCCATAGAATTGGTTGGGGGAGGCTCCAATCGGCAGATTCCCATATCGCCAAAAATAGAGAAGATGGAGCCGCCGGCAAGCTAAATGGCATAAGGACCTGATTCCTTTTGGTGAGCAGCAAGTGAGGTGAGGCAAAGACGTGGGTGGCATGCTCGATAACTTATAGGGGGGTGCAAAGGGCTAGCAATGTGGGGGATCCATATGGAGGCATAGCAACAGTGGTGGTTGACGCCTTTCAGTCATGGCCACAAGGTGAGGTGTGGCACTGGGGTATGGGATGTCAGGGGGGGTGTGCATGGTTCTATGTGGTAATCATGGTACTTATGTACAATGTCTGCTCATGCGGGACAGAGGTGTCTTTGCGACGTGCGCTGTGGCATGGCGTGGACATGGGCATGAGCACACGACGGGGAGGGAAGAAAGGGAGGAGAGAGGGAGTTGTATGTGCACAAGCCAAGGTGAAGGCGGGCGTGCGCGGTGTTGCAGGCACACAGTGGCGAGCATGCGCCGTGGCACAAGCAATGTGGGCATGCACGGCTGCTGTGGACATGCACAACGCATGCCTAGGCACTCCCGAGGTATGCCCTGGCACACTGGGCCAGCCCAGGCCGTTCCAAGATGGGCCAAGGGCCCAATGGGCTAGAAAAATGGGCTAGGGCCCAGGGAAACTGGGCCCACTTCATTTTAAATTTTCCTATATTTCACATATTTGATTTTAATTTAAATTGCTAATTCAATTCTAAGCTGAATGGATTTTGAATTTGACATTTTGACTTAGTGCCACTGTCATTTGCTGGGATCCCATTTAGGGGTTCTCGAATGGCAACGGGAGAAGACTTTCAATTAGTTTCCTATTGGAGTGCAATTAATTTTGATCTTACCTTTGTCTTTTGCCTAGGATGTCCTTTATAGGATTTTTGTTATCTTGAGCTTAGGCTCATGATTCCCTTTAGTATGTAGTTGCTTACCCCTATTTAGGCCCCGTTTGGCACAGCTCTAGCTCCGAGATCTATGCTGGATATGTAGTTTGTTGACTAAATTAAAGTGATTTAAATATTTTTATTTAATATATAATATAAATGAAATGAGTCATGTAAATGCACTTAACATGCCTGCAACTCTAGATCCAGGATTTCCTAGAGCTACAGATGACCAGCTCTAGGAAATCTACAGATTTCCTAGAGCTAGAGCTCTGCCAAACCGGGGCTTAAAATCCATGTATTTAGCCCTATGGTTTCATTTTTTAGCCTTAGTTTATTTCCGGCCTCACATTTCCCTTATTTATTTTGGAGATTCAAGCTTTTATTTTATTTTGAAAGTTGAACACTGGTTTCATATGTGGCTTAGCATGTTTTCTACCGCAAAACCTCCTGCCTTCGCTTTTGGATCAGCTTTTCAAATTCACATTTTCGTTAATTGTAGATGATTATTACCTGCCACTTTTTCTTCAAAACTTCATTTATATATGTTTTAGTTATTAGGAACCTCAATCAAGACAAAACAATTAAAGTCCGAGGAAATCCAATGGCAAATAAGACATAGTTCAAAGTTTTGAACCCTACACATTTTCAAGCAGCAAACATCTTTCTGGGCTGTTACACCTCAAGACGATCTACTCGATGTGCATGGCCAAGGAATCATGTAGAGCATATCAGGTTGATTGTCTCTTGTAGGTAAAGTGTATAACCTTTGCAGAGTGAAAAGTATTCAAACAACTGTGCCCACGGTCATGGGCGGGCATAGGAACTTACTTTGCTATAGTTCTATTTATAAAATGAACTTGTGGGTAAAATGAAAAGTGTTAGGCAGATGAAGCCCTGATCGTGTTGTCCTGGGCAGTCGATCCTAGTGATATTATTGAGCAAATGTATCGTTGGAAAATAGCATATGGTAATATTATTATAATCCTTCACACATTTGGTAGACCTATTTTTAGTGAAAATTTTCTTAGTCTTAGAAATTTCTAATTCTTATAATTCTTAAGTTAGCATTTGGCAAATAAAATAACCTAGGCTGTCCTTTAATAAGTCATGCATCTATATAATTGCATTTTGTGTATTTGCTTAAGGAGCAAGGTGGTTTGTGCTCACACTCATTCAATAAAACCAGAGATAGGTGAACAAGATCACTATATCCACGATGACGCACCCGGACCTGATGGAGGAGAAGATGAAGGGAATTAGGATGATCTTCTACAGTCTTTTGTCCCAGTTAACTAGACTTTAATGGAGATTATTTGCACATATATTATCTAGGCTCAGATAATATTTGTCGTTCATATTTTACCCCCAGTTGCTTGTTTGTGGATATTCTTGGTCCTAGCTTTTGGTTCATTACTTCCACTTCCGCTTTTGTGTTGTAAGTATTTGGCCCAACCAACTCCTATGTAAACGATTACCCAATGTGGTGTATTTAAACTCTAGTATGTAATATTATCATATGGTAAGGTTCATGCGATGTATGAAATGATTCAGTAATGTATTTGTGAGCACTATTTACTAATCCAGTGAATACTGTGATGAAATCACAGAGGACTCGGATTGTAAAATTTGGGTCTAACAATAAACCTCCTTTAGAGTAAGAGTATATTGACTGTAGAGAATTGTGTTGCTAAACATAGAGGATGAAATAGGCAGTGAATAGAATAGAATAAGACTTAAATATTCATCGTCGTATTTAACCTCCATGGCTTCAAGGTTGGTGACCACATCTTTAATCGTGGCTAGATGTTCTTGCACCGATCTGCCTTCTGCCAACTTGAGTGACAAAAGCTTTTGGTTCAAATGCATCTTGCTAGTCAGATTCTTGGTCATTCAGATCCAATTTTGGACATAATACAACAGCGGTGGTCTCCTTCATAACTTCTTGGAGGATATTATTACAAAGATAAAGATGAATTAAAGAGAGCCTTATGATCTCTCCTTTGTTTCTCCTCAACGGATCATGCAGCAGGCATCTTGTCAATTTGTAATAACACATCATCCAAATTGAGCCGTGACAAAATAGCTCACATCTTGACTTGCCAGAGAGAAAATCTTATGTTATGATCCAGCAGTGGAAGATCATACTTTATTGACGCCATGCTTAGTATGCCCTAGATTGATTGGATGAAGAACCAAGATCTGATACCACTTGTTATGAAATTAACTAGACGAGATATAAAACAATGAATAATAACCAGGAGCACGAGATAAAGATTTAACATGAAAAACTCTTGTGGAAAAAACAATGGACGTACAATTTGCAAAATCACTATATGGAGAAGTTAGAGAATGCTCTTGACGTATTATATATGTAGATAACTTGAAGCGTGTTATCTATCAAGTTATAAATTGCTTTGAGAATAAGAATCCCATACGAGAAAGAATCAGAGTCTCAATCGGCAATGGAAACAGAGGCCTACTCGGAAACTAAACAGTAACATGCTTGGAGCAGGGAACAACACCCCGTTTGGAGATGAAATAGAGTATCAGAAGATGACAGTGAAGAGTTATAGTTAGAAGCGCCTCAAGTAGCCATGTCTGACTCTAGTTGACACAAACACCTTTAGACACTACGACTGGTGCAAGTCGGTGCAGAGTACATCACGAACAAGAAAATGATCTCAATCATAATCTCGAACCTGTTCGCATTACCGATTAGTCATACTGATCGGGATATATCTTTGAGCGAAATCTAATCGGATTCTTCAGGTGGTCGGACCCGACCAGATTCGGATCACAAAATACAATATTATTTTATCTTTTTTGTTCCACTGTATTCTGTATGAGTAGTAGAAAAATATCTGGAAAAGCTGAGTGAAAGCTAACAATCAGTAATCTTGTTGTTAATAATATCTAAAAATTAATGGTGTCGATGATCAAGAAGTGACCTGCGGAATTCTGAATTTTATCATACGTTACATACGAAATAAATTGTATCAAGAAGTTATAGTTCAGTTTGTGGTGCATATTAGGTGCCTTTGCAAGTGCAAAGAACTTAAAAGCCATGAGTGAGTTCTTTTGAACTTATGACTGGCTTGGTTTTCTATAGTAACTAGCTTTCAAACAGAGCGTCTTTTTAAGACGGGGTCTACAAGTCGATTGTAGTAGACACTGTTCCGACTTCATCTATATCGACCAAAATCACACGCGAATATCTTTGTCTCCATACTCTCTTTCTCGTGAATAGCCAAAATTTAAAATTTTAAACTATAAGCCATATGCTAAAAGAACCCACCCCTATCCAACTAAACTAGGGAACTAATAAAAAGAGAGCTGAAGGGCATAGTCAATCCACAGTTTGTTCGTGACTTGCTCTCAGTGCTGTGCCCATACCTGATGCAGGAGAGCAAGGGAACAAACTAAGCGTCCATTAAAACTTCCATCGCTCTTTGCTTCTGAAGTTATTGAACTGCCACACTAGAAGAATTCACATTCTCACACTGCAAAGATTTGTAAATCTTGAGACTGAAACAATCACTATTTGGAACAGTACAAATAGCTCTCTTTTTTCTATTAACAACTGATCTCTCAAAGTCGACTACAATGGTGATGGCAGTCCAGCCATTGAGGAAATATTCATGGACAGTGCCTAAATAAGGAGCTACAAATATTACAGGTCTCTGAAAATGTGTAGCAACCTTTACTTGCTGCTCTTCCCTGCAGAATCCTCCTAAACTGTAGACTGCCTCCAGACAAGGGGATGGACAAGATCCAACATCTCAAACTCATCTGGTGCTCCTGCCAATCTTGCAGCATCATTTCCTCCTGTTCAGGAACAAAAGGTAAATAAAATATTACAATAAATAATTACAGTTAAATTCAACTAGGTACAGTCTAATTTTCAGATATGAGATTAGACAAGACAGAGGAGACTTTAATAGGCCTCCCAATTAATGAACTTTGCTTGCTGTACCTGTTGTCAATGTGGGGTCCTTTTCTTGCTCTCTCTCTCACTCTTCCCCTACTGGAAAGAGTGCATGTTGTTGAACACCAATTGATTGAGCAACTCCTGTCTTGGCTCCCCCACTGTTTGCATCAGGTAACTGCCATTGTCCTGAAAAGGATGCACACAGTGTGACCTCAGGTAAGTAAAATTGTTGGATTACTTGAAGCCATACGAATTTAGGGCTTTGCATGCATGATTTAACCAAAGAAAGGGAAAACATGCCAACCTGAGAGAAAGAGATGCCCCCCTGGCCTTGCAGTGGGTAGGATGTGGTTGAGGTGGTGTCCATAATGGCTTGAGATGGAGCTGGGCTAGCTTGGTTCAGCACTGGAGCAGGCATTGCGAGGGCTTCTTGGAACATGCCTCCAATCTTCTGAAGAAGCAGCATTTTACACAAGACATTTTTAAACATCTTAACATCAAGATATATATATATATATATATATATATATATATATATATATATATATATATATATATATATATATATATAGTTAGTCTAAATGATTTTAGTTGTCACATACTTGTGCCTGGTCATGGAGGCCATCACTGTCCAATCCAAAGCCGTACAACACTGGGCTCATGGAAGCAATCCTCATGGAAAGGAACTGCACAACAGGTAGAACAAAAAAAACTTATTATATATAGTAAAAAACTCTCAGAAGTGTCACAATTAAGCATAACTGCTTCTTGATTTGTTTTCGTTTCCTTTTGTTTTACCTCAACTTGGTTCTGCAGGGACTGCACATAATTGATGATCTCATCCAAAACGAGAGCCTTTCCAGTGACCTGCACAAAAGCAGCATTTGTTTCTTCTCAAAGTTAGAACCATGCATGCATTAAGCAAGAAATTACTAGTAACTCAAGAAGTAACCAACTGATTTGACCTTGTCACAGCCAGGGACCAGTGATTGCAGCATCCTCATCCTCTCACTGATCCTTTCCCTCCTCACCTAATGAAAAATGCCATCAAGAAGAGTTCAGGAGAAAGAAGCACAAACTCAAAGCAAACCACACATGCATACGTGAAGACATAGGCTACAAGGATAAAAGTGGTGTGTACCCTCTCTGCGAGGCTGTGGCTATCTGTTGCTTGCCCTCTCCTTGCCCTCACATGGATGTACCCCTTGGGAGCCTCCTCCTCAGTGGTGCTCTTCTCCTCCATCTCCTTGCTGGGCCTCTTCCCTCTCCTGTTCTTGCCATCCTTGCAGTCCTAGTTGCCAAAATGCAAATTAAAAAAAATGCACACAACATGAAACAAATTTCTTGAAAATTTGTTAACAAAATGGCAATGCTGGTTATGTTAGTTACTAGTTGCTACCTTGGAGTGAGCAGAGCTAAGTGTGGCACTGTATTCAGTGGCCTTCCTCTTCCTGTCCACAGATGCACTGCCCTGTGGAGAGGTGTCAAGAACCGCAGAGGAGCTCTCCAATGAGGCATCCTGTACCATGTCTGCTCTTGCTGATGCATTTGCGTTTGCAGTTGTAGATGCAGGTGCTGCCTGGGCATGGCTTTTGTTGTAGAGCAAGAAGCTTGAGATGTTAGGGGAGGGGTCATTGGTGAAGGCTGCTGGCATCTTGAGGAGAGAGTGGTGGGATGAGAAGTCTGCCATTGTTGAACTCTAGGTCTGAGAGCTGAAAAGTTTTGTTGTGTTTGATTGAAAGTTTGGTTTCTTTAGAGGATAGGACTACTTATTGGCAGAGAGTGTAGAGCAAGTAGGCTCCTTGGTGATGCTCATGTTGGCTTATATAAAAGCTGAGGCCAGGAGAGGGGTAGAGAGAGAGAGAGAGAGGAAGATGATGGAGAAAGAGATGATTAAGACCAAATCATTAATCTCTATTGGTGGATAAGTTGGCAGTGAGCAGTGTTAAGAGGGGGCCCGTGTCGAGGGTCTTGACCCTCGAGGCCCTACTTGTGGTAATATTTTTCAATTTGAAAATTTTCACTTGAATCAGTTAGGAATAATACACATAAACAATATTGCCGTCCATGGTCATGATTAAGAAACACTCCTCGACATACTGAAAACTACGAAGGTAAAACCTGAATAACTTCACCACCATGCATGTCATCGTCGGAGACATCACATAAACACAGAATGCAAAGTCTTTGCCAACTCAATGCTGCAAGGGTAACGTTCTATGCACACAACTTCACTCAAGTAAATATTACCCTTACAGCACAGCAATGTAACAGTAGAAAAATCTCCAGCTAAGGAATGCATTAACTGAACCTTCAAGACCAGGGAGCAAAAATTTCTTCGTGGGGGAGCACCAGTACCACTGGAAAAATGGCGCCGATACAGTACATTCCCTCGCCTCTCGAGACCGTTTATTTCACAGCAAGTATACCATGTGGCGCAGTTACGCTCCCACTGCATCACTGCACGGTGTAGTTTGGAATTTTCTCAGGGATGGCTGCATGCATCAATACAAATTCCATTTCCAAAGGTTTGAAACAATGGCAGTATAGTTAATACCTTCCGGTGCAGAGAAGTTATGGGCCTGTTCTTTTCCTCCGAAGCTGGCGGCTTTTGGTTTTTGTTACAGTATCTAACTTTCAAACAGAGTATTTTTTCAAGACGGGGTTTACAAGTTAAACGATGTACACGTTAAAAGCCTAACATCTGTACCATCCAAAATCGCAAGTGAGTATTTCCCTGTAATCTGTACCATAAATAGCCAAAATTCAAAAACTTCAACTAAAAGTTATAAGTCGCAGCCGTTATCAAACAAACCCTAAATGAGATGGTCGTAGTTAGAGAGCAGATTGACAGGGCAGCACTACTACACGTACGAACCGTTACTGATCCATGGTAAGTAGGTTTGAGTACGCGGAGCACGGGTAGCTATACAATAGTAAAAGAAAAAAAACATGACCATGTTCTGAGGTATTTTCCCGTAAAGCCTCTGCATCATTAACTGCAGATTAAGGCCTTCTGACAGTGGATAATAACTAGTATCCAAATGTTAACAAATTTCTTGTCAGTGGTCTCACCAGCAGGGAAAAGGGGCCTCCTGTGATTGCAGGCCAGGCATGTCAGCCTGTGGGACGGTTTCTGTTCCAGTACATCCAGTACTAGGGTAAGCTAGGGAAGATCATGGTATGATATGATTAGCTAACTATAATACTAGTACTGCATTTTCTGAAGAACAAGTGTGGTTGACGCGAAAAATGGCTCTCGATTTTTTTTGCTTTGGTGTATAAGGTACAGACGTATCAGTATACTAAAATATACAAAAAAAAATAAACATAAGAAAAATAGAAAAAACATATGTTTTATTCATTCATTTGATAATAACAAAATTATATATTTCCTTTATATATATGCGCTCCATAGCCTACTTTGCATGGTAGATTTGATATAGGCGATATGATATCCTGGTTCTCAGAGCCTCGGAAGGCTCCTAGTTAATTACATTTGCAGGGCGAACTCACAGAATACCTCCGATTAAGCTGTGTATTGGTCGTCGTCTTCAGTTTTTGCTTCACGTTCTCCATGCATATAATGAATAATTGATGTAGATACAGGTGTTAGTATGATCCATAGCCTTGTCGGTCAATGGGGCCGTTGATAGTGTGGCTTTTGCATTGGCCACGCCCGCCTATGCTATTCGACCATGTCGGTATCAAATGACACATAAATTTAAGGTCGTTAATGTTGTACATAATGCAGTGCAAGTATATATTTATATTTAATTCCAACATGATAAAGCATAATTAAAGAACATTTCAAGCAATATATAAATGACATAAATTGCATATAAACATATAATTCTTCCATGCCATTTACATCAGAACATATTCTTATCATATGAACTAATATTACTACTGAACTAATCATGAAAAGCATTCTCATGAACAAGGAATCAAGTAAAACTAGCATAGAGCACAAGTTTTAGATTATTGATTAGTGCTCTCAAATGTAGGGTTACACAAAACTTAATCTTGACCGTCCCACTACTATGTCGTTACTCTTCACTAATTGAAATAACAATCAAAATTAAGATTATGAGCTCTAAAATTGGCTTTACTATGCTGTCATACAAATAAGCATTCAAACATATTACTATCGATGCAACAGAGTACCAACAAAATGACCTCAATTAACAGTCTTCTTATTAGCTTTTAGATTAGATGATAATCTATTTAACATATGATCACATATTATCTAAACCAGCGAGAAGTCCAGTTGAAGAATCGAAAAAATGCTACAGGATACTGAAAACTAGAGATCGCAATAAGGATAATAGCCAGCAAATTCGATAGTAATCAACCAGGATGCTTAGAATCAAATGACAAAAGAAAGCACAAACAACAGAGCACAAATCTTGACTTGATAATTAGACCAATTTTAGTATATGACAAATTTCATCACAGAGCAATTAATCCCATAGCCCACAAGCATTGCATGTGTTGTCTCCCGATACTAGAGCAAATTACAAAACGTAATCAACAAGTACAACTCACAAAACATGTAATGCGCAATAGAGTAATCAAGAATCTCACAGTGCAAATGGCACTCGAAGCCACCCAGAAGATCAGGCAAGGCACACTCGATGGTGCTGACCTAGAAAACCTAGCGCCCTGTTGTGCCGTAGTGAGAGGGCGAGGCATCCGGAAATATAATGCCCCTTTGCCGGTTAGGACACACTGGAGCTGACAAAGCCGAGGTGAAAGATACGCCGCACAAGAATAAGAGAAGCACCGGCCAAGTGCAGCTCTCTTCCGAGCACTAGGGACCACCAATCACCGCTAAGACCAGCGATTTTGCGGCGGAGAAGAAGCCCCTAGGACCAAGCTCCGAAGCCAAATCGAGAAGAAAAGAGGGAGATCTCAAGTGCTCACTCAAATTTTTTGATGCATCTCCTGGAAGAAGGCGGCCTCCTTATATAGCCAAGAGGAGGAGGGGAAGAGGAGCTCGACGCGGTTGCCACCAATAGCCGGATTGTGGGTAAACGGGCTATAGGAGAGTATGTATCAAAGTAGTCTTCTCCTTCTTTCTACGTGAAACCTTTAGCCACTAAATAGGTCATGTACTTTTCTATAGTACCATTAGATCTACACTTTATTTTAAAGATCCATTTGCAGCCTATTGGCTTACAACCAAGCAGAAGATCTGTAATCTCCCATGTTTCGTTAGCTATGATGGAATCCATCTCGCTACGGACTGCCTCTTTCCAGTAATCCACATCCGAGGATGTGCATGCCTCTAAAAGGGTTCGTGGTTCATCATCCACGATATTGCTGACATAGTCATCGCCAAGTGACTTTTCAGTCCTGTGCCTCTTACTCCTCATCAATTCCAACTCTGGAGCAGTGTTATCCATAGTAGGAAGAATTGGGTGTTCATCTGAAGCAATGTGGTCAATGACTTCATTTGGTCTCATAGGAAAGGCATGCTCAAAGAATGTCACACCACGAGACTCCATCACTGTATTTGTAGCGATATCGCAGGCGGTCAAAAGCGCTTAAGTATCACAGACAGTCAAAAGCGCCTATGTTCGGAAGGCGGTCGAAGAAGTCTGAGCATCAAAGGCGGTCGAAAGTGTCTGAGTATCCAAGACGATTGAAAGCACCCAAGTATCACAGGCGGTCAAAAGCGCCTGTGTTTCAAAGTTTGTTGAAGAAGTCTGAGCATCGAAGGCGGTCAAAAGTGCCCGAGTATTGCGGATGGTCGAAAGCGCCTAAGTATCATAGCCGGTGGAAAGCACCTTTGTTCCGAAGGCGGTCGAAGAAGTTGGAGCATCGAAGGCGGTCGAAAGTGCCAGAGTATCACAGGCGGTCGAAAGCATTTGTGTTCAGAAGGCGATCGAAGAAGTCTGAGCATCAAAGGTGGTCAAAAGTGCCCGAGTATTATAGGTCGTTGAAAGCGTCTAAGTATCACAACCGGTCAAAATTGCCTGTGTTTTGAAAGCGGTCAAAAGTGCTCAAGTATCGTGGGCAGTCGAAAGTGCCCATCTTTTACAAGCGGTTGGAGGCGTACGAGTATCAAAGGCAGTTGACGACACTCGAGTACAGTGATTGGTTGTGAGCGACCGAGTATCAACGGTGGTCGACAACATCCGAGTACAACATGCGATCGAAGGTGACCTAGTATTAACTACGGTAGGTGACATCCGAGTACATCAGGTAGTTGTAATTGACCGAGTATTAAATACGGTTGAAGATGTTTGTGCATCGAAGGTGGTAGAGGCATCAAAGTGTAGTGGATGGTTGTAAGCGACCGAGTAGGCGAGCAACGATGTTCAAGCACAACGAACGGTTGTAAGCGACCGAATATAGGAGGTGGTTGTAAGCGACCAAGTACGGTGGGTGGTTGATGGCGTCAAAGGCGGTCGACAGCGTCTGAGTACAATGGGCAGTGGATGGTGACCGAGTATTGTGGGCGGTAGGTGGCACCCAAGTGCAGCAAATGGTCGGTGATGTTCGAGTACTGATGACATCGAGTACTGTGGGCGGTTGATGGTTTTGGGTGTTGAAAGTGGCCGTGGACGTCCAGGCCCAGCGTGTGGTCGATGACGTCCGAGTGTTGTGGGTGGTCAATGGCACCCAAGTACTGAAAGCGGTCATACGTGATTGGGTATCAGTAGTGGTCGGTGACATATGAGTACATCAAACGGTCGTAAGCGACCTATCATAGAAGGTAGTCATAAGTGACGAAGCACAAGGGCGGTCGTAAGCGACTGAGTATCGAAGCCATCGGTAAAGCCTTAGTACAATAGACGGTCGTAAGGGACCGATCCCAGAAGGTGACTAGGACAACTTGCATGCAATGAGGACACACAGTAGGAAAGATGCCAAGATCACGAGGGCAGACCATTCTCATTAGATTAGACTTACGAGTAGCGCCATCTACCTCATCTTGTGGAGCTATCATCAGCTTAGAGATACAGATGGCACTACTCTGCACATGGCGGATCATCGCGGCCACACAGCTTGGCCAGGTGTGCACCACATGCAAGAGTGAGAGGACTCCATGCTTCAAGCCTAATAAGATGACGACGATCTTGCCAGTCTGTCATTATGGCCATAGGCTACCCAACGGTGAGCTCCAAAGCACTTCCTTGATGGCATCACCAGCAGCGACCACAGGCATTGGCAGCCGTCCCACTACTGCCGCTGTCTATTGGCATGCCAGCTGGCTCCGTTCATCCATCCTCTTCTGTCCCCCATGTCTGCTGGGTCTCTCCTTTTAAAGGCACCAGCAAGGGTTGCAGGCAACGTTCGTGACTTTCATGTGGTGCCAATCAATCCCTAATTTCTAGGATCAAATTCCTAATTTGATTGCTAAAACTTTCCTTCCAAACCTTTGCTTTCCATGTTAGAAAAGATTTGTCGAGAAGTACTTCCATAAAATAGAGGTATGGTGCAATTGACTTTCCGTTGCAAACACGGTACGATGAGAACAAATCCTTTCCTTCCATCTTGATGCATGAGTAGCCATTAATGAGCCATGCGCCTGGCCACGCGTCATGTACGCATCCGTATTTTATTAGAGATGAGCCCATATTCCAGGAAGGAAAGTCTATGGGAACAGGCCGCAAGACGGAGGTGTCAGGGTCCCTTACAGATTGATGATGCATGGTGAGCACGGATTTGAAAGCAACGATGCGCACTACTGTTGCGGTCAGATTGGTTAGAAGACCTAGGAGGTTGAAGAGAACAATGTGGTTGACACAAAACATGGTCAACACAACGTGGTCATGGAGCCACGATCGACATAACATGGTCAAAGTCCCACAAACTCAGGGGATGACTTTGGCACGTACCATTTCATAGACTGTCGGTAGCGTGCAGCCAATACAAGGTGCAGCGTAGCCGTAAAACGCACAAACATTAGAGTCTTTATCTTCTCTAACATATACCTCCCAATTTGCTTTAGCTTAGCATGTTTGCACAAAAACTCATCAAACAAAGTGAGTAGATTTTGAATTAATCGCAATCACTACTGATTAGTAGTGTGAAACAACCAAATAGATGCCAAAATCCAAGAGCTAGCCTTCCAAACTCTGAAGTTTGAACCATGCATGATTAGCTAACTAAAATTGTAGCGTTGCTTCTTCCGAAGAACAAGGAGTAGATCCTGAAGCAATCACTAATGATTAGTCATGTGAGAGAACCAAATAGATGCCAAGATCCAAGAACTAGCCTTATGAAGTCTGAAATTCTAAACCATACATGCATGCAAATATACTGTACAACAGTGTGTACATAGGAATTAATTCAGTATGCATGGTATATGAATTACGGTATTCTCTTTAATTGAAAAGGCTGGAGCACAGTGCACACAAGACTTTTGCACCTGTATTTACAAGAATAGCCATATGCGCACGGGAATGGCACTTCTACCGCCTGGTCACTGGCGGCAGCGGCCTGCAGGCGACATGTGGCGTCCCGGGCGCCTGTCGCCCGGCCACTGGACGGCCACGCGCCTATCGCCCGGCCACCAGACGGTAGGTGACTTGCTGCCCCACCACAATACGACAGGTAATTAAGTCAACTTAATTACCTGCCTAAATACTATTTTATGTGTCATATTTGTTTAAATTTTTAAATATAGCAAATGAGCTCAAAATATTCTAAAATTTTATGCACAACTTTTTGACATAATTTACTTTATTGTGTAATTTTTGACAATTTTATCCATTCTGAATGTTGCTCAAAATTCGTATTATTGAGATATTTATAGGAGTTGTTACATATAGTAAACGAGCTCCAAAAATCAGCACATGCTGCTATGATCCCACATGCTGCTGCACGAACCCTATGATCCCACATGCTGTGCGTGCCACTACAATGACGGCCAGCCACGTCCGAGACGCCCACCACTACAACACTCCATGTGGGTAGCGCGAGGCACCTTCTACCAGTAGGCACGCACAGAGAAGTTTGTAGCATGTTACTCTCCCCTGTAGTACACATTGGACATGTTGGTCATCATAATCCCATATCTCGCACCGTCCGTATCATAGAGAAGGGATCATTTCTCTAATTCGGAAGTATGGCGACTGAGAGACCAGGTGGTCGTGACTCCATGTGAATGATGAGTAATTGACAAAGGTTTAGGATAGTCGAGTTTGGTTTGAGTGGTTCGGAGTCGAGCCGTTGCGTGGCGCAATCGGGCTCGGTCGGACTTTGGTCAAACTTGGTCATTTGGGCTTAGAATGTATATTCTAATGTTTCGACAGGTTTGGACTTCGTCTGTGGTAAGTGTGATGGTATTTACGCTTTCATGTGTCGAGCGGTGCTATTTGACGTGTTTTCTTGTCTGTGTGACTGCAGGACATCGGGTGGAGTCGTGGCGAGACACGTGGACTGGACTAGGCGTAGGTGGCGCTGAGGTCAGAACGGTCGGGATGTGTCGAAGACGACGTAGACTCGAGGTGGTTGCGAGGCGTGCGAGGCAAGGAGCACGGAAGCTTCCCGGAAGGTGCAGGAGGGGCGAATCGGGAAATTCGCGAGGCTGCACAAGCGGGAGCGGGCGCCGTTGGATTTAGCAGGCGTAACGGGGCGGAGACCCGTTAGCCAAGGCTATAAATAGGATTGAGGGGCTGCATGCCCACTTGAGCACTTGGGTGGAATTAGGGTTTGCTAGAGTCAAAAGAGTCTTTAGTGGTTGCTTTAGGCTTTAGTTGGTGAGTTGGTGGAGAAGGCAGAGGTGTGCTCCCTGCTTGTCCCCTACGATGTTTTCCATGTGAGACTTCTCCTCCATGTGTTCTTGAGTGGTGTTCTTGAGATTGGAGAGAGTGAGGAGAGGGATTGAGTAGAGAAACCTTGTAATCCTTCCTTTTGTATCAAGTCGGGGTATCGGGACTCCTCTGTGTTCATTGTGATCCAAGTAATGAAAATCTGAAGTTTTTATTCCCGTGCTCTCTGTTCTTCCTTCGTAGCTCTTTTGGTCAATTTCTTGCCTTTTTGATTTTCGAGTTCTTGCTTGCTGGAGAATGCCAAAATGGGTTGCTATGACATGGGAGATGCTCAAAAGCCATTTGGCTAGTTAATCTTCAGAGCAAACTGAGTTTAATTTCAGTTTTCCATTTTGGACCTTCTCTGTTCGTCAGTTGCAGTTTCTAGGGTTTTGTTGAAATCTTGTTCCCCTTGGCAAAATGACTTGAAATTTGGCATGGAGAGTAAATGGGCTATTAATCAGCTAGTCTCAAAATCTCATGGCCAAAGGTTCAAGGGTTTGATGGGAATTTAAGTTTTTGTGCTCTCTCTGTAGTTGTCAGGCTGTTTCTAGGGTTTGGAGTAATCCTTTGTTTTTCTTCTTGATTTGGCCTGATTTTTGGTCTGAGAGGTCCTTGTGTTATTGCTAATATACCTGCAAAATCTCATAAGTGAAGGACATAAGACCAGTGAGCTATTTGAGTTTTGAGTAGTCCTTGTTCAGTAAGTGTTCATTTTCAGAGTTTTGATGCATCTTGGTTTTTGCTCCATGAAATGGCATGAAATTTGGAACCTGGAGTCCAGAGGCTATTGATATTCTATCTGCAAAATCTCATTGCCAAAAGATCAAAGGGTGAGGAGTAATTTGAATTTTTGGGCCAGCTTGGGTAAAATTCAGATTTCTGTGAAAATCTGAAATTCTTGGTCTTTTGTGTGATTTCTTTGTTCTCCCAAGACCTCTTTCTTTTTAGTATGTTTTGGAGTTGCCTTGTGCCGAAAAGTATGGAAAGATTTCATCATTTCATAGTTTTTTCATGCAAAGTCTCAGTTTTCGGTTTGCTGAAATAGTTACTGTTTCTAGCTGAAATTGTTCAGGTCAGAGCAGATTTGGTTTCCTGCAGTTCACTGCTGCCGTGGCAGCACCTTGAGTCTGTATGGTTGCCGTGGCAGTCGTGGTAGATAATTTCCTTGCCGTGGTGGCAAATCTTGCTGATCCTCTGTCGTGACAGCAGCAGTTCCTCTCTCGGCTGCAGTTCTCGGCAAGTTTTTCTGCTATTTCTTTGCCGTGGTAGCCGTGGCAGCCCGCTTTCCTTGCCATGGTAGCTTTTCGCTGCTGTTTCTTGCCGTGTCTGCCGTAGCAATATTTTGTGTTCTCTTCTGTTCGCCGTGGCAGCAAAATCAGCGAAAAACCTTGCCGTGGCAGCCGTGGTAGCCTGCTTTCTTTGCCGTGGTAGCAATTCCAGTTGATTTCTTGCCGTAGCTAGTTTTTGCAGTCTCTTTCTCTTGATCCATTTCAGTCTCTCGTCAGTTTGGTTTTCGGCTTGAGTGAGCAATGATCTCTTCTCGTTCATAGCTTTTATAGCTATCGGAGAGTAGAGATTTTTGCGAATATTCTTGAGGGGCGATTTTAAAAGTCGACATTCACCCCCCTCTGTCGCCATTTCGGTCCAACAATTGGTATCAGAGCCGGTTAGCTCTAATTCATAGATCTTAACTGGTCTCAAGAGCCATGGCGACGGACAAGTACTCGACCAAGCCGCCCGTGTTCGATGGCATCGATTACCCCTTCTGGAAGAGCCGAATGGAGACATACATCCAGGCCCAGGGGTATGCCATCTGGCGGAAGGTCAAGGTACGATTCGCTGTTCCTACCGATGAGAACATCAATGCCGGGAACATGGCTGATGTTGAGGCGAATGCAAAGGCAAGGAACATCATCATCCAGGGGTTGAGTCGTAGCGAGTTTGACCGTATATCTCACCTGTCGTCCGCCTACGACATCTGGGTGACCCTCGACGCATACCATGAGGGCACCACCCAGATCAAGACGGTTCGACAGGACCAGTTCAAGCGCGAATACAACAAATTCGAGATGCTTGCTGGTGAGTCCCTGAACGAGTGCTTTTCGCGATTTCACAAAATTTTGAGCAACCTCCGAGCGGTCGGTCTCACATACCCCGACTCGGACAACGCTCGTCAGATGCTCGCGGCACTCGATCTGCGCGTGTGGGAGATGAAGGTGACCACCATCAAAGACACGACAGACCTCTCGACCCTGACTCTTGACGCGCTGTACTCGCGCCTCAAGACTCACGAGATTGACGTTGTCTCTCGTCGGTCGAAGTCACAGTCGATGGCTTTGGTCACCGATCCCAGTTCGGCTTCTGGTTTTTCTGCCGATTCGCTTTGTGGGTTCTCCCTAGCTGCTCTATGTGACGTAACTGATGATCAGTTAGAGCAGCTAGAGGATGAACAACTGGCCCTCCTAGCTCGGAAGTTCTCCCATGCTTACAAGAGGAGGAGGGACAGAAAGAGAGGCGGACCAGTCATCTGCTTCGAGTGTGGTGGCCCCAACCACATTCGGGCAAACTGCCCCAAACTGGAGAAGGGCAAAGCTGACTACGGCGGTTCGGGCAAGAACGACTACACCGACAAGAACCGCAACAAGAAGCCTCCAGTCCCTGCCCAAGGCAAGAAGAAGTTCCGCGACTTCGGGAAGGCCAAGAAGCTGTTTCACCGCGTCCTCACCGCGTTCGACGACCTCGACCTCATCGAGGTGGAGGGATGGAGCGACGACGACGGGACGGGTAACCAGGACCCCAAGAGCGGCGACGACTTCTCCGGCATGTGCTTCATGGCCCTTGAGGGCGAGATCAGCGACAGCGAGCTGTACTCCGACTCGGATGAGGTACTCCCTTCTTATGACCAGCTAAATGATGCTTTTCTTAAGCTAGGTGGATTTCATGCTAGAGCTAGGTCTAGGTGTACTGAGTTAGAGAAGGAAGTAGATAGACTATCACGGGAGATTACTTCACTTAGATCTGCTCCCTCCCGTGACGATTGTGATACATGCCCTGCTTTGCTTGGAGACATGGAGAAACTAAGGACCTCTCATGATAGTTTGTCTTCTGAGCTTGATGTGCTTAAGGTGGAGAATGTTAGTCTGCTTGCTGAGTTAGAGTTGAGTAGGATGGCTGTTACCCTACTTACTACTGATGAGACTACTTCTCCCACCTCATGTGAGGTTAAGGACATTGCTGCTAGAGGACCTTATGCCATGCTCTTTGATCTGCCCGATTCTTGTGAAAATTGCAATAATTTAAAGATGAACCTAAAACGGGCAGATCACAAAATTGCTGAGTTACATGCTTCCTTACTTGAGCCTATTGATTCATGTTTGAACTGTCCCAAGTTAACTGCTGAACTTGAAGCTGTCTCAAAACAGTTTCAAGAACTGATTGACAACAACAAGAAAATGGCTCAGTATGCGACTAAGGATCCTGTTAGCTCACCATGCATTAGTTGTGATAAACTAAAACTTGAACTCGTTGCTTTGAATGACAAATGTGTGAAGCTAACTAAGGACTTACTAGAGAAGCCACAATCTGGTTGTGATGTGATTGATGGTGTGGGGGAGAAGCCCCAGGGTAAGGGTGAGACGCCTAGAGACGCGAACCAACCTGCTAGTAGTAGGACTGTCCCCTCAGAGTCGGCTGTGCGTGCACAAGCCATTCTTTTCTCTACTGTTGGTTCTTCTTCTGCTCCCTTACCTCCTGCTGTTCCCTCTTCTCCCTGCTCTTCTTGCACCTCTCTCTTTCGGGAGTGTCAGTACCTTATGAACACTCTCGAGAGATTTGTAGGCGGCAAGAAGAAGCTTAATCTTATTCTAGACCAGTCCAAGATTTGCAGATTTAATCAGGGTCTAGGATATGACTATTATGAGGATATGGGGAAGCATCCACCTGCTGTGCTCAGACCCATAGCACCAGGTGTGATCGAGACCGAGCCCAGGACCGAGAAAGTCCAATTTAAGTCAGCGGGCTATGTCCAGGGGATTTCTGACAGCAAGGTGATTGCACCTGCTGCTTCGGCCTCTCAGAAGGCGAAGCCTGACCGTGCTACTTCTACCTCTCAGAGGATGAAGTATCACTGCACCTTCTGTCAGAAGGATGGACACACGGTTGATCGATGCTTCAGGCGCGCCAAGATCATGCGTAGAGACCGTGTTGAGTCTCCTAGGCGTATTCAGGGTCAGCCCCAGATCCTGAGTGCACCTAGGACCAGCACGAGGTCTAGGTTTACTGTTGTTGATGGGTTTGGGCAGCATCGAGGACTTGGTTTTTCTGAGTCTTCTGTTTTTCGTCCTCATGCTGCTCCTGGTCATGACTTCCGCCGTCCTGAGGATACATCTCGTTTCCCCCGTCGAGACAGTTACCCGCGGCGTGTTCAGCGTGTTGCCGGTGTTCCGACTCGCTCTCCCGTAGCAGTCGGACCCCGCAACAGTTTCAGGTCTGCTCACAGACCTTCTGCTGTGAGTAACAGAGAGCGTAGGGTAGATAGAGGTCAGTCGTGCTTGACTACTTCATCTGCTCGACGTGTTGTTCAGTATTGGGTGCCAAAATCACTCTTGATTTACCCCAGTACTGAGACTTTACTCTCTGTTTGACTCAGGTTCGCCGGGCAGGGAAGGGAAAGGTTTGGCTTGTAGACTCCGGGTGTTCACGACACATGACCGGAGACTCCCGTTGGTTTTCTTCCCTTGCCCGTGCTCCAGGTGATGAGACGATCACCTTCGGAGATGCTTCATCTGGGCGTGTCATCGCCAAAGGTACAGTGCGTATTAATGATTCTTTCATTTTGAAAGATGTTGCCTTGGTTAGTAAGCTACAGTACAATTTGCTTTCAGTTTCTCAGCTTACCGATGACGACTTTGAGGTGAGCTTTAAGAAAAACAATTGCAAAATTCTTGATTCTTCGGGTAGTCTGGTTTGCGGGATTTCTCGTTTTGGGAGGATCTTTCGTGCTGATTTTTCCGAGTCTTCTGGTGATCCTCTCAGGTGTTTAGTTGCCTCAGAGTCCCGTGATTTGACCTTCTGGCATAGGAGACTTGGTCATATTGGATTTGACCATTTGACCCGAGTTAGCGGCCACGATCTCATTCGTGGTCTGCCGAAACTCAAGATGATCAAAGATCTTGTTTGCGCTCCATGCCGGCATGGCAAGATGGTTGCCGCTTCTCATCTTCCGGTCACAGTTACTATGACCGATGCACCGGGACAGCTGCTCCACATGGACACAGTTGGACCAGCTCGAGTGCAGTCAGCAGGAGGGAAGTGGTATGTTCTTGTTGTGGTCGATGACTTCTCGAGGTATTCTTGGGTGTTTTTCTTAGCCTCGAAGGATGAGACGTTTTCACTTTTTCGAGGTCTTTTTAGTAGGCTTTCTGTTGAGCTTCCAGGTGCCTTACGAGCGATCCGCAGTGACAATGGCACGGAGTTCAAGAATTCCTACTTCGAGAGTTTCTGTGGTGAGACAGGTGTAGAGCATCAGTTCTCCTCTCCGCACGTCCCGCAGCAAAATGGCGTCGTGGAGAGAAAGAACCGTACCTTGGTCGAGATGGCCAGGACGATGCTTGATGAGTACTCTACACCGCGGAAGTTTTGGGCTGAGGCTATAGCCACCGCGTGCCATGTCTCAAATCGAGTTTTTCTTCGGGCACACTTGCACCGCACTTCTTATGAGTTGAGATACGGGCGAAAGCCCAGCGTCTCTCATTTTCGTGTGTTTGGTTGCAAGTGCTTTATTCTGAAGTCCGGGAACCTAGATAAGTTCGAGTCACGTTCTTGTGATGGGATCTTTCTAGGTTACTCGCCTTCTTCGCGGGCTTATAGGGTCTGGAACTGCGAGTCTAGCAAAATGGTAGAGACCTGTGAAGTGACCTTTGACGAGGCCAGTCCGGGGACTAGGCCTGATATCTCAGGTTCTTTAGAGCAGTCTGAGACCATCTTCGTGGATGACGAGGACGATGGAGATGAGGGTTGTCTACCCGATCCAGTCCCTTATCCACCCCTTGAGGTGTCGTCTTCCACCGCACCTCCAGGTGATCAGCCCATGCCTTCTGCTTCCTCTGGAGCTAGTGGCTCTGTTCCTATCTCGTCAGCTCACGAGGTAGAGGCCACTTCTTCATCTCATCCTGGACCTCCCCGACACATCCAGAAAAGACATCCTTCTGAGCAGATGATTGGAAACCTGTTCGAGCGTGTTACCCGCTCAAAATCTGGCTTATCTCAATTCTGTCTCCATTCTGCTTTCATTGGCTCCTTTGAGCCCAAGGATGTTTCTCATGCTCTTTCTGACGAGTCTTGGGTCAATGCCATGCATGAGGAGCTAGAAAATTTCGAGAGGAACAAGGTCTGGTCGCTTGTCGAGCCCCCGCGAGGTCACAATATTATTGGGACTAAGTGGGTGTTCAAGAACAAGCAGAGCGAGGATGGAGTGGTTATTCGAAACAAGGCTAGACTGGTAGCTCAGGGGTTTTCCCAGGTTGAGGGTCTAGACTTCGAGGAGACCTTTGCCCCTGTAGCTCGACTTGAGGCCATTAGAATCTTGCTTGCCTTTGCAGCTTCTAAGGGTTTCAAGCTCTACCAGATGGACGTCAAGAGTGCCTTCCTTAATGGCGTTATTGAGGAAGAAGTTTACGTCAGACAGCCTCCAGGTTTCGAGAACCCCAAATACCCACACCATGTCTTCAAGCTTTCCAAAGCGTTGTATGGACTTAAGCAGGCCCCCAGAGCTTGGTATGAGAGGCTTAAGTCCTACTTGTTGAGTCATGGGTTTGAGATGGGTAAAGTAGACAAGACTTTGTTTATCCGTAGGCTTGGTAGTGACCTTCTGCTCGTCCAAATCTATGTCGATGACATCATCTTTGGCGGCTCTTCCCATGCTCTGGTTTCTCAGTTCTCGGATGTCATGAGCACCGAGTTTGAGATGAGCATGATGGGTGAGTTGACTTTCTTCCTTGGCTTCCAAATCAAGCAGTCTCGGGAGGGTACTTTTCTACATCAGGGCAAGTACACTCGTGACCTCCTGAGACGCTTCGATATGAGTGATGGGAAGCCGGTGTCAACTCCGATGGCTTCTACGGCCTATCTTGACCCAGATGAGGATGGCGAGCCAGTTGATCAGAAAGAATACAGAAGTATGATCGGCTCCCTTCTTTACCTCACTGCCTCGAGACCAGACATACACTTCTCAGTGTGTCTGTGTGCTCGTTTTCAGGCTTCTCCTCGCGTATCTCACCGCCAGGCGGTGAAGCGCATCTTTCGGTACCTTCGAGCTACCATTGACTATGGTATCTGGTACTCTTCCTCATCCTGTCTTTCCTTGAGAGCCTTCTCGGATGCAGACTTTGCCGGCTGTAGGATAGATAGGAAGAGCACCTCTGGCACCTGCCAATTCATTGGCACTTCTCTCGTTTCTTGGTCTTCGAGGAAGCAGTCCGGTGTTGCGCAGTCCACCGCAGAGGCCGAGTATGTTGCTGCAGCCAGCTGCTGCAGTCAGGTACTCTGGATGGCTTCGACCCTGCGGGACTTTGGGTTAGTTATCGACAGTGTTCCACTCTTTTGTGATAACACTTCTGCGATTAACATTGCTAAGAACCCAGTGCAACACTCTCGGACCAAGCACATCGATATCCGTTTTCACTTCCTTAGAAACCATGTAGAGAAGGGCGATATAGTGCTCCAGTTTGTGGAGAGTGACCACCAGTTGGCTGACATCTTCACTAAGCCATTTGATAGTTCGAGGTTTTCAGCTCTGCGGGGAGAGCTTGGGGTGGTTTGTCCTTATGGACTGTAGTGAGGGGGAGTTTTGGGCTTTACTGCTTTACTTTATTGATTATGCTTCTGTCTCATTTCTGTCTCTTTGCATTTGGGTGCATTGGGTTTAGTCCTTCTAGCATAGGTTAGAGTGCTTCTCTTGCCTAGTTGCTTAGACTTCCTACTCTTATCTTGTGCTTCCAGGATGCTTCTTATTAGCTGCTTCTTATCTCACTAGATTGAGCTCACTCACTTCTTGTAGGTTCTAGCGAGGGTTGGGCCACCCTCAGGTAGACAGGGTACGTGTTTGCTCTCTAGTGTGTGTTTTATGGTCAAGCTAATAGTCCTGGAGTCATATGGGGTAGATGAGAGTCAGTCTGAGCCATAGTTGTCTCTATATCTTATCTATGCTTTAAGGACTGCCTGTTTTGGTTTTATTTGCCAGCTTCTCGATTTATTGCTTTGGTTCAGGGAGAGTTCATTTGGGAGCTTCTGGAGCTTAATATTGACTTAACTCAACTTGAACTAAAAGTTGCATCTCATGTTGAGGGGGAGCTGGATTTTCTTGCATGTTAGCATCTCGCATTGTAATATAACTGCATTGAGCCTTGATTATTATCCTGTTATGACATGTTTACAATGTTTTACACCTTGCCATGACTTGTGCTTTCTTTGCTAGATTTATCATGACTTCATATGTGTAGACTAGTTTTGCCATGATAAGTAAATTGAAATTGCTCAACTTGAATTAAAACTTGTCATGCTAGCATTTGAGTTTAGTCTATCTTTAGCTATCCTTGTATGATTCATGCCATGTCAAATAGGCTGAGTTGAGTCTTGAATCTAGGTTGGATCTTAGATTGAGCTATTTTAGCATCTTGATACATCATGAGTTAGCACAATCTATTAAAAAGCAAAAGGATCTCTTTTTATGTGCGAAAAAACTGATTTCACCAATTCTTTCTCATGAGACGGCTTGCCATTGCACTAGGCATGAACTCAGGGGGAGTTTTGGATGACCTGGACTATCTTCTTAAGCTTCTCGCTTGGAGTAGTCGCATAAGGCTTGAGATCTAGCACATGATAAAATTTTTGGTTGGAAACAGCTATAAGCTTTAAAAGAAAATATGTCAAATGTGCAAGATTTGCTTAATTACCTAAAGATGAAAAGTGCTTAACCAAATGATAAACTCTTGAGCTTGTAGCACTCTAATTGACTCAACACTAGCTTCTTGTTTCCGCTTAGCTTATTGACATGGCCTGCATCATCCTTGGATATCTCTAGTTAGACTTTGCTCATTGATGACTTGACTTGCTCACTAAATGCATTACATTTCAGATTGTCATCCATGTGCTCTAGCTGGTTTATATATATGTTGTCATGATCTAGATAGCGTTTTATTGAGTTATGGCTTGGTGTATCTCATTATGGTCATTATGGATAATTTTCATGGCTCACAATGCTTAGAAATAAACAAACTTCAGCCATATTCATCCATTGACATGTCATATTCTCTCTATTCCATCTTGATGTGTTTATTGCCAAAAGGGGGAGAATAGAGAAGAAAAAGTCTGTTGGGAACAGTTTAGAGCTTTGGAGATCAATTTGCTCTTTCAGTTGTTGCTCTAGTGTTCCTTCTGTCGACATGGTCATTAGCTTCATTCTCTTCTTTGGACCATGTTGGATTCTTCAAAATCAAACTCAACTTCATGCTTTTTCTGAGTTTGTCAATATACTCATCAAGGGGGAGATTGAGAGACCAGGTGGTCATGACTCCATGTGAATGATGAGTAATTGACAAAGGTTTAGGATAGTCGAGTTTGGTTTGAGTGGTTCGGAGTCAAGCCGTTGCGTGGCGCAATCGGGCTCGGTCGGACTTTGGTCAAACTTGGTCATTTGGGCTTAGAATGTATATTCTAATGTTTCGACAGGTTTGGACTTCGTCTGTGGTAAGTGTGATGGTATTTACGCTTTCATGTGTCGGCGGTGCTATTTGACGTGTTTTCTTGTCTGTGAGACTGCAGGACATCGGGTGGAGTCGTGGCGAGACACGTGGACTGGACTAGGCGCAGGTGGCGCTGAGGTCAGAACGGTCGGGATGTGTCGAAGACGACGTAGACTCGAGGTAGTTGCGAGGCGTGCGAGGCAAGGAGCGCGGAAGCTTCCCGAAAGGTGCAGGAGGGGCGAATCGGGAAATTCGCGAGGCTGCACAAGCGGGAGCGGGCGCCGTTGGATTTAGCAGGCGTAACGGGGCGGAGACCCGTTAGCCAAGGCTATAAATAGGATTGAGGGGCTGCATGCCCACTTGAGCACTTGGGTGGAATTAGGGTTTGCTAGAGTCAAAAGAGTCTTTAGTGGTTGCTTTAGGCTTTAGTTGGTGAGTTGGTGGAGAAGGCAGAGGTGTGCTCCCTGCTTGTCCCCTACGATGTTTTCCATGTGAGACTTCTCCTCCATGTGTTCTTGAGTGGTGTTCTTGAGATTGGAGAGAGTGAGGAGAGGGATTGAGTAGAGAAACCTTGTAATCCTTCCTTTTGTATCAAGTCGGGGTATCGGGACTCCTCTGTGTTCATTGTGATCCAAGTAATGAAAATCTGAAGTTTTTATTCCCGTGCTCTCTGTTCTTCCTTCGTAGCTCTTTTGGTCAATTTCTTGCCTTTTTGATTTTCGAGTTCTTGCTTGCTGGAGAATGCCAAAATGGGTTGCTATGACATGGGAGATGCTCAAAAGCCATTTGGCTAGTTAATCTTCAGAGCAAACTGAGTTTAATTTCAGTTTTCCATTTTGGACCTTCTCTGTTCGTCAGTTGCAGTTTCTAGGGTTTTGTTGAAATCTTGTTCCCCTTGGCAAAATGACTTGAAATTTGGCATGGAGAGTAAATGGGCTATTAATCAGCTAGTCTCAAAATCTCATGGCCAAAGGTTCAAGGGTTTGATGGGAATTTAAGTTTTTGTGCTCTCTCTGTAGTTGTCAGGCTGTTTCTAGGGTTTGGAGTAATCCTTTGTTTTTCTTCTTGATTTGGCCTGATTTTTGGTCTGAGAGGTCCTTGTGTTATTGCTAATATACCTGCAAAATCTCATAAGTGAAGGACATAAGACCAGTGAGCTATTTGAGTTTTGAGTAGTCCTTGTTCAGTAAGTGTTCATTTTCAGAGTTTTGATGCATCTTGGTTTTTGCTCCATGAAATGGCATGAAATTTGGAACCTGGAGTCCAGAGGCTATTGATATTCTATCTGCAAAATCTCATTGCCAAAAGATCAAAGGGTGAGGAGTAATTTGAATTTTTGGGCCAGCTTGGGTAAAATTCAGATTTCTGTGAAAATCTGAAATTCTTGGTCTTTTGTGTGATTTCTTTGTTCTCCCAAGACCTCTTTCTTTTTAGTATGTTTTGGAGTTGCCTTGTGCCGAAAAGTATGGAAAGATTTCATCATTTCATAGTTTTTTCATGCAAAGTCTCAGTTTTCGGTTTGCTGAAATAGTTACTGTTTCTAGCTAAAATTGTTCAGGTCAGAGCAGATTTGGTTTCCTGCAGTTCACTGCTGCCGTGGCAGCACCTTGAGTCTGTATGGTTGCCGTGGCAGTCGTGGTAGATAATTTCCTTGCCGTGGTGGCAAATCTTGCTGATCCTCTGTCGTGACAGCAGCAGTTCCTCTCTCGGCTGCAGTTCTCGGCAAGTTTTTCTGCTATTTCTTTGCCGTGGTAGCCGTGGCAGCCCGCTTTCCTTGCCATGGTAGCTTTTCGCTGCTGTTTCTTGCCGTGTCTGCCGTAGCAATATTTTGTGTTCTCTTCTGTTCGCCGTGGCAGCAAAATCAGCGAAAAACCTTGCCGTGGCAGCCGTGGTAGCCTGCTTTCTTTGCCGTGGTAGCAATTCCAGTTGATTTCTTGCCGTAGCTAGTTTTTGCAGTCTCTTTCTCTTGATCCATTTCAGTCTCTCGTCAGTTTGGTTTTCGGCTTGAGTGAGCAATGATCTCTTCTCGTTCATAGCTTTTATAGCTATCGGAGAGTAGAGATTTTTGCGAATATTCTTGAGGGGCGATTTTAAAAGTCGACATTCACCCCCCTCTGTCGCCATTTCGGTCCAACAGCGACGAATCCACTCCGAAAAACTTATGGCACCATGGGGTTGCTCTCCCTCCATAGTTCGCATTTCTAGCTCTGTCCAAATGGACTTGACGCCCAACACCCGAAACTGAGGTACACCATCGGTCTCCCGTAAATGGTTGTCTCGGGCTGGGAGGCAATTTGCGTATATTGCCTCCATGCTACGGTGCCATTCATCTTCGTGAGCTCCCACACACCATTCATGCAAGTGATCCCCTTGATCGCAAGTTTCATCGCCATTACCTCCACGGCAAATTGGATTAGCTTCGTAGTGCATGAATATTCATGGCGCTGAGCCTCTCGATCTGGAGCACCTTGTATTGGCATGTCGATAGGTTCAACCGATCGGATCCAGTCCATACAAGACTATCACCGTAGAACATTAGCAAGTGTTGCATATCTGCAACTACTTGAGGCCACAACAACTAAATTCGCAATAAGTGTTACTACAAAAAAATCATAACAAACAGATGTAAGTTAGTAATTACATACATATAACTACGTACAAATAATTCTGACTGTTAAAAACTAAAGCTGAAATGTACAGCAACTGAACATATCTCAGTTAAATTTTGCACGACGATAGTGACCAAATCTCCAGCTCATCCCTCCCTCTCTCTCTCTCTCTCATGGATGGACGATCCATCGTGTAAGGTCTTGTCGTACGTCGGGGACTCCGGGGTCTCATCGATGCATGGCCTTTTTCCTCTTGAAGCTGCTGCTTCCGGCCAAACTAGCCAGCTAGTCATGTCACGTTCAGAGCAGAGAGATCGATGCAGCCGTACGTACATGCATGGAGGCTGGATCAGCATGCAGTACTCTTTGACTTTGGCTTTGGTGGATTGGTGGTTGCTAGCCCGTGTAGCATCGCGTAGCTAGCAGTCTTTTTTCGTTTCAACTTTTTAAATTTTTATAGTAAAATATTTTTCTACAGTAATTAGATTGTAAATAAAATATTTTTTAAGACGGAGTTTATAAATTAATTATAGTAGATACTATAACAAATTCATCTATATCGATCAAAACTATACATGAGTTTGTCTTACTCCGTACTCTCTCACGACTTCTCTATCAGCTTATTACTATTTATCAGTCAAAATCAAAAGCCACCAGTCGTAACCCAAAACAACAGATCCTATATATCGCATGGAATTTAATTGGCAACTCAATCCATGTCTCAGTCGGCCGGATGCATGGTGCTTGCATGTGGCCGGCCGATGGATGGATGGAGATACTGAAAAAGTTTGATCACAACAAAGAAACAATTAGCTGTGAATATATAGGCTAGCCACTAGTTTGGTAGGGGCCGTCTGGGATCCGTTTTGTACACGCGCATTAAGTTCTCGATCGGGATCCGTTTGCGATTGCGGTGCAACGCTGTGCTGTGCTTTGGGGGCACAGCGGTTATAAAAGATATTCACAACGTCCAGTAAGATGTCGTTGGCCGCTTTTTTTTAAAAAAAAAAATCCCACCAAATAGGCTATTTATTTTTTCAGAAAAAATAAGCACACCAAATAGGTTATTACTGCAAAAACTTCGCTAGAAATAGAATGCTATACACAATATTATATAATGTACATATACCACCTAGGTGTAGGTAACATGGCATTTGGAGTAGTTATATATGTTACGGATTTGCTAATTTGGAGGTGGGGTGAAGGGGGAGGAGGCGAGTGGCACCAGCGACGCCTTTGTCGTCAGCAGCCATGTCATGTGGTGGTAGTGGTGGGGGAGGAGCTCACCTGGCAGGCCTCGTTGGTAGCAGCGCATGAGGAGGGGTTGGGGCGGTAGTTGGAGGGAGGGAGGTGGTGGTAGAGGTGGGAGTCGGGCCGGGCTTATCCGTGCCAGCCCGAGGCCCAGCTAGTTTGACATGGCCCAAGCACGGCATAGGCACGCCAAGCAGCGGGCTGTGCCAGGCCTAGTAATCTGGTCCATCGGGCGGCACGGCATGGCACAACGTAGCGTGCTGTGCTTGGGCCGGCCCGATCTGGAGGGCACGGTAGCGTCTGCCTCGCTCTCGCTGCTTCACTCCCGCGTGGTTGTCCGCCTCAGCCTCATGGCCTCCCGCGTGGCCACCCACCTTGACCTTGCCGCCTCCGCGCAGGTGTCAGCCTTGGCCTCCCGCATGCCCGCCTTGCCTCTCTACCTCGGCTCCCACACGGCGCACCGCTTTGATGCCTCACCTCCCGTTGTTGCGTTGAGGGGAAGGAGGAAGGAGTGGGGGCGGCGACTGGGGGATGGTGTGTGTGTGTGTATGAGATGGGGAGAAAGATGAGGATGGTTGGATCTTAATCCAATGGCTGAAAAAAGTGACTGAGATATGCTATGATTTAAGCCAAGTTCATTTTTGCACTTGTAATATGGTGTGTATTTTGTTGTTCTTTCTTAAGAAACATCATCATATAAAAGTAATGAGCATTTTCAACGTTGCTCCTCTTTAGGGCGCCACCACCGAACCCTAGGTCGCATCCTCGGAGCTTCCTTGCTTCTTCTTGTAAAACCAGTAGGGCTAGAGAAGAAGATCAAACTAATTCAATAGGTCAAACAATTTTTCCGCATTAAAAGGTCTGGTTCTGATCACTTTGTCACGCTGGAAGACCACTTCATGCGCATTAGAGAGTTAGGTAACCACGTCATCAAAAATCATATGAAAACAGGCAGCAGAGAGAGTTGCAAAGAAATGTGTACTAATAGAGGTGAAAGTGCCATAAAATAGTTGTACGGGAAAAGTCAAACTTTGACATACTTTCAAGTTATTTTTTTACAATTTTGTCTTTATAAATCAGCATATTCTAACATATATTTATATTTTTTACAACATAGCTCACCCATTGTGATTTTATTTTATGTAAGCAAATTACTACTACATACGCTTCTAATTCTAATATACCTTCCTTCACCAACTGCTTTTTTAATTCTAACATTTGATGAGATAATCACCCCATGTATGTTGCAATTAACCATTATGTAGAGACAGTCGGTTATTAGTGCGTCTATTCGAAGTAGTTACTAAACTTTCAAGAAACTATTTAAAATTGATTTCTTGACTATTGTAAACTGCATTTATGACTCTACTTGAACTTTTCTATTTGACTAGCTGGGTATCCCTATGCCGGGCGATGGCTAGATGGCCACATACGTCCGACTTGTACCCAGATATTGATGCCGCTGGACAAGATGGCCAAGTTCGGAAGTGGAATGGCATGTGACAATGATATGAAATTTTAACTAGATTTTTTAATGAGATGGGCACGAGACGAATGAAGATGGCGACCACTGTCACCATCATCTCCGTCACCTCCGCCGTCTATAGTTACTTAGAGTTAGGCTTGGGCCGGTATGGCACGACGTTGGCACGGTGGGCTCTGGGCCTGGCCGAAGGCGAGGCAAGCTGACACGGCACGGCACGGCACGGCACGGCAAGGTGAGCGGGCCAAGCCGGCATAACACAACACAACCTGAAGCACGGTGGGTCCATGCCAGCCCAATGGCCAGCTTTAGATGGTGCGTTAGGGTTTGAGGTAGGGTGGAATTAAGCTGGAGGATGATGTGGATGTTGGATTTATGTCCAAGAGCTTGAAATAATAACTGAAATTTAAGAAAATTTCGGTTGCCTAACAAGTAGACAGACCCTGTATGTAATGTTGTCCTCTCGGAGTTTTACATGTACTATGTTTCAGATTGGACAGGGATGGTATGTCTATGTCACGCATGCAGAGCTGGTACGTGTACGTACAATGGTTCAATCGCCGTCGCTTCTACCAGCTCTTAGGAATTTCTGGTCAGCATCATGGCGCTGCAGAGTCGACAGAGATAGAAGAAAGAGCGAGTCATTGTAGTCGTCGGAGAAAAGGGTTTCAGTAGTAGTAGGATAGGATTGATCTCATATATGCAACGTACGTCCTGTGCGTGGAAATTAAGGTCGAAAGGAACTGAAGATCAACGGTTCGCTCGTTCGAACTGATCCCTGACAAGTGACAACGCAGAAATTAATTTGCGCTTCTCTTGAAGCACTCCTCCGTACGTACGTACAAATATCGATACCGCGTAGTAAATTCTTTTTTTACAAATCTCACTCTCCTGTGTATGAAATTGTAAATCATAGTCTTTTGTGTGACTGCGATAGCAGTGAGCCTGTGATAGACGATATGTGTCATCTGCTGCGCTGCCTCACCACAGCAGGAAGTGCCCACTAGGTGGAAGAAGGAGCATGGCAAGAGGTGGGTGGCACCAGGTTGCCGAGCTAGTGAAACTCGGCAGAAACCTACCGCACAATATAAGCTGGCAGAAGTTGGTGTTGAGCCCACCCAGTGCAGCAGGCCGGTGGGTTTCACCATCTGCCATGCTCGTTCGTCACCTGTCGAGTTAGGGTTAGATGCCATGGGGCCACAACCTGCCATAGTGGGACAGTGTGGCAGATGACACGTATCGTCTGTTGCTATTGTTGAGATCACGAATGAGACTAAATTTATAGTTTTGTGTGCACATATGCCATATTTGAAAAAAAAAGAAGAATTACTACGAGGCCATTTGTGTGATGGATTCTACCATGCATGCATCGTCCTTGCCCGGTACGTGCGCCTCCTCCACGCGTGCAGCTAGCGCTAGCTTGACTAACTGTGATCCCATTTCTTCGCACGTACGAGCCAGTACGTACTTGCTTCTCCATTGCCGATCGACCGATGAACTCCATATCTCAGCACAGTCGATCGATCACCAACCAATTCATGCATCATTGACTAGCAAACCAATAGAGAGAATTATTGCACGTAGTAAATAATTAGTAAAAGGGTTTTGTTAAACATCATTCGGATGTTTTTTTTCTAACTATCATCCAGATTTAAGACTGTTGGATTAGAGATCTAATCTATGTATTTAATTTGTGTTCAGTTGCTCTCATGGACTGTATAAGTGTATAACTGAATGATTGTGGTAGTGCTCTCCTCTGATGACCTGTTCGTGATGGAGATACGACTTTAACCTTCGTTAGATCTCTCTGCAGTTTGTTGTGGTTATTTATCCCATTTTGTACGTGTCAGTATTTACTTTCCAGATTGATTTGCTGCTAGCCAATAACCGTTTGTCCTTTGGGAAATAATGTGGCATTGAAAATGTGATGGCAGCAGTATCTTCCAGTATCCTTCGGTACAGGAACAGCAATACTGTTCAGAATAATAAATTACTAAAAGAACAACATCACTGCGATTCCAAGGTACTGAATTAATGCCAGCTTGTATCATAACCAAAGAATAACAGCAACTTTCGGTATAAGACTTAGATGACGAACTAATTAATCCCAACCTTGGGAGGGAATCCTATGTGAGATTACAATTTGACATGCACTGTACTGTTGCAGAATATAATTGGTAGTATATCGAAGAGAAATTTGGTTCTCAAAAGATAAGTTTGCTGGTTCATAGCTAGACAATTACCTGAAAAATAATACCCCCTGCATCTTGCAGGCAGGGCAAGAACAGTGCATGCATGTGTAGGTTCATCTGGAAAACTAAGTGGCGGTACAGGGGAAGGAATATCCAATCTTATCTTTGGCATGTTAATAAGCAGAGATGTGGTTCACAATTGTGATTTAATCGATCTATATGAAAAAGGCATGCACGTGAGTAAATTTTGTAGTTAATCCCTGTCCCAAGAGATGATGAAAGTTTACTTCAGGACATCTCTTTCAGAAAAGTTTACGATTCTTAAAGCAAAGTAATAATAATATTACGTGAGAGCAAATATGATCCGATCTCGTAACTCTGATGCAATCTAAAGTTTGCTGCACATAAAGGGAGAGGTATGAGAATATAACTGTTGCAACAACAACACCGCGTGACTCGGCCACCGAGCTGGCACGCCGTGCAATGGTACGACCACGCCGCCGTTTGCCTGGAGTTGCGGCAATCAGCGACGCTCGCGCGGCTTCCTTTTCCCGGTGATGGCGGGCACAGGCTGAGTTGCCTCTGTGCGAGTGGTGTGTCGTTCTGATCTTCCTTGGGAGGTTGCAGCAGCACGGGTGCGCGTGGAAGCCGTGGCAATGGTCGACCTTCTGGTCGCAGCTATACACGAAGATGCCCGAAGCGTCGAAGCGCTGGGCGCAGATGCTGCATGAGAGATTGCAGCTCCGGTTGACGGCGGTGGCCGAAGAAGCTAGCCGCGCATCGTTCGCGGGTGCCTGTAACAGGCGTCGTGGAGGACAAACAAGCATGGCGGCTCCACCCAGCGATACGCCACAGCGTCGATCTCGAGCCCCCATTACCATGGTACATCCCACACTCGACACCGGAGCAGTCGTTGCGGTCGACGTGCTTGAGGCCATGCTCGTGGGCGCGTTAGCGAAGCATATCCTACCTGCTCTGCATATCCATATATCGCCCGGAGCTGATATTTCCTCTTTTGTATAGATAGCAGGAGATTTTATAGATAGCAGGAGGTAGATTCCCTTTTGTATAGATATCAGCAGATTATTCTCTCTGTTTTGCTTGATCTCCGCATCCTTCTGTTAGTCTGTTGCTGCATTCATGGTTGTAAGTTTGGCTCTTGCTATTGTACTGTAGAGTATCCGGCAACTACATATGTACAGGCGCTGCCAGGCTGATTGTCGTGTGGTGTGGTTCCGAAACTTCCTCTACCTTTCTATATGGTATCAGAGCCGGCGATCTCCTTGCCCTAGCTCTTACACCCAGCTTCCGCCGCCATGAGCACCAACCCACCTCTCGAGTCTTCTTCCTCCTCTCCACCCCATCCACAGCCAATGTTTCTACTGCCGTTGTTCTCCCTTCTTCTGCTGTGCAAGTCACCAACATACGCACATATGTTTTGGTGATATTGGATATGAAGGAATCCAATTACTCGACATGACATGCCTTCTTCAAGGTTGTCCTTGGCAAGTTCGGGCTTCTGCACCACATTGACGGCTCTGACCCCGACCACGACAACCCGACCTGGGCATAGGATGACTACATCGTCATCTCTTGGCTTTGCACCATGATCTCTCCGAAGATTCTTGGCATTATCATGCTGCCAAATGACATGGCTTTTAGCATCTGGTCCAACATCTCCAGCCTCTTCTAGGACAACAAGCACACCCATGCCATTTCCATCGAGTCTGAATTCCGCACGATCTACCAAAGGTGATATGTCGATCACGACGTACTGCCACCGTTTCAAGACCTTGCGAACAGTCTTCGTGATGTAGATCAGCCTGTCTCTGATGAGACACTTGTCCTCAATATGCTGTGCAGACTCAACCCCAAGTTCCATAACACAGCATCCATTCTCACCATGCAGGTGTCATTTCCATCTTTTGTTCATGCTAGATCATTTCTTCTCCTTGAGGAACACCGATCTAAGTAGACTGCTAATATGGTTGCGGCCACTATTCTCTACTCCACTGCCCTGACGCCCTCGTCACACCTCACATACACCTCGGCTCCATGTAGAATTAGGCCCATGATGGCCTATATATATGTGTGCACACATGAGGGTGTGGATTAATCTCACCTTGCTAGTTTAGCTTGAGAAGCACTAACATGTAAGCCTAGGGCTCCCAATGGTAACAACCTCCGATTAACCGTTTTGTGCGAAGTGAGGATGAAAATGCAAGCGGGTTGCTACGTGTGCGTGGCCTATCTAGAATGGGGTTAGGCCTAAGCCGATTTGGAACCTAGGGTGTTACAAATGGTATCAGAGCCGACCCTCATGGTTACATGAGCAAGTCAAGGGCATGGGCATATGACGCATGGCGCGTGTAGGCATAGAGTGGACACACGGCATGGTATATGTGCTGGCACTGAACTCATGGACATGTGCCAAGAGGGGAGATTATGATCATTTGCCCCAATGTGGGTATGTTGGGCCGACGAGGACAAAAGTGCAAGCGGATTGCTACGTGTACGTGGCCTATCTAGAATGGGGTTAGGCCTAAGATGATTTGAACCCTAGGGCGTTACACAACATCAGCAATACCAATCGCCCCATCTCGGTCACGACGTCTTCTTCCTAGGCACCATGCTTCAATCCCTAGACTGGCATGGTCAAGGCCTGGTCCATGCCCACCGGCCAGCAGCGTGCCCCCAACTCTGCTAGTCTTCTCAGGTCTCAGCCAAATGTAGCTCCAACATATGCCTTTGCCACCGTCCACTCTCCGGCTTCGACACAAATGGCGCCTCTCCAAGGTCCAACCCTTGGTTGGGATTAGTCGGCTCTCATCAGCGCCCTCAACAATATGATTGTCCAGCCATCAAGTGCCAATGGGGAATGGTTCATGGACACTGGTGCGACCTCGCACATGACGACTAGCCCGAGTAACGTCTCTTCTCCTACTCCCTATTCCTCCTCTAACATTATTGTCGGCAATGGTAGCACCTTGCTAATCACACACACCGAACATATTTGCCTTCCCACCAATTCTTCTCCCTTGCATCTTCACCACATTCTTGTCTCTCCTCACCTCATTAAAAGCCTTGTCTCAGTTCGTTCTTTTACTAGTGGTAATTCCATTTCTATCGAGTTTGACCCTATATGGTTTCTATGTCAAGGATCTGCACATAAGGGCACATAAGGACAGATATTCAATTTTTGAGAAAAATTCATAGGGGTAAAAATTATGAAAAAATTACATAAGTAAGCATATTGTGCCAGAAGGCTCCAAAAAAATTTATTATTTTTTGAGCTCATTTGTTATATTTAAAAATTTCTAAAAAAGTGTAGATTTATATATTTTTTTAGGAATTTGGTATAGTGCATTTTTAGCGTGCTCCCCGATCGTACGAGGGGTCAAATGGGAAATTTCGCAGGGGGTGCCATATTCTACATTCACGAGACGCAGGGGGCAAAATGGCCAAGCATTCTACCGAATTGATGTGAGTGATACGACCCCGGGAGAACGCAGTTGCGCTTGCCAACCTGAGAGATTAACTTGTCAGCCTTCGAGATGAGCGGCGAGAAGCGGTGAGATTGAGCTTGGTGTTGATCCATTTTAATATTTGCTAACCTCAATGTCAGTTCATCCAAAATATCTACTCTTTCCACCATGTATGTCCAAATGAATGTGATATACTCGTTTTAGAACATATTCAGATAAAACTTTAACCACTAATATACCCAAGATTCTTAAATTATATTTGTCGAATGAAAATTGTATAGTCTATTTTTTCTGGAAAGAACTTCTATACCATTATTTCCTATAAGTTTTATTAATATAACTACAAAAGCAATAATCAAAGGTGTGTAATAAATAACGTCGACGTCTGAAATGACATCTATATACTACTCCTATTATTTCCGGGGGACTCTCCACGAGGAGACTGCGTCCACGTCGCCCCTTTGCCTCCCTGCGGCCGCCGCGTGCCCGAAAAATTTTCGTACGGTCGGGGGAGGCGTTTTGCAAAAAAGTCCCTGCGTTTTTCCGAAATTACGTAAAGGTCCTCATTTCTCACGAAAAGGTCCCTGCCAGTTTTTTTAAATTTTTTTTGAAAACACCCCTCCACTTCACCGAAATTTTGTATACTTTGCAGGATAGCGCCCCGCGGTTTGCTAAATTACGTACGGGTCCTCGTTTAGTTACGTACATGCCCTCGATTTTTTTACGAAAAAGACCTTTGGCTTTTTCGAAAATACGCATGTGCCGTCGATTTTTTTTTAAAAAACTCCTCACAAATTATCGCCTCTTTTACTTCGGTACACATGGTGGCTGGCGCGCGCCTACGAGGCTAGTATTTACAAAGAGAGGGAGTGCACGCGGCATAGTGCCTTTTCAAGTACACGCCGTAAAGATTTTTTTTAAAACAAGTATGAGCCGTACATAGATATAGATACGTCCATATTGACGCTTCCGAGCTACTGCACTCGTGCGGCAGTACAGTACATATATTAGAGTCATGCTAGTGTACGTCATATGTTAGAAAGGATTCTAACGATATGGATAAATTCTACTGAGTTTTATTTAAGTTTTATGAGTTTTACAAAGTTCCAGAGAGTTTCTAACATATTTCATAAAATTTAGTCAACTTAGGTATGAAATCTCCTGAAACTTTTATGAAACCTTATGAAACAATATGAAATCTTATAATATTTAGCCAACTTAGGCATTAAACGTCCTGAAACTTTATAAAACTTAATAAAATATTATAAAACTTAGCAATAAAACCTCATAAAATTTAGTTATGAAATCTACTAAAACATTATGAAACCTCATGAAATTTAAAGTTCAACTTCATGAGGCAACATCTAATCCAACACTACACGTCTAGCAATTCATGTAAACATGGAGTAAACCTAACGACGACCAATCCACTCAAAACCCCGCTAGAGAGAGAGAGAGAGAGGTGGTGCTGTTGAATTTAGGAAGAAGTTGAGAATTGGGTGGAAAGAGAAATGACTAGATGAGGGAGAGATCCGTCATGACCGAGAAACCTGAATAAGAACGAGTCTACTTTGGCTCAAAAGACAGCTAGGACACTTCAGATCCAACGGCTAGAGGGTATACCGTTGATTTGAGATGGAACGGTATACCGTATTGTAGTTTATCTGCATATATTATTACTAGCTAACTTCACGTCATGCATATACTGTAATTCTGCTTCTACAGTTCTACTTGTCCTTGCATGGACGAATTCCAATATTCCATCCTAGGACACCTCAAAACGTAGAGATCGGATACAGATAATGTACTCCTACGTAGTATTTATTTACTCCTGCAGGCGTATTAAAAGTATTCCCGGACACAAATACATGCAAGATTGTATGGACAAAAAAGGGCCTACAGATTAAGTTATGTACGTACTACGTACCAGGGAAAATTTATGTATACTAGCTTGTGCATAACTAGTTGTTCTAGGGGCGGATCTAGGCTGTTAAGTTATTAAACTTGTTTCTGTTTCCTTGCTTAGTCGTATCCGAATATATATATATATATATATATATATATATATATATATATATATATATATGAGTACGCATAGTTGCTGTGTATGTATACGACACGAGATAGTTTCCGAGTTGATTGTGGTGTCCGTTTATGAGTTCATGTGCAGGTCATCATGGAGGTCTTTGCAAAATTTGGTTGGACGTTCCGGAATAGGATTTAGGCGTAGTGTCTGTTTTTTCATGTATCTTGTGTCTTTTGTTTTGTGTTAGTTCTTGTGCTTGAATGCTCTTGGTTGTAACCTTTAAGCTGCGTACGATCTTCGGATTGTAGAGGCTGGGACCTTTTTCATTCACTTAATGAAAGTTTCCCTTGATCTAAAAAAAAAGCAGCCTTGTAACGTTTGCATATGTTGGAGACAATCGGGGTGATCGGAACAAGCAAATAGAGAGAAAAAAGTGGGAACGGTTTGGCTCCTAGGAGGAAAAATACATGCTCTTATGTATCTCGTTTGGTTTTTCTGGTGTTGAATCTCTAGAGCAAAAGCAAGGCAGAGGTGCTACTCATCACAACAGAGAAAAAAAAATGAGGAAGCTCATTATGTGGGCGTAGCGGAAGACAGAGAAGGCTGCTCCTTTGCGCGTTTCATCGGGAGGCAGAGCCGGTGGGTTCCATAGAGGAGCAACGTCTTAGGTGCAGGAAACTCTTGAGTGCAGTGTGGAGACAGCGAAGGATCAAGAAACTACAGCATAGTTCTATGGTAGTGGCTCTAGCTCGGAACGTGAGATTTTTACCATGCAAAAGTAAAATAAGTCTGAAGCATAATCTTTCCCTCCCAACCTAGTTAGTATTTAAGCAGTGACTATTGCACAGGCGACTGAATTTTTTTTATTTTTTAGTCACTTGAAGTTGCACTCTAAATCACCTAAAGTTGCAGGTGTTTTTTTTTTTTGAGGGGGCTGCAATTTCAGTTGATTGAGAGTGCAATTTCATGTGACTAAAAGATAAAAAAAATTTCAGTCACCTGTGCAATAGCAAAACTGTAATATTTAATAGTAGTTTTTAGCCTTCACAGCATAGGATATGACGAAAACCTGGATACACCGCTGAGTTGTTCGATATATAGACTCAGCTCGATGTATAGATTACGACGTGGACTGCATGCGTACGTAAATTCTAGTACTCGTCGACGTATCTCTGCCCGTCGTGTGTAGGATCTTCTCTTTCAATTCGCCATTACTCAATTACACCTGTATGTTGGCATGCATGCATGCATGTACTATGTACGTTCTGAGTAGGAATATCACGTACGTACGTCGTCCTACCCGAGAGTAAATGTATAGCGTAGCTTTCTAGATTTCAAGGAGACTCTGGGAGTCTGGTGTATTGGTATGTATGACCGGGCTCATCTGTATGCATCTCACTGCCTATCCCTTCGGTCTGTTTCTGAGACTGCCTAGGAAGCATTCGGAATATCACATACCTGCGCCATCATAGATCAATGTGCTGAAGACCCGGTTGCTTGCAAACTAACACGCATCATCGACCTCGTCTTTTGTTTCCATGCTGTCTCACTTTTGGTTTCCACGGCCGTTTTATGGGAAATTGGGTTTGGGAGGCACTGGGAATATCAACATCCAAGTCCGAATACATTTTTGTAAGTGATCAAGCACCTCTATTAAGGGCATGTTCTTTTCGGCTGCAGTTTATGGCTTTTGGCTGAAATTTTTGAATTTTGGCTGTTTATGGTACAGATTACGGAGAGGCAGATACTCACTTGCAATTTTGGTTAGTACATATGTTAAGCTTTTAACATGTAGATCGTCTAACTTGTAGACCCTGTCTTGAGAAAATACTCTATTTGAAATTTAGGTACTGTAGCAAAAAATCAAAAGCCGCTAGCTTTTGACTTAAAGAACATGCCCTAAGTTCAAAACTCCATTCTTTTATGTATGTTTATTACAGGGCAATGGTGGGATTCGCAATTGGTCATTTCAATGCATGGGCGATGGTTTCACCATAGCATGCAAGAAATGCCTCCCAAGTCCCAACCACCACAGTTCATGTTGTCGTGTGTTCTGCAGATTCTACCACACACTTACCTTGCACCACTAGTACGACCATCGTGCTTGTAGCTTTATTTTGTCGACATTGTTTGGGCTGAAGAGCACCTCATGATGCAAATGCTCTCTACATCGTATAACCCTGCCAAATCGAAGATACGACCACCATGTTAAGCCTAAGAAGCAGAACCAAATGGATCTTCAAATTCTGATCTGCTTTGTAACCTCAGTGTGCTATGTACGAGGCTATAACTAGTAGGATAGCCTATATATGTAATTGTGCGGCTAGCCTCATTTTTTTAAAAAAATTAAAGCTTTAATTATACAACATTTTTTTTTTCTAATTTTTACGATAGAAACATATAAAAATTATGTTTAATCAGTTTGGATTGAATATTCACAATAGTAACCATATTAATTAATTTTGACATATTTTAATATAATTTTGACACACTTTAATGATGGCATACTCGGTTGTTTCTTTATCATTAAGGCAACGCTAGAAACATAGGAATTTCATATGAATCCTGCAGGAATTGGGGAAATTACAGCTTTCCAAATGGGCTGCTCCACTTTCCAATATCAGGTATTAAAGTTTTATTATGCATTTTGCTTTCCAACTTGATAATAGAAACATGTAGAAACTATTAGATTAAATATTCACAGTACAAATGCCACAATTGTAATGTAAGACATGGTAATGATGACGCAAAAGTTCCCTCTCAGTTCACCTTACTATACATAGGGAGTGTTTAATTTCTTCATGTGCTCTCATATTTAGACCAAACTGACCATTAGATGCTTGTCATTTGGAAACATAGAAAAAATTGCTTCACACAACATGAGATTTTTGTTATTTGAAAATTAAGATGCTAGCTACATACGAAAAATATCAACATATCATGAGATCTCTGGAAGCGCTAAGCCATCTCAATTCTACAAAATTGCTTATGTGCCAACATATTTTATGTTATATTTAAATATTTCATATCAGGAACTGCTAGCCCACGCTATAATGTTGGAATGCTTTTATGATAGTATAGCAATATCATGGGGTTTCATACTTTCATGGAGGTTTGAGTTGCACAAAGTTTCATGAAGTTTTCATATTTCAAGTTTGAAGTTTCCAGTAGGTTTCAGTGCGTTTAATGAGAAGTTTCAAAAAGGTTCTAGTTTCAAGTTTAATGTTTAAGCAGGTTTCAGCACGTTTCATGAATATTTCGAAAAGGTTTCAGCTCTTTTCATGAAGTTTTAGAAAGGTTTCTAGTAAGGTTCATCAAAATTTGCAAATTTCACAATGTTTCAAAGAAAATTTGAAGTTTCAGGCAACGGTTCAGGGGGGTTATAGGAAAGTTTGTGGGGGAAACTTCAGCTTGACAAAATCAGCAAAGTTTTATAGAGTTTTAGGTGAGTTTCATGCCTGAAGCTTCAAATCTAAGAGCGGTTTCAGACGAGTATCTTTACTATTATAAAAGAACGAGTTGGTGGTTGTACGTCCATTCTCCTCCGACCACTCTATTCTCTCAACTTTTCACCATTCTTCACTTTTCAACTAATCAGAGCAATTCTCTTCCATAGAACGATTCTCTATACATTCAATAAGTTCCGTTGCAACGCACGGTTACATAACTAGTCAAGCCAAATATTCAAGTTTCATAAGTTTCACATCAAAAATTCCAGTTTTAGAAGAGTTTCACATGAAAACTTAAAGTTTAAGTAGATTTCAAAGACAAAACATCCCAAATCAATCGTTTCGTCCTTGGGGATCTCATCAAATTAATAATCGAATGTTGGTGATGTGCTAGCTGCTGTCTTAAAGCCAATCTGCGGTGGTCACTCAATGCCTTTATGCTCATACAATTCATATACTACTACAAATGACAGTAGCAGAGATCACGTCTGACAAGAGCCTCTGGAGTAAATTTGCTAGTTATTACTGTACTACCACAGCAATATTGTTTAGCTGGTCCATTGGCACAGTGAAATCCAGATATCTAAGTATATACGCACTTTTCAACAAGCTAATGTTTTAATATTTCACTAGTTCAATGCCCACGATCTGCTAACTAAAAATTTCGTATTAAATTAACACATCAAGTTGCTGTCATTAGGCTCAGTCTAGTCACCCAACCAGTTTTGTCGTGGCACTCTGCTGAGCTCCATCCTAGCATATGTTCACACCTTAACTGTCGTCTTGAACGTGGAGATGATGGAGCTCAACTTCAACTTTGAAATAACAACTAATAACTACATTATGTTGAGAGATTAGTCCCTGAAACACTTGTTGTAGGGGTGGCCTCCACCTACATCCATTCGGTCTGCTAGGCAAAAAGGCCCAATAAGGCATGTAAAAAGACACATATACCCCTAGCATAATAGGCCATTGTGAGGGTATTATTGTAATAAGGTCTTATGGCCATGTATATATGCAACCTTGATAAAGGAAAGGGCAGACCAACTTATTTCTCCTACACTCACTCTACTAGTCCCCCTATTTACTATTTGGTTCGTAGCCATAACTTTTGGAGCAGTCCTGCATCAACTTCCTATGCATGAAGCTGCCGAGTCCACAGGGGATCATCATCGTGTTCGGAGACCATGATCTTGCTCGCTGGATAGAGCTTGATGCGCAAGGTCCCCTCCGCAAGGTGCATGCCATCAGCGAGACCCTCATCACACCCACACTGTCGTCACCGTTGGCTCCAGGGTGGGCGCCCAAGCCCAAACCAGATGGTGAGGTAAAAAAGGGTCCATATGCATGGCACGAACACCACTCAGCAAGTATCCATCAGCGAGGGCCTCACCCTAGAGGTCAAGCAGGAACTCCTTCGGGTCCTTTGCAGTAACGCTGATGTCTTCGCATGGTCGCCAGTCGACATCTTGGGAGTTGACCGCTTCACCATTGAGCATAGCCTCACGGTGCACGGATCAACGCCAAGCCGATTAAACAAAAGCTGAGACGCATGTCCCTCGAGCGCCAGCAAGCCACCAAGATGGAGGCCACTAAATTACTCCAATTTGGTGTCATTCGTGAAGTGCACCACCCTGAATGGCTCACCAATCCGATGTTGGTCAAGAAGGCTAGTGGTGTTTGTGCGACGACTTAACAAACCTCAACAAGGCGTGCCAGAAGGACAACTACCCTCTCCCGCGGATCGACCAGCTGGTGGACACCACGGTGGGGTGCGAGTTAATGAGCTTCATGGACACATACGTCGGCTACCACCAAATTCATATGGCCACAGAGGACGAGGCCAAGACAAGTTTCATAATCTCAGGGGGCACATACTGCTTTACTAGAATGCCCTTTGGCCTCAAAAATGCGGGAGCCACATTCACCCGACTGGTGGCCCTCGCCCTCGCTGCCCAGCTTGGGAGGGACATCGAAGTCTATGTCGACGACATAGTGGTTAAGAGCAAGCAAGCCGTGTCCCACGGCCAAGACCTCTAAGAAATCTTTGACAACCTCCGATGGGCTGGCATCAAGCTGAATCCAGAAAAATGCATCTTCGGAGTGCAAGCGGGGAAGTTGCTCGGATTCTTGGTGTCGGGGCAAGGAATACAAGTGAACCCGAAAAAAGTTGATGCAATCCTCTTCATGGAGTCTAGTGGCCGGTGTACTTCATCTCGTAGGCCCTTCAGGGAGCCAAGACATGATACACCGAATTAGAGAAGCTGGCCTACGCACTCCTCATGGCCTCGCGAAAGCTCCGACATTACTTCCTGACCCACCATATCACTGTGCCCTTGTCATTCCCCTCAGTTGAAATGCTGCAGAATAGAGAGTCAACAGGCCACACCGGCAAGTGGGCAGTTGAGCTCGCACCTTTCTCCCTTGACCTACACCTCCCACACTGCAATTAAATCACATATTCTTGGCAAAAGGCACCTATATCCCTGGTATAGTAGGCTATTGTGAGGGTATTATTGTAATCATGCCTTATGGTCATGTATATATGCAGCCTTGATAAAGGAAGGGGCAGAACAGCTCGTTTCTCTTACACTTACTCTACTAGTCCCCTATTTACAACAAAGCTCGTCTGTCACAGGAGACCCACATGTTGGCGCGTGAGGGGAGTGGAGGATAGGAGATAATAAACCACCACAAACTCGTATTTTTAAGTAGTAGAGAAAAATCACAACAGCACATCTCAATATAAACAATCATCTTCATCACATCTAAGAGCAGCTCCCTCAGATCGAAAGATGATGAGAAATGAGAATAAAGAGAAGCAACTCAGATATACAAACTTACTATATGCACCATCTACAAACATAACCAGAACGTTTGCGAGATGAATAAATAAGGCCGACTTACGCTAAAAGAATAGAGAAAAGGGAGAGAAAAACATGCAGACACATAGTGTTGCAGAAGCTCCAGAAGAATATATAGGTTGCATTCATGCCACAAACTTGGACTATCAACAAGACAAGCTTGGGACTATGGGAGCCTGGAGCTGTGTTAGTCGATCGGCCGCACCACAACTTGATCTGTGTTTTACTAGGCCACATATATACTCTTGAAGGATTATCTACTGTGATCATCTAAAAAACAAGAATATCTTCGTTGCTTGTTCCACCGTCGATTGCGTACTTATGCTGTTCTACCATCTCGGTTGGTGGATTGTGAGTTAGCCCCCCTGCATAGAAACGGACTGAGAAAAAAAGGTGAGACATGTATATATTTGCGCTTTTGCATATCTGCTGCTATTCTCCACTGAGAAAGAAATGGTGCAAACTCAGTTCCCAGCTCCCACAAACTATATTCCGGCCCTCACCGAGGAACCAGGTGGCTTTCCCGCCCATGTTGAGAAAACAAACATATGGAGGAAGGTGAAATACTTAGGTCCTATTCTTTTGGACTACAGCTGATGTTCTTGGCTGCGCTTTTCAAGACAGCGGAGAATGGTGGAGACACCAATGAGGACAGCATGTACGGTTTTGGACTTGAGAAGTCATTTGGAGAATCCTCTTCACGAACCGCCCCATGGGATATGCACAGCTTCCCTCCGTGGGAGAAGCCGCTAGTTCTCTCCTGTGCCCCTCTCCTCGCTGACCTTCATCACCATTATGGGCTCCATACTAGCTTCCCCCATTGACAAAGGGAAGTCATCGTTGGTGTCTTGGATCTCGTCGACCTCATTATTGTCAGATATCTAGGAGAGGAGGGTAGAAGTGAGGACAAGAAGATGAAGGGGGGAGAGGAGTGAGGCAGAGACAGTGATGTGATGTCTATAGGATCCCTATCAGCGCTAGGGAGGCAGTGGCTATGGTTGTCAGCAATGGTAAGGGGAGGAAGGCATGATAGCAACTATGAGTGTGTGGGCATCTTGGCATGGGAGATGTGGCGGCTTGTTCCCTACACTGCTGGCAGCGGTGGTTGCCGGCGCCTAGTGATCTACAGGCTGTGACCATGGTGGGGTAGCACATGTGGAAGGAGGAGGGTAGAGAGAGGAAGCAAGAGGAAAGTAGTAGAGGAAGAAGAGGGATAGGGACTGATGAGTGCGACCTACCACCTTTTTTAATTTATTTGCTACTTCTGCTGAGTGAGCTGCCATGTCAACTAAAAACCTATGATGTCAGTGGCGAAGCTGTATAGGTACATGGGGGTACAGCTGTACCCCCCAAATTTTTTGTTAAAAATCCGGTATATACCCCCTTAATACACAAAGTATGCACTACATACTCCACCTTAGCTGGCAACCCACTAGACCTAACCAGTTAAGTAGTCCAACAACACAATAGCCTCAGCCAATTACCCTAGCTCCCAACCACCAACAGCTCACAGTGCCATCCTCTAGGAGAGAATAGATCCCCAGCTAGCAAACCCAAATTCCCCATCCATCTTCTAGCTTTTGCCCTAGATAGCAGTCACCAGCTAGCAAACTCGCCACCGACCACCCGCACATTGCGGTTGACACTGCCGCTGACCACCCGCTCGTGTTGTCCCTCAAGGAGCTGTGATACCTCGTCTTCTCCCCAGCTACGGCCGCCTCACCCTCACTCCCTCTTGACCGCCTAGTCTTCTCCCCGGCAATGTGCAGCCATGCCGCCATGCATCATGCCACTGTGAGTTGGCCATTTTACTAGTACTTTGCAAGTAGAAACATGGTATCTTTGAGGTATCCATGTTTCCTTGGAGCGTTGCCTCATTGGGCTCTCTGTGTTGTGGTCCTTGATGATTTTTAAAAAAATGTGAGCCATCATTTTATTTTCATTTCCATTGACAAAGAAAAAAAGAAAGATACAATAAAACTTCTTTCATGGAATTCAATACTCCAGATGGGATTGTGTATGCTAACGATTAAGAGAAAAATTCACCACATTCACAGCACCCTACACCAAAGGTTCCTAGGGTCCCTGAAGGGCAATTAATGGCTAGGGGTAACTACTCTCCTCGGAAGATTCATTGAAAAAAGGCCCTTAAACTTTATTGATGCAGCCTCGGATGCTTCAATTGTGGAGTTGAGTATTGAGAAAAAGGTTGCACCTACAGGATAGGTTCAGTATTACAAGCCAATTCTACTCTACTAGTACGTCTCTACAAACTCGGAGATATGTCTTTTGCCAAAAAGCTAGCATCAAGGGAAAGCGGTCTTCTTTCATGGAATCCCATTCCTTTCCACCTGTTGTAGTGGTGGAACCCACATGCACTACTTATAGCCATAGCCCATCTGATTTTCCTGTCTTTGATGTTCTTCAATCGGAGGAGTAAGCATTGTTTGGATTAATTGTGCCAATTGATGACTTTGTATATTGTGCGGTGCTACGTAACGGTTTGCTTATTTGTGTTGGTTACAGGACTTCGGAGCTAGGTCATGGTGAGGCGTTGGAAGACTGGGACTAGGAGCAGGGTGATGCTGAGGTCCAGAATAGTCAGGGAGATGCTGAAGATGACTAAGGCTTGCGGGGTGATTGCAAGCTGGGACGATGAGGAACCGAAGCGGGAGCTACTGGTAGTGATCATGATGGGGAATGGCAAGGTGGACCGAGACTAGGCTCAAGAAGGAGTAGGTCCAGACGGTTTAGGAAGCCGGTGCCATCATGTGTGAGAAGAGACATGTGGCGCGCCAAGTGACATGAGTCTTTTGCAAGCAAGGATGGTTCGGTGGGATTCGGACGCTCGAGAGGCTTGGCGACAAGTCATTAGGGCCATCTGGAAGATGGCGAAAAATGAGTGATGCTTTGTGGCAAAGGAAGCAGGAAGTTTAGAGGAAGGCGGTAGAGGGGCATTTTGGTAAAATTGCCCAATACCAGAGAAATGTGTGTGAGTAAAACTCGGTGTTAGATAGGGTTAACAGGTTATCCTCAGTTTAGCCTAATGAGGGGATCCATTAGGTTTTGGGTTCAGGTTGTGAGCCTATGAAAGGAGAGAAGAGTCAAAGGTTAGGGTTTGAGAAGGTTGGCTAAGCCTTTTGGCGGGTAGCTCCTCCTCTCTTCTATAGGAGATAGGTTAGAGAGTGTGTGCTCTAGTTGTAGAGCTCTTTCCTCCTAAGTAGAGTGGCTGTAAAATCAATCATCTCAACCCTTTCTTGATCTCTTTATGTTGCTCTTGTTTTGGCTGGTTTGATCTCTCTTCTGTCCTTCTCTTGATCTTGTTGTACCAAGGACATGGACAAGATGGAGATAATCTCTTTATATCGATCTCCAATCATCTAGGCACTTCAATAGCAATATTTTCAAGAAACCCTGGTTTTGCACGTTCTTGATCTAATCGGGTGATTTCTTCATCCAAGGACTTTTGATCTAACTTCATCAGTGATCCAGCTTGCCGTGACATGTGGGAGTGTATGCAGAGCCATCTTGGCTATCTTCTACCCACGAGTAAGATCTGATCGTCAATTTGGTTTTTAGTTCTTAGTGTGCGCGTTCTCAAATTGCAAAAAGGTCTCAATTTTGTCACAGATGTTTTGATTCAAGAATGGAATAGCATTTTGAGACCTTAAGCAGTTTGCGTACAAAGTTTCACAGTCATTTGATCTTTTAATTAAAAGATATGTGGATTTTAGATCTTGTAGTCGTGCGATTGCTCTGTTCTTCTGAGTCATTTCGATCGTGTCTAGTTACGACCGCTCATTAATTCTCGACCATGCAAGTCTTTCGACCGCTCTTTGATTTTTGATCATTCATTGATAGTCGATCTCACTAGTCGATGTTTGGATTGGTTCGACCACTCTGGTTATGATCACTAATTGATCGTTGACCCTTCTTATCATATTCTGAAGTGGTACGACCACCTTGGTTTTCGACCATCCACTGGTCGTTGATGTCCCTTGTCGTGTTTCGACTTGGTTTAACGTCTCTGATTTTGACTGCTTACAGATCGACCACTCTCTAGTAGTTGTTCACACCACTCAATTCAATTTTCGATCACATTGGTTTTCAACCACTCTCTAGTCGCTGACCACTCAAGTTGAATTTTGACTACTTTGATTTCGACCATGTTGGTTTTCGACCACTCTTTGGACAATAACCACTCGAGTCGAATTTCGACCATGTAATTTTTCGACTACGTTGGTTTTCGACCACTCACTTTGGTCATCGACCACTAGAGTCGAATTCCGACCACATTGATTTCTGACTGGTAGTTAAATTTTGACCACGTAGGGTTTTTCAACTATTTATTGATATTTGATTACGTTGGTTGTTCAACCACTCGTTGGCTTTTGACTACATTGGTTACGACTACGTTGATTTTCGTCTGCTAGTTGAATCCTGATCATGATTTTCAACTGGTAGTCGACTTCCGACCACGTTGTTTTTCCTACTGTTTGCTCTCAGCTTTGTGGGTCTGTGATTTTTAAGTTGAATTCCTATCCTAATCTTCGTAGCTTTGTGGCTATCGAAGTAAAGGATAAGTGAATACTAGTAGAGAAAATTTTAAGACACTATTTAATCCCTCCTCTGGTACCATCTTTGGTCCTATAAGAAAGTCATTGGAGTTGGACAAAAGGGAGTTCCAGCAGTACTAGGGTTATATTGGGCCGTAGCTAGGTCATTCTAAGCTAGAGTAGTGGGCTAGTAGCAGTGCGGCTTGCCATTGCTCTGGTCCGAGTCTAGAATTTTACCGAGAGCGAGCGAGAGGGAGACAGAGAGCAAGTTCGGAGTTTGTCATGCATGTTGCTCCTACTTTCTTTTGATCAATATAATCACATCTCGCCAATGGGATCAACTGCATGCGTCTCACGATCATGCAAAGGAAAAAAATTTCAACTACTTATCCGCGATCGGCCGGCCGGTCGTCCTAGCTGATCTATCGAAGCTTCAACTGCAATGCAATCGATCTTCTTCTCCATGGATGCACCACTAACTCTGATCTCGTACATGCAACGTACGTACCCTGCGTGGAATTAAGGTCGAAAGGAAGAAACGGTTCGTTCGTTCGTTCGTTCGTTCGTTCTATCGGCGATCGATCGAATTGATCCCTGACTGACAGCGCAGAAATTTACGCCTCTCTTGAAGCACTCCGCCGTACGAATCGATCGACACCATGCATCGTCCTTGCCCGGTTCATGCGCCTCCTTGGCTCCTTCTCACGTGAAGCTAGAGCTAGCCCGAGCTTCATTAACTCTACTGATCCCATTTCTTCGGACGTACGAGACAGTACGTGCTTGTTCCTGCGTATCGCGGATGTTAGTGATTTACCTCAGAGTTAATCATGAAAATAATTATATTATTTTAACATTTATAATCTTTTAAATAATATATTATTTTGTTCTTTGAATAAATATCTTTCGTACTGATTAATAAGTATGTGATTTGTTCATGAAACTCTTTATTCATGTTTTGATGTTATTTTAAATTATCTTTGATCTTATATCATTATGTAAGACAATTATGATTTACAGATCAGCACATGTATTGATTGATGATCATGTTTCGCGGATCATGGTTATGGGGTATCAAATCAATAATGTGGACATATTTTAGAGAACATGATGTTGAATTGATCGACCATGAGACACTACGGGAATTGTTATATTCTTAAGTGTTATCAGTTAGTCTCATACATAGTGTATGTAAGATCCTTAGACCTAAAATCGTCATTGTTTCCTACATATGTAATAGTTTACTTAGGGGTTATCAAACACTACTCCGTGACTGGGTGGTCATAGAGGTAGCTTTCGGGTTTACTATAAAACATGCGGATAAGTATAAATGATCAAGATGGAATATGCCTCTCCTATATAACAGGAGAGATATCTCTGGGCCCCTCGATATGGTTGGATTAAGTAAGTGCATGGCCATGTCGAATGTAGTTGATGAGTCAATCACAACTGAGTACTACAGGTTCGAGTGAAGGATCGAGCTATCATAGGATGGCACGCTTATCGTCTTGAATTCGATCTGGTATTATGAGGTAAAGGGATCAGTACATAAGCACTATATAGGTTCATCCGATATGATCTTTATGTATGTTTGGGAGTCTTTATGTCCTGTTTGGGAGTCTTTATGTCCTGTTAGGGACCGTTACTGATTTATGGACCGGAAATGAATTTTCAGCCCATGGCCAAATATACATAAACTTACAGGGTCACACATTTAATGGGCTAAAACGATAAGCGTTCAGATGATAGTCTTCGAGTGGGATACTATCTCTACTTGTATCAGATAAAGATCCGATTGAAAACTATATAAAGAGAGGTGAGAGGCTAAGGGAGGCATCCTGAAACACACCGGTCAAAACCTTAGCCACCACCTCTCGTTACCCTTGCCGTGTGCGCTGGTGCTAACACACCAATGCACGGTTTTTCATCTTTGGATTTGTGGACCTTGGTAGAGACGCTGATACGACTGCGGCATTGATCGAAACAGTTGCGAGGAGGAGACGGTTGGTCGGATGATGATCGACTATTACCACTATACTGACACGTTCTTCGTTGAATCGGCTGTTTCAATTCTATTCCGTTGTATTGCACATCTAGTGGTAACAATCCATGATCTTTTATTCGCATGGCTTCCTGATTTACGCGGTAAAAAATTTTAATCTGTATTAGTGTAGTCTATGTGTATTCCAACAACCGATCGATGGATGAACACGCCTTAGCAGCACACTCGATCGATCACCAACCTGTTCATCAGTTCATGCATGCATCCACTGACTAGCAGGCACTCTCCTCTTCATCTGTTCGTGATGGGGATACGATTTTTACCTTCAATTCTCTCTCTCTGTTCAGTTTTGCGTGTGCGCGGAGTTGGATATATGTATATATGTTGTGGTAATTTGTCCCATTTACCGAGAGCACCAGGAGGGGATGGCACGGACTCCGTGTGCGCCTTGTACGCAGGAGGCACTCTTGGCTAGGATTTTTGGCCGCGTGGCCCGTGTTTGTCGTCGTTCTGTGATTATTCAAATTTTACATCGTGTCATGTCTTACTAATGTCATTCACAACGTCATTTGCGCGGATATATAACATGCAAGCGCGTAGCTCCTGAGCACTCCTTCGCGGTTGGCACGTGTTTAATTGTTATGTTAATCAATTTGTTAGTGTTAAATTCATAATTAGTTGCTAATATGTTGTATTTTGTAATTTGCAGTGTGTTGTGCTTGCTATTGGACAAAGCACTATAAGTAACAGCATATTTTTTATGCACTGCCGTTTAATACAGTAAAAATATACTGTTACTTATAGTACCTTATTGTGTATTTGATGTTCCTATTTGGGTAGATCATGTTCCTGAGCACTAAGGAGGGCGCGGTGTACCCAAGCGAATTTTTTGTACGGATAATCCATTTTTTATTCGAAATTATAGAAATATACCCGCGGAATTTTTTTTTACAAAAATAGGCTCCAGTCGCCTAATGGTTAGGCGACTGGAGCCTTTCGCCCAACCAGACTGCAACAGTTAATGAATATACCAACCGTTCGGCGATTAATTGCAGTTGCCCCACCGTTGGGCGACTGCAATCCAGTCGTCGAACCGTTGGGCGATTGCAATCTAGTCGCCGAACAGTTGGGCGACTGGGGGCGATATAAGATCACTCGGCCGAGTGCCGGCCGTTGCACTGTTTTCGTTCGGCCGCGCGAAAAGTAGAAGAAGAGAAGAGAGGAAGAGGGAAGAGGGAAGAAGAGAAGGGGGAGAGAAGGAGGGGGAGAGGAGGAGAAGAGGAGGGGGAGAGAGGGAGAGGGAGAGGAGGAGGAGAGGACGGGGAGAGAAGGAGAGGGAGAGCGCGATTTTCAGGTATTTTTTGTGTTATATATTTTGTTAGTGTTAGAAAAATAGTTTAGAAATTTAGTTTAGAAAATGTAGTTTAGAAATTTTGTTTAGAAAATGTAGTTTAGAAATTTAGTTTTCAAATTTTGTTTAGAAAATATAGTTTAGAAAATTTAGATTATAAAATTAGTTAAGAAAATATATTTTAGAAATTTTGTTTAGAAAATTTAGTTTTCAAATTTTGTTTAGAAAATATAGTTTAGAAATTAAGTTTAGAAAAATTAGTTTTAAAAATTTAGGTTAGAAAATATAGTTTACAAATTTAGTTTAGAAATTTAGTTTAGAAAATATAGTTTAGAAATTAAGTTTAGAAATTTAGTTTAGAAAATATAGTTTAGAAATTTAATTTAGAAATTTAGTTTAGAAAATATAGTTTACAAATTTAGTTTAGAAAATATAATTTAGAAAATGTAGTATTGAAATTTAGTTTAGAAATTTAATTTAGAAATTTAGTTTTCAAATTTTGTTTAGAGTTTAGAAATTAAGTTTAGAAATTTAGTTTATAAATTTTGTATACCATTTTTAATGCATTATTGTAAAAATACAGTATCGTGCGATCGACCATACGTAATTAGCGTAGCTAGCCAAGCTCGGTATATATACTTGGTCAGGTTGCAATATTGCAGAACTTGGTCAAGTTGAGCCCTAACATAACTACTTTTCTTCTTCTTCTTCTTCTTCTTCTTCTTCTTCTTCTTCTTCTTCTTCTTCTTCTTCTTCTTCTTCTTGCACCCAACTTCCTAGGAGTCTTTCGTAGTAAACGCGGCTTGTTAGTTTCTTCGATCTTGCTGCAAAAAGAAAACGATGTGTTCCATCGTAGCAACACACGCACAGTGACTAATTCTAGCGATGGAGACGCCTCTCAATCTGTGGTTGCTGGTTAACTACTAACAGATCGAGACAAAGTCCACGGTACTCCTGGCCGTTGACTCCTAGCTCGAGCTGTTAGAAATTTAGGCAAATTACGACATAATTTAATCCAGAAATTACCAATTAAAATCATGACAAGGGTTGTGCTAGTACTATTCATTTTTAGAACACTAAACAGTGTAACTAACTCTATGAACAATACTGTAAAGATCAGGAACAAAATGTTATACCCAGAGGCGGGGCCAGTGCCAGAGGCACCGGATGCGCCGTTCTGCTCAGTTGACATAAGCAGCTATTCGATGTAGTCGATCTCAGTTGGTGCAGGACGAGGTACGCAGTGCAGTCCCTTGAACGGCCTTCTGGAAGTAGTTGTACTTGCCGTGTAATGGAATGCCGCCGGGAATTAGCCGATCACGTCGTGTATAGAAGCGAGCAGTCGTGCTGAGCACTCCCCAAAAACCTGATCGCCCGCCTATCCGTGCAGATGTCACAGCTGGACGTGGTTTTGGAGGCCTGCTCTCCCAAACGCCTGTGCGCGCAGGAGCTGGGACGGGGAAAAACTCGGAGGAGCAGCTCAACAGAGAGGAGAAGGTGTGGTTTCTGTGTCTCGCTCGAGGCTACTGTCGACTCCCAAGCTTATACGCGTGCCAAGAAGATGAAGAGACAGGAAGCGTTACCGGGACAGGGAGTAATCGCAAGTAACGGACAGTAACTCTCGCACAATTACTACTTGAAACCGACGGAATCAATTCCGGTAACTGCTCACTTAATGCCTTCATCAATCCATGCACTTAGCATTTAATATGGGCCTTAGAATTTATTTGATTTAATTGTTGAATTAAAAATGGACCAAGCTCAAATTAAATCCAACAATCCCCACCAAATTCTAGGGCACATATGAAATACTCTCAATTCTATGTTATTTGATATACCAGTGTTTCGATGGAGACTGTTAAGTTGAACATCCACCTAGAACAAAGGTTACACTTTTTCACAACTGAACAATGGACTATGCCTTGAATTGACGGTTTTGTGCGAAATAAGTTTCACCTAAGTCCTTTACTGATACTAGGCTGCCTAAAGCATCCCCTCTGGTTGGAGCATATAAGTCAAACTCCTTGGCCTTTCATGAGTATCTAGAGATCACCCAAATCTCATAGACTGTGACCAGCAGTCAAACTCATATAGGTGTGTGTTCCTCATAAGATGTTCTGTAGGACAACATCTCTGCTTCAACAAGCCACTCGGATCACATTAAGGTATAAACCAACCTGCCTTACAGGATAGGAGAGAAGTGCATCTCATACGACATGGACCTTGTTAAGGGTCTCTCCTCACAGTCTACCACTAGCTTGTTTCACCATCCTACTTCACGGGATCTCCGATCACATAGGACAGGTTACCACTATGATAGACTTCACGTGGGTCTCAAGCCCATCTCACTCGATGCACTATCTATCACATTACGTGACAAACCCTTAGTGAATTGATCTGCCAGATTCTTAGACGTATGGACATAGTCCAATGCTATCACTCCGGAGTTTCTCAATTTCCTGACAGATTTCAACCGCCTCTTTATATGCCTTGTTGACTTCATGTTGTCCTTAGAACTGTTCACTTTGACAATCACCGTCTGATTATCACAGTTCATAGAAATAGCCGGTATAGGTTTTTCAACCACCGGTAAATCCATAAGGAGTTCACGAAGCCATTCAGCCTCAACAGTGGCGGTATCCAATGCTGTGAGTTCTGCTTCCATTGTTGACCTCGTTAAGATGGTCTGCTTGCAAGACTTCCATGAAACAGCGCCACCTCCAAGTGTAAACACATATCCACTTGTGGCATAAATCTCATCAGCATCAGATATCCAATTGGAATCACTATAACCCTCAAGTACCCTTGGATACCCAGCATAGTGAATCCCATAGCTCATAGTACCTTTTAAATAGCGCATCACTCTCTCAAGAGCACGCCAGTGATCATCTCCCGGATTTGATACAAACCGGCTTAGTTTGCTCACAGCAAATGAGATGTCAGGTCTCGTTGCGCTAGCTAGATACATAAGTGAGCCAATGATTTGGGAGTATCTTAATTGATCCCTTGCTATTCTTCGATTTTTCCTTAATAGCACACTAGGATCATAAGGCGTTGGAGCAGGTTTGCAATCACTATACCCAAAGCGACTCAACACCTTTTCCACATAGTGAGATTGCAGAAGTGTCACCCCACCATTGCCTTCTCTCAGTAGCTTGATATTAAGAATAACATCAGCTACTCCCAAATCCTTCATCTCAAAATTATTGGACAAAAAGTCCTTAATCTCCTTAATCACATTAAGGCTGGTTCCAAAGATCAGTATGTCGTCAACATACAAACACAAGATCACACCTTCACCCCCGCCATAGCGATAGTACACACATTTATCAGCTTCATTCACAACAAAGCCAGCAGACGTTAATGTTCTATCGAACTTCTCATGCCATTGCTTAGGCGCTTGCTTCAGGCCATACAAAGACTTCAATAATTTACACACCATGCCTTCTTGACCATTTGCTACAAACCCATCTGGCTGATCCATATAAATCTCCTCCTCTAACTCCCCATTTAGGAAAGCTGTCTTAACGTCCATCTGATGAACGAGAAGACCATGAGAGGCTGCCAAGGAAAGTAATACTCGAATTGTGGTCAATCGAGCAACAGGTGAATAAGTATCAAAGAAATCTTCGCCTTCTTTTTGGGTGTAACCCTTGGCCACAAGCCTTGCCTTGTACTTTTCAATAGTACCATCAGGCCTAAGCTTTTTCTTGAACACCCATTTGCAACCTACAGGTTTGCACCCGTAAGGACGATCAATGACTTCCCAAGTTCCATTAGACATAATAGAATCCATCTCACTCCGTACTGCTTCCTTCCAAAAGTCAGCATCAGGAGAAGAATATGCCTCTTCAATGGTTCTTGGAGTGTCATCCACAAGGTACACAATGTAGTCATCACCAAAAGACTTTGCAGTCCTTTGTCTCTTACTCTTTCGAGCGACTACACTGTCATCCTCCTCAGGATTTTGCACACGGGTTTCCTCAAAGTGTTCTATCGAAATATGTTGCTCATGGGGTATTATAGGTTCATGACTAAACGTGCTAGGTGATTCTTTCATAGGAAATTCATTCTCAAAAAATGTAGCATCTCTGGACTCCATAATAGTACCAACATGCATGTCAGGTACTTCAGAGTTTATTATTAAAAACCTATATCCCACGCTGTGTATAGCATAACCAAGGAAAACACAATCAACAGTTTTAGGTCCAAGTTTGCGCTTTTTGTTGATTGGCACATTCACCTTGGCCAAGCAACCCCAAGTGCGCAAGTAGGAGAGATTCAATCTTTTCTTTTCCCATTCCTCGAATGGTGTAATTTCTTTATTCTTTGTAGGAACTCTATTCAGGACATGACAAGCAGTCAATATAGCCTCACCCCACCATTCCTTAGATAGTCCCGCTGTCTCTAACATGGCATTAACCAACTCAGTTAGAGTGCGATTCTTTCTTTCGGCAATCCCATTTGATTGTGGTGAGTATGGCGGTGTCCTTTCATGAATAATTCCATATTCCATGCAGAATTCAGAAAATTCATTTGAAAAATACTCTCCACCGCGATCAGATCTTAACCGTTTAATTTTCCTCTCAAGTTGATTTTCTACTTCAGCTTTATAGATCTTAAAATAATTTAACGCTTCATCTTTTGATTTTAGCAAGTACACGTAGCAAAATCTAGTACAATCATCTATAAGTGTCATGAAATATCTTTTGCCACCTTTAGTCAACTCGCCGTTCATCTCGCACAAATCAGAATGAACTAGTTCTAATGGTGCCAAGTTCCTCGCCTCTGCTGCCTTGTGAGGCTTGCGAGGTTGCTTAGATTGCACACACACATGGCACTTAGAATCTTTGACTAAAGTAAATTTCGGGATTAAATTCAGATTTGCTAGCCGCGTCAAACAGCCAAAATTAACATGACAAAGCCGTGAATGCCAAATGTTCGATTCATTCGAATTAGTAACATTGTTTGCAACATTATTACACACATCAGACAAAGATAAGCGGAACAAGCCTCCGCAATCATAACCTTTTCCAACAAATGTCCCATACTTAGAAAGTACACATTTATTCGATTCAAAGACTAATTTAAAACCATCTCTACATAGTAGAGAGCCGCTAACTAGATTCTTTTTGATAGAGGGGACATGCTGCACGTTCTTTAATTGCACGGTCTTTCCCGAAGTGAGCTTCAGAATGACCGTACCAGCACCAAGAACACGCGCATGCGATCCGTTCCCCATCAGCAAGGTTCCAGTCCCGCCATTCTGGTAAGAAGAAAACAAAGAAATATCAGCACACACATGAATATTAGCTCCAGTATCCATCCACCACTCAGGCGAATGACAGACTGAAAGAACAGTAGGTAAAGAATTACCATACCCCGATGTTCCTGCATCAGTCTCGCTAACAACCATGTTTGCAGACTTCTTGTCCTGCTTAAATTTGCGGTCTGGGCACTCACTTGCCCAGTGATCCTCGCTCCCGCAAACAAAGCAGTTCCCTTTGTTCTTTTTCTTCTTAAACGTGGTTGTTTGCTTAGTCTTTGGTTTGTTCTCTTGCTTGTTCTTCTTCTTCTGGTTGCGAGAAGCATTGAAGTTTTTCTTCTGCACCAAATTGGCACTAGAAGACTCAACTCCTTTCCCACGAGTGTCTTTTGCCCTCGCCTTCTCCTCAACATCAAGAGACCCAATGAGGTCAGCGACACTGAACTCTTGTCTCTTGTGTTTTAGAGAAGTGGCAAAATCCCTCCAAGAAGGTGGTAACTTGGCGATAATACCGCCAGCCACAAACTTGTCGGGTAACACGCATGGAAAATGCTCGAGTTCCTTTGCCAGTGCATGTATCTCATGAGCCTGTTCCACTACAGATCGGTTATCAACCATCTTGTAGTCATACAGCTGCTCCATGACGTACAGCTCACTACCAGCATCGGAAATACCAAACTTTTTCTCAAGTGCTTCCCACATCTCTTTGCCAGACGGCAGTAACATGTAGACGTCCACTATGTTTTCAGCGAGAACGCTAACCACAGCGCCTCGAAACAGGTTATCAGCAACCTTGAACATTTTCTCCTCCTCTGGAGTAAATTGTTCAGGAAGCCCCTGCACGACGTGGTAAACGCTCATAGCCGTCAACCACAGGACCATCTTAGCACGCCACCGCTTGTAATTTGAACCATCAAATGTATTCGGCTTAAGAGCAGCAGCAAAACCACTAACCGAAAAGTGCCTAAAATCAGGTTTTTGGATTGTTAGAAATTTAGGCAAATTACGACATAATTTAATCCAGAAATTACCAATTAAAATCATGACAAGGGTTGTGCTAGTACTATTCATTTTTAGAACACTAAACAGTGTAACTAACTCTATGAACAATACTGTAAAGATCAGGAACAAAATGTTATACCCAGAGGCGGGGCCAGTGCCAGAGGCACCGGATGCGCCGTTCTGCTCAGTTGACATAAGCAGCTATTCGATGTAGTCGATCTCAGTTGGTGCAGGACGAGGTACGCAGTGCAGTCCCTTGAACGGCCTTCTGGAAGTAGTTGTACTTGCCGTGTAATGGAATGCCGCCGGGAATTAGCCGATCACGTCGTGTATAGAAGCGAGCAGTCGTGCTGAGCACTCCCCAAAAACCTGATCGCCCGCCTATCCGTGCAGATGTCACAGCTGGACGTGGTTTTGGAGGCCTGCTCTCCCAAACGCCTGTGCGCGCAGGAGCTGGGACGGGGAAAAACTCGGAGGAGCAGCTCAACAGAGAGGAGAAGGTGTGGTTTCTGTGTCTCGCTCGAGGCTACTGTCGACTCCCAAGCTTATACGCGTGCCAAGAAGATGAAGAGACAGGAAGCGTTACCGGGACAGGGAGTAATCGCAAGTAACGGACAGTAACTCTCGCACAATTACTACTTGAAACCGACGGAATCAATTCCGGTAACTGCTCACTTAATGCCTTCATCAATCCATGCACTTAGCATTTAATATGGGCCTTAGAATTTATTTGATTTAATTGTTGAATTAAAAATGGACCAAGCTCAAATTAAATCCAACACGAGCAACGTATAATACACGCGAGGCTATATAGCCTAGCTAGTATACTGATAACTAGCTGAATTTTTCACATAATTAATTATATGACTACTTGAAAATAGAGTTGTATTTGTTACTAACCTGAACCCGTGAGTTGCTGCGGAAGAAAGTATTGCTTTTATATGTATAATATACTGGAATGAATTTTGATAAATGTGGGAATATCAATAGATTTAGTGTCTAAGAAAAATATTAGGGGCTAATTAGACGTATACTGTAGCAAAAATAAAAGATATCACCTCTATGGCATGCTGGCTCCACGTAACTTCTCATATTTTTTACGGTAGATGTATATTTTTGTACCAAAAAATAAAAGATGTCATCTCTATGGCACGTTGGCTCTACGTGACATGGTCTTTTTTTAAAGGTCCGGCAAAGCCGGCTTATACTATTTGGGTTTGTGTAAGAAGAAAGCAGAACTTTACATGCACCTTAGGTGCTAGAAAAGGAAACTAAGAAGAGATAAATGAAAAAAAAAAAGAGGACAGGCCGTGCCATAGCTCTTCAGCTCGCCACTCGGTCTCTTGTGCACAATCCCTAGTTGAAGCACTCCTCTCTATGGAATAGCGAGAAACCCGAAGTTGTACGCGACTTCGGCGAGCATGCTACCGTGCTCTAGCAACTCCGGTGAGCTCCTCTCCTCCCCAAACTCCGTCTCAATATGCTTTCCTCTTCAAGCACTCCACTCATTTGTTTGGCCTTCTATGCAGTGGTTCACTCGATGGATCACTTGAACTATGCCTTCTCCTTCATCTCCGATCAGGATGCCACCGCAGGACTTCCCCTCTCCAGTGAGCTGTACCTCGATTCCTAACACCCGTACTTCCGCATGCATGCATGCAAGCTCATGCACACCTCTTTTCGTAGCTTCTCTGTTGCCGGGCATCGTTGTTGCTACGGACCCCTTCGCTGCCGATGAGGTCTCCAACGCTAGTTCCTCCCGCTCCTTCTCATGAGCTGCCATTGTCATCGGTGAGCTCCTCTTCCTCCGTAGAGAATGTGAAATCAAAAAGAGAAACTAAAGTAATCATAGTCAAAAAGAGAACTAAAAGCAATCATAAAGAAAATCGTAGTAGTCAAACGCAAGAACAGAACTATGGCAATCGAGGTCAAAACCATTGACCACTGCTGTGTCGAAACCTTCGACCACTAACTTAGTCGAGAGCTTCGACCGCTTGTGTGGTCGTGATCTTTAACCGTTGGCCTAGTCAAGATCTTCGACCGCTTACGTAGTCGTGATCTTCGACCGCTTATGTGATCGTGATCTTTCACCACTGGCGAGGCAGTGATCTTTGACCACTATCGGGTGTCGACATCCTCGGTTGCTGTCCCGTTGAGATTTCTGACCACAGCCGGATGTTGGAATCTTCGACCACTGACGTGTCGAAACCCTCAACCACTGCCATTGTCGAACACTTTGACCACAACCATAGTCGAGATCTTCGACCACTACCGTTGTCGAAATCTTCGACCGCAGACGGACTCGTAATCTTTGACCAATGAACATAGTCGGTAGTCGAAACCTACAGTACCCGGTAGATAGTCATAAGTCGCAGAACCGGTTGATAGTCGTAAGTTACAGTTCTGATCGATAGTCGTAGGCAGTGGTCGATAGTCGTAAGCCATGGTCGATAGTCATAATCCATGGTCGATAGTCGTAAGTTATAGTTCTGGCCGATAGTCGTAGGCAGTGGTCGATAGTCATAAGCCATGGTCGATAGTTGTAATCCGTGGTCGATAGTCGTAAGTTACAGTTATAGTCAATAGTCATAATCCGTGGTCGATAGTCATACGTCGTGATCGGTAGTCATAAGCTACAGTACCCGGTCGATAGTCATACAACACTCGGTTGATGCTTGGAAGACCCACATGGATGAAGATCAGTAATATCGGTTCTATATGAATGGTACGATTAGAGTTGCAGTAACGTAGTCCAAGACCCGCATGGTCGAAGTGCCACGATCGATAGTCGGTAGTCAGGTCGACCGAGTACCATAGCGGTGTGAACGTCCGAAGTATTGAAGTAGTACTCGTAAGATCGGTAGCCGCAGCGATCGATGGCGATAATGGTCATAATATAAGATCGAAAGCTATGATGGTCGTAAGATGCAGCGATCATAGGCTTCAGTAGTCGTAGATAGAATTGAGTAGCTAGCAGCCAAAGTGTGTTAGAAGTCAAAAGGACAGCGTAGCGACCAAGGAGCTTGGGTAGTCGTAAAAAGTGCTGAGATAATTCAAACCAAGCAAAAACTCAAACGCCAATAACTTTTGCATACGAACACCAAATTTAGTGATCTTTGTTTCTAAATTTTTATAAAACAAGATCTTTTTGAATTTACAAAAACATTTGAGCTTTGTCTCTGTTTATTTGGGTCTTATTTGCTTTTTATCTAGATTGGTTAGGTAACTTCATGCCAGACAATGCCAAGAACGCATGCGAAATATTCTCTGAGCAACAATAATAAGGCAATCACCCCTTTTGACTATGTTGATCTCAGAATTTCAATTATTGCATATTGTTTGCAAAATCTGTTATGCATGCATGTATGTTCCACTAAAAACTGCTATACTGTGGGTAATGGTAGTACGACCACTCGTATGCATTAAACCTCCTTGAAAATTTGATACCCTCACTGTTGTAACTCTAGGACATGGTTTAGACAATGTATAGTGTTAAATTGGGAATACTACATTGATATATAGTCTAGATGCTTAGACAAGAACTAGTTTCTGCTCAGTTTGAAATTTCGAACAAAATCTTCATGTGGGTATGATGCTTTCAAAATGTTGGACCAGAGGGGGAACCTCTGTTACTTTGGTATCAAATAAAATGAAATACCTAATTTTTGGATGCGGGCGAGTTATATGATATACTGTCAGATGTGAGAGCGAATCTCGCATGTACATATGGAGAGATTCTCGTCCGGGTCAATTAAGAACCAAATGCCATTGAAACTCATCTAAGTCACACGGTACTACCATATGTATCATGCCAGCTATAGGATACTATGCCTTCGAGCCATGCTAAAAGCAGTCACCCAAGGGAATGTCTACACCCAACCCGTTTCAATCGGTTTCAGTTTCTGATTTTTTTTCTTTTGACTTATTTAAGTCAGAAGCCATTTAAAACACGTCGGTTTATAATTTCAGTTCATTTTGGCTTTTTTTTGTCTTTTTGATTTTTTCTCTTGTTTCTTTGTATTGCTCGTGACGATATAATAATTTTTCTTTTTTTAATTTTTAATTAAATAATTTAGAAAAAACCGACATATGTTACAATGCAATTTTGTTAATAGTTATATCAGAAGTTTAAACTCTTTGGAGCAGACCCGAAGCCGAAGGAGTGGCACTGCTTTGGAGTGCCGAATTTACCGAGAGATATCATATCTCCTCTCTATTATTGACTGACTCTTTTTTTAAAAAAAAAAGCCTCCTCCTCGTGAGGACACGTCAACAACAATTTAATGACCGCGTAATCATTTATTATCTAAATTGCAGCCATGTGATTTCCTTTGAACGAACAAACTCGCACCACCGGGGTTATTTGGCACGTGGAAGATAAATTAAGCAACAACACCTCACGCAGTTTGGCGGCTGCATAACTGCTCTCTTTCAGTTATTTTTGTAAGACGCACGTTGGTTAGCTGTTATCCCCTAATCAAGTGCTAGAAGAATCACTGCACTTATTTCCTGATGGACACCACAATAATCGACACTGTTCATGTTGTTGATGGACACCACAATACCGCGTGGTATCTCCAGGACTAAAACCTTAATCGACATCTTTTTTGTTATTGTTGTCATTGCTTTGGGTGCATGCGCTTTCGATGGTGCAACCTCCTCATCGACGTCGGCTGTCTCCTCTTCTTCGATCCAGGCCTCTTCTTTCGATTTTTAAAAACTATTTTTTAGCTTTTCTACAGTAATTATCTTTCAAACAAAGTATCTTTTTAAAACAGAGCATACAAATTGATTGTAGTACACACTGTAGCGACTTTATTTATATCGATTAAAACTGCACGCGAGATTCTATTATTCTATACTCTTTCTCATAAATAACTCAAAAGTCATAAGATATTAGCAAAAAAGATGAAAAAAACGGGCCGTCCATACCCTTACGTCTGCATTCTGGTTTCCACTCCATACCCAAACCTAACCTCAGGCTTGCCTGTCCTGAACAACCCATTCATACATAGCTTTTCACCCAAAGCTCTTATGATTCGACCAAACGTATTTAGCGTAGCTAGCCTAGCTCAGTGTACATGTACAGACGAGTCAGAACGTGCATATATATACATATACATGCATGCATGATCGATGGCTTATTCTCACATATAGAGAGAGAGAGCTAGCTGCTTGATTCGGCGCGTACGTACTACGTACGTTGGTTCGGGAGGAGCTAACCTCACGCTGATCGGAGGTAAGCGCGTAGAGGCGCTGAGGCTGCTGTGATGGTTTTGGCTTCAGCTTTTAGCTTTTAGCTTATTTTTCACTATTTATAAATTTTATCTTTTTTTGAACTTTTGGCTTTTTGTTAAGCTTTTTTGCTGGTTCTTTTTTTTCCCGTATTTGTTTGTATTATATGTAATGGGCTAACATATTTTTTATATTTTTTAATTTTTTTATATTTACTTATGCTAAATAAGCTTCTATCAGCTACAGTTTTTTCAGTCAGCTACAGTGCTTTTCAGCCATAAGCTACAAAAAAAACCCAAATGAGTGCAATATTGCAGAACTTGGTCAAGTTGAGCCCTAATATAACTACTTTCTTCTTCGTCCTCTTGCACCCAACTTGTCCTACTAGGCTACTAGTCTTACGTAGTACACGCGACGTCGACCTAGCTTGTTAGTTTCTTCGATCATGCTGCAAAAAGAAACGATGTGTTCCATACACACGCACAGTGACTATTCTAGCGATGGAGACGCCTCTCAATCTGTGATTGCTGGTTAACTTAATTGCTAACAGACAAAGTCCACGGTACTCCTGGCCGTTGACTCCTAGCTCGAACAAACGTATATACAATCTAGGCTACATAGCCCAGCTAGTATACAGGTAACTGTGTGAATTTTCCGCACAATTAATTGTACGGCTACTTGAAAATAGAGTTGTATTTGTTACTAGCCGGAACCCTGCGAGTGACGGCAGAAGAAAGTATTGCTTTTATATGCATAATATACTGGAATTAATGAATTTTGATATATGTTGGGAATATCAATAGATTTAGTGTTTAAGAAAAATATTTAGACGTATATTGTAGCAAAAATAAAAGATATCATCTACTACAAAGAGTGTCTATGTTCGAGGCTACCATGCATGCATGCATGAAAGCAATGCCTGTGTACTTCCGTTGAAAGATTCATAAGAAACAACAATCTACAAACAAGATATTGAACAATGTTCATTTATTTTGAGAATCGCATAAACAAATGGTAAGATTACAGCATTACGCACGCACATAATACAATACTACTACTACCACTATCTCTCGACGAAGATGTTGGGTTTCACAAAATATACACACACCGCTAGCGCGCATGCAGTTTCAGTGTTATACACCGCTAGCCCGGGCCTTGCACTGTTGAATGGGACGCCGAATTGCTGCAAAAGTCCCTTGAGGAACCCTCCCACCGTTAGCCCCGCGCACACCGGTATCTGGGTGACGGCGCCGCACCCGCACTGGTTGCAACAAGACCGCGCGGCTCGGCACGCGATGCAGAGCTCTACGCCGACGCACGTCAGGCACTGGTACGACCACGCCACCGTTTGCCTGGTGTTGCGGCATGCGACGCATGCGCTCGCGCGGCTTCCGTTTCCCGGCGGTGGCGGTGGCGGGCGCAGGCTGAGGCTGTGCGGGTGGTGTGTCGTGCTGATCTTCCTTGGGAGGTTGCAGCAGCGCGGGTGCGCGTGGAAGCCGTGGCAGTGGTCGGCCTTCTGGTCGCAGCTGTACACGAAGAGGCCCGACGCGTCGAAGCGCTCGGCGCAGATGCTGCACGAGAGGTCCCGGCTCCGGGCGACGGCGGCGAGGGTGAGGCTGTGGCCAAAGAAGCCGCTCATCCTTTCCTGGTATCTGTAGCAGGTTCCGTGGAGTACGAACCGGCACGGCAAGCACCAGTAGGCCACGTCGCCGAGCTCGACGTTGCGCTGGCACATCCCGCACACCGCCGGGGAGCTGTCGTTTCTGTTCACGCGCCTGAGGCGGTGCTCGGGATGGCTCAAGTGGGAGACGGAACCCCCCATGGCAAACTGATCCTCCGGATCGTGCGAATCGCGCGACCAGTAGGTACGTAGTGCGTACGTAGCAATTAAGCCAAGCTTAGTGTATCATCCATCGATCGTGCAGATGTAGGGCATATTTATATATGCGCGCGCGCGCGTACGAGGCATGCTAGCGAGACTACATATTTACGCGGCGTCGACCTACCTAGCTAGCTAGACTAGTTGACTTTTCTTCGTGCTGCTAAAGAAAACATTAAAGTAGAAATGATCATCACAGACAGTTGAAAAACATCGAGTCATCTGAGTTTATGGATCAGTAATGACATGAGATCATCACCAACAGTTTTCGAACCGTCCGTGATAAGAACTACCGCAGACGGTTATTAACTCATAACCATCTATGATAGTTGACTATCACAGATACTTTTTAGTAGAAACCGTCTTTAATATCTGATATATCACAGACAGTTTCAACTACAAACCATCTGTGATATTAAAAACCGTATGTGATTCATTAGATACCACATACGCTTTCTATTACAAATAGTCTTTGATAGGTAACTATCACATAACCGTCTTCTTTTGTATTCCTAAATCTATTTTTGTTTGTTGGCTAGCCTCAGGAAATACTAACTATGCCCTCTAAAACAAGCAGTTCAACACAACAAGTACATATATACATTCAACTCACATTCATTTCAGAAACAAAAATATCCATTTCATAAATAAATTAACTGAAATAAAATAAATTAACCATTCATGAACAAATACACATATGTACAATTAAGTTCAATCTTATCCCAATCAACTTCATTCTACATTGTGAAACTTCCCATTATTGTTTATGACATAAGACATCAAAAAGTAGCACACTGTCCTCGAATTTTTTGAAGGTCGGCCTGTTCCAACGCAGTTGTAGCGATCGACGCAACCTATCGGTAGGAAGATCAATGTCGTGCATACATATATATAAATTGATAAGTATGAAATAATTATTGCAAGATTCACAAACCTGAGGATCATCGGTCTTCGTGGAATCAAGGAGTAATTGCATGTTGTGGCAAACATAAAATCCATAGGTATTATCCAGCGGCTGCTGGTGACACTGCAAAAATAGAATTTGTTACTTTGAGTACTATGAAGTGTTATATAGGATTAATGTGTACTAACGAATACCTGAAAATCTAGTTGTGTCGTAGGTGTTGATCCCTCCCTTGGATTTTGTGTACAAAAGCAACGTACTTGGCGAACGACCTACATGACTCCAAAAAATTAGTCTTAGTCATTAGAAAGGAAGGAAAGGCTACAATAGAGTTATCTATGGAGGAAATGTGTTTATTTGTTGATTAATTGTTGGACAATTATGTAGTCGGTTTGTTCTTGTTTAGTGAATCAATGTATATTACCCTGTTCCATTTGGTAGAATTACAATTAAAATCAAATGAAACTTGTACAGCTATGTCATCATGGTCATTAAATCTAAATTCATGTTGCATATAAAATACAAATCAATAAGTATAGCCACTAGTGCAGCACTTACCCCCGGTTGTGAGGCATAAGTATGAATTCCTTGTTGCGGTGAGCTAGCAATGTCGTCATCATGTAACGCTCGATGAAGGATACATCCTCATTTATGGTATCCATGGAGACCAAGTTGGGTCGAGGAATCCCACTGGTGATTTTTGTTAATCTGGCTTCAATCACCATGTATGTGTATGGGGCATATCTGATGCAAATAGATTATTCAGTTGTAATATGCAAACGCGAACATTGGCCAATCGATCTGTCCTGAACGGCTCAAACTTGGGTAGGTGGGATGCACTGCCTTACTTAAAGCATCTCCAGCATGAGCCCTCAAAACAGAGCCCCTACTTTTAATTTGAGGGCTCCCCCTACTTTTGAGGGCCCTGTTTTCTGGGCTGCACTCCAGCAGGAGCCCTCAAAACAGGGCCCCTACTTCTTAATTCCCTCTATTTCCTCACACACTATATGCATATGTATTTGAGAATATCACATTATATAATAATTTATTTAAACTATAACTCTAAAGCACTATACTTAAAATTATGAATGAAAATACAAATATTCAAATTTAAATTCAAAGACAAAATTGGTCCGAATTTAATGATAGTCGATCACAACATAGTTCATAATATCTCTGCAAATCAAATGACATAATCATCAAACATATAGTCCGACAAACATATGGAATCAAAGCCAAACATACACTTTGCAAAACAAGTTACTAGTTCTATGTAAATAAGCATTACGGTAGCAATAACATGCATATGGTTCTTTTATCTGCCTGTCAGCCTGTAACCGCCAAACTTCACAAAAAGTTCTGGCTTCATACATGATCTTGCATTAAATCAGGTCATACAAGAAAGGTCTTGGCCATCAATTTGTAAGATAAGTAGTGAGGGCTACCAGGCAAACCATCAGCTAAACTATATTCAGATAATACTTTGTCGTATGCCTATCCTGAACATTAACTGGCTGGCTAATCAGTTCAACCATTATGAAACTAAATTAATTATAACTGCAGTGCAAAACAGTGGTATCTGGAGTTGTAGCTATCTTCTGGGTTGGTGATATAATGGAGTTGCCGCCAGTACTGGATAGTTGTAGCAGCCATCAAGCCAACAAGTGTAAAAGTATGTAAGTCGAACTAATCATGTTCAGTTGCATAGGGCTTTTCTATATCAATGTATATCATGTTCAGTTGCATAGGGCATGTTGGTTTCTGCATCATGCTATCCTAATCCCAATCTGAAATTGTCTACTACACTCCGAATCTATATCAAATTAACAACACATATACATGTCAAATTGAATCACATATGCATATCAAATTGAATGACATATACATATCCTAATCCCAATCTGAAATTAACAAATCAAGCATACATGAGGTTGTCTATTTACATCAAGCAGCATAGTTCATCATCACTTTCTGCAGTGGAAATTGGAAATTATATACATGATCTTGGAGATCAGAGGTTTTCCATATATCATACATTTCAGCAATCTCAAGCTATCCCAATCTCAATTTCAGCATCTCAAGCTATCAACCCACAAAGCACATCGGCATATATACATACAAAGCACATTTCAGCATAATCCCAATCTCCAGTCCTATAATCTGGCGGTGGCGCAACGGAGGGGGTACAGGTGACGCAACGGAGGTGAGGTGGCGCAGGAGGAGATGGTAGCGGGCGAACCTGACGTGAAGGATGTCCGGGTTGGCGGCCGGCGAAGTTGGAACCGCTGGTGGTGATCGCGGTCGAGGTCGGCGATGCGGTCGAGGCTGGCGATGCGGTCGAGGCCGGCGATGTGGTCGGCGATGCGGTCGAGGTCGGCGATGCGGTCGTGGCCGGAGGAGACCGGCGATGCGGAGGAGAGCGAGGTCGCGGAGGAGAGCGGGGAGGCGGGCGGTGCTCGGGGGCGGGGGAAAGAGGCGGGCGGCGCTCGCGGGCAGGCTGCGGGAGGGGAAGAGGCGGACGGCGCTCGCGGGCGGGCTGCGGGAGGGGAAGAGGCGGGCGGCGCTCGCGGGCTGCAGGAGGGGAAAGAGGCGGGCGGGGGAAGGAGCGGGCGCAGGAGGGGAAAAAGGCTGGAGGGGGAAGAATCAGGACCAGCGCGCGTAGGAAACCGTGATTTGAGGGCTTGGCCTAGAGCCCCCAGGAATGAGGGCTGGAGGGGGATTTGAGGGGCCCCTCAAATTTGAGGGCTCTAGTAGGGGCCCTGCTGGACCTCTGTTTTTGCCTCAAGCCCTCAAATTTGGTTTTAGGGTCTCAAGTAGGGGCCCTGCTGGAGATGCTCTTAGGGCATCCATAGTGTATATAACCCAAGGGGCCTTAAGGTAGGTCCCATCTAAACCTTAAGACCGACGCTTTAATGTATATAACCCAAGGGATCTTAAGATGGTCCCACTCGGCAGATAAAGAAAAATTGTATTTTAATGCTTGTGGCCAGGTCTTTAGCTTGAGGACCAGCCTCAAGCCTTTTTTGCTTATAGCCTGCTTAAGGTCACCCCTGTAATGTATAAGGTTGACCTTAAGGTGGCTTAAGACACTCTATTTTCATACACTACAGATGCCCTTATGCATTTTGCACTTAACCCCCCACCTTAGCGCCTCCTCTTCAGTGTTTTGCGCTGTGCCACTCCTCACCACTCCCTCTACCTCCCCCAGCACCGCCCTCCTCAGTTTTCCCCGGTGTCGCCCCCTCCTGCCTCCCCTAGTGCCCCCCCGGCTTCCCAGTGGCGAGGAAGGAACCAGCGAGGAGGGGAGTGGTGCGGAGGGGGCGGCGCAAGGCTGGCGGCTTCCTCTCCTCCATCCGCAGCTCCCCTCCCCTCTGGTAGTTGGCGCCTCCCCTCTCCGATCACGATGCTTCGACCACGACGCTTCGACCACAACTGTATGTCGACTTCACAATAGTTAACCGGGCATAAGATGTAGATGCACTGCGCCCGTGCCATGTCAGTGCAAGTTGCTCTGGTGCGGATAGCTCCCATAGACTTGGCACCAATGCAGATAGCTCCTGTGGACTTGGCATCGGTACAGGAGCCTCCAGGCAGATGTCCCTCTTGGGCCATTAGATGAATGTTCCAATGGCTTGCTCCAGAGTCATGGCCTCGTCTACAGCGTGATGATCTCAAAATTGGCATGAGCACCGTCCACATTCACTTTTGCAAAATCTGGCGCTAGAGTTACTCCGTGCACCAAGGCCCCAGCACCGAATAAATATGCCTAGCCCCAAGCAGTGCACAGGGCAACGGATGCATATCTCACTTGGAGCTTACACTTTGTAGCCAGCTACAAAACGATACAAAATTAGCTACTACAATAGGCCTATCAATGGATCCAGCATTATAGAGATAATAATTATTACTAGATGTCATCGATAGAAAATCTATGGTTGCTTTTCGAGGTAGGGTTGAACGTGCAGCTACTTCGACGGTTGGCAAGGCTGGCTAGCACGATGGCGAGGGACTGCGACGTAGGATGACGCATGGTGACAGCAGTCCTCAATGAATGAGAGGCTACAAGAATGAGCGAGTAAGCTTACACACATGCTATGGATGATGAGAAAGGGACGAAACGACAGAAATGATGGTGGCGGCCAGAAATAGAGAAGGCGTGTGGTGTCGGGATCGCATTATGGGAATGAAGAAATTGAGCAATGGGAATGCAATAATAGGGCATGGAACACGATAGGACACAAGCAGCGCGAAGTCAAACTCACCAGAGCGGCGAGAACATGGTGGCACAGAAGGGTGCATCAGCCAGAGAGGAAGACGATGACTACAATGCTGCTCTCCACAGCTTCTTCTGCAAAGGCAAGTGAGGCGGAGGTGAGTGTGATACCCAAGAAGGAAGATTACACATGTTTCAAGGGGAGGGAAGCTTACCGGCAGTAATGGCGGCTCAGAGCAAGCTCACAGATGTCGAGGATGATCCTCACATTCCCAGCAAACCACAAAGGAAGAAGCTTGGCTTTTCATAGAAATGGAACAAGGGCGAACTAGGATGTCAAGTTGAGTCCTAATATAACTACTTTCTTCTTCATCTTCTTGCACCTAACTTGATCCTACTAGTCTTACGTAGTACACGCGGCGTCGACCTAGCTTGTTAGTTTCTTCGATCATGCTGCAAAAAGAAACGATGTGTTCCATCGTAGCACACACGCACAGTGACTTTAATTCTGTGGACTCCTAGCTCGAACAATGTATATGCACGCGAGGCTACATAGCACAGCTAGTATACCGGTAACTAGCTGAATTTTTTGCACAATTAATTATACGGCTACTCGAAAATAGAGTTGTATTTGTTACTAGTCGGAACCCAGCGCGTTGCTGCAGAAGGAAGCATTTCTTTCATCTCTACTTCTTAAAAGTGTGAGTTGGTGGTCGTCGATCCTTTCTCCCTCAACTCTCTTCAACCGTTCGTTCTTCCTCGACTCTTCCAGCAATTCGATCAAATGCGCGTGGCTCCTCTCAAACTGTCACTTTCCAAACCGCTCTCCGCTACGCCCACTACTTCCCTCCGCTCTCTCTCTCTTTCTCCCAAGTTTCAACGCCCGCACCACCATCGTGTCCCCTGCAATCGACCCCGTCTTTCCTCATCTCCGTCTCCCTCTTCTCCTCCTCCCGAGCATTGCTCCTTTCCTTCTCGCCGCCCCCCTCCGCGGCCTCCACCGAGCCACTCTTAGTCGAGGCCAAGCTGCGCCAACCTATATGTGGTGCACCTATCCCGGGCACTGCTACTCGAAGTGAACATGGTCGTAGTGGCTGTGGTCTAGTGTTCGTGGTCGTAGTGGCTGTGGTCGTAACAGCCGTGGTCGAAGTCGTAGTGGCTATGTTCGAAGTTCCTAACACTTCCACGGCCTCGTCGCCGACCTCACGCTCTACATGCCCACTGTCGCCGGCAATAGCTACAGCCTCGCGCACGACACCATCCTCATGCGGGCCTCTCTAGGTACCTCTACATGAGCGAGATGGGCACAGGAGTTTTCATCGACTTCTTCGACGAGCCGCTCCGGCATCGGTGGCGGCGGCTGGGCAGTAGAGGCGGATTGAGTCAGCCATGTCCAGAGCAAGAAGAAAGAAGGAAAGAAGAGGAGGAATGAGGAAGATAAGGGCAAAATTGTCAAAAGATGAGGCAAATCATCAATTAAAACTAACTATGGAGCAAATGAGTTTTTGGCAAACAAAGAAGGGGCAAATCACCAAATCTCTCATTTTAGTTACTCAATGAGGATGGCTCTACTACATATGTACTTGAAGCACGTGCATAAATAATATCAAAAGAATAAACATACATAAACTATATTTTGATCAGCTTCTTTGTGTAAAACAAACCAAGCTACAAAAGAACGGAACGATAGCTTTATCAAACGGGTGCGAGGAAAACTGTGTGACTAATGAAAATTCAAGTAACAAATACAAAACTAACAACAAAATGCTACTCCGTTTTTTACTGCTGTCGCACCGATATCCACACCATTTAACACCTCCTGCTTAAGAGCAAGTACAATAATGCTGACTAGGTCGCCTCTAGCGAAATCCACGTCAACACAATCCTATATGCAGGGCCGTCTCAATAATTTCAAGGGCCCTTGGGCAAGCAAGACAGCAAGAGCCTAGCAATCTAATTTTTTAATATGACGATTAAAGTATATAGTACTACTAATAAGAGTTAACTTGCAGCATATGTTTAGTTCATTAAAGATAACGATAGTACAACAAAGAAAACTAAAAGAATAGTAAAATAACTATTATGATTACCTCAAATAAAACAATAATGCTTCAGTGCTTCTTAAAAAACCGTCTTCGGGCATTTCTTGATGCAAAATCTTCAAGAACAATATAGAGATTAATGTTGTCCAAAACATCCTTCTCAATGTTGCACATAGCCAAGCCATTCAATCTTTCTTGTAGCATAGTTGACCTCAAATAATTTTTCAATAGTTTCAATTTGGAGAAGCTTCTTTCGGCTGATGCTACTGTCACAGGAACAGTTAAGAGAATCCGATATGCAATAGAGACATTTAGATAGCAATCTGCAGCTTTAACAAAGTGAAGAATCTCAGGTGCTGACATCAATTCATCTGGCAAAGTTACTTGCAACACTTTCAATTCAGAGAAAAAATCATCTAAAAAAGTTTCTACAAAAGTAGTGCAACACTTTCGTGGCATACATACATACATACATATACTGATATACATACTCATGGACCAGTGGGCCCCCCCGTGGCATGGGCTCCCGGCCGTCGCACTTCCTGCCCCCCCCCCTCCTAAGACGGCCCTGCCTATATGGAAGAGAGAAAAGAGGAGAGAGAGGCAAGCTGCCCCTCATCCAAGAGGTGACCTCTAGCACATCATACGAGGAGAGAGAGGCAAGCTGCCCCTCATCCAAGAGGTGACCTCTAGCACATCATACGAGGAGAGAGAGGCAAGCTGCCCCTCATGCAAGAGGTGACCTCTGATATATTTATGCAAGTATTAAATGTTTGAGTGTTTTAGTAGAGGTAACCTGTACTCAACTTATTATATTAGCTACCTTCATCATAACTCACGTGTACTCTTTTTGCTTATTTGGCTAGTTCTAGAGGTGGCAGGCACCTCTTCTATTAAATTTGCTCTTAGCCGCTTCCTACTCTCTCCGTTTTGCACTGCTGTCGCACCGACATCCACACCTGCCGCGGACTCCTCTTGGACCTGAACCTCTGGTAACGTAGCTCCCGTTCGACCTGTTGCCTTTAGACGTCCTCCTCGGGGCTCTGCTTGGCCTGTCGTTGCCTTTCGATGTCCTTGTCGATATCCTCCCGGATGGCGTATTTGCACGCCCTCCGGAGCCACCGGAGTGCGCGCCGTGCGTGCGGGGCCCGCCTTATCCTCAAGCTGCGCGCGCTAATCTTTCAAAGCACTTGCCACCACTTGCACTGGTCTTTCCAAGTACGACTGCTCCATTACACATGCGGACAATTCTGAATGACCGGAGCTGAGTCCAACTTTTTCCGTCACTTCATCTCTTCTTTGACCTCCCTCTGGGTCATCTGCATTCACTTGGGGCCCGCGCCAATGGGACCCACTGCCCTGACCTTCCGAGCTTTGCGCATGGGGCTGGTGCCGTCGTCTGCTGCATGCGCGTGAGAACTTCCCGCGTCACTGCCTCCATCACCTAACGCATGGGCACGGAGACCGAAGCTGCTGCCTCCTGTAAGGGCGCCTTCCTGCACCGCTGCTTCCACGTCAGCAGCATGTATATTGCCATATGTGCCTTCTACTACAAGTGTGCCACGCCTTGTATGCCCATCTAAACCACTTGCGAACATACCACCTATATGTGTGCTTGCATGCAGTGCGTGCAGTCCACGCCGACCGCCTGAGATAGCGCTTGCTGCACGTTCGTGAAGTCCACTATCTTTTGCCTCCTTCAGACCGCTCTTCACACAAACCGACCTATAAATTTTCAAAGAAATCTTGTATAATTGATTCAAAGATCTCTTCACTTTCATCAACAATTCATCATTCTTGATATAGACACGCAAGAACTCATCCTGCAGCACTACCATGTACCATTTTTCTATCATCTGCCCAAGACTGAGTATGTTGTTGCACAGAATCGGTATAAAATAAATTCCAGACACCAACTTCTTATCACCGCTCTTGCATTGCAACCGCATCGTCCCTTTGCCTTTTATCTCCACCATGGAGCCATCACCGACTTTGCCCAATCTTTTCGTTGAGCACATAAAACATGGAGCGATCTCCCGTCATGTGATTGCTTGTTCCATTATCCAAGTACCACAGATCAGTGTAATCGTGGCTATCTCCCTCTGTGGAAATTCAAATAAATGTTTGAAACATAGAACCGGTCCACTTCTAATCAAAAGAGAATAAATGAAATAACATAAATAGTGGCAAGACACGGTGCCGAAAATTCGAGTGCTCCCACCCATGCATGATGCTATCACTCCACTAGCATTTTACCTGAGAATGGAAAGAGCAAGCATGAGATTTAGAAATCTCAGTAAGTACCTAACAACGGTAGCAACATGGTGAGAAAAGGACAAGCAAACACCAAGTAATTGACAGATTAAATGCAATGAAATTAAGTTACCAGAAACACTGATACTGATCAGGGATAGAGATAACGGAGATGTGGAAATAAGGTAATGGTTATTTAACAAGTTATGGCAATGGCCCTGGCGATCCCTTCCCACATACCCGGTTATACGATAATAGTCAGGCATGTCTCTGTCCTTGACTGTATAACCGCAGACAGGGTGTAATATCCTAAGTAACAAAAATGTACGGTCCCCTGTACGTTACTAGGTGGGTGATAATCTCCCCTACATGTGGGTAACCCCAGGCCAGGTAACAATTATGTTATTAACGGCTAATATGATAAGGGATTGGAATAACTAAGGATAAGTCTGAGTAAGGTTACAATAAGTGAAAGGATTGTTAAGGTTGAGAAGGAAAGGCATAAATTTCTGATATGAGACAATGGGAGATGATATTATGATGGTAGTGATCCAGGAATTACTCTAAATGGGCACTTTAACACAGCTCACACAAGGGTTGTCAATCATCTAGATCTTATTATATGATAAGTGGTTATTAGTCAAGTTAATGAGTATCATCAATAAATCAGTCGAGGCTCACAAGTAATAACGTACAAATACAAGATCATGGAAGCAAGATACATAGATAAAGCAGCCCAATGTTAAAATATTACTAGTGGTTAACCTTAAATTCGAACATACTTATACGCAACCCCATCAATGATTTAAGCACCACTTCTAATTACTAATTAAAGCATGAATCCTATAATTGAGGATTATAATAACCCAGAAGAATACAACACCAGCTAGCCTAGCACATCAAGATCTACCCAGCGACCACCAACGCCGCCACCTTCTAACCTTGCCAGCCTGCACCACTGTTGCCTGGCCACGCCCGGCCCGCGTCGTCGCTTCCCGGCTGCAGCTCGCCCATGGCGCTGCATTCCGGCCTCGCCGGCCTATGCTGTTGCCGCTTGGCCCTGCTTGGCCCACACCATCATTGGCCTATGCCTCCTTCGGTCACCACCGTGCTGTCGTCAGCCTACGCTGAGCTACCACCGCCCTACGTCACACGTGCCCATGAGCGCCGTCGTTCGCATGCCATGTGCCGCCACCCGCACGCCCTGTTCCGGTGCCCGCCTTGCACTGCTACCCGCACCGCCGCCGTGCGCCACCGGCAGCCACTAGGGCTGCCGCCTCCTTTGAGGAGAGAGAGATTAATTTGGTGAGGATAGGAGAGAGAGATTAAGTGGTGGCTGATTTGGGGGAAAAAGTTTACCCTTTTAAATAGTCCTTAATCCAGTTTAGGGCTAATTCGGGTTTGCTTAAGTGGCCCCTACTCAAAAAAACTGGGCGCTGCATGTTTACATCCATCCACAGGACGTATTTATATCTTTCGGGATGTGATTTTTGATGAAACAGTATTCCCCTTTGCTGCTGTTTCAGAAAAACTGCATCGAACATCTTCTCTGCCAACACCTTCAGCTGTTCTTCCCTCCTTACTTCCTTCCGGCTCTCCACAATCCACTCAAACCGAGCCAGAGTTGAGAATAATAAACTAGGAGATTTGACACTAACCAACCCTACAAATGCCTCTGTATTTTCAGGAACTGAGTCAGTCTCATTGCCATCTTCGTCAGCTAATACCGACCAGGCTGTTGTCGGTACTGTTGGTGGTACAGATTTTTCAGAACCCGCACAAGAAGAGCAGCGACCTTGCACCAGGTTGAGGCACAATATATGGCAACAAAAGAAATATACGGATGGCACAGTCCCGTATGATGTACAGCATAGGGCCTTCTTTGCAGTAGAACCTATGTCCCACAACGCAGCACTAAAATACCCATGCTGGCGAGAGGCAATGGACCTGGAGTTTCAAGCTCTACAGAAGAACAACACATGGTCACTTGTTCTGCGACAGCGAGGTCAGAATCTCGTTGACTGTAAATGGTTTTCAAAATCAAATACAAGTCAGATGGAACCTTGGACCGATACAAAGTCAGACTAGTTGCAAAAGGGTTTAAGCAAAGATATGGTATTGATTATGCCAATACTTTTAGTTCAGTTGTCAAACCAACTACAGTACGTATGATTCTATCCCTTGCTGTCTCGAAGGGGTGGAATCTCGGGCAAATTGATGTCCAAAACGCATTTTTACATGGTGTTCTTAAAGAAGTCTATATGAGCCAACCACCTAGATATGAGGATAGCAAATATCCGGACTATGTGTGCAAACTTCAAAAGGCCTTTTATGGTTTAAAACAGGCACCCCAAGCATGGTTTTTCAGATTGAGCTCCAAATTAGCTGAGTTTGGTTTTGTTCCATCAAAGGCAGATATGTCGCTGTTTATTCTTAGAAGACCTAAGATCACCCTGTATATGTTGGTATACGTTGACGATATAATCATTGCCAGATCTTCTGTTGTAGCTACTGATCGGCTGATCAAAAGACTAACTGAAGACTTTGCCATAAAGGATCTCGGGAGCCTGAACTATTTTCTGGGAATAAAACCAACACGGGTATGTTACTCATTCAGAAGAAGTATGTAACAGACTTACTTCGAAAGACAAATATGCTCGAGTGTAAACTGTCGCCCACACTTATGTCGAGTCCAGAGACTCTCCAAGGAGGATGGTGCAGCTCTATCAGAGTCAGACATCTTTTAGTACAGGAGCACAGTGGGAGCATTGCAATACCTGATACTTATAAGACCAGACATATCTTTTGCAGTCAATAAACTTTGTCAGTTCTTGCAAGCACCAACTGAAACCTATTGGTCTACTGTAAAACGAATTCTGAGATATATCAAACGATCTCATGCAGTCGGCCTACACATTCGTACATCATCGTCGCCTTTACTCAGTGCTTTTTCAGATTCGGACTGGGCCGGGTGTGTAGATGACAGAAGATCGACAAATGGCTTTGCTGTCTTTATTGGATCAAATCTGGTGTCCTGGAGTTCAAAGAAACAGCAGACTGTGGCATGCTCAAGCACGGAAGCCGAGTATAAGTCGCTGGCCAATGCTACATCAGAACTAATTTGGATACAGTCTTTGCTCAAGGAATTAGGAGTGTATCAACCACGACCTCCAGTGCTTTGGTGCCATAACTTGGGTGCTACATATCTCAGTGCAAACCCAATTTTTCATGCACGAACAAAGCACGTTGAAGTTGATTTTCATTTTGTAGGAGAACGGGTCACTCGGAAGATGCTTGATGTGTGGTTCATCTCTTCGGGGGATCAGGTGGCTGATGTGTTTACCAAAGCATTGGGACGCAGGCCATACGAGCGGCTTAAGCGCAATCTCAATCTGATCTCGGATTGTTGAGATTGAGAGGGGCTATTAAGATAGCGTCCCCTTATCTCTAACTTGGTTCTGAAGACAAGTTAGTACAGAAGATATGTTCGGTTACTGTAGCTCGTCCAGCCATTGTCTATCTCCTTATCTCTTAGTTTTGCTAACTGATGTAATCCCGATCAAATCAGTTCTTCGTAAATCTACACTATAAATACAGAAGCTAACCCGAGAGAGGGTTTGGCGTTAAGCCAAAACATTCCTTTTCACACACGCCTCCCGTCGCCATGTGTTGCCGCAACAATTAGCGTCGTATCTACGACGTCGTCTCCTTCCCGTCGTCTGCGGTGGCGGGAAGAGCGTGAGCTGGAGCACGTGCAGGTGCGACGACGTCGTCAGCTACTGCGGTGGCTTACGCGCTAGCTAGACGTGGACAGCACTGAGATCAAGATGCCAGTTTTTAATTTACCCATTCCTACCTTGGCATAAATTTGGCGCGTCGAGGTCCGATTGAGAACCTGCTGCAACATCTGGATCTTACGCGTCAATGGAGAACATGTCAACTCGATCGGCGCCCTAGGTAGGTTGCTGTCTGCAGTCGATCTTGCTGCATGTCAAATTAAAGAACTATACACTACTAGTACTAGTAGCAAGTAGCAACACTAGCTAGTAGTATATATATAGTACCAAGTTGCCATATATAATGGACTAGTTTTCTGGCATGGAAACGCTGTCACATTTGATACATCTTCTTATGCACAATAGTTCATAAATCTGATCAGAGCTTATAAGATACGACACAAACATACATGGTATCAAGAACGAAGGATATGAATGTCATAGAGAGAAGCAATAAGGACGAGAGAGAAAAGATTTGGTGAAACCAACTGTACATTTCTTAAGTACGATATCAAAAAAAGTACAAGGGATTGTTACTCACAACCCTCTCGAAACTTTTAAAACTCTTGGGTCCTTATCCTATACAAGAATCCAATGCTAAAGAATATCCTGTTGGAGTTTTTAGGCTTGGGCCATTCGATATTCCAATTAAATACTAGAAAATCCTAAAAGCTTACTCATGCATGGTGGAAGGTGAAAATTTTAGTATCATATTGCTAGTCTAGGTGGGAGGAGACCAATTTATATAGTGGAGTTGGTCTTACCTAGTTGAAGCAAGCAATAGAAGATTACACGTGTGCTCGCTTGTTCGCCCATTCTGTAGTCGAGCAGGCTCATGAACTACAATTCATTGTGAGGGAACTCACCCACCTTGGTTGTCAATTGCTTGACAAATTTGTGGCTGGGAGCATTATTGCCAAATTACCTCCAACCTAGAGGAATTTCACCACATCTCTGAAACACAAGAGGCAGAATATTTCTGTCGAGGATCTGGTTACTAGTCTTGATGTTGAAGAGAAGGTTCGGGCAAAGAATGTGACACCAATGGTGCAAGAGGGATAGTCTAGAGCAAAATCATGCAACAGAGTGACAAAGGGAAAAGCAAAGTTGTTTCGACCACCAATTTCAAAAGGACCAGCAACAGTAACAAGAAAGTGAACATGAAGTATATTACTTGCTTTGTTTGTGGCGAGACTGGTCATCGAGCTAAGAAATGCTGCAAACAGATGAGCAAGAAAAATCATCCAATGCAGAAGAAGTCAGCTAATGTGATTATTGGCAAGGCTGAAGCATCTGGGTATGGTAATTTACCATGTATCTTTTCGGCATGTCAATTTACTAATTGGTGGATTGACACAGGGGCAAATATTCATGTATGAGCTAGTGCATTTACATTTTCTTCTTACCAGGTCCCACGGGGTTCTTCCGTCCTAATAGGGAATGGGTCACATGCTTCTGTTCTTGGTGTTGGCACAGTAGATCTGAAGTTCACTTCAAGAAAGATCATGCGCTTGAAGAATGTACAGCATGCCCCTGCAATAAATAAGAACCTCATCAGTGGTTCCCTTCTGTGTCAAGAAGGTTTCAAGTTGGTCTTTGAGTCAAATAAAATAGCTGTGTCAAAATTTGGACTCTTTATTGAAAAAGTCTATGAATGCGGAGGCTTGTTCTATTTTCCCTTTCAGATTTTTGTAATAAGGTTGTGAACCATATTTATGACTCTATGAATGGTGGTGAGACTAATATATGGCACTCACGTTTATGGCATATAAATTTTGGTTGTATGTCTTGGCTTTTCAATTTAATTTTAATTCCAAACTTTTTCATAGTCAGAGGTTCCAAATACCAAATTGTGTACAAGCAAAGCAACCTTGAAAGCCTCACAAGGCTATGGAGGAAAGAAATTCAACAAAATTGGAACTTATACATTCAGACTTGTGTGAGATGAATGATACACTGACAAAGGGAGGGAAAAGATATTTCATGACTTTAATTGATGATGCCACTAGATACTGCTATGCGTATTTGTTGAAAACAAAGGATGAGGCATTAGACTATTTTAAAACTTATAAGGCTAAGGTTGAAAATGAATTAGATAGAAAGATTAAAAGAATTAGGTCCGATCATGGTGGAGAATATTTTTCTAATGAATTCAATTAGTTTTATGTGGAACATGGTATTATCCATGAAAGGATACCTCCCTATTCACCCCAATCCAATGGGGTTACCGAAAGAAAGAACCGCACATTGGCTGACTTGGTGAATGCCATGTTAGATATTACGGGTATGTCTAAGGCATGATAGGGGGAGGCTATGTTGACTACGTGTCATGTCTTGAATAGAGTCCCCACTAAAAATAGTGAGGTAACTCCATATGAAGATTGGAAAGGGAGAAAACCAACACTCGTATTTGCGTACTCGAGGGTGCTTGATGAAAATTAATGTTCCAATATCTAAAAAGCGCAAACTTGGACATAAAATAGTGGATTGTGTCTGCATAAGATATAATCATCATAGTACAAGCTATATGTTTCTAGTATTTTTAATCCAGGATATCTGACATGCCAATCAATATAATAATGGAATCCTGATATGCTATTTTCTTTGAAAATATATTTCCTATGAAAACTTCACATAGCTCTTCCAGTCAAGCGAATGGTTTAACTCCTGAACCTACCACTCCAATTGAGTATATTGAACACACACATGAACATGTTCATGAGGAGGATGACAATGTCGTAGCCCCTAGAAGGAGCAAGAGACAAAGGATTATAAAATCTTTTGGTATGACTCCATTGTAGTACCTGGATGAGGAAATTTACATAAATCATCCTGATGGATTTGTAGTAGCTGGACAAGAGGGTAAGGTCTGTAAGTTATTGAAATCTTCATACAGACTCAAAAAGGCACCTAACCAATGGCATGAGAAATTTGATAGAATTTTGACATCTACTGGGTTTGTGGTAAATGAAGTAGATAAATGCGTATACTACTGCTACGATGGGGGGGTAAAGGAGTAATATTATGTTTGTATATTGATGACATACTTATCTTTGGGACAAACATTGATGTGATTAACAAGATTAAGTCATTTTTATCCCAAAGTTTTGATATGAAAAATCTGGGAGAGACTGATGTTATTTTAAACATCAAGTTGATCAAGGATGAGAATGGGATTATCCTGTTGCAATCCCATATGTGGAAAAGGTCTTGATCCGTTTTGGCTATATAGAAAGCAAGCCCTCTCTAACACCCTATGATCCTAGTCTAATACTTCACAAGAATCGAAGACTAGGAAAGGATCAATTGAGGTACTCTCATATTATTGGTTCATTCATGTACTTAATTAGTGCTACTCATCTTGACATCTCTTTTCCTATAAGCAAATTGAGTCATTTTATCGCTAATCCAAGAGATGGTCATTAGCACACGCTTGAATGGGTTATGCGCTATTTGAAAGGTACAATGAGTTATGAAATTCACTAACTGGTTATCCTAGTGTACTTGAGGGATATAGTGATTCCAATTGGATTTTTTATGCTGATGAGATAAAGGCTACGAGTGGATATGTATTCACTCTAGGCGGTGATGATGTATCATGGAGGTATTGCAAATAGACCATACTAACAAGGTCAACCATGGAGATAGAACTCACAGCATTAAACACAACCACTATTGGGGCAAAATGGCTGCGAGAACTCTTGATGGATTTACCAGTGATTGAAAAACCAATTCCATGCTCTTCCCTGCTGGTAGCCGCTCCTTCTCAGACTTCTTCAACACTGGCTTCTTCTCCGTGGGCTTCGGCAGCCGCCACTGCACCGCGACTGCCCTCGCCGATGCTCTTCTCGCCCTTCCCCACTGGCAGCTGCTCCTGCATGGGATTCTTCGACAACTACCTCAATGGCAGGCAACCTCACCACTATCTCTTCGCATGGCACTCCTCATCAGCTTCTACTTCAACTTGAGCATCCTCGTCGACTTTTTCTCTAGCCTGAGCGTCCACGACACTCCCGCTCTAACTACAGAGGGATGTTAGAGTACATATTTGGCAAGATTATAAGAGATAGAATAGAATCAATTAGGATGATTTATATCCGATATGGTTCTTTTCATATCTCTAGTAACCTTCTATATCTATATTATATTGACTTGATCTCTAAGTCATATTGTACTCTATATATATACGCCCTTCGAGGCTCAAGTAATACATCCAACGATTATTCTGGCTATTATATCTACTTACAGCGATGTCTTCTAGTCGATTATAATAGATATTGTACCGATTTTAGCTGTACCAACTAAAATCGCATGTGACTATCCCCTCTTCGTAATCTCTCTCGCAAACAATCAAAATTCAAAAATCTCTACTAAGTTCAAAACTTCATTCTTTTATGTGCTCATTATAGTGGAATGATGGGATTAACATCCCAATCTGAAGACATTCTTGTAAGTGATCAAGCACCTCTACTAAGTTCATGTTAGAAGTAATCTTATTTGCCATTGCTTAGTCATATCTGAGTCCGTATACATATAGCAGGCAATATTGCGGATGCCATATTCTAATATCGGATTGACCTCCTGCCTTAGTTGAAGTAGTCACTCCAATTTTGCGTTCTTCTTTTGTTATTTGCACTTAATAATGCCTTCATTTGATCTTTAAGGGCGTGTTTGGTTCCCTTCTCAACCCAGCCTGGCTCGCACGAGCCAGCCAGGCCACCGTTGGCCAGGCTCAGTGCATGCAAGTAGGGCGTGTTTGGTTACCTGGCTCGTTGCAGCCAGGACAGAAGCAGCTGGTGTTTGGTTGCATGCATTTGCATCAGATTCAAAATAAAAAGCTGCATGAACCTTGTTTGGTTGCCTGCATACAAGCTGCATGGCTGACTAGTTTTGTTGTAGTGGTAAGATTACCACCAGCCAGTCCAAGAACATATTGTAGCATACAAGTTTGTTTGCATTGCATATTACACCGATTTGGAAAGCAAAATTAGGATCACTAAAGCCTGAACTAATATTATTGCACCCTCCACTAAAATAACAATGTCTTTCCATTTGTAACCTCCCATCTTAATTTTAGGTACTCCAGGCTCTACTAAAGCCATGTCCTTTGGTCCATGCTGTATTTTTTTTGAAGTTGTGCACCATTGAATGCCATAAAGGCTTCTTCTCTTGTCTTATATTTCCTGTAGCAAGCTCCTTTGAAGCCGATTACTTGCTCATGGCATGCCTCCCATGTGGAAAACACACCTGTTTTGCGGCCAGCATGCACTACGTACCAGGACATAGCTGCCTAAAGTGTTTGAAAACATCACAAACGCATAATTAAAAACCATCAGTGGCCGGGACATGTGCTCAATAGAAAAAAAACCATACATTAGCAAGAGCAGTAAATTATGATACAAAGTATCTCTATTAATTATTATAAAGTAAATTATGAGCAGTGATCAGAAGGAGCAATCAGCTGATGACCTTGGCGACTAATCTTATGCAGGTTTTTCTGATTCTTTCCCTTTTCCTGACCAAAGTCTCAGTCTACAAGGGCTTCAATTTCAGCTTGATGCTCTATTTGTTTTGAGAACCTGGAAACCAGTGGCTTTACCTGCAGAAAAAAAAGTGATGTAAGCCTTCAAAAAAAAGAAAAGAAAAGAGATATGGTTGGCATTGCACACCTCCTTTGCTTTTCTTTTCCTTCTACTTTCCTTCCTCTTTTCAAACAACTAACAAGCAAGGGCTGCATAATTTCATTAGAGAAGAAGAGGAATGTAAAAAGTGTTTTACAATCAGATGCTAATATGCTATCATCATCCAACGAAATGTTTTCTCACTCGTACGAGCGTGTTCAGTTAGATTCAGTAGTGTTCAATGATTACTGCATGTTGTGGCCGGGACATGTGCTCAGTAGAAAAAAAACCATACATTAGCAAGAGGCATATGCTCAGCTGGTTGAAAAAACAGAACCAAGACCAACATTGTACATGAGACATGTGCTCAGTATCAAATCATACAACGATAGTGGCACACATGCTCAAAATTAAGAAAACAACATCACTGGCTGGAGGCATATGCTCAGAATTCAAAAAACAACATCAGTGGCTTGAGGCATAGTATGCTCAGTATTAAAAAAACACAACATCAGTGGCTTGAGGCATACATGCTCAGAATTAAGAAAACAACATCACTGGCTGGAGGCATATGCTCAGAATTCAAAAAACAACATCAGTGGCTTGAGGCATATGCTCAGAATTCAAAAAACAACATCAGTGGCTTGAGGCATATGCTCAGAATCAAATCATCTAGTCATAGGCAAGCAGGCCCATGCTCAGTTTAGGTTAACAGCATCAAGGTTCAGATGAATAAGAAGGGTCTGGCTTGGCACTACATATGCCTAAGGTTGCAGAAGTAATAGTGGCACATTGAAGTCACTAACTATATGTTAGTGTCAGTAAGAAAGCAGGATCAGGTGAACTGCACAAAAGTTTGGTAAACCCACTGCATAACCCAAAAGGAGCAAATTATGCACAAAAGAAGCCACCACTAACATATAGTTAGTGACTAGCCAAGAAGGTCCTCAGCCACAGCACACGATGGGAGTCAGACATGTGCACAAATGTAGAACCCAAGGCCTTATTGTCCAGCAGATACCCATATGCAACCATCAGTGCTTCCTCACTGAAGCCTGGCACAAACATGACAGCACCATACAAGTCTGGATGAGAATCCTCAACCTTGGTAGAGCGAATAGCATCTGCAACATTATTCATTGCATCTGCCATGCCAGTGAACAAAATCATGTCCTCCTCTGAAAGTAAGGACCTCTTCCTCTTGGATCCCATACCCCCCCCCCCCCCTCTGACTTGGTTCCCTCAACTGGTTCAGTTTTGCCACTTTTGAGATCCTTAGGTGCGTCAGTCTTGAGTGAGCTCTCAGCAAAGTCAGAAGGAGAACCAAGTGGCTCATTTGACCCCATAGCATATTTGCTTGTTGCCTGACCATTGCCAAAGATGATCATCATCTGCTTGTAGTGCTGGATAGGCTTGTTCAGGAAGTCAGCATCCTTGGGGTGTGCCTGCAATGACATCAGTAAGTGTTAGCAACTAATGTTGAAATATTTAAAAAGGCTATTGTTCTATGATTACAGAATACAAACCTTGATATGGCCATTGTAGTGCTCCTCCTCAAGTACAATCATGGAGTTGTCCTCATCCCACAAAGCTCCACTAAGCTCTCTCAGTTTTGACAGTCTCATCCACCTCTGCCTCCACTTCCTTAAGTGGTTGTACACCTGGGTACCAGTCACTTCGTTGCCACTGAACTCATGTAGAGCCTTTGCAACCTGGTTCAGGTGTACTTCCTTAAATCCCTTATCAGTCCTCACACCAGTTGAAATAAGCTGGCACATGTGGCGGAGGACAAAACCAGACATGACATCAGTCCATCTCAAAGCAGGCCTCTGTGGATCAGCACCAGCGCTGGCAGCAAAGTTCCCAGCCCCAGGAACATTTCCAGCAACAGAAGAAGCACTGCCAGCGGCACCAAAGTTCCCAGCAGCAGCAGCATTGACAGCAGCCCCAAGTTCAGGTCCAGGAAAGACAAGCTCATCAGCAGCAATGATCTCCTCAGCCATATCCTAATTTCAGTGGCACACCCCACTCAGCTATATCTCACTCAAGTATAGTATAATAGGCACATCACTATAAGAAAGAAAGAAACATCACTGCACATGCCTCAAGCACATGCCTCAAGCCTCAAGTTAACCCAACTATAAGAAAGAAACATCACTGCACATGCTTCAAGCCTCAAGTTAACCCAACTATAAGAAAGAAACATCACTGCACATGCCTCAAGCCTCAAGTTAACCTAACTATAAGAAAGAAACATCACTGCACATGCCTCAAGCCTCAAGTTAACCCAACTATAAGAAAGAAACATCACTGCACATGCCTCAAGCCTCATGTGTAGTACCTTAGAAAAATATTAATCATCATTACATTTGTCCAATGCCTCATATGAAGAGTAGGTCAAACTGTTTATGGAAGCATACAAGAATGGACCAAGAAAGACAGAGAAGTTTACCAAACACAGAAAAACAAACTAAATGTGAGAGGAACCCCTATTAGCCCACATGTGATTAGCCCATTCATCCCTAGTAAGAGCCCAAGCAGCATTGTCATCCACCTGAGTATCTTGGGCCTGACTTTCAGAGTTGTTTGGCACCCAAGAAAACTCAGCTGGAACTACCTCATCAACCCCATGCCCAAGAATCCAATTATGCAGTATGCAGCAAGCAAGTACTAACTTGACTTGTGTCCTGAATGGATGGAAAGGTTTGTTATCAATGATGCGAAAACGATTCTTCAAAGCACCAAAATCCCTTTCAACAGTTACTCTCAGACTTGAGTGCCTCAAATTAAATAACTCTCTTGGGTTGGTTGGGTAGTTCCTACCACCATACTCTCTCAGATGGTATCTAGTGCCACGATAAGGAGGAAGGAATCCAGGCCGACATGCGTATCCCGCATCTACTAAGTAGAATTTGCCTACATCAAATATGGACATGCATTAGGTTCATGCCTCTGCATTTACATGTTTTATTTGTGTAACCAGTTTATTTAGTTACCTGGTTCAACCCTTAACCCATCCTCTCGGTCTAGTGCATCAGCAAGAATGGTGGCATCATGTGCTGATCCCTCCCAACCAGCCAAGACATATGTAAATTTCAAATCAAAGTCAACTGCGGCTAGCACATTTTGTGTGGGGTAGTGCTTCCTACCCCTAAATGCAGCTTGGATCTTGGCTGGGACTTTAGCATAAATATGAGTTCCATCTATTGCCCCCACACAGTCCTACATGGCACCCAACATTTCATTGTTACTTGATATGCACCCAGGCATGCAACAACATCCTATAAACTAAATGACAAGTTATTTACCTTAAAGTATGGATACCATCTTGGGCTATTGCTAATCTTAGCTGGTGTCTCATTAGATGGAGGTCTAATCATCTCTTGTCTAAGTTCACCAATAGCGTACAACACCTCTTTGAAATGGCGGTGGACTGTCTCTATAGACCTCCTCCAGTTTTGATGTATCACACTAAATCGTTGGTTATGGTCGACTATATGAAGGAACATTGCAACTTGCTCTTCTACACAACTATGTATGGTGTCTCTGAGCAAATTTCTTTCCCTAAGCAAACTGCATAGCCGGAAAAAGGGAGCCCTTATCATGCGAAGCATGTTTACACACTCTACATCATTACAGTTGTAAATCAAGTCCAGATTTTTTGGCGCTCTTCATCCATCTTGCTAATCGGCCCATAAGTGAGCTGAGGCCGTGAACAATGATGCAGTCAAACCTAGTAAAAATGAATGCATACATGGCTGTGATAAGAGCGGCAGCCCGAGCAAAAAGCAAGCGTCTCTTCTCTTGCAAATCCATCTATACAAAGAAAGGTGTTTGACAGGACTGAGTAACCACGAACTCAAGAACATCATAATTTTTTCTAAAAAATAACAGGACCACAACATATACAGAGTAAAGTGGGGACGAGAGAGGGGATGGGATGTCTCATATGCACCGAACGCGAACTTGCAGGATCCCTAGCAAAAGTGCAAGAAGAAGTACGGGAGGACAGATCTGCAACTCTACAAACACAAACAACCAAAATTTTGCATACAGATGTTAGGTTAGGTCATAGAGACCAAAAAAACACAAAGAACGCAGAACAAGTTGGATCCGTACCTAATTGGCAACTAAGAACTCAGATCTGGTGAGCCTGAGGCGAGATTGCTACAAAAGGTGAGTGATGGTGTCATCACCAAGCATTAGGGTTACGAGATCAAGAGAAGAGAGATAGGGAAGGGGAAAATCAAAACTTGCCTGTGTATGACTTAGATCCAGAGCACCTCGAAGACAACGAGACAGAGAGGGGAAGGATCAGCTCGCCATGAATCAGTAAACAAGAGCACAAAGAAGAGGAGACCGAGAGTTCGAAGGCGGGGGAGGGGGATATATACGCGGTGAGTGGCGCGAAAGGGGGAGCGAACCCTAGCGAGTTCGTGCCATCTCCCGGCGACCAGGTTTCACCCCGCGCGCGCGTCCGCGGCTGCAGCGTGAGAGCCAGGTCGGGGAGAAACGCTGGATTTCTGCGTTTCCACGGAGCCTGACCGAGGGGGGCATTTTGCACGAGTGGGGCCTGGCCGAAGCAAGGAGCCAGGCAACCAAACACAGGTACCCTGCATCCCGCCAGCCTGGTTAAGATGGGTGTAGGGAACCAAACACGCCCTAACTTCTTGAGGAACCTGTGTACAAGAAACACTATCTCCTCTCATTCTAGCAAAATGCTTCTTTAGTCTATTAATGCCAGCATTATAGAAATTCAAGCAAATATTTGCATCCAACTCGGTTTTAAACTTCCTTTTCATTTGGCATGGATAAAGCATTCTCCCAAGCAGATCTTTCCTTGAGGATGTTGACTGGCTTACAGTTGCAGATGATGCTGCTGATGAAGACATTATGCAAATGCAACCGCAAACAAAAAATTGTCGAATATTTAGTTGCATGCAGTTTATTCACTTCACTCATAGTTCAGTGGTTAGCACAACATTATTTTAGTACGTAACTCATTCACAAATTTATAAAAATAATGGGGGAGAGAACGAGTTGAAACACTTTAACTAACAATGAGCAACCAAGGACTGGAGGCGACGAAGTCAGCAGCAAACGCCAATTGGATGCGATTTGCATGCGTAGCTCTCTCCAGCGGTGGCTGTGGGTTGGACTCCTTGGTCGATTTGCAAGCCAGTGAGCAGCAGAGCACAAGGCATGGCCGCACGGTGGGTGTGGTCGCGGAGGACAAGAAGCAGCAATAGTGGAGGAGGAGATCAGAGCGCCACGACGGTGGATCCATGGTAGAAGACGAGCAACAGTCGCTGTTGAGGTCGTGCACTTACACCGTCGCACGTCGAGCACAACAGGTCAGCAGCAGAGTAGGTGGTGGCACCCAAAACAATCTCACTAGCAGTAGTTTTAGCCTAGAGTTTTTACTTGGCACTTTGCACATTGACCCAACATCTTACAACAACTTTTGAGTTTTACTTGCCTAGAATGATGAGTGTGTAGCAGGTCGATACGTAACGGGCCGCTATAATAGTCTGACAAGCACAATAGTAACCACAAAGTTCCAATCCACTGTTTTAGAGCACTACTTCATCTCAGTGAAGCTTATACTCCGCTACTGCTATTGCAAGCACTACAAACATTATTTATTACCTTAGGTATGTATGAGGCTACAACTAGTAGGGTAACCTATGTAATTACGTAGCTAGCCTTGTTGTTTCTTCTAAATTAAACCTTTAATTATACAACATTTTTTCTAACTTTTATGATAGAGACATATAAAAGTTATGTTTAAACAAATTGAATTGAATATTCATAATATTAACCATATTAATTAATTTTGAGATATTTTAATATAATTTTGAAACATTTTGATGATGGTATACTCTGTTATTTCTTTATCATTAAGGCAACACTTGAAACATAGGAATTTCATAGGAATCCTGCAGGAATTGGGAAAACTTACCGTTTTCTAAATGGGGTGCTTCGCTTTCTGATATCAGATATTAAAGTTTTATTATGCATTTTTCTTTCCAACTTGATAATAGAAACATGTGAAATTATTTTCAAACTATTAGATTAAATATTCGCAATAAAAATGACACAATTATAATTTCAAGACATGGTAATGATGACGCAAAATTCCCTCTCGGTTCACCTTACTATACTTGGGAGTGTTCAATTTCTTCACGGGCTCCCATATTTAGACCAAACAAACCATTAGATTCTTGTCATTTGGAAACATAGAAAAACAACTACACATAACATGAGATTTTTGTCATTTGGAAAGATTATAGCTCTACATAGGAAACATATCTACACATATCATGATATCTCTAGAAGCACCAAACCATCTAAATTCTATGAAGTTGCTTATGTGCTCGTATACTTGTGTTATATTTAAATGAAAAAATGAAGAAAACGGTATACCGTTTTCTTCAAATCGAACAGGATTAGCTTCCTCCCGTTGGATCCCACGCATCCAATGTCTACTCATGACTCCTCTCCCTCGCACGACCCTTCTCCCTTGCAGATCTCATAGTCGTCTCTCACAGTCGTCGAGGCTGTTAGTGTTTAATCTTGTTGATGTTAGCATTTTGCTTTGTACTGTGCACGTAGTACTCGTATGCACATCACGTTGTTGAGTTTTTTCTAGTTGCATGTTAGTGCTGCCCGTTGTGGTAGTAGTCTTTAGCAAAATAAGCGGATCAAGTAGCTAGTAGTTGCATGAAGGCTAGAATTGGTCTACCGATTCTAAAGGTGCACGTTCTGTGTTGTGGCGCAAGAACTGGTCAGGGTTGTTATGGCCAGTGGTGTGCGTATGCATGTACTGATGAGCTTATTTAAATTCAGATAGTGCCAGAGAATAAACAAGTTGAATAGGAACAAAACAACACAAATCGAGTTGTGTCTCTGATGTTCCCTGTGTTTCATCTTCATAGAGCTTAGTAGTACAAGAGAATATAGGTTCTCTCCGTTGTACTCCAGTTTAGCTCCAGAGTGTTCTCTCGTGTTAGTTGCGTCCACGGGATAGCGTTGAGTGCTCAAACCCAACATTTGGTATCAGAGCAGGGCAATGACAGGAAGTACCAGCAGCCGCGAGATAGTGGCATCCAAGGCGTCCGTGCCGTTCCAGTACCCGTTGTTGACGAGTACAAACTACGCAGCATGGAAGACGAAGATGAGGGTGCACATGATCGCGCAAGGTGTATGGGACGCCGTGGAGGGCGACAACGACATCGACGAGAGCCATGATAAGATGGCATTGTCGGCCATCTACCAAGGCGTCTCTGAGGAGACACTCCTCATGATCATGGAGATGGATACGGCAAAGGAGGCATGGGAGGCGATCAAGTCCATGCACATGGGTGCGGATCGTGTGCAAAGGGCAAAAGTCCAGACGTTGAAAAGGGAGCTCGAGAAGCTGAGCATGAAGGAGAAGGAAAGCGTTGATGAGTTTGCTGCACGGCTGACAACCATTGTTAGCCAGATGAGGATTCTTGGTGAGAAGAAAGAGGAACAGGAAGTCGTGGAGAAGATCCTTCGTGCCGTCTCACGGAAGTTCTTGCCAATTGCCACCACCATCGAACAATTCGGCAACATGAAGAAGATGACGACACAGGAGGTATTTGGCCGACTGAAAGCTTTTGAGGAGCGTCTGAAGGCCTATGAAGATGATGAGAATCAGGAGGAGCATTTGCTGCTCACCCAGGCTCAGTGGAGGGGTAAGGAGAAGGACGGGCTCAAGCGTGGCAAGTTTGACAAGGCTAAGGTGAGGTGTTATGGGTGCGGCGAGTACGGTCATTTTTCCTGGGAGTGCGCCAAACTGAAGGAGGAGAAGGAGCAAGCGCTGCTTGTCGAGGCGGACGCTGACGACGAACCAGCCCTGCTTTAGTGCAACAAGATTAGGGGAGAATGTTAGTGTTTAATCTTGTTGATGTTAGCATTTTGCTTTGTACTGTGCACGTAGTACTCGTATGCACATCACGTTGTTGAGTTTTTTCTAGTTGCATGTTAGTGCTGCCCGTTGTGGTAGTAGTCTTTAGCAAAATAAGCGGATCAAGTAGCTAGTAGTTGCATGAAGGCTAGAATTGGTCTACCGATTCTAAAGGTGCACGTTCTGTGTTGTGGCGCAAGAACTGGTCAGGGTTGTTATGGCCAGTGGTGTGCGTATGCATGTACTGATGAGCTTATTTAAATTCAGATAGTGCCAGAGAATAAACAAGTTGAATAGGAACAAAACAACACAAATCGAGTTGTGTCTCTGATGTTCCCTGTGTTTCATCTTCATAGAGCTTAGTAGTACAAGAGAATATAGGTTCTCTCCGTTGTACTCCAGTTTAGCTCCAGAGTGTTCTCTCGTGTTAGTTGCGTCCACGGGATAGCGTTGAGTGCTCAAACCCAACAGAGGCCACTGCCGCAGATCCATTGTCTCTGGCCACGACGCCGTCGCATCTCACCATCCCCGACCGCGGTACTATCGGATCCGGTCTTCCTCAACCAAGGGCAAAGTCAACTGGCTGGCTGAGCTTGGTGACGGCGGCGATTTCAGGCAGCGGCGCCGAGGTGTTGCACAAGTGCATACTCCCAGGAGAGAGGAAGTAGGGGAGAAAGAAGGCAGAGGTGTTGTAGGTGGTGGTGTTGAGGCAAAGGGGAGTAGTTGGTGAGAAGAGGAAGGAGAGAATCAGCGCCATGGGAGAAAGAAGTAGAAGGGAGAAGAAAGAGCAGTGCACGGGAGGAAGGACAAAGAAGGAAAGGGAATGAAGGGAAAAGAAAAGGAAGAGAAGAGAAGAGAAGAATCAAAGTGATGTATGTGCCAATCTTCCTTGCATGTATGAGCCAATGAGTGATGTTTCTTTGCTTAAAACTTGAATTGAATTTTTTGAAACTTGTTTGAAACCTTCTTTGAAACTTGCTTTGTATCTTCAAATTTGGTTCAAAACTTGATTTTGAGACCTTGAAACTTAAAATTTTCTTTGAAACCTTTGTGAAACTTGTAGTTTTTTATGAACTTCATAAAAAAAAAAGCTCAAACCTCATGAAACGCGTTGAAATCTACTTGAAACATAAAACTCAAAACCTAGAACCTTATGAAACTTTTCATGAAATGCGTTGAAACATACTTTTAAAACTTTAAACTTGAAACATGAAACTTTCCTATGAAAATAAAACCTCGTGAAGCCCCATGCAACTGGGTACCATCAGAAACAGTATAGCATGGACTAATAGCTCCTTGATATAAAGCTGCTAGTCCATGCTATACTATTGGAATGAATTTCCAACAGTGCATCAGCTTCATTGGGTTTCATACTTTGATGGAGGTTTAAGTTGCACAAAGTTTCATGAAGGCTTCATGTTTCGGGTTTTAAGTTTCAAGTAGGTTTCAACGCATTTCACAAGAAGTTTCAAAAAGGTTCAGGTTTCAAGTTTGATGATTAAGCAGGTTTCAACTCATTTTGTGAAAGTTTCAAAATGGTTTTTGCACTTTTCATGAAATTTCAGAAAGGTTTCAAGTAAATTTGATTGAAATTTGCAAATTTTACAATATCTTAAAGAAAATTTGAAGTTTTAGGCAATGGTTCGTGGGGGATATAGCCTAGTTTCATGGGAAAACTTCAGGTTGGCAAAATCAGCAAAGTTTTCAGTCTCAAAGGAGTTTTAGACGAGTTTCATACCAAAGATCCAAGTTTCATAAGAGTTTCACATCGAAAATTCATGTTTTAGAAGAGTTCCACATCAAAACTTGAAGTTTCAAGCAGATTTCAGACACAAAAACTCGCAAACTCCAAGCTTCATATTAGTTCCAAAAAGGTTCCAAAAGGCATCTTCACTGTAGCTCACAGGAGGCAATGAAAGCTAGTAGGTGGTGACTGGCTCACGTACGACCGCTCTCGCTCTCCTCCTCGGCGTCATGCACGCTGCTTGCCCGCTGCCACCTTGGCCGGAATTGACTGATCGAACTACAAATCAATCGTTTCGTCCTTTTGGATCTCATCAATGTTGATAATGTGCTTGCTGCTGGCTTAAAGCCAATCTGTGGTGGTCATTCAATGCCTTTATGCTCACACAGTTCATCTACTACTACAAATGACCATAGCAGAGATCACGTCTGACAAGAGCCTCTCGAGTAAATTTGCCAGTTATTATTGTGCTACCAAAGCAAAATGGTGGTGATCGGTTCGGCTAAAAGCCTCATGGCTTATGGCTGAAAACACTGTAGCTGACAGAGGCTTATTTACCATAATTAAATTTTAAAAAAATTTAAAAATAGAAAAAACATATTAACCCATCACGTATAATGTAAACAAATATGAGGGAAAAAAAGAACCGGTAAAAAAACTCAAAAAAAGCCAAAAGTTCAGAAAAAGACGAAATTTATGAATAGTACAAAAATAAGCTGAAGTCAGAAGCTGAAGCCATATTGATCAGGGCAATACGTGCTTTTCAACAAGCTAATGTTTCATATTTAATAAATCACAACGGCACACCTCCATATGTACAACCATCTTCCATCACAACTAAGGGCAGCTCCCTCAGATTGAAAGACGATGAGAAATGAGAATAAAGAGAAGCAACTCAGATATACAAACTTACTATATGCACCATCTGCAAACATAACCAGAACGTTTGCGAGATGAATAAATAAGGCCGACTTACGCTAAAAGAATAGAGAAAAAAGGGAGAGAAAAACATGCAGGCACATCGTGTTGCAGAAGCTCCAGAAGAATATATAGGTTGCATTCATGCCACAAACTTGACTATCAACATGACAAACTTGGGACTATGAGAGCCTGGAGCCGTGTTAGTCGATCGGCCGCACCACAACTTGATCTGTGTTTTACTAGGCCACATACATACTCTTGAAGGATTATCTACCGTGGTCCTCTAACAAAACAAGAATCTCTTCGTCGCTTGTTCCACCGCTGATTGCATACTGTAATGCTGTTCTACCATCTCGGTCGGTGGATTGTGAGTTAGCCCCCCTGCATAGAAACGGAGTGGAAAAAAATGGTGAGACATGTATATATTTGCGCTTTTGCAGAGCTGCTATTTTCTCCACAAAGAAAAAAATTGGTGCAAACTCAGTTCCGAGTTCCCCCGAACTATATTCCGGCCGTCACCGAGAAACCAGGTGGCTTTCCCGCCCATGTTAACAAAACAAAAATATGGAGCAAGGTGAAATGCTTGAGTCATAGGCACTTCCATACCTGGAGAGCAGAAGCTTAGCATGCAGATGTCTTCCTTTCAAAATACAGTGATGAAGGGGTGTCCGACCTCTTGAATCAGTCACATTTACATTAGCACCGTACTGCAGAAGTAATTCAACCATCCCGACATCTGCAACACGGCATGCAAGATGAAGCAAGGAGAAACCTTCGTATCCATCCTCCAAGTCATCTCTACGTGAACTTGTGCTGGCGGGAGAGAGGGGCTCTCGAGGAGAAACCTTGTCATGTGAACTGCAATCGAAAAATCTAGGGCTTCCATCAGATGATGAGGCTGTTTGCTCTTGCAGAAGTGCTTTTCCAAGAGTCAAACACGAACTAGAAGGCATCTGTCCATAAATTAAATTCACATTGGCTTGTGATCCCACGATAAGACTGTATGCAGCTTTCTTGTCATTTGCAGTTACACTATCCCACATCTGCTGAGCAAGCTGAATCTCATTGATGCTATACTTTCGCACAAAATCCTTGTCAGCATACTGGAACATTTACACCATAAAAAACTCAATATACTACATTAGGATATATGAAATTGAAGGATATCTATAAGCTCTTGGCTTCAAATAGGGATATAAAATACATGCTAAACCACATAACAATATATAGATTCTGGTTCATGCATTGTAATTTTCAGTTAGTTTCATGGGCATCTTGAACTTAATATCAAAGATAATGAACTGATAGTGTCTAAAGAAACTTATTCGCGGATTTGCAGTTTATGAAACTACAGGGTTACTGCCCAATCATATATGAATCAATATGCCCAGAAAAATACTGATGAGTATGCAAATGACAAAACCTTGCAGGATGAGAAATTTGTTCCTTATCCATTATCATTATATACTAGTCTACAAGGATAGCATCATGGAAAACAACTTAGGTAGTTCACATGTAGCACATGTAATATAGAAAATGTAATATAGAAAGAACTTTATGAAGTGAGTTTACAGAACAAGCAAAAAGATCCTTATCCATTATCATCATATACTATTCTACAAGGATAGCATCGTGGAAAACAACTTAGGTAGTTCACATATAGCACATGTAATACAGAAAGAACTTCATGAAGTGAGTTTACAGAACAAGCAAAAAGAGATGCAGTATATAGGCCACGGAAACTAAATAAAACCACTTGAAGCAAATTTGTAAATGGTTCCAACCCACAGGCAATTTTAAGAACTAAAGTTGTACGGGTATGTTATCTCTACACTAGCCTAAGTTAGCCTCAGCTTTAACATCCATCATTTTCTCGGTGAGTTTTTGAATCCACTTTATAAAGATCATGGAGTAGAATCTCTCTCAAGCGCATTGTCAAGAACCTTAGTTCATAACGAGGTAAACACCGTAGAAGAGAGATCGACAGCGGCGGTTAAAAGTAGAACGGCGCTTCGAGGAGAGGGCGCCTACCGAGGTAGTAAGTGTTAGATATGTATTATAGATAGTTGTGTATTTACCCTATTGTGTAAAAGATTTCATGTATATATGTCATACTTGTACGTGTATATACTGGCATATTGGCCTCATGATGAATACAAACCCTATTTATAACATGTTATCAGAGCATATCTAGGTTTTCAAGTCATCGCTGGTTCATTTCTCTAGCCATCGCCACCTGAGGGTTCTTCTCCGTCGTGCTTGTTGTTGACTCCTGCCATCTGCTCAAGCTTCTTCCACCGCCGCCGCCACTCAGGCTTCTTCCACCGGCGTCCACCTCCTGGCCAACATCTTCCCTTCCGGATCGATCGGATACAGGCTTCTTTCATCGCCGCCACCGTGAGGTCTTCTGCTGACGCCGACCGCTCGAGCTTCTTCACCGCTGCTGTCATGAGGTATTCTCCTATCTAGATCGATCGGATCCAGGCTTCTTTCACCGCTGCCGCTTGGACTTCTTCATCATCGCCGTCATGAGGTCTTTCGCCAACGCCGACCGCTCGGGACCATCTTCACCTTCCTTCGTTTGGGTGTCTTGACCGACTCCTAGTCTTTCGGTCGTCCTTGTTAACCGATCGAAGAAAAGGCAAATAAGGGGGGAAAAGGGAAGAAAGGAGAAAAAAGAAAATTATCGTCCTTTTTAGGCACCGTTTCTGTTCCTCGTTGCCCGGTGATCTTCGATGGTCTCGATTATCAAGACTGGTTTCAGCACATGCGTGGTCAGCGCCTGTGGAAGTTTCTTACTGGCGAGTTGCCTTGTCCGCCTCGCCCTGCTTCTTCACCGCTACCATTGTGAGGTATTCTCTGCCAACTGCTGACCTCAACACCCAAGACCGCCGCCGCCCGCTCCGGCTGCCATTGGGTCAGCCGTCGTCTCTGCCCGAGACCATCTTCGCCTTCCTTCTGTCATTTGGGTGTCTTGACCAACTCCTAGTCTTTCGGTCGTCCTTGTTAACCGACCGAAGAAAAGATAAGGCAAATCAGGGGAAAAAGGGGGGGAAAGGAGAAAAAAGAAAATTATCGTTGTTTTCAGGCACCGTTTCTGTTCCTCGCTGCCCAGTGATCTTCAATGGTATCAATTATCAAGACTGGTTTTAGCACATGCGCCTCCACATGCGTGGTCGGCGCCTGTGGAAGTTTCTTACTGACGAGTTGCCTTGTTCGCCTCGCCCTGCTCCACCTACGGAGCATGTACTCCCGAAGGATGCTTACGAAGACGCTTATACAAAAGCATTTGAGGCTTTTGAGGATGCCATAGAGATTTTCCAGACTCAATATGTTGCCTACAAGACATAGACCGATGAGGATACTCGTGCTTCTGCTATTTTGGTTGCTAGCATGGAGGTGCATCTCAATGGTGATGTGCTTAGCTTGGCTTCCGCACAGGCGATATCGACGCATCTATGCAACTGCTACGAGCCATCTGGTGATTCCTTGTACCTTACTGTTGTGTGTCAAGAGCAGTCGCTGTAGCAGAGGGATGCCACTGTGGACAAGTTCTATGCTCAGTTGTCCGCGGGTCTTTTGGGCCAGATGTTTGCCGCACCTGTCGGTTCTGTCAGCGTCAACAGTCTCACTTGAGCTTCGCCGCATCTACGACTTCTTGACACGTCTCCAAGCTGAGTTTGAGCAAACTAGTGCTCAATTGCTGACTCGCCACCCTCGTGTGACTTTATTGGAGGCCCTTGCAGCTGTTCGTACTGAGGAGATTCGTCTATGTGGTGCGAGTATGCTGTCGTCACTGTTGTTTCCTTCGGTTTTGGCAGCTCCTCCAGCTTCTACTCTCTTGTTGCCACCACCACCGCCTCCGCATCTGCTACATCTCCCACCGCATCTTTTGCTCAGTGGCATCGTCGTTTATAACATCTTTGTGGACTGCATCTGTGTTCATTAGTTCACCGTGGTCTTTTAGGGTCTATATCTGGTTATGCTTCTCTAAATTGTCAGGGTTGTAAGCTTGGCAAACAGTTTTAACTCTCCTATCCTTCCAGTGAGTCAATGTCTCAACGTCCTTTTAATCTTGTTCATTATGATGTATGGGGTCCAACTCCTTTTGTTTTGAAAGGTCATCAATATTATATAATTTTTATTGATGATTTTTCCCAGCATACATGGATATACTTTATGTTATCTCGTAGTGAGATTATATTCATCTACAAACCTTTTGCCACCAAGGTCCTACTCAGTTGACTCCTATTCGTGTTTTTCGTGTTGATTCAGCTGGGGAGTACTTGTTGAGAGTCCTTCATGGTTTTGTTGCTGAGCAGGGCACTCTTTTAGTTTTCTTATCCCGGTGCTCATGCCCAAAATGGTGTGGCTGAACGAAAGCATTGTTATCTTCTTGAGACAGCTCATGCTCTCATGCTTGCTTCTACTGTTCCACCACAATTCTAAGTTGAGTCTGTTTCTATTGCCACTTTTCTGATCAATATTCAGCACTCTTCTGCTCTTCAAGGTGGGATCCCAATTAAGAATTTCTGTTAAAAGACACCTAACTATTCCAGTCTTCGCATGTTTAGGGGGGGTGTGTGCTTTGTTCTTGCACCTCATGAGCGCACCAAGCTGGCCGCTTAGTCTGTGGAGTGCGTTTTTCTGGGCTATAGCGCTGAGCACAAGAGATGTCGTTGGGATCCTGTTGGCCGATGGATGCGGATTTCTCGGTATGTTACTTTTGAGGAGTCTCATCCTTTCTATCCTCGTCCTTCTCCTTCCTCCACTTCAGCATATTTTGTCAAGCTACTTTCTTTCCTGACTTTTCCTTCCACCGCTATAGTCACCACTCCACCACAGCCTTTGATCTCTTCGGTGCCTCCTACACAGTCAGCGCCTTTTTCGCCATGGGCACCCTCTCCAGAGGTTCCTCCTGACCTTGTTCCTTCTTATCCTCTCTACTATACTCGTCGTCCGTGAGTTGAGAATTCTTCTAATGTGCCCTCTCCTTCTGATGGGTCATCCTCTTCGGCCTCTCCTCGATATACTATTCGTGATCGCCAGTCTATTTGGCCTCCTGAGCGTTTTGGCTTTGCTGTCGTTGCTCTTGTCGAAACGACTTCTTATCGTGATGCTGTTGTTCATCAGGAATGGCAACATGCGATGGTAGAGGAGATCGCTGCCCTACGTACTAGCACGTGGGATCTTGTTACTCTTCCTATGCGTGTTATTCCGATCATGTTCAAGTGGGTCTATAAGGTTAAGACCCACTCTGATGGTTTTTTAAGTGCTACAAGGTTCATCTTGTGGTACATGGTTTTCAGCAAGAGCATGGTCGTGATTATGATGAGACTTTTGCTCATGTGGCTCACATGACCACAGTTCGCACTCTTCTAATTGTGGCGTCTGTTCGGACATGGTCCATCTCTCAGCTTGATGTCAAGAATACATTTTCTCAATGGTGAGCTGCGTGAGGAGGTTTATATGCAGCCACCACCAGGGTATTTTGTTCCTGAGGGTATGGTTTGTCGCCTTCGTCGATCTCTCTATTGCCACAAGCAAGCTCCTCGTGCCTGGTTTGATCATCTCTTCTGTTGTCACTGCAGCTAGTTTCTCTGCCAGTGCTCATGATCTTGCCCTCTTTATTCACACTTCCCTCGTGGTCGGACGCATCTCCTTTTGTATGTTGATGATATGATCATTACTGGAGATGATTCTCAATATATCACTTGTCAAAAAGTGTCTTAGTGAGCAATTTCTCATATCCGATCTAGGTCCTCTTCGCTACTTTTTTGGGATTGAGGTTATTTCTGCTCATGATGGTTTGTCTTAAGAAAAGTATGCCCAGGATCTTCTTGATCGTACCTTTTTTATCAGCGTACAACTAAGACTCCCATAGAGCTTAATGTTCATCTTCGTCCCACTAAAGGTGAGCCTCTTACTGATCCTACTTGCCATCGTCATCTTATTAAGAGCCTTGTTTATCTTGTTGTCACTCGTCCTGATATTTCATACCTTGTGCCATATCTTGAGTCGGTTTGTTTCTGCTACGACTCAGCTCCACTATAGTCATCTTCTTCATGTTCTACGATACCTTCATGGAACTATCTCTTGTCACCTCTTTTTCTCTCACTCCAGCTCTTTATAGCTCCAGGCATATTCTGATGCCACCTGGGCTAGTGTTCACTCTGATCGCCGATCTCTCTCTGCCTATTGTGTTTTTCTTAGTAGTTATCTCATTGCTTGGAAGACTAAGAAGCAGACATCGGTTTCTCGTTCAAGTGATGAGGCTGAGTTGTGAGCTATGGCTTTGTTGACTGCGGAGGTTAGTTAGCTACGGTGGTTACTTGAGGATTTTGATTTTTCTGTTTCTCCACCGACTCTTTTCTCTGACAGTACAAGTGTTATTAGCATTGCTAAAGATCCGATGAAGCATGAGCTTACAAAGCATATTGGTGTTGATACTTCCTATATGCGAACACGGGTGCAGGATCAGGTTGTTGCTCTTCAGTATGTGCCTTCCGAGCTTCAGTTGGCAGACTTTTTCATAAAGGCACAGACCAAAGCCTAGCATAGCTTCTATCTCTCTAAATTTCATGTTATTGATCCACCATAAGTTTGAGGGGGTGTTAGATACGTATTGTAAATAGTTGTGTATTTGCCCTATTGTGTAAAGGGTTTCCTTCATATATGCCATACATATACATGTATATATACTAGTCCATTGGCCTCATGATAAATACAAGCTCTATTCATAACAATAAGGATCTAGATTCCCTAGCCGTCCCTAGATCGAGTCATCGATCCCGCACTGTTCTCAACATTCCCTTTCTTCTCTCTCATTCCCAGCCTTCACCACAAGCGCCGGCATCTCCTCTCTCAGTCTCTTTCTTTTCCACCACAGGCGCCGGCAGCCACTCCGCTCCACCTCTCCCCTGTTGCTCCACCAACCGGCCACAATCTCTTCCATGGCGCGCTACCACAAGACCGACTCCCTCTGCGCCGCCTTCCCCAATCGCGCCGCCACGGCTCGCCACCGGCGGCCAGAGACGGCGGCGCGGGCGCGGCGGACACCTTAGTCACGCACGGCAAGGCGGGGGCGATGCCTTGCCACCCCGGACCGCCTTACCGCTTAAGCATCGCCTTAATAACCCTGGAGGATGCAACTGTACAAAACAACTAATTTTTAAAAAACATATATGCCAAGGGTTTGAATCAACAGAGGATTGCAGATCAGAGATCCACAAAGTTCTAGCTGGCAGCAAATACTCAAGGACGATGGTTGTGATTAGACTGAGAAGTGCCCCGAGTAATAAACTAGCATGAATCATGTTTATTCAAGCATTTTTTTTAATGGAGATCCTTGGAGACCACTTGTTTCTCAACATTTATTAGCTAATGGGAAAAATACAGAGAAGCAATTGCAAAAAGTTAAGTAGCAAGCACCTTGGCATGAATAAACTTCTCTTTGGCAGAGAAAGGATCAGAGTATTTAGGCTTGCTGACAGTGAGGTATTGTGCTGTATCTAATCCATCAGCACTGCAAAACAATGAAGTTGCAAGTTAATTTACTGGAAAGCAATAAAAAAGACAGTAAAGATTTTGCAAAGAAATTCAAAACAGTGGTAATATTACCTTATATTATTACCAGAATCACCATTGCTTAATGAAGTTAACATTTCTTCCCAAATATTGTTGACAAACATGTTGCCTAATGATTGAAAGAGATTGATCACAGATGGCTCCCAGACTCTGACATCCAGTGTCAGAGATCTTACCTGCCAATATGATGTATGTATTTAAGTTATGGTCAGTTTGTTAGTAATAAGTGACGCTACTGATAGCATAAACAGCAAATTGCTAAGGATGCAACCAAACTTGACTCCAATTTATCCATGGAAATAGGCAGAGTGCAGATGCTTGTAGAAATCTAGGCGGTGATGTATGCACATAAATGGATGCCCATGAAGGGGGAAAATTTACGTCTAACATCTTCAAGGAAAATGAATGTACCCTAAGGCTGAGTCTCAGGCTCTCAGCGAGTCTCCTTGAAAGGATGATGCAGGCAAGGCATTGTATCAATGCTTCAAATCGTGGTCACCGCAGCATTGCCCAAAAAAGCTATGACAGATCATGGAAGCTATCTTATGATATGGTTATATTCTTTTTAGAAAAAGACTCTATTACATGTATTATCACATAAAATACTGCAAAACTACATCCAAAATTCCAAATCGGAATGGTAAGCTGCAACCTATGTTGTCATGGCGTCGCCTAGACGTCCGGCAGCCGGAGGCTGACACTGAGACCGTTCACCCAAGCCTGGAACTTAGGCGAGCGCATAGGATCGTTGGGCCGTGTTACACGTAGAATCAAAATAGCAGCTTTTGCTTGTTACTTACATTAAGGATTTGAGAAGACAATGACTCCAATAGTTGAGATGTCAATATATAGATAACCACATGGGCCATATGGGCCTATAGTATATGGGCCTTGATATACTTAACACCCAGTATATCATTGTTAACATTATTTGTTCATGCTACTAAATATTCGAGTTGTGAAAGTTTTCAAAAGAAATGTTGATTCTGCTGCTGAATTGTTGGATGGTCAGTAAAATAGCATACCTAGTGACATTGATCTACCATGGTTGCGGTTTGTCGGTGTTCAGTACTTCAATATTACTCGCATTAATTTGTGAAGATAGAATGCTATTGTACATCACTGACTTAGGATATTATTGAAGTGTTAAAACCTTAAGGGTATGTTGTGTACTAATGTTAGTTACCTTAGTTGTTATTTGGAGAATTTGTGATATGCTTATTTAATTACCTGCCAAATGAGGTATTATATGAGGTATATTTATTTAATTCTCAGCCATATAAGGTATTATTTGTTATTTTTATTACCGCCGTGTAAGTCTCGCCATGATGGGTGCCTAGGCACCTAGGCGTCCAGGCGCCCCATCCTCACCACGATTTGCCGGAGCGCCGTGACAACCTTGGCTACAACATTTACTAAATCAAATTTGGATATGAATTATTCAGCATCGCAGTTAATCCATATAATTTTGAAATAGCTATAGGGAAATGGCATGACTAAAGGCTTTATAGATTCCAAGTGTTTGGAAAATCACATAACTAAAGGCTTTATAGATTCCAAGTGTTTGGAGTTAATTGCTTTGGACTTTTAGAGTCTTTTATTGTTTTAACCATCTTATTGGGCCAAAAGTGCAATCATGGCCCAGCACCAAATAGCAAAAGTGTAACGGTTGTAGCTGTAAGAGCATGTGCCCGAACCCCAAAGCAGTGAGATCATGCACAGGCCGGAATGCTGTTCTAGACTAAAAAGTTCTAAATGCAGATGCAGCAACAAATCTATGTGCAATGCCCCATCAAGAGACAGGGGCCTTCTTTTAAGCATGAATTACAGATAAATTTTCTTAATTACCTTTGATATATGCACTCCAAGATTTCTGTGCACCCCAGAACACTCTATGCACAGAAGAGCACCAAGGTTCAATGATGCCCAATCAGGTTCTGAAGCACCACAATCAGCACAAATATTATTGCCATCAACTCTTCTAAGCAAGTCAATTGGTTTTTCGGGTTTGATGCTGGTCCTGTGATGCTGTGTGCCTCTGACATCATGTTGCCCATTTCCAGTGTTCTTTTCCAGTGTTAAATCTTCATTTATGGAAGGTTCAAGTTCCACTGAACTAGTAAAGGAGCTACTCTCACTGGCACTCCGATCATGGCCACTGCTTTTAGGGCTTAACAGAAGACACTGAAACAGAACATCACCATTTTTGTAAATCGAATTCAAATATTTGGTCTCATAAAAATTAAATTCAAATACATAAATGATCCAACCGGAATTATCCACTAGACCATAACTAACCTGTTCTGGCGATTGTGAGCTCAGCAAAGAGGCAATGACACCAGTAATCTTTTCAATCCAGTCCATCTGATCTATAGCACTCTCTGCCTGTATAAATACCAGATGGTGTCAATAAAGCAGGAAACTCTGAATTATATTCAACATGAGGACAATATTGCCTGCAATCTTGTGCTTCTACCTGTAATGTGTAGATCTTCATGGGTGAAATAATTCTGAAGCAGAACCTCAGATCTGATTGTTCTGCATCAACTTTAATGGTTGATGTCAGCAAATTTACAGTATGCCGTGGAACAGATTTCTCGTCATGTACAATACCATGGTAATGATAAGAGAATAATCTGCTCAGCAACCCAGAACCGTGCTCAGGGGGGTTGTTGGTTCTTTGGTTGGAACAACCACCCTAGAAGATCAAAAATGAAAGATTGAGGGAAGGATACAAACTGAAGTATCATACATGATACATGTATGAACAAGATCATGCCAGTTGTACGAGTATTTCAATGGAAATAATTATAAGGGGGACCTACAGGTGGCCTATTAATTTGCTTGCGATAATAGTACAACATTCCTCGACTATCAAGGACAAAGAACCTTCTTTTCCAGTCGCCTCTCAAGTTTGAAGATCTCTTTGAGAGATAACCTTGACGAATGGTCTCAACCTGAAATAGTACATCATAATATAAACTTTATTCTTGTAATTATAGGACCTGCATGCTGCAAAAAGCTTCAATTTCCAGTCAATCAGAAAGTGCTACCTTGCCATTTGAGGCTGACTGCATCACTGCCTCAATCATTTTATGTGAACTTCTACCGATTGTTTGTATTCCATCACCATTATGGGAATCATTCAAACCGTTTGCAGAAGACCGACTTTCCCGGTCTATCTGCCTTTTGTACTCATGCATCCTCTCTACAAGAGAAGCTTGCTCTTTGTTTGCCCTTTCTCTTGATTGCTGTGTATAGGCGAGAACCTGCATGACAATCCAACAGCAAGTTAAAGATAAAATTCATTGTTGGCTTCATAATATGAGCAGTTTGTAAAAGAAGCATTGAAGAATCAAGTAAACAAACTGTGATAGTGTGTGCATCTTAACAAACCAAAACAGATATAAAGAAATCTATGATAGAATGAAATTCTAACTTTATGATAGAATGAAATTCCAACTTTACTAGTCAGCATGGCTGACTAATATAACAAAAAGTTGGCCAAAAAAATGTGCAGACTCGCCTTTCAAGAATGACTACAATGCTGGTAATACAACACTAAATATATCAGGAAAAGCTAAATAAAAAAAGAGTTACCAGTTGACAAGCCTCCTAGATAGCACAAGTCTAAGTCCAGCTCTACAGAGCTTTTTATTATAAAATTAATCCGAGTAAAAGAAGAATCGTTTCTAGTCTTCCAAGAAAATTATCCTTAAGAGAAAATGGCAATTCTTAATACTCAGGACAGAACTTACTTAGATTCAATAATTTGATCATATGAATGTGTTTTCTCATAACCAAGAGCAATACCAGTCCAGAGTCTAGACAAGCTACTAAAAAGATGCACAGAGCACGAAAAAAACTGTACTGCAATATTCCATCCCAAGATGGATGCGACGGCCACCTGTGCTCCATATAGAGCAGAAGGGTAGTGAATAATGCATCGATCTCAAAACTTCTTGGCATATTGATTGACTGCTAAATAGGTCCAGTCTCAATCAGGTGAATCAAAAGCAGAATTTCGGACAGTATTGTTTGCATGTCAGGATTATGTAACTATGTCCACAAGCTAATCATGTAACAAAAACTAGGAAAATTATATTTAGGGACAGTGGTTTAAGAGTTACCTGATTGATATATGGTTCCATCTGATGCAATAGTTCATATCCCTGAATGAATAGCGACAAATAAGATTAACCTCTTTTTGTGCACAATATAACATCACAAAGAGGCAAAATATACAAGGCGCTACTTGTTTGAAATATCGAAGATGTGAATCCATCGTTGCACTAACAGCCTCCAAAAATTCAAATCTCTTCTTTGCCTCAATATGGGAAAGTGCAGTGATCTGAAAATTAACACATGCATGGCAAACATCAGCATGATACGTATATAAACACAGTAAGAAACTACAAGAGCAAAGTTAGGGCCAACAGTTCACATACCAGGTTGAAACGAGCTTGCTCAAATGAAGATCTAGCACTGTAGAGCTCCTGGTTAGGGCCAAGTGCAAGTCAGTTTGGGGGAAAGCTGTCTTACATTTTATTCGTAAAAGGTTAATTAAGAGAAGAATGGTTTTTACATCTTCGATGGCAGTTGTTATGTCCGCTCTTGTACCTTTCTTCAATGATAGGTATTTCTCGCGAACCTATGACCAAACCAGGGAGCTAACAGGTCAATAACATACTCTCCAAAATATTAAATGAGTAGCAAACTACTGCAAAGGTGCAAGTGTGGCAGAAAAATTAGAGGAAAAATGAAAAATCAGCAGTAAAATAACAGTAAAATTAGCTAAGAGGAGCAGATACAGTATCATTCCAACCTCGATTAACTGACTAGAAACAATCGCTTCAAAACCAATTACCAAACAGAAAAAAAAATAGCAAGCAAATATTATTGTCTGATGGAAACTAGAAACTTGTCATATCCCAGCAGCCCAGCACAAATATTGACGGGTGAAATAAAGTCCCAAGAAAACAAAACGAAAACCCTTTGTCATTTTGATCACAAGGTGAAAAAAATTTAGAATTGCATTTCAAATATGGAGGCACCTTAATTAAAAAATAGAAGATGATTTCAACATTAGCTTTAGAAACACACACTTTCCCTTTTTCCCCCTTTCTTTTCACATTTTTGGGCAATAAATATGTGAATTAACTTACCTGGTCATACAAGAGGCTAGCCTTGTCAAAACGCTTTCGGGCATCCTGAGTACATGTATGAAGCAGGAAACTATTTCACAGCATTATTCTTGGTATGAAGTTTCAAGGTTCGATGTTCATAGAAAAAAAATACTGGTACCTTAACATCATGCAAATCAATGTCCACAAAATTCAGCAATCTATCATCTAGCATATGCTCAACCTGCCAGAAAACTGAATCAGAAATTATACCATCTCAGGTACTAGAACTACATTTTACCATGAAATGAAAGAAGTTGGATTTTCAGTGCTTGAAGCATCAAATTTGATATGGCCTTCCAAACGAAGGACTTTATAGTTGCAGCTTGAGATGATGCTTGGGTAACCAAGTTCTAACATGAAGTGCATCTAAGACAAGTAAAAGGAACAAGAAAGAATACGCATCCCCTCGTTTCAATAACCAGATAAGTAACATAATATTTATTGTCCATTAACATCATCTAGTTACTGGTGACCAGCATATCAATACAAGACAGTAAGGCTAAATGGCAACAAGGTAGAGATGTTGGCCAATTGTTCCTACACTGTTGCAGTGAAGTCCAACCAGAATACCACAACTAAAGTGAAGATCGGGATCACAAAATAATGCTCAGCTAAAAAGTCTTAAAAATATAGTTCATGCTGTTCAAGGATCAAAACGTCTCAAGTATTGTAGAAAAACAAAATGCTAGCAATGTAACAGCACACCAACAAAGCAGCATATTTCAATCAATGCAAATCCTAGTCAATTTAACAAGCACTGCACGAAGAGTGAACATAAATAATTTTTCTGAAAGCCTGAAAAATGCATATATAATATAAAAAATGCACTACCTGAGAGCGCAGGACTTCCTTGTATGTTCCTATTTCTCTCAAGGCAATTGTAAATTTGGTCATGACAGGTCCTGGAAAGTAGATGAATTCAGTATGCTTAGTAAAGGAAGTGACCAAACTCAGCTCCACCCAATTCATATGAGAGGAAAAATGTAACTAAGGAATGACAAATAAGCAAAATAAAGTTGAGTGACGTCTTTACTTAATTGTCAATTGATTTAATCTAAATGGCATAGTTAGATCATGCCCACTTTCTTTGGAAAGTTCAAAACATGTCCAACGTATCAATAGTAATGACATGTAGTTACAAACAAACGATGGTGTGAGTCAGTGAGTGATAAACGAACAAAGAATTGGAAAGTTACTCCAAAAGCAATAAGGCAAACAAAGCATTAGTGAGTACTGCTAATAAATAATATTTTTTCACACTACAAACATATCTTCCAGAACTAAGCAAACATGAGAAATGAAAAGATCATCTTGCATACTCATATGACATATCTAAACAAAATAAATGCCACGATGAAAAATATGCACGAGAATAACACGACTAACCGCCAAAAGCAACACTGATTGGGTCATTGTGGCCTCCTCCAAATGTTTCAAGTGAGCTTGCAAATGCAATATCTCCGTCATATGATTCCCCTAGTCCTTCACTGAAACAAAAGGCAGATGTATATGTTACTGTATCCTAGATAGCAGCAAGTAGGCACATACTGGGGTGGAATGGGTTTAAACAGCAGTGTGTAAGATGGTAAATTACAGTGCAACCATATTCTGTGTCGTGTAGAGTGAGCAAAAGATAAATAAATGAGCTGCAAATGATCACTCACGTATATTTGCGGCAACCTTTGTGAAACTTCAAACATCTCTCTCTCAGCAATTCAGAACTTTCTTCAAGTGATTGTATCTGTTTTTCAAAAGGCCAAGAAAATGCAAACAGTTCGTTATGAATCAAAGAAAGTCGCAAGAAAACAAGGCTTCATTCACGAATGCAACTTCAAACATCCCTCTCTCAGCAATTCAGCTCTTTCTTCAAGTGATTGTATATGTTTTTCAAAAGGCCAAGAAAATGCAAACAGTTGATCACGAATCAAACAAATTCGAAAAGAAAACAGGGTTTCATTTACAAATGCAACCAGTAAAACAAACATTAGGGCATTGATGCATTCTATCTTCCATATTGATCAATCATTCACTTGGACTCGAATGTACAAGTTACAGTTTCCGCTACAACTGTCTGCTGAATTGGACGATAGTCAAATCATCACTCTCTTTGAAGAAGCAAGCTCTTGTTTTTATGTTCAGCAATATATTCAGAAGTCTTTTGGATGTGCCTTAATCCATTAGCTAAGTGGAAGGCCTGTTAATTCTTCAAATGACTTCAAAACAAATAACAATTCTGCGATAGGAAGTGGTATGTGTGTTACTTGCAAACTTTACAGGCTGACATAGACTGCACACCTGGGAAATAAACAAAGAAGAATCTTACAATTCATGTCAATCTAAAGTGATGATACCAAAAAAGTCACCTTGTTTAGTTCCACAAAAAGTTTAACAAGCTAAGTGATTATGCAACAACTGAAGAGTGATTTAGATCCAAGAAACAACTCCATCCAGTAAATTCATTTACGCAAACATATTTGTTAGGAGAAAATTTCAGTAAATTCGGATTGCGCTGAATCCAAACCAACTTAATAAAATAAATTAACTGCCTTAGAGCCATCTATACTAGAAAATCTCCACCAACATTCACTACACCGTGCAGCGTTAATTCCCGATGCCCCTCAATAAATGAGCATTGTTTTCTCCAAAAATCAAGGTAATTCCAAACCATTCATAACAGAAAAAAAACTGATTAATGTGGCCATGGAAAATTCCACGAAACGAAAAGAAACCAGAACACACGCAAACCTGACAATTCAAATCCAAAATTCCATCTAAGGAAGCAAATTTGCTTGCCCATGCCATCGCAAATTTGCTTGCCCATGCCATCAGAACGATGTTTTTAGAACCATGTCCCCATGAAATTTTCTTAAGGCACGCGCACGCATAGTAAAATCAGTGACATACGGCAATAAAGATACACGCAGTTAAAAAAAATCAGTGCATACGACCATACAGATATGCGGCAACGGAAGCCAAATCACAAGAAAAGGAGAGACCATTCCTCGCGCATTCGCCAAAAAAAAAGTTAAAAAAAACCCTGAACACCAAGACATGCGCCACAATGCAACCTAAAAACATAACCAAAAACTCCCGGAGACACGCGCAGATCAAACCGGCACACCGAGACCGAATCCAAAAGCCAGTGCGAGTTTTACAGCCGAAAGTTAGACCCTGAGAGGCAGGCGAACCTCCCGCACTGCACCGTCCCACCGAACCAGGAAGCTTGCCCCCACCACCCCAATCCCGAAACCCTAGAAACCAAGATCCAGCGACCTCACCTGCGTCCGGAACATGGGCGAGTCGTCGAGCTTGGCGAAATACATGGCTGCCAGCCTGCAACCGCCGCTGCCACCACCAGGCCCCCACGGCACCGCACTCCCGCCACCTCCTACCTCCTCATTCACACCGGCAATGCCGCCACCTCAAACCTCCGGAGCTCCGCCTCGTGTACGTCACCGCCTGGCCGCCGCAACCATCCGCCTGGCCTCCTCCGGCCGCCACCGCCGGGGGCCGTGTCGCGCAGGGGAGGGAGGTGTCCGCGCCGCAAGACTCGCCAGAGTTGGCGAAACGGCGGCGATCTGGGTGGGGGAAGAGCAAGGGGAAGGGGAAGGAATTGGTCGGGTGGCTCGGCGAGAAGGGAGGGAGGAAGAGGAGGGAATGGCAACGGAGTGGAGCGAGAGATGGAATGGAATGGAAATAACGGTGCGCTTTTCTTCTTAATTTTTTGTTTTAAATTTTCTTTTCTTTAGGAGAGGTGGCGACTTACTTAAAAAATTCTTATAAGTATGGGTTGTATCTTTTGGGCTCTAGCTTATAGTTTTTGTTTAAATTTTAAATTCTGACTATTCGTGTAAGAGAATAGAGAGAGAAATTTACGTGCGATTTTAGTAGATATAGATAAAGTCATAACAGTGTTTACTACAATCAATTTATAGACTTCGTATTAAAAAGACACTTCAGTTGAAACTAATTATTATAGAAAAGATAAGCCATATATCTAAAAGAATCAACCCTATTGCTCCGCTCATTTCGGCTTAAGTTTCTAGTTTCTGACTTATTTTTACTATTTCTAAATTTCGTCTTTTTCTACTTTTTAGTCTTATTTGAGCTTTTTTGCTTTTTTTCCCGTATTCATTTGCATTGTCCGTGACGGACTAACATATTTTTCTATTTTAAATTTTTTATTTTAAGTATACCAAATAAGCTACTATCTGATACAATAAAATTTCAACCATAAATAACTTTTTTAGCCTAAATGAGCGGTACCATAATTTGGACTTAAATAAAATCTTAACAACCGGGACGTGGTGGGTTACATGCTAATTAGTATATTTATTTATGGTTTGTTTGCAACACAAAAATTTTACAGGGATTTTATCGCAACGTATTAATATTTACGAGAATTCTAAAACACTGTTCTAACACAGGGATTTAAACCATTTTCTTCCACATTTCCTTTATCTGTCATTTGTTTTCATGTTTTATTCTCGATGCTAGGGACGTACTCTTTTGTCTTTCGCAGGTGTTCTCCCTGTCGATGTTTGTTGGGCAGCATGGCGTGTGGATACCTCGGTTGGTAATCCAACTCGCCAATTGTGTATTATGTCTGCATTTAGGAGTCGCTGAGCGCTGTTCTGTTCAGAATTGAAGCGTTTTGTCGTGCCAATTAACTGCTGTGTTCGACCAGGGAGTGCTAAACAGTTGCTTACACTTGACGCTGATATTATTTTGGATCTCTTCTTTTCGACTTCTAATACCATATTCAATGCAAAGACGCTTAGATAAATACTTAAAAAGAGATAAATAATGCCATATTATAAAGCAGCTATACAAGAGTCACAATCTCCAATGCAAACAATTTTTTTTTGCTAGGAAGAGTATTTTGCCAAAGCGCCACCCAACCCAAAGCATTTTCTCTACGCCTGCAACTTGCTCCTAGTGGGTCTCTATCTCTTCATACTCTCTCGTAAGCAGTCAAAACTTATAAACGGTAGAAAAAAACAAACCCTTTAGCACTCGACTTTAATTAGTAGTAATAGCTGTACCGTGCGTGTCTCATCTTATCGAAGGGGGTGGCCTGATCTTCCATAGCTGGTTCTCGTGTTTGGGCAAACAAGCATGGCACACTGCCTAATTGTGTTTGCCCAAATGCCCAGTGCTTTAGGATGGATTCTTTTAGACCGTAGTTTTAATTTTTGGTTTATGATTTTTTTTAATTTTGATTATTCATGAAAGACAATACGCAGAGGAAAATGTTCGTATATGATTTTGGTCGGTATAACTGAATTCGGTACAATATCTACTACATAACTACTTGTAGACCTATCTTAAAAGGACACACCGTTTAAAAGCTAATTACTGTACCAGAAAGTGATAAGCCAAAACAAACACCAAAAAACCCAGCCTAAATCTTAATCACTGCTATTTTTATGTATATGACTAACAGGGATATAATAATCCTCTAATTATTAGTCGTAAGTCTTACTGCTACTATGACTACTCCTTAGTCGTAAGTCTATATGCGACCACATAGTCGTAAGTCCTACTGCGACTATTCCTTGGTCGTAAGTCTTTCTGCGAAGTCTTACTACGACTACTCCTTAGTCGTAAGTCTCTCTGTGACCACATAGTCGTAAGTTCTACTACGACTACTCCTTAGTCGTAAGTATACCTGTGACCACATAGTCATAAGTCCTACTGCAACCACTCCTTAGTCGTAAGTCTCTTTAAGATCATGTGCTTGTAAGATATCCTACGACCTGGTCGTAGACTTTCCTACGAATAGCCTATCTAGTGTCTCATAGAGTCGCCTGACAAGATGGTTAGAACGTGTGCTTATCTCTAATAACCGCACACAATCTTCCTCTGACAGCAAACGTTGTATGGCGAACCACCTCTACGTCTCTCTGGCAATAACTTCCGTTGGGTGGTTATATCCCGAACTGATGAGATGCCTTTTAGCGCAAGACAACTGCCGTCATTTGGTCAACTATATAAAGCATTATGTCGGAGAAGAGAAGGGGGGTAGATCTAAGCAAAAGATAGTGCAAGCTATTTCTCATTACACACTCTGTAATTTTCCTCTCTAAGCAATAGCAAAACAGAACGTAGGGTTATTATCCTCCTAGGAAAAGGTCCGAACCTGTATAAAAATTTTCGTGTTTTCCTTCTGCATTACCAGATTTTAGTGATAAGAGTTTTCTCCGAATCCGAACAAATCATATGTAAGATCGGTATTAAAACATCGACAGTTGGCGCCGTCCGTGAGGACACGTCTTCTTCCAAGATCCTAGTAATTTTTTGGCCTGCAAGTTCTCTTTCTCCTCATGGTAGGGGAGTGGAACGAGGAGAACTGGTTCGACTTGGCGAAATATGCAGACCTCGACATAGATGTCTGCTATGACTTCAAGCAAACGATGCAATCCTCCGACGGTGAGAGTCTCCTTGGAAATCCGTCATGGAACCTCGGAGATCCCATTGTAGAAAAGGTTGATGAGGGATCCAAATCCCCCACAACAATACGTCTAATGGGGGACTCACCGCATAGTACCTCGAACGGTTCCAGATCGGCAAGTTGATGCTTAGTCACCGCTTCAAGCAAAGCTTACTTATTCTGTTGTTATTAATCATCCAACTATTAACACATAATAGAGAAGTTAGATGACAACCCAATTGCAAATGAGTATATATGAACTACACAAACTTATATACTCAAAGGATGTGTTTCAAAATAAAAATCATTAATATATGTATTAAAGAAATAAGGATCAATACTTATGAAATCTTAAAACATAGAGTGAATTCCCTCTAAATGTATGCATACAAGTATGTGTAATAAAAACATATGCATGTATCCATTTTGGACTATTTGTGGAGTTCAATCTATATTTTGGATCCTAGAAATACACTGATATAAAAAATGTGATTTTGAATGCATACTTCTTTGATTTTACCTTTTCATCCAAATAAGACTAAGTAATATCATATTCAATAAACAAGGTTAGTCTCACAAATGCATTTGTCATTATCATCAAAACCTTATAATAGTATTTTTCATTTCACCGAAACTAACTTAAATGGAGCTTGATTTTTCACCAGGTAGACGAAAGTTTCGTCATTTTTTGGGTGATTGGAACGGATTTGGGCGAGATTGGGAGAAGAGGAAGAATTGGTCGACGACAGAAAGTTCAAGTAGGATGGAACGGATGGGGAAGTAGGAAACTACAAATTACCCCCAGTAAGTTCTTATAACCTTATGCATCGGTTACCCATCTCGGGAACCGAACAGTTATCTCAGAACCAAACGGTTGTCTTGAGAACCGATTTGACAGACAGATCAGTGGAAATCGATTGCAATTGTCTGATATCTGTCTGTCTTTTCAACTCGAGTGAAATTACCCTATTGACCAAGCCTATTCCTGGTCGATAATGGTTGAGAAGGCCTCGCTTTCGACCATTTTTCATTTATAACTTCTTTTTCTCAAGTAAGTTACTTTCATTTGAAGTTGAGGGGGGGGGGGGCTAGATGATGAGGATATAATAATTCTCTAATTATTAGTCGTAAGTCTAACTACGACTACTCATTGGTCATAAAGTCTCTCTACAATCACATAGTTGTAATTCTTACTGCGACTACTATTTGGTCGTAAGTCTATCTGTGACCACATAGTCATAAGTTCTTCCGCGACCACCCATTGGTCGTAAGTCTCTCTACGACCACATAGTCATAATTCCCACTACAACTACTACTTAGTCGTAAATCTCTCTGTGACTACATAGTCGCAAGTCATACTATGACTACTACTTAGTCGTAAGTCTCTCTGCGACCAGATAGTCATAAGTCCTACTGCGACTACTACTTGGTCGTAAATCTATCTGCGACCATACAGTCGTAAGTCTTAATGCGACCATACAGTCGTAAGTCTTAATGCGGCCACTCATTGGTCATAAGTCTGTATACGACCATAAATCTTACTACGACTACTACTTGGTCGTATGTCTGGCTACGACCACATAGTTGTAAGTCTTACTGCGATTACTCCTTGGTCGTAAATCTCTCTACAACCACATAGTCATAAGTCTTACTGCAACTATTACTTAGTCGTAAGTCTCTCTACGATCATATCATATACTCGTAAGATGTCATATGACCTGGTTATAGACTTTCCTACGAATAGCCTATCTAGTGTGTCGTATAGTCGCTTGGCAAGACGGTTGGAACGTGCGCTTATCTTTATTAATTGCACATGATCTTCCACTGACAACAACGATTGATGGCGAACCACCTTCACGTCTCTCTGACAATAACTTCCATTGGGTAGTTATCTCCCGAACCGATAAGACGTCTTTTGGCGCAAGATAACCGCCGTCATTTGGTCAACTATATAAAGGATTACATCGAAGAAGAGAAGGGGGGCAGATCCAAGCAAGCGATAGTGCAAACCATTTCTCATTACATACTCTGTAATTTTCCTCTCTAAGCAATAGTAACACAGGATGCATGGTTATTATTCTTCCAGGAGAAGGTCCAAACCTGTATAAAAATTCCCGTGTTTTCCTTCTACATTACCAGATCTTAGTGATAAGAATTTTTTCTAAATCCAAATACACCATATGTAAGATCAATATTAAAACATCGACAATAACTAACGGCATGGTCAGATCATAGCAATTCCACGGACATTTTCATGTTTTTTTTAAGAAAAAAACGTTGTGCTGGTATCTCCAAATGATAGGAACGCGCACTGTTAGGTCAGATGAGACCTTAAGCACAAGCAGCTAGCTAAGCCAATCGACCATGAGCTCAGCTGCCACCAGATCAGTCTCCACTTGCATCCAAATAAAAAGAAGAAGAAGGCGTGAAGAAAAGGTGCTGCAAACTGTACTCTCGCTAGAGCGTGGTCTTGGCCACTAACGCGACAGCGATTATGACACCAGCACTCTATATAATCTGTACTATGCCGCCTAGTATTTTAGGTGACGTAAAAAATATTGTCTAATATTTAATATTTAATAGTTGGTTTTTTACTGTTTATATATTGTATAGGGTGGGTTTAGCATAGCTTTGGTTTTTAGTTTTTTACTTTTTTTTATCATAACTAGCTTTTAAACGGTTCGTCTTTTAAAACGTAGCCTATTAGTTGATTGTAGCATACATTATACCGATTTCAGTTGTATAATCTAAAATCATATATAATTGTCTTCCTTTTCATAATCTCTCTTATGAACAGTCAAAATTTAAAATTTTAAGCCGCAAGCCATATCCCAAAAGAAACCCCCGTAAATAGCTATATAGACAATCTATTAATTATGTGAGACTATTACAAATAACTATATAGAAAACATATCATATAAATTATCTTTAATTATATTTATAAATGATATGAAAATATATTATGTCTACTGTTGCCTACGTTACCTGTACTAGGAAGAGGCGAAAACAAGGACGGGAAAAAATAAAAAAAAAGAAAGCAAGAAAAATATAAAAGACGGGAAAAAAATAAAAAAAGCAAGAAAGCAAGAAAAATATAAAAGAAAGAGGGAAATCATCTTTGAGAAAGAGTGATGGGGGAATGGGCCCAGCAGTGCCCCCCCCTTGAGTTTTGGCTTTATCGGGTGCCGGCCCGTGGGCCCCAGCAGGCCCGTTCAAAGATTCTGCGGCAGGCGGTGCGTGATGGATGGATGGATGGCTCCTTCCCCGCCATCCCCACTCCCACCGGCCTCCCCGTCCTTCCCTCCTCACGTCAGCTATCGTGTTTTGTCCATCACCCGCAGTGCCGGTACCAGCGACTACTAGTGTACGGTAGTGCTCCAATCACCCGTAGATTTCTCGTTTTTGTTTAATAGTTACTTGCTCATATGTTACAAAGAAATTTATTAGATATATAGAAAATTATGTTATGAAAAATAGCTACTCTAATTAGTTGAAAAATAAAAAGTGGTCAGAAGTTAAAGAATATAGTGGTTAGAGGAGAAAAGACATACAACCACCAACTTATTCTTTTATAATAGTAATGATTAGCTGAAAATTATATCATAATTATAATATATATTAGTTTTTTCTGAGTAATTAAATTTAAAAAATAGAAAAAAAGCTATATCATTATAGACAATACAAAGAATAAAAGAAAAAAAAGAAGAAAACAAAAAAACTGACGCGTTCCAGAAGCTAGAAACAGAAGTTGTTTTTACAACGGAATTAAGAGGCATTAGGTACTATTATTTTCCATAACAAACATGATTTCTGAAATGAAAACCTATAAGTAAGACTACGCCTTCTTAATATCCGGAGGGTCAATGATTCCTCTGCATGAAATCCGTAAGCAAGACATGCCTTCTAGTAGTACAACAAAACTAAGAAGTATTTGGACTGACTACATATTTCTCATGTGCTGCAACATTTATAAAAATGAAAATGTACAAGTAAGACGCCCTCTAAATTTCCGGAGGGTTGATTGATTCCTTTTCGTGAAATTTGTCTCATCCAAAAATTAATACATCTCTTTTTTTCATGAGACTGCATATGATTGTCTTCTTGTAAGTTAGATGACGCAGGAAGCTGGCAAGTAGCCAGGGCAAACAAACAACCACCACCCCATACATGGGAACAAAAAGATGGAAGCCATAAAAATTAAAATGGAGGGAACGATATTTTTTTTCAGGTGTGGTGGAAGTGAGGAACTGGGAAAGCGATTGGTTGATAGTGGTGTCCTCGAGACATATCCCATTCGTGTCCCTATCGCCGCGTTGGAGGTAGATACTCCAGATCCCCTAAACATGATGTTGCCCTCAATTTTTTGAGCAGATTTTTTCATGGTAATTTCGTGCTCAAGACATAATGGCCTCAAATTTTCAAGAAGACAATGGTTTTTCCTGGATATAGTATATAACTTCAATTGATTAATTCGAAGGCCAGAACCATCCCTCCGTGAGCGGATCCCTCAGTGAGCGAATGAAGTTATAGGTTTACAACCCCATCTACCAGGGTTCAATTCTAGTACTCACCTATTGTGTGTAGGTGGGTACAATTCTAGTGCTCACCTATTACGTATACGCGAATATGTTTCGATAGAAATTTTATAGGATTATGGATTTATCTTGTTACACATATGAATACGCTAGGAATTTTCGTTTTAGTAGGATTTTTATAAGGTCTTATATTTATCCTCTGCCTCCGCGTGTCTAGAAAAGAGAGATCTTTCGCGTGCGCGCGCGCCTCTTGTAATAGGAAAAGTCACCATGTGAAACGCAAATCTCTTTCCGCCTGCCGTCTTGCTCCATTTCTTTACTAAAGGTTTTTGACCTAGCTCGTTTTTAACTTTCTGTCACTTCATGTCCAGGCTGTGTGTGTTAGTACTTCACGCCCATGCTATCACTACTTTTCATTATGCTATGTACTGCCTCAGTTACCCCCTCCGACTGCCAAATGCATCTTAACTAATTCATATCATGAGCATGCTAACTCCAAACTGACAAAAAAAATTAAGCTATCTTGCAATTTGCATGTCGAGGGCACGTTTGGTCGCTAATTAAACTGGCTAAGCAGGTCGGCTGCACTGGTAAGATGCAACCGGAACTCAAAGCCAGGTTACATACCAAAATGCCAGAGCAGCACTCACTGATACCCCACTTGCTCCAGAAATTAGAAACAAACAACACACAAAAGAGTGGAACTTAGGGCAAAATTCCAATCGATGCAGAATTCATATTTCATTATTTAGAGAACGCGAGCGTTCATCATGCTATCGCAGACCGGAGAACAGCAACAAAATAAAGCCACAGCCTTCCCACATGCATACTAGTAGTAGTCGCAACCCAACCAGGTAGGATTCAAGATCCCATTTGATGACGAGGATTACTCTCGATTCCTTGATACAGCTGCGCCAGCCGGCAGTGTACGATCAAAACTGTCGTATAATCGCATTAACCTTCTCAAAAATAAAACAAAACGATGGGGGTAAAGCTCCAAACAGTTCGTACATCATCCATTGCATCAGGAAATCTCGCAAATCCCCAAATATTCCCCAAGTAGGAACAGATAGTACTGGCAATGCCAGAAAGCTAGCGAAATTTCCTGCGCAAGATGAGACATGCCTACACACATGGATGGCAGTGAAAATTGCTATACCATGTAAGGCGTCAGGGCTAAGGAGCAGGATAATTCACCGCATCAACCTGCTCAACAAGTTCTAAAGAAACGGAATTGATTGCTATGATGAAGCATCGTGGTGCAGAAAAGTACATAATTCAGGAAGGAGAACACGACTAGTAACGATGTCCACAGAATCTTCTCATCAGTCAACACAATGTTAAATCATCGTACCAGAGTAGACTCACAGCAAGGAAAAACTACTAATTTGAGATAGAGGGCAGTGGCAAGTAAAGAGCGTTTGTTTGATTGCCTCCCAAGAATACAAGGTCCCTCTTGTAAGGCCGCCTTTGGCAGAATGCAGGAGCAACATAACTACAGAGTTCTAGACAGTGCTCTCCCAACCCCAATTCACGAAACTAGCCATGATAAAATCAACCTTGTTCACTTTGGGTATAGAATATCGTAATGACCAGGCCTGTAGAGCAGAGTAATGTAAGGTTTCTCACCAGCAGGAGTGGATGTCATAGCAGCATCACCTTCAGAAGAATCGGCCGCAGGGATGAAATCGTGGTGGTTAACACTTATATTGCCAGGATCGCAAGAGCTTCGGTCTAGGTACATCACACGGATTGGCACACCTAATGCATCTGATAGGGCAGTAATGTGCACATGATCACTTTCCTCACCCATTGGCTCCACGGCAGCCTTGCAGAACTGCAAAGTGAATTCCAAATCAGGATCAGTCTCTCAACTGCATATTTATGGAAATAGGTGCACAAAATCAAGGAAGGAAATAATGCTGGGCATATTGAACAAGTCCGAAGTTAAAGCATGTATTATTTGCTCCCAACAGAAGACGGGTGAATAAGTTATTTCTTAACCTGATGTGATTACTTGGAATAAACTTATCCGTTGAAAAATACTTTGTTGCTTATAGAGCTGCTAATTCTGTCTGCTACTCCCATGATATCTAGTCTTAGCTTTATCTAATCTTTCTTAAGTGAAATTGGCTCTGTGGGAATATTGGCTGTCACACTCCAGAGTGACGTGTGCCAAAAACATCAATCACTATAATTATTCCCTCCATTTCTCAATATATGTCCAAGGCCACAAGCCAAGGAGGCACCGAATCTAAAGAATAGGTAAATAACCCTATTAAATGGCATACAACAATCACTCAACCTATTTTACAGCAATTAAAGCAGGGGTAGAGTGTGAAAATATTGCAGAGCCAACACCCTTGATTTCCTCAATTGACTTGCATTGTGAAACGACAATTCCCAATAAAATGGATTTATATTGGGAACAGGATGGAGTACCATTGACCAGGAAGAAACAAATAGAATCACCAATTAACATATTGATGCTTGATGTACATACATGACTACTGGTACAATGTCTGTACTTCCTGTGTGGCTGTGTTACATATAAAAACGAAGCTATGAAGCTAACCTGAGCCACAGTAGAATTTGTCAAGCCAGAGATGAATGGTTCAAAGAACTCAGCCCTCCTTTGAATTTCACCAGACGTGACAAACCTAAAGAACATTACAACTAAAGAAGACACAAATCACACAATTATATAATAATGACAACATAGTTGAAAAAGACACAGTACAAATATCTGGTTGTACAAACCATAATCAGAAATCATTTGATCCCTGGTTCTTTCTAGAAGTTCTTCAGGCCTAAAGATACAGGAAAACAAAATAGATTCACCACAAAAGCAAAACATAGATCATGGGCATTCCATACTTTGTAAAGAGTCAAAAAATTCCTTTGTCATCAACACTTCCTTTCTTTTGTTCATATGCATAAAGGAGACAAATACAACTCTACGATACATACCCGATAGAAGTTTCCTGTCCCTGCAGAGCACTTTCCAGCTGCTCAATGAATATCTGAGGAAGATAAGGGAGACAAATCAGTAAGGAGGCATGTTATGACAGCCCCAGAGAATATTACAAAGAGACTACATTGGAATTCGTTTTCAAAAAAAAAAAACCTTGTATTTTCAGGTATAGATCAGTTAGCACGGTTCAAGTTATTGTGAACAAGCATCTCAACTTTCCACATTTCAACCGATGCGCATCAACACCAACCACATAACTCCCAACACAACCAGAAAATAGAGTGAGAACCATCTAGCTGGACAGCTCCGCTACAGTAGCAAATTTTGTGTTGCTAGCTGATAACATATGACCTTCAGAAAACGGGCTGGTTAATATTCCTGGCTAAAAATAACGCTATATATCTGAGTTGACTTCCCTCATAAAGTGCAACAAGCCATGCATTTCATCAAAGAATTGGCAAGAAGCGTGCAATATAATCTCCCAGATCAATCATTTTCACAGTTATTAACAATGGACAGGGGTTAGACACAGACGTTTACTTTGGGTCTATTCTTTAACGGCTTCTAAAAGCAGCTCTTGGCTTTTGCTATAGTACCTAACTTTCAAACGGATTATTTTCTCAAGACGGGGTTTACAAGTTAATTATAATACATGTTAAAAGCCCAACATCTGTATCAACCAAAATTGCAAGCGAGTATCTCTCTCTCCATAATCTCTGTCATAAACAGTTAAAATTCAAAAATTTCAGCTAAAAGCCATAAGCTACAGCCATATCAAACAGGCCTTTTATTTAATTACAGGAAAACTGACAAGCTTCTGATTGTCACTGACTCATCTAAGCAAATATCCCAGAGAGATCTACAAAGAAATTGCAAACAGCATGCACAGATAGAAGCAGACAAATCTACAAACTATTCAGAGGAGACTCAGCGGATAAATTGGAATAACAGCGATGTGGAACAAGGTAACACAGGATAGATGCAAAATAACCATTGCTAAACTTACAGAGAAGAAGTCCTCAAAAGTAAACTCTATGTATCCAAGAGCTTGAAGTGTCTTCTTGCATTGCTCAATTTTTTTTAGAATGCGCTCAACCTCAGCTTTGTCTTGTGTCTCTAGGATATGTTCCTAGCAGCAAATCATAAGATTGTCAAATTATGGATACTTATAACATGTGTGAAAAAATACCACATATACTACCAGGTAGGAAAACATGAAGCTTCGGTAAAAGCAGTTTCCATCTCCTCGTGTCCGCCTTAAAGCATAATATTGTTCGCCAAGCAACTGCAGGTCAAGCAAGAAACTATAAGAACAAACTGAAGCACCAGACATTGATACACTAGATCAACATAAAATACAGTTATTACATATTAGAATTGCCAAACCCATCAGGACCTTTATTTTCTCCTGTAAAATGGGGCTGCCAGACTGAAACTCAGCTGCTAAAGTGGAGAGAGGTTCCTGCAAGATTCAGAAGATACCAGCCATGTACATCAATTGGTAGAAACAACAGTAATTAGTATGAAAGGCAAAATGAAAGCAGGACAACAAAGTTATAGATTAATCTAAATCAACTCTAAAAACAGAAAAGATGCTTGAAATTCACCAGTACCACCAAATACACTAGAGATATCGAAACTAATTGACCTAAATCTGTAAGTCATAGTTCAATCTCAATATATTCTTTCATTTGATATGAAACTGTTAGGATGTAGCACTCCAATTCCTCAGATGGATTTATATCTTGACATTTTTTTTTAACTTCAAACAGAGCAGCACATTTTAGTAGAAACTCTGGTGCAGACTGCCCCCACTTCTGGGATAAATTTCACCTCACTTGAGCACAAACAAAAATGGTGCTCCAGTTTCCGTGCTGAGTTGCCCCTAGCTTCTTGAAGGCTATTCTACATCCACAAATTGGAACAAACTTGTTCAACCAATTATCTCTATCATTCTAGACGTGGAGATTAAGTAAGGAGCACCTGATAACCCCTTTTATCCTAGAATAGAACACGATAAGGAGAAATTGCTCCCTGTTTATCCAAATTTCAATCCCTTACGCTACCTTAGGCATCTCAAACGTCAATTGACCGACGAAACTAAACTTCAGTGCAACAGTTGCCACTACCAACATTCGCATCCTACTGGGTCAACAGGGTCGATCTCTTGCCACACCCAAAGGCTGAAGGCCACAACTATCAGGGCGCCGGATTAGAAGCACTGGGCGCTGCAACACTGAGTGTGATTCAGACCCATGTACCACATGAACAAATCTACAGCGATTGCAGAGGGGGGGGGGGGGGGGGGGATGGAGACGCCTCACCTTGTCACCGACGTACGGCGCCTTGGGCCCCTCGGGCGCGTGGAGGTCGAGGTCGGCGTCGCCGCAGCACGCGTGGTAGTAGTCGCCGCCCATCGAGAGCTCCACCGACACGGAGTCCGAGCAGCCGCCGCCGCCGCTCGGGTTAGGGTTCGCCTCCTCCCCTCCACCGACGTGCGGCGCGGGGGCCGAGGGGGCGTCGCCCATGACCGCCTCCTCGGGGACGGGCGCCGCGGCGTCCGCGTCGGCGGCGGCGCCGGCCTCCCCGCCGTCCGCCGCCTTGCGCTTGCGGGCGCTCGCGTCGGCCGCCTCCCGCGCCAGCTTCGCGTTTGGGTGTGGGCTCCGGGGTTCGAGACGGCGGCTTCGATCCGGGTGGAGTCTCGCCTCTGCGGTGTGTGTCTTCTTCCTTCCGAGATAAGCCCTTTCTGTAATCTATTTTTACGTTTTAACTGCTCAGAATGGGCATCTTCACGTGAGCCTGACATGTAGGGCAAAACATATGTGGGTCTACCTGTCATTGTGTATACGTGGAAGGCTGGACTAACTCATTGTAACTATTGGCCCACCCCCTACCGCTTCCGGAATCCGGACGCCACGCCCGATCGGGATAAGGTTCAATGGCATGTGGGGTCCTCCTACTGGTGGGACCCAAACTCTGACTAACAACAGACAGTTTTCCCCATTCCATAACCTCTCCTGCAGGCAACGCGGCTCCGGTGTAGTACTCGCGGCAGTTTTTCCGAACGGCGCCACCGATCAGATCCAGTGCTTCTCCCAGCTCGCGGCGGCGGCCATGTCGTCGGCGGCGGCGTGGTGGGCCCACCACCGACACCGCCTCCGTCTCCTCCTCCCGGTTCTCTTCCTCGCCCCCGCCCTCTTCTTCCTCCTCTCTCCCCCCTCCTCCCCGCCCTTCTTCGCCCTCCCCGCCTCCAGGTACGCGCCCCGCACCGCACCTCCTATCCCAGATTCTTCTAGAATGTTCCAGAAATTACATATCCCCGCCTTGGATTTCCTCCAGGGAGGAGTCGCGATCAGGGTCGCGTGTCATATGGGCGCAGCGGCGGGTGGTAGAGTGGCGGCCGTGCGGCTGGTGGCGGACTGCAATTCTCGGTGAGGCCTCGCGTGCTTCGAGGTTTGGGTTTAGGTTAGGGTAGTGGACCTTTGCTTGAGATGTGGTGAGCTGTTAATGATAGTTTTTTTTATCCCATCTTCTTCTGCAGCTCCAGCGAGGAGGAATGGGTACATCCGGATAGATTGCTACGGCGGGCTCAACCAGCTGCGACGTGATGTACGTTAAGCGATCTTGGTTAGAGTTTCCTCCTTCCTGTAGTGATATAAGATTCCCTTTCTGGCCTGTACTGTTAGATCATTTTGTCATGCACAAGGACTGGGCTAATAGAGTAATTAGTGTTAGGAAGAGGGCTTGCATGATGTAGTCACCACGTGCTTTAGGCATCAGTATTAGGGAAACAGATTGCATTGTATAGTGACATTGCTTAAGTTTCAGAAGTTGTGTTGTGTAAAACAAATGTGGTTTTAGTTGGCTATGTTATGTGCTTATGAGTTCTGAACTTCTGAAGGTGCATCAAATGATACCAGTGTGATGGTTCTGCAGCTATGCGATGGAATAGGGGTTGCACGTCTTCTGAACGCAACAATGGTTCTGCCCAAGTTTGAGGTTGCAGCCTATTGGAACGAATCTAGGTATGAGAATCACTCGAGGAAACGAGGCTTGTTCTAATTGTAGTTTTGTAGTTGATTCTGTTCAAAAAGCACTTTAGTGTTTATTGGAATGCTCTGTCAGTGGTTTTGCAGATGTTTTTGATGTTGATTACTTCATTGAGCAGACTAGAGGTTTTGTGGAAGTTGTGAAGGACATGCCTGAGGAGATAGCGTCGAAAGAGCCATTTAAGGTTGACTGCAGCAAACGGAAAGGACATTTTGATTATGTGGAAACAGTGCTTCCAGCTCTCTTGGAGCATCACTATATTTCACTGACACCTGCTATGAGCCAAAGAAGAGATAGGTATTACTCAATCATCTAGTATATCCCTGAAATGTGCTGTCCATTTCCATAATACCAATTCTCTTTGTCATGCTTCATTCCCCAAGTTATGTTGTTCAGTGTTCATGCAAGATGCCTTGAATCATATCTGCTATTGATGCTTTAGTGTATTGTAAAGGATGGATAGGATAAGGCTGGTGACTAAAATTCCAGTATCATCGTAAAACATGCATTAGAACATATAAGAAGTAGATATATTGCAGTAGTAAGAGCTCATGTGTGAAGTAGATTCATGGTGTCAATGACTGCATTCTTAAGTGGCATACATGAGGCTTAGTACCATCTGTTAGATGTGTATTAGTAGCTATGTATTTTCCTATTGTATAAGTGCTTTTCTGCATATATGTCATACATGTACTTGTATATATATTGGCCCACTAGCCTCATGATGAATACAAGAGCTATTCATAACATGGTATCAGAGCAAACCTAGGGTTTTCGTCAAGCCGCCACCACTGGTTCATCTTCTCCAGCCGCCACTGCCTGGCTTTGCCTCCATTGTGCTCGTCGTCGTCAAGCCGCCGTCGCTGCTAGATCTTCTTCAGCCATCGCCGCCTAGCTTTTCCACCCTCGTCGTCGTGACTCACGGCGTCTTTGGGAGCTTGACTGGCTTTATTTTCTTCCGATGCTTTTGTTAGTCTTGTTGTCTCCACTACCGCCTCCGCATCTGCTGCATTCTCCACTGTATCTTTTGTTTAGTAGCATCATCGTTTGGGACATCTTTATGGGTTACGTCTGTCTTCATTAGTTTGTTGTGGTCTTTTAGGGTGTTTGTCTGGTGATGCTTCTCTAAATTGTTAGGGTTGTAAGTTTGGCAAACAATTTCAACTCCCCTATCCTTCCAGTGAGTTAGTGTCACAACGTCTTTTTGATCTTGTTCATTCTGATGTATTAGGTCCAATTCCTTTCGTTTTGAAATGAGGTCATCGATATTATATAATTTTTATTGATGATTTTTCTTAGTACACATGGATATATTTTATGTCATCTCGTAATGAGATTTTATCTATCTACAAGAATTTTGCCACTATGACCCATATTCAATTTGACTCGCCTATTCGTGTTTTCATGCTGATTCTGCTGGGAGTACTTGTCAGGAGTTCTTCGTAGTTTTCTTAACGAGTAGGGCACTCTCAGTTTTCTTACCCTGATGCTCATGCCCAGAATGGTGTGGCTGAACACAAGTATCGTCACCTTCTTAAGACAGCCCGTGCTCTTATACTTGCTTCTGTTGTTCTACGACACTTCTGAGTTGAGACTGTTTCTACTGACACCTTTTCTTATCAATATCCAGCCTTCTTTTGTTCTTTAAGGTGGGATCCCAGTTGAACGTCTCTGTCGAAAAACTCCTAATTATTCTTGTCTTCGCCTCTTTGTGTGTTTGTACTATGTTCTTCTTGCACCTCGTGAGCGCACCAAACTGACTGCTCAATCCATGAAGTGCGTTTTTCTGGGCTATAGCATTGAACATAAGGGATATCTTACGGTCTAATATTCAGAAAAAGCATTGTAGTGTGGGTGCTATAGCCTGCGGCACTGTAGCATCGATTACTGTAACGCGCATATTATTCACGTGAGGGTATTGTAGCACCGTGTGTATTAGGCATGGTTTGTTATTTAGGAATTTATCTATTAGGTGTTTGTATTATCTATTAGTTAGGCAAGTTATTATTAGATTGGATTGTTAGAGATAAGTTTTCTTATAGATTATTTTTTAGGAGTCAAGTCAGATTGTCCCTATAAAAAGGATAACATATATCCATTATGAAGCAAGCAAAAATGAATAAACAAGTTCCTAGTCCTTAAAGTCCAGCTGTGATCGTTCACTTGATCAGCTATTCTAAATCTATTCCTCCAATCGGTGCCCTCCTTCACCTAGCGCTGTTCTACTTCAAGTCGCTGTCATCTGACCTCTCTCCGGCGGATGATTACCACTTGTTGTGCTAGTTCACAACAATTGGCATCAGAGCCACTCACCAAAACTTCCGGTGCCGCACCATGTCTCTTGGAGAAGTTGAAAGCTAACAGTGAAGAACAGAAGGTCTTCAACGGTAGCTACCACCACAACTCGAGGATGAGTTGTCTCGCCACGAGGGGTGTAATGTTATGGTTTAATATTCAGAAAAAGTACTGCAGTGCGAGCATTGTAGCGCGTGACACCGTAGCACCGATTACTGTAACGTGTACTGTTCATGCGAGGGTACTGTAGCGCCGCATGTATTAGGCATGGATTGTTATTTAGAAATCTATCTATTAGATGTTTGTATTATCGATTAGTTAGGCAAGTTATTATTAGATCGGATTGTTAAAGATAAGTTTCCTTATAGATTATTTTTTAGGAGTCAAATTGGGTCGTCTCTATAAAAGGGATAGCATGTTTCCATTATAAAGCAAACAAAGATAAATAAACAAGTTCCTAGTCCCTAAAGTCCAGTTGTGGTCGTTCCTTTGATCAGCTATTCTAGATCTATTCCTCCCTCAATCGGTGTCCTCTTCATTTAGCCTCATTCTACTTTAAGTCGTTGTTGTCTGACCTCTCTCCGATGGATGATTACTCTTTTGTTGTGTTAGTTCACAACAATATCGTTGTTGGGATCCTGTTAGCCGACAGATGCGGATTTCTCAGGATGTTACTTTTAATGAGCCTCATCCTTTCAACCCTCGTCCTTCTCCTTCCTTCACTCCAGCATTTCTCGTCGAGCCACTTTCTTTTCTAACTTTTCTTGCAACCCCCATAGTCACCAACGCGGTTTCTTTCTCTCCAAACTTCATGTTGTTGATCCACCATGAGTTCAATGCTGGTGTTAGATGTGTATTATTAACTGCATATTTCCCTGTTGTATAAGGGTCTTTCTACCTATATGACATACCTATATATATATATATATATATATATATATATATATATATATATATATATGTGTGTGTGTGTGTGTGTGTGTGTGTGTGTGTGTGTGTGTGTGTGTGTGTGTGCGCGCGCGCCCGCGCGTGCGTGCGTGCGTGTGTGTGTGTGTGAGCGCTATTAATAGCACCATCAAGCAGTGTTGAAAATCATATGTACTGGCCCTATTATATATGTTCAGATGTTGGTGTCTGATGCGATGTGACCATGCAAATCACTGCCTTTTATGGATACGGTTCTCTGTTGCTTTCATTGCTTGGGATATAGTCTTCTGACTTCTAACAAACACTAGTAGTGAGCATATTTATCAACCTTCGAAGTTGGCATATCGGCTTGCTTTTCCCCGATTGCACAAAATGGTGTCAAACGAAGTAGTGCTCTCCATATCTTTGCAGTTCCCCCATCCTTTTGCAGTGATCCTGATCTCAATTAATTGGACTGCAGACACTAATACACCATATTCTGGCAAGATAGCTTTGTTTAATTAATATGCCTATCCATGTAATGCAAGAATTTGTGTACCCGTGATTTGGTGGTTACATGGCTTATTTACATAACAGCAACCACTTCACCTTACCTAATCTTAATTTCCTTTTGTCTGCTTTGTGATATGCTGACCTACTGGTAAATTTACGTTTAGTTCTGCCCATAAAGATTGTCATCTATCCTCCTTTTTTCCCGCACAAGTATGATCCACAAGACGCAGATTGAGTGAGACAAAGGCATGTGCACCTAAAACTTGTATGGTTAACTCTTCTATTCTTTCATAATTGTGCCAATGATCCTGTTCTGGACTATTTGATATGTTATTGATTCCAAACTATTTGTCATCGTAATTATTCATTTTGGGACTGCCTCTCCGCCATACTGATGTATATGCCTGCATTTTTTCAGAAATCCTTCATATGCCAAAGCTTCTTACTGCCAGGGTTGCTATAATGCACTCCGGTTGAATAAGAAGGTGGAAGCCAAAGCTATTGAGCTTCACCAAGCCATACCAAAACCTTTCTTATCCCTTCACCTGAGATTTGAACCAGATATGGTCGCCTACAGTCGATGTGTATACACTGCCCTTTCTTCCAAATCAATGGACGCAATTGAAGCTGCACGTGGAGAGGATAGGAAGGCATTGACTGGTGATGCTGCCCGTCTGTGGAGAAACCGTGGCAAGTGCCCTCTTACACCAAGTGAAACAGCATTTATCCTCCAAGCATTAGGCATTCCTACAAACACGAACATTTATTTAGCTGCTGGCGATGGGCTAATGGAACTTGAGGGCTTCACTTCCATTTACAAAAATATATACACAAAATCGTCTCTCCTGGCCCATGAAGATTTTGAGAGGATGCATGGAAACACAAAAGCTGCTCTCGACTATTATGTTTCAGTCAACAGTGATGCTTATGTTGCCACATTCTTTGGAAATATGGATAAGATGGTAACTGCGATGAGAACAATGCAAGGGCTCCAGAAGACAGTGGTCTTGAGTAGGAGGGCTTTTGCAAGCTACACTGCTGCTGGATTGGCAGGGGACCAACTGGCTAAGGCTATGTGGGATGCCCATCAAGAGGAATATATCATGGGAAGGGGATCGGCTCTGCCTGAGCACTGCTTCTGTGAGTTCAAATTGTAGCACAGATGAGCTCATGGGACACGAATGTTACTTTAGACTGTCATCTTTTGGTCGATAGCGTACGAATGTATAAATATGGATGAGTTGTTTTTGCAATGAGAGTAATGCTCAGGCCTTTGAAGAAACTTTTGATCAGATGGGCTTTCATGAACTGCACAGCGGCTGAGTTCAAAGGAGGTCAGCTGGCGCTCGTACAGAGATGTATCATGGCCTGGCTTTCTGCTTGTCCTGAATACTGTTTTCGGTGAGTTCAAATAGTAGCACAGACATGTAAATGTACACTTACTCTCAATTTACTCACGTTGCGATCATATGTTAAAACTAGTGACATAGATACTAATTCAGAAATGTCATTTTGCAACTGAATATATCCAGAATGCTAACAATTCAGGGGTACATATAGGCTGAATTTATAATTCTGGGTAATTAACCAACGATAGGGGAGAAAAATTCAGGGGTGAAAAAAGTCTGCAGAGGAAGTAGCTACCGGTGAGTGGTGAAGTAGTGACTCGTGATTGACCCATCTGTCACTTCTACGATGTCCATGCGCTTATTTATCAACTGTTGTGTGTTTTTAGGGGAGCTTCGTTTGTTTGTTATTTCTTGACTAGGGAGTTGTTTGGTTCTTGACGCCCAAGTCATTTTGGTTTATTATAGGAGAATCAGATTCAACAACTGTCGATTCAAGACAATGAGATTTATGTTTAACAAGACACTCCCAAAGGAACGCATGATGCATACCATCCCAATGAGTTGAGCCAAAGGTACGCATGATGCATACCATCCCAATGAGTTGAGTGTACATCAATCGTCCACGGGCTATGAAACACATTAAACAAAACTTCCAACTGCATGGGTCATATTCGTCATTACTCCATGCTTATGTAATACACTACTATTCTATGGGACTAGTGGGTGTCCCCTGTTTTCCATCATGGCCAGTAGGCTTAGATTAATCGGAAGATTAATTGGCCAGTAACTGGGCATATGTGGGCTTTAGACTACCACTCGAATGAAGGGTAGATGACCAATGACCATATCTCATTAAGTGAGGCAATTCAAGCAACAGTCACAGTGTTGAATCCTTTTCTTTCTTGAGTTCTGGTTCAATACATTCATTTGTTCTCAATCGTTGAATATAGCCTATCCAGCGATTGTCATGGCCTTGACACCTCCGGTGCCACTGAGTGGTGTGAAGGGGTGGTGCTAGCAAAGTGGGCAAGAAAGTAATTTTGCCCAGAGAACTCACTGTCTTACAAGTTACAACACAAAAGTAGTTCGCTGTCCCGCACGCCCACTGCGAGTCCAGTTCCTCCACTCCTCCTAGCCGAGCTCCGACACTGCGGCTCCACCACAAGTGTTGCATAGGTTCCCCCTCGGACCCACCGCCTCACATCGGAGGCCACCGTCAGAGGCTTCTCCCCTGCGTACGCCGAGGTCAACTCACTGAGATTATAGCCTGTGGTCGACTACGAGCGACGAGCAGCACTTGTGCCAGACGGTGCCAAATTGCTAAGATTTCCACCGCCGTTTGCCAAGATTTCTGCCGCCGTTGTCATTTGGACAGGATGGCCGACGAGTAGCCCATGGTCGGCTACGAGCGATGAGTAACACTTGCGCCGAATCGAGCCAAATCACTGAGATTTTCACCGTTGTTCACTAAGATTTCTGCCGTCGTTGTCATCCTGATGGGACGACCAACGAGTTCGATCGATCTGCTTTTTGGATGCAACCACTATGGATGGCATGGAGTCATGCACTCGTGACTGACTCCGTCCATACAATAGAAAGGAGTTAAATGACGATAGTGCCTCTAATTGATGGATGATTAGATTTGCTGAAGGTGTCAGCACCTCCCACACCTCTGCATGGACCGAACCAAAAATCTTCTTTCTTTTCTTTGAGAGGAGCATTACTGGATCCATTTCCTTTGAATCCGTTTCTCTCTCATTCGGTGAGGCCATTCAAGCAACAGGCACACTGTTGAATCCTTTTCTTCGAGAGGAGCATCACTGAATCCATTTTCCTTTTAGATGTATACATCTCTTCTGGCTTTAGAGAAAAGCAAGTCATTGTGCACTTTGACCTGGTGTGAACATATAGGACTTTCAAGTCAATGACTTAATCCTGAGAAGACGTGCAGAAACTTCGCCATAGCTGTGCTGGGTTTGTTAATTAATTAGTCGTATGAAATCTTATCTTCGCTCCAATCAGAAATCATTAACAAGGAAATAGGAGGTTCATAGTGATTCGTTAAGTGTAAGTTGTGCAAATTGACGATATAAAAACACACAGAAACAACTAAATGAAAAGAGAAAAAAAATTAAGAAAGCACAACTTTTTTTCCACTCAGTTTATACTCTTTTTTAGTATAGTGGAACCGGCTATACGTGCAGTACAATGTACTTACAAAGTACAAACGCACACAGAAACCAATGGATTTTTTTTAGAAATAAAACAAAGGAAATTAAGCGAGTGGAAATAAGAAATCTAGGGTAGGAAGGGACACGGATATTTTGGTGTACGAAATGAACTACGGTATGGGTATTCACTCGTCGTCATACCTGCCATATTTGTACGTAACGTTGGGCCATACGTTTTTTTTTTTGAAAGCGAAGGATGGGCCATACGTATAATTAATTATGTCTTGGATGGCGCTAAACTCATCACCATGGAACGTCTACATACATTGCATCCGCACAAGCCGACTACATATATTATGTCTTCGATTATTAGAAGGCGTCTGCGTATTTTGAGATTTAAACTATGCAATATATGGTCAGCTATCAGTCGAACAATATATATTGGTACATACGTTCGTGTAAGCATGATCCTGTAGTTACAGTGCAATATATCATAAAATAAATTAATGGTTAAAGTTTATCTATGGAAGTTAGCCGTACGTACAATATAGCTAGCTAGTAATAACACAGTGCCATTGCCATGAGGTGGCTGCCTATATGTATGAAGGGTAGTAGTAGCATCTTTAGCTAGCTCGGTCCCATCCTTATCTTGTCTAGCCCTCTGCACTTGACCTTAAGCTTTAGGCGCACGGCTAACAGAAGGACACATAAGCATATGGGCTTTGGCTTCGGCTTGGTGCTGCGCAAGGGAAACGAGAGTGGATCGTCCAGGAGATACTGCTGCTGCTGAGGGCGCTCCGGGGCAGCATCGTCGTCGCAAGAGGGCTTCGTCTCCTCAGGATCATGACGTGCCCAGGGAGGATGAAGCACAGGGAGGCGGCGGCGGCGTGTTCCGCTTCCGCCCCGCGGTGCACCCGGAGGTCGAGCGCGCCGTCATCGTGGCGGCGCTCACGCACGTCGTCAGCTCGACGACGGCGCAGCCCGGACCGCCGGTGGTGGCAGGTGTGGCGCGGCCGGGGGCCGTGGCATCCATGTTCTGGCAACAAGGTTATGGCCTGTCTGGCTGTCTTTTCAGTTTTTAAGAGTTATTTTTCAATTTTTTCACGATAACTAGTTTTTAAATGAAATATCTTTTTAAAATGTGATTTATAAATTAATTATGATATATATCATAATGACTTCATTTATATCGGTCAAAACTACATGTAAGTATCTGTTATTTTGCACTCCTCATATATAGACAAAAATCAGTTAAAAGTCATATAACGAAGCTACAAATATCGTGCTAAAGCTACTACGCAAGGCTTGTGCAATACACTTTTTTTTATTGGCATATTTATGTTGTCTAGATAATTCGACGTAGCTACCTCTCTCTCTTCTCTGTATGTGACTCACTCTAGATAAGGTAGCACAAAAACGAAAAGAAAACAAAACAAAATGGCATTTACGACCAATTCAACCCTTAACGAAATCGATCTTAGTAGTAATAGTTTGCTTATGTTTTTGTTTTTGCAAAACTATTACTATTGGCTATTGCTAAATATATACCTCTCACGCTTTCAGTCGGATGCTCATCTTGATTAACCGTGTGGTTAAGTGTTAATTTGCATATAATCACGTACCTACATATAGTTCTGTTTTCATCTTGACGTCGTGTATAACATGCATGCATGAACGGTGGATGGCTGCAGTGCCGGTGATGCACCAACAAAGCGTTCCTCCGGCGCTCACGACGTCGGAGCAGCAGCAGCGAGGCGCCGAGCGGCCGCGGTACCGCGGCGTGCGGCAGCGTCCGTGGGGCAAGTGGGCGGCGGAGATCCGCGACCCCGCGAAGGCGGCGCGCGTGTGGCTCGGCACCTTCGACACGGCCGAGGGCGCCGCCCGCGCCTACGACGCCGCCGCGCTCCGCTTCAAAGGCTCCAAGGCCAAGCTCAACTTCCCCGAGGAAGCCCGCGGTATCCAACAACCGCTCCATGGTCAACCAGCTGCAACGTCGTCGGCGCCGCCACGGCTACCGCGCGCCGCCGCCCATCCGCAGAGAACCACGCCGGCGGCCGCCGCTCTGGAGGAGTTCCCGGACCTCCGCCGGTACGCGCACATACTGCAGAGCGGCGACGTGGGCCTGCAGCCTGTTCCCGGCGGATTGATGCGAGGCCAGTCGTCAACGTCGACTGCGCGTGAGCGCGAAGAGGGGGCGCCGCCATCGGAGGATCGCCATGAGGAGAGAAGAAGTGCAGGCCCTAGTTGCTAGCTCTCGGTAGCTAGGCAACTCCGTTAGATGGCGTGCATTCTTTACACGTATGTATGTATGTATGCAACTCCGTTAGCTAGATGATGCATAGAACAAGAGAGTCAGGAGCGAATCTACATGTATGGGCCGTGGTCAAGTCGTCAAGAAACACCAATGCTCTTCAGTCTAACTCATGTAACTTTTTAGTATTATGAGCATGTGACCTATTATTACAAGGTATAAGTTAGCATATGAGTTCATAATGATCCCGATGACCTTTTTATTCTTTGGATACGTCCTAAAGATAACATGTACGGCTACTACTATTGCTCTTCGTTTCTCCGTTCTTGATTAAGGATATACTTACGTGTACACACACGCCACCACACCTGCTCATATCATGTGTGCATTTAATGCACATGTTTTTAAGATGACTTAGGCCCCGTTTGGCACGGCTCCACTTCACAAGTGGAGCTGTTTTTTTTTTGACTTCACAAGTGAAGCCGGGTGAAGCTACTTTTTTCAGCTCCTTGGGTGGAGCTACTTTTGTCTCAGCAGGTTTTAAGGAACTCCTTGGGTGGAGCTATTTTGTTTTACCCCGTTTGGCACAAAACAGTTCCAAACAGCTGGTGATGAAGCTGTGCCAAACGGGACCTTAGAGACTTAAAAGCTTCATAGAGCATAGACATACGTTTTAATAACTAAAAATATCTACATACATGTACACTCAAAATACACTATTTATATAAACAGTATTGAAGAGCACTGTTTATATATAAACAATGCTCCTCTTAAAATGAGGCGCCTGGTTTGAACCCAGGTGGTCTGGCTGCGCGACGGCAAGCCGAGCCAACCGAGCTAAGGCTTAGTCCTTCTTATTGTGTTATTTTGGGCATAGTTTCTCTCTGTTAATTGTATATTCATCTATGTAGTACCCCTGCCGATGAGGTCATTTAGGAACTGAGCCTCGGTTGGGTGGGGGACCCAGGTTTGAGTCCAACTTTGGCTCGAATCTTGGTACCTTCTCTTGCTTTATGACTAAGACATATAGTTGCTTTATGATTAAGACATATAGTTGCTTCTACATGGGTTTTATTTTTACTAGTGAGGCTATTTTTGGGGAAAATATTGCATGGAAAAAAATCGAGAACCAACTTTTTCTTTAAGACTAAGGCTCTAATCGGTTCGGCTTGAGCTTCTGGCTTATTTTTCACTATTCATAAATTTCGTCTTTTTATGAACTTTTGGCTTTTTGTTGAGCTTTTTTGCCGGTTCTTTTTTCCCGTATTCGTTTGTATTATACATATTGGGCTAACATATTTTTTATATTTTTAAATTTTTTTAAATTTAATTATGCTAAATAAGCCTCTGTCAGCTACAGTGTTTTTTTCAGCCAGCTACAGTGTTTTCAGCCATAAGCCATGAGCTTTTAAGCCCAACCGATCACCACCTAAAATCAACAAGTTTTGACAAATAGCCTCCAATTTTGAAGTGAAGGTGGTTTTGCAAATTAGTGTGTAGTTACAGTTGGCAGCACTAGACTGTTTGGTCAAATTTTAGACCGATCATGCACGCTGTCCAACACCATGAAAGTCTAAACAATCTGTAGATATATCGAAGATAGACTTAAGACTTGCTATGTATACATGTGTTCATCCTTATCTCTCCAGCACATACAAGAGAGAAGTCGTAAGCTTAGCTCCATGTTAAGAAAAATTCTATTGTTTAACGGTTACACAATTCAGTTTATGTAACAAGCAAAAGAGATGGTGACACGCGGCAAAATACTGTAGCAGTTATTTTAAAAATATTTTTCCTTATGATCCGGTACTATAGCAAAAAAAAAAGAAATATTATATTTGTACATGCTACAGTTCTACTACAATGCATTGCCACACGTGTTACCATCTTATTTATTTGTTACACAAACTCGATTGTGTAACGTGTATACAATAGAATTTTTCTCATGATAAAGCTAGCTGCAGCATGTGCCACCGTGTGTGCCTACGAGCTAGCTGGCTGCTGGAGTACCTCATGAGAATCAATCGTGTGTGCCTGTGCGCTGGTTGGCACTGATGATGCTAAGGTTTTGTCTGCATAAATGTTTTTTTTTGCATTCGTTTGCATTACACGTGATGGGCTAATCTATTTTAAAAAAATTTAAAATTTAATTATATCAAATAAACCACTATCAGTTATAGTGTAATTTCAACCATAAGTTACCAAATTTCAGGCCAAATGAGCGGACTGTATAGCTCCACTTTCCACATATCATAGACACATGTCCATGTTTGGGGGTGTAAACCTGGTAGGGAGCTAAGGTCCGTAAGCACACACGTCATACAAAACTACTACAGTAGTAGTTTAGAATGGCTCCCGTTTGAGCTTACCACTTCTTATTATAGTAATTAGTTTTTAAATGATATGTTTTTTAGGCTAAGTCTACAGGTATATTGTAATAGATACTATACCGATTTCAGATATACCGGCAAAAATTGCATACAATTAGTTTTTATCTACGTACTGTTTCTTAGGAATAGTCAGGATTTAAAAACTATAAGCCAAAGTCGCAGCTTAAAAGAACCAACACTATATAGGGCACACATTGTACATTTCAAATACATTCTTTTCTTCTCTTTTTTTTATTTTGCGGCATCCATGGTTTGTATGTTTGAAGCAGGGAATTTTTTTAAAAAATTTTATATAAGAATTGAAATATTTCACATTATATTTCCTGTATTCCAAAACGACCAAATGCCTTCTCATCAGTCAACTCGCGAGTGCCTCTCCGCCTTACAAGCCATACTAGTTCTTCTAGTTTTTAAGTATGTTTATATTAATTTCTACTTCTAATTTATATTTAAAAAACTAAAACCTAATATAAATACTCAGTTTATCGAAAACGGCTTTCATATCTATCTCACATCCTCCTCGCACTCACATATCTCGCACTCACAGGTCTGCCAAAGTAAAAAAATCACAGCATCTGCTGCAGCCAATGCCAGCGCGAATGCGCTGTCGTCTCTGCCCCGATGAACCCACTGTTTGCACCATCAAGTTCGTATGTACGGCAGCTAGTGCTAAGGTCCCGTTTGGCACAGCTCTAGCTCCGAGATCTATGCTAGATCTGTAGTTTGTTGACTAAATTAAAGTGATTTAAATATTTTTATTTAATATATAATATAAATGAAATGAGTCATGTAAATGCACTTAACATGCCTGCAACTCTAGATCCAGGATTTCCTAGAGCTACAGATGATCAGCTCTAGGAAATCTACAGATTTCCTAGAGCTAGAGCTCTGCCAAACAGGGCCTAAGTACCAGGTTGTCTTAGAATTCGAGGACGTTTCTGTCCCGACAGCTGTTTGCACCATCAAGTTCGAGGGGCTCAGTCTTTAGCTTTTTTTTGACCGTGTGGAGTAACTCATTTTAAATAGCTTGTTTTATATTATGATATATATTATATCGAGTTTAGCTGTTCCAGTTAAAACTACATATGATTTTTTAATTTGTATATTATCTCTCGTGAATATTTAGAATTTTAAAACTATAAAGCCAAACTCACAGACAATAGCAATTAGTATAATGATAGTACAGTGCTGAACCAACCATAGATAGGGCTTTTTTTACTAGTTCTGGCTTCGATTGTTAGTTTTTAGTTAAAATTATACTATAACGACTGTTAACCTTTTTTAAATCATTCAATTAAAAAATAGCAAAAAAAGAAAAATACCGTTATGTCTCTATAAACAATACAAAGGAAAAAGAATAATAGAAAAAACCGATATTAAGAAATTAAAACATTTGTTCCGGAGCCAGAAGCCAAGACCGGAATGGACGGGTCTATACTCTTACTACAAAGTAGCAATGAATTTACGATGTGCTGTCGACCACTGAATTGAACGAATCAAATATCAGACCAGATCAGTACTATCTGCATATAATGACGTCACTGACGAATGACGACATCGTCTTTGCGTTTCAGCTCACGATTTGCCTACCATCATTATCTTAGATGTGAACTAAATCCCAACCGAATTAACCTGCTAATCCAAAGTATTCGATAGGAATCAGACATGCATGATCCATGGATATGATGCAAGGTAGCAGAGATAGATGTTAACCAGTGTGCATCCCGGCCACCAAGAGGAGAGGAGAGGAGAAAGAGGCCGTCGAATCGGATCGGATTGGATCGGATCAGATCCCATCTGCGCACCACTCGTGTCCATTTTTATTCCCGGCGACGGTGACCGCCTGCGTCTCCTTCCCTCGGCTCCAAATCCTCACCGTCCAATCCCACGGCCAACCGCCCGGATCACACCACTGAACACACTATCGTTCTTCCGGAAACAACCCTGGAGTACCCAGAAAACTATATACAACTCCAACCCAAAGCCCCTACAAAACCCTAAATTAGCTAAGATTATGGGTATATTCTTTTTAACTTATGGTTTAGTTTTTTATAGTAATTAGTTTTTAAATTGAATACCTTTCGAAGATAGGGTCTACAAGTCGATTGTAGTAGACATTGTACTGACTTCATCTATATCGGTCAAAATCACACGTGAGTATCTCGCTCTGTACTCTCTCCTGCGAATAATCAAAATTCAAAAAATTTAAGATATAGACCATAAGCCAAAAGAACCTATCCTATGTCAACTCTGTGTTGTGCTCTGATTCTTGATTCCGATACATGTGCTAAAAAACATCAGTTCATGTTTAAAGAAGATATAAGGCACAAATATCTGTATCAGAATTATGTTTGCTTGCGTGTAAAGAAAGCTAGTGTTCAATATTGTTTCTGTCATATCCAAATATATTTACTCTGCATTTTGATTTTTGACATGGCGTAAAGATTGAAAAAAAAATCTAGGATTGAGAAAGTATGTACCAGCGAATACTTGGGGAAATAAAAGAGATTGATTGTTTGAATGGATGGTAATGCATAAGGCAAAATTAACACACTACAAAGTAGTGCCACTACTTAAACACATTACAAAATTGTGTTTGATCTGTTTCTCATACGAGACACCGCTTATCCTTGTACCAAACGTCGGTTCATAAGCTAAAGTCGTTTCGATGACTCGTGGCTTATTCCGGGCAAAAGCCAGGCCAAAAAACATCCCAAACAGGCAAAAACTAAAAAGTGCTAGAGCTGGTAAAAAAACCAATTAAGGCTTGAATCAAAATTATTTTGATTATAATAGTTATTAGGTTAAAAATTGGAATAAATTCATTTCGAGTGAAAAATATTAATGATACTTGGCTCAATAATACCTTGTTAGCTCGAATTTGGAATAATTACTTAAGCAATAAATAAAATAATTTTATATCAAACTATATTAATTTTGATAGAAACTCCATAATAGGTCGTCAAGCTCCATTGGTAACCCTAATCAAAGACTTCACCGATTACCACATCTCTTCGCAAATAAAAATAATAAATAAAGCTAAAACCCGAGGGTAGAAATGCACAATCGCCACGATCTTTGCGCGTCTCGCTTTCCTCGCGGAGGCCGCATCGATGGTCTTTATGCGATTCCGCCCCCAGCTTATCGCTTCCTTGCTCTTCCGATCCCCTAAACCCAGAACCCCACCCGCAACCCTAGCCGCGCGCCGCCGCCACACCGCCACCGTCCCTTCCATGGCCGCCGCACCGTCGGAGGACGTGCTCCGCCGGGCGCTCGCCGAGAGGCAGGCCGCCGTGGACGCGCAGGCCGAGGCCGTGCGGGCGCTGAAAGCCGCCGGCGTCGGTGCGTCCAAGGCCGACGTCGACGCTGCGGTCGAGGCGCTGAAGGCGCTCAAGGTCGAGGCCGGCGCCGCCGCGCGCCGGCTGCAGGCGGCCGTCGGATCCGGCGGCGGCGCCGCGCGGGAGGAGATGCGGCAGGCGGTGGTGAACACCCTGGAGAGGAAGCTATTCTACATCCCCTCCTTCAAGATCTACCGCGGCGTCGCAGGGCTCTACGACTACGGGCCGCCCGGCTGCGCCGTCAAGGCCAACGTCCTCGCCTTCTGGCGTCAGGTGAGGCCACGAGCCATCTAACAAAGTTTCGATTTTTCCGCATAGTTGTTTGATTCGTAGGTGATTAAAGGTGGTCGCGTTTGCATCTTACTTGATGTGTATAGTTGCTGCGAAATTGACGAGAGGGTAGTGCTGCTTTACTGCTTTTGCACTGTGGTTTATGTGGCATACACATGAAGAATGATGGCTTCTTCCTTTTATCCGTTCATGTGTAGGAAATTGCATATCTTTCAAGGAACGGATGCGTTTTTTTTAGCTTTTCGTTGTACCGGGTGCCGGTGATTCGATATAGAACTTGCATCTGGAATCTACATCTGGAGCAGAGGGCATAGCCGCCCCTGTTTCATTAATGAAGCACACAGTGCTCTTACGACAACTTGCTTCTAGGAGCATTGAAACAAGTTGTTTTTACAGACAACTTGCATCTGGACGTGGTTCGGTGGTTTCTGTTAGAACAAGTGTGTGCTTTGACAGTTACACGTGTAATTTCTAAGAGCTGATGAGTTGGTGCTATTTTCTGTCGCTGTAGCACTCTACATTGGAGATGTGGCCATTTATTTGTGACAAGAAAGTTTCTTATGTCAGTTAACTAACTGGCAAATGTGGAATGGAAAAGTAAAATTCATTTACCTTCCTTCGTGCAGAGTGTGTTCTAGATTAGGGGTTTACCCTTGGATATGATTTGCTACTCTTTAGTGGAAAGACGACAGCAGTTTTAGTTCTTGTGTGTTTGCTATTGGTGTGGTATCTATGATATCTTTTCTTCCATTTTTGTTTTGATAAGATTTTAATTACCGTAATACTTCCTTTCTTTGCAGCATTTTGTTTTGGAGGAGAACATGTTGGAGGTTGACTGCCCCTGTGTGACACCTGAGATTGTCTTGAAGGCATCAGGGCATGTCGAGAAGTTTACTGACCTCATGGTTAAGGATGAGAAGACAGGCACATGCTACCGTGCTGACCACTTATTAAAAGATTTCTGCAAGGAGAAGCTTGAGAAGGACCTCACCTTGTCCCCGGAGAAGGCTGCAGAGTTTAAGCATACCCTGGCCGTATTGGATGACCTCTCAGCAGAAGAACTTGGCTCAAAGCTTAAGGAATATGGCATTGTTGCCCCTGATACAAAAAACACTCTCTCTGATCCCTACCCATTCAATCTCATGTTCCAGACATCTATTGGCCCTACTGGTCTTAGCCTGGGGTAAGAAGATTAACATTCAGTGCATAATAATGCTTTTTTGCATTGACTGATCAATCATCATCGAATGTTGTGTGAACAAATAGGTATATGAGACCGGAGACTGCACAGGGTATTTTTGTCAACTTCAAGGACTTGTACTATTACAATGGTCAAAAGCTTCCGTTTGCAGCAGCCCAGATCGGGCAAGCCTTCAGGAATGAGGTCTGTGTTTTCAATTTTTTTCTTTAAATGCATTGGCTGGAAGTCCCTTCTCAATGTGCTATTTCACTCTCTACATAATTTACATGTTAGCACCTGTAGTGTGGTTCAGTAACTAGTCATGCTTAGTGCTTCAAGGCATAAAATGTTTGGTTCTTGAATTTAATCAAATGGGCAATCTCAATTTTTATTGAAAATGTATTATGACATCTAGACTATTGTTTTTGTTAAAAACATATTATGCAGCATGATTTTGAATGAATGATGGATGCTCTTCGTATTGCAAAAATAAGTGCAATGCTTTGTACTTTCTTCACAGTTCATGCGATAGATTTGAGTTACTGCGAGAACATAACTTGATTTTAAAAAACTGTGGTGCTGATCCATCTGTATAAAACCTTGTATTGCATTGAGGCGTATATGCTTGAGAAATTTAGACTTGTAACAGACATAAGCTTATAGCTAACCATACTGGCACTTACTACGAAGTTAAAGAAGCTTTCCAAGAGCAGTTGATTGACTATGTAACAGTTGCTTAGATGATGCTCCATTGTTTTCTTTTTTAAAAAATCTGCTCACTATGTCTACATCGTGGCAATCAGATCTCTCCGCGCCAAGGTCTTCTACGAGTGCGTGAATTTACATTGGCAGAAATTGAGCACTTTGTAGATCCTGAGGATAAATCACATCCAAAATTTGTTGATGTTGCTGATTTGGAGTTTTTGATGTTTCCAAGAGAGCTTCAACTCTCAGGGGAGTCAGCCAAGTTAATGAAGCTTGGGGAAGCAGTTTCAAAGGTGTGGACTTGCTGGCTAATTTTCTCTCTTGTTGAATTGGTTCTTTTTGCTCTTCTTTTTGGGTTAGAGGTGGTTCTTATCCGAGCTCAATTTTAAAACTTGTATGTTTTGTTCCTTACAGGGAACTGTTAATAATGAGACACTTGGTTTCTTCATTGGGAGGGTCTATCTTTTCCTGACACGTTTGGGAATTGATAAGGACCGACTGCGCTTCCGGCAGCATCTACCTAATGAGATGGCCCACTATGCCGCTGACTGTTGGGATGCAGAGATTGAATGCTCTTATGGATGGATAGAGTGTGTGGGCATTGCTGATAGATCTGCATATGATTTACGGGCTCATTCTGTAAGCCTACAACATCTCTTGAATAATTTTGCAGATGTTAATTTTAGTCCTTAGGATATGTTGCAATTGGAATTCAAGTTTCTCATTTCATGTGTTAATTACACATACGAACAGCATATTATATTTAGTATCCACTGTATTTGTTTGAGTGTGCAAATGAATGTTGATCGTGCTTGCCTGGTTGCTATTTTAGGAGAAAAGCGGTGTTCCACTTGTTGCCCATGAAAAATTCTCCAAGCCTAGAGAGGTTGAGGTGAGTTATTTATTGTGTCTGATTTTTCATTATTCTTCTGTAGGACTCATTAATAATGTATTGGGTAATGTGTGCTAGTATTTATATTTTATTTTGGGCCTTGAAGTATATTATGAGTTTTGATCAAGAACCATGTTTTATGACATACTACATAGACCTTGTATTTGTACTTTTGAGATAAAAGTCAATTAGTTCTGGCATTAATATATCTGTTTTGACGTGTGCTTACATGCTTACTTTTGCTGACATGTTTAATTGCAGAAACTTGTTATAGTGCCCTCAAAGAAAGACCTGGGGCTTGCTTTTAAGGGCAATCAAAAGATGGTGGTTGAAGCATTGGAGGTAACACATCTTGTGCCTTGTCTTTGTTATATTTGTTTGTAAGTTTTCTCTGTCTACCGAAGTGGCAACTTTGTTTTGTTGACTTTGTGCTTGGACTGACAGGCTATGAGTGAGAAGGAAGCAATGGACATGAAGGCTGCATTGGAATCTAAGGGGGAGACAAACTTCCAAGTCTGCACACTTGGAAAGGATGTGGTGATTACCAGGAAAATGGTATCTATCAGTATGGAAAAGAAGATGGAACACCAGCGAGTCTTCACCCCTTCAGTCATTGAACCTTCATTTGGCATAGGGAGGATAATCTACTGTCTGTTTGAACATTCCTTCTACACAAGACCTAGCAAATCAGAAGAGGAACAGCTGAATGTTTTCCGGTTCCCTCCTATTGTGGCTCCTATCAAATGCACTGTGTTCCCCCTGGTGAAGAATCAAGAGTTTGATGATGCTGCAAAAGTGATTGCTAAAGCACTAACAGCTGCAGGCATCTCACATATTATTGACACGGCTGGTACGTGTTAAACTCAGAATAGTTTCTCCAACCATTGCTTTCAGATGCTATTACCATCTTAAAGGAATTTGAATCAATATTTACCATAGTAGGAAGTATATTGTGCACTTTCATGATGGAAGGTGATGCTTGAATAACTGATATTTGGACATGTGCATTTCCATACAACTTAATACTACAGGATTTGCAAACTCCATAAAGCTCATATATATGTTTTTGCTTTCTGCAGGTATTTCTATTGGGAGGAGGTATGCAAGGACAGATGAGATCGGTGTTCCTTTTGCGATAACAGTCGATTCTGCAACAAGCGTGACCGTCCGGGAGAGGGACAGCAAGGAGCAGGTTCGGGTGGACATCAACGAGGTGGCATCTGTGGTGAAGCAGCTGACAGAAGGCCAAAGCACCTGGGCCGATGTTTTATCGAAGTATCCCAGCCATGTCGGTCCCCAAGGTGATCAGGAGTGAGTTATCTGGTCTGCTGGTTACCATTCGCATTTTCATCAAAAGGCACCGGGACTTCTTTTCATCCTCCAATCGCCCACAAGATCAATAGGGTAAACATAGCTGTTACTGGTATTGATGCAATCAGGCAATGCAATATTTGTCATACATACATGCTACAGCACTTTGACGCCCCTACATTTTCACCCCGTTTTTTCCCCTTCTCAACATCTTACCGATACAGAACTTAACATTTGAGTTTCTTCTGAAGTATAATTGTGAGGCCATACTGAGAACTGTTCACTCACAAACCTACAAGGGTATTGAAATTTCAGTTACTTGTCTCGGTTGCATTCGGTCTGCCTCTTCCCTGTCTGTGGTGTTCACTGCCATAGTGCCATGGCTGGATTGCTGTGCCCAGGCCAGTGTGTCTGATTCCACCTCATCATGCTCGTCCATCAACTGTAAACTGAAGCAAACCATTCTCACTTCCTTAAGGATTAAGGTAAAATTATTGTTCTCCTAAAGCTAGTATGGCATGTTTCAACGTCCAAGCTCAGTAAAATGCTACCTGCACCTACTCCGTTGAAATGAGTTGGGACATGGCCATCACTTGTCAACGGTCAAAGATTTTCCCATGACGAAGCCTATCAAAGACAATTTGGAGTTTAAGAGTAGAGACGTTGCTTGACCGGTAGGGTTTTGATTATAGAGACGTTGCTTGACCGGTAGGGTTTTGATTATATTAATAGAGAGCTTCCGGTTTTCCTACGCATTCTGCTCAGCTGCCGCGGTTGTTTAACCCCACTGGTGCGGTGTTGCAACTTGCACCTTACCACCATTCCCGCCTGAACTGCTCGGTCGAAAATGGACCTCACACACCAGCCACCGGCTGCCACGGCGCACGACGGCGCAATCACCGATGAAAGCAGCACCGTTGTGCCCAACCCACGTGCCAAGGAGGACTCCACGGACGCCGACGAGAGCCGCACCGTCGTGGCCAACAAACACGCCGAGGAAAACTCCACTGACAACGCCGGCGAGGACGCGGAAGCGGACGAGATGTCCGCGTCGATGCTGCGCCGGCTGGAGGAGAGCGGCAGCGCCTCAGCCGGCGAGGAGGAGGAGACTTGCACCGACGAGATGGCGGCGCGTATGCAGCGGTGCCTGGAGGCGCTCCCGGGGAAGACGCACGAGAGCGAGCCGTTCACCATCTTCCGCGTGGCCGGGCCCATGCGCGACCGCAACCGCCACCTCTACGAGCCGCAGATGATCTCCGTCGGGCCCTTCCACCGCGGCGCCGCCCGCCTCCGCGCCATGGAGGAGCACAAGTGGCGCTACCTCCGGGACCTCCTCGCGCGCAACCGAGACGCGCCGCTCGCGTCTTACGCCCGCGCCGCGCGGGCCCTCGAGCCCCGCGCACGCCGCCGGTACGCCGATCCCGTGCCGATCCCCGCGCAGGACTTCGCCGAGATGCTCCTCCTCGACGGCTGCTTCATCGTGGAGTACTTCCTCAAGGGCGAGGACCGCGCCGCCGACGCGCTCATCGACACGGCATGGGCCATGCAGAACGTGTACAGCGACCTCTTCCTCCTTGAGAACCAGCTCCCCTTCTTCGTCGTCGAGCGCTTCTACGACATCGCCACCGGCGGCCTCGGCCGCGACTACCTCGTCACCAACCTCCTCGCCAAGTACCTCACCGTCGAGACCCCGCAGAACGCCGCGACGGCGCTCGCCCCCGACGGTGAGATCCACCACCTGCTGCACCTGTACTACCACTGGTTCTTGCCACCGGAGGACCCTTCCGTCGGAGGCAAGGACGAAGACGAGGCGTTCGAAGAGTGGATGGCGAAGCCGGTGAACGAGCGCATGCCGTGGATGTTGCCGTCGGCGTCGGAGCTGAAGGACGCCGGGGTCACGTTCCGGACCAAGAAATCGCCGCGGAGCCTGGTGGACGTGACGTTCCGCCCGCGCGACGGCGTGCTCGAGATACCCGCCGTGGAGAGCTACACCAACCGCGCCATGTTCGCCAACCTGCTGGCCTACGAGCAGAGCCGGGGGCGGTGGGAGCTGCAGCGGCTCATGAGCTACGTGGTGCTGATGGCGTCGGTGGCGGACGGGCGACGCGACGTGGAGATCCTGCAGCGCGCGGGGGTGTTCGTGAAGGGGGACGAGGAGACGGCGGCGTTCTACGGGGACCTCGGCGAGCTGTGCCACATGCCGGACGTGGTGAACAACTACTACGCCGACCTGTTCCGCGACGTCAGGGAGTACTGCGGCCGCAGCTGGAACCGCCACCGCGCCGTGCTTGCGCACGACTACTTCAGCAACCCCTGGACCACCATGTCCGCCGCCGCTGCCGTCTTTCTGCTCGTCCTCACCGTCGTGCAGACGGTGTACACCGTGCTACCGTATTACCACCCCAATTAATCAAGGGTGGTTAAGCATGCATATATCGAGTTAGATGATCGATCGAGCAGTAGGGTTAATTAAGGTCATGAGTTGAAGCACTCATCGTAGCGCCAAGATCATCCATCAAAATACTGTTTGGCATGCGTTTGTTTCGACGGTTGTGGTTTGTCTTAATTAAGATAGAAGGCATCAGAAATTATAGAAATAACTCCATTTAGTTTTTTTATTTTTGGTTTCTTCAAAAGTTAAAATAAACTAATTGGTTTATTAAAGCAAAATTTTCAAATAATATTATAAGTCTAAAATTGCATGTTTTATCTACGTCGGTGTCTTTATCCTTCACTGTCGTCTTAAAAAATGTAGATAAAAATTATCAGTTATAACTAAAAGCTATCGGTATCAGACAAAGCAACATAGCCAAGTGCCAGACTGAACATCTTCCATGGTTAATACGGTCAGCAAATCTGTAATTAATTTTAGAGCCATAATTTGAGAGCACTAAGCAGATACACTAACAAGCATACAGGCAGGCATAGCAGCCCTGATTCCTGAATAGGTAGGGCGATGAGGCAACAATAACTTAACATGCTTACTTATCTTCCTGATGCTTACATTATTCTAATCCAGATACAAACATAATCACTTTATAATACTAGAGATTAGTGCTTAAGCTCGCAATTATCCGTGGGAGCATTCCCAAATGAGACACCGTCCGTGCCCAACCCCGAAGCACCCGTCCAAAAATTTGCGCGCTTCCTTTGACCGCAGCCGCCGCTGTCGTTGCCTTCTCCGACGCCGTCGACACGGCGCCTCCTCAGAGCGACCGCGCCACGATGAGGGCCCCACTCGCTCCCCCGCCACGAGTCCGTCTCCTACTGGCTACTGATCCCCTACCCACCTGGCTACCGGGAGCCCGCGTCCCGCGAGTCAAAGCTCCGGCCGGCCGCGTTGTCGTCGGCGTCGTCTACTTTCCCCAACTCTCCGCACCACCTCCTCCTCTCTCTAATGACTCCACGCTTGCACGTCTAGGGTTTCGCTCCGCCGGGCCATGGCAGCTCCGCCTCTCCCGCGCCTCCTCCTCCTCGCCGTAGGGGCGGCGGCGGCGGCGGCGGGCGATGGCTGCACCGCGGGCTGCGACCTCGCGCTGGGCTCCTACACGTACCTTGCCGGCTTGATCCCCTTCCTGCTCTCCCGCGGTCAGACCTACAGCAGCATCGCGAACAACTACTACAACCTAACCACCGCCGACTGGCTGCAGAAAACCAACACCTACCCACCCAACAACACCCCCGACACCGGCACGGTGAACGTCACCGTCAACTGCTCCTGCGGCGACGCGAGCGCGTCGCCGGACTACGGGCTGTTCCTGACCTACCCGCTCAGAGACGGGAAGACGCTCACATCCGCCGCGGTGAATAATGGTTTCTCATCGCCGTCGCAGATGGACCTGCTCAGGAAGTATAACCCCGGCATGGACAGCGTCGTAGGGAGAGGAATCGTCTATATCCCCGTTAAAGGTGAGATTTTGTAGCTTATTCATATTGCTGCTGCTGTTTGATGTGAATCGGGGGGAACTCGGTTCAATTTTAGCTTGCTTTTAGCAAGAAATGGGGGAGATTTGGGGATTAATTACTGTATGGAACCGGGGTTTTCAGTTTTGTTCTTAATTGTAGAGTGCTGTAGGTGTTTTCTGCATAGTTTGTTATGGTGTTTTAGATTGGTCTGAAACTGATTTGGATTTGTTACTTGCAGTGGCGGACCCAGGATTTTTAGGATGAGTGTTTAAACTTTAGAGCTAGGTTGCCGGATACGTCGATACCGATATGCCAATACCACGGCATACTATCTTCCCCAAAACATCGATACAACAATACACGCATATAGATATAATAATACAAAAATATAGAAATTAATGATTTCTTACGAGGAAATGGGCAACATAAGGCGAACATAATGGCATAAATTAAATAGCAAATTATACAGATTAATGACAATTGCATATCTTGCTAATCCTGCATTTTTTTTACTCTTTTCTGGTCAGCAAGAACCCCCATTTAAGAGGAATTTGTATGTTCCTTCCATGAAGCAAAAGATAGAAAAAATTAGCATATAAACATATACAATAAGGGTCCAGCTAATTGCCTATTGGCTAAGGCAAAGATTGTATTTTGTATAGTATTCAATAGGAAAAATGAAGAAAACAGAGACTAGATCCCAGAAAGAACCAGAGCCAAAGTAGAGTAGAGTAGGGTGGGGTAGGGTAGGGTAGAGTAAAGTGGAGCAATGTAGAGCAAGAAAGAAAATAAGTGGAGTGGGCGAAGTACTCCCTTCCTGTCGCTCGCTCCCTACCTCCCTATTCACCATGCCACCCGCTTGCTCGCGTTTCTGCACGCTCGCCTTGCTCCCCGCACCGCCTCACACATGCTTACCGTCGAGGCACGGCACCGCATCCACCGGCTGTCACTTGCCTTTGTAATCCATGCCCACCGGTCATCGCTCGCCTCCGCAACCCACCCGCACCTCTGCCCACTCACTACTCAGAGGCTGGAGCAGCCCCCATACAGATAGCCATAGGATGAGAGAGAGAGAATAGAGGTTAGGGTTTGGTTTATATCTTTACCTCTTTGGCCCTATATAAGGAGAGTTGTGGTGGGAAGGAAAATGGGTTAATGTGTTACATGGGCCGCGGGTGAGATATGGGGGTAGTGTAGGCTAAATTCATTTGTGAGCATAAATATATAATTTTGGCCCAACTAACATTATATACACCTAATATATCTGTTATTTACCTGGTATTTTGTAAAAAAAATTGAGTGTTCAGCTGAACACCTATGACACACTATAGGTCCACCCATGGTTACTTGGAAGCAGGGTTATTAAGGCGTCGCCTAAGCGTCAAAGCGACGCTTAGGCGGTAAGGCGCCCCAAGCCGGCAAGGCGTCGCCCCGCCTTGCCCTGCGTGCGTATGGTGTCCGCCTTAGCACGAAGGCATCGCTGAGGCGACGCTTAGGCGGCGTATGGCGTCGGGAAGGCTCGAGGCGACGCCTTTCGCATGGAGGAGGTGACGACCACGACTAAATGAAGTGAGTAGGCGGTCGGCCGGTGGCTAAACCAGAGAGGCAGAGAAAGAGATCCGGATCTGGAGAAAGAACCGTAGGCGGCGAAGTACCTAGAACCAAGGCGGTGGCCGGCGGCGCCTCCATCTCTCCGCTCCGGTCTCTCGGCGTCGGCGCTAGGGGTGGGCGTTCGGGTTACCCGATTTTTTCGGGTCGGGTAATTCGGGTAATTCGAAATTCGGGTAATGAAAACTGCTACCCGATATTAGCCCCAAAAAAATACTACCCGCAATTTCGGGTACCCGATAATTCGGGTTCGGGTTCGGGTATACCCGATATACCCGAATTTCAGCAAACTGCATCGAATTTCAGCAAACTGCACAGAATTTGTACATAATTTCAGCAGCAATTTGCATAGAATTTCAGCAGCAATTTGCATAGAATAATATATCACAGGCAGTTGTTCAAACAGAGAGAATCATATACTAAATTACTAATAAAGTGACATGATTACCGGGTAGTTCGGGTAGTTCGGGTACCGGGGGATATTACCCGAACTACCCAAACTAATTTCGGGTAATCAGAATCGCTATCCGAATTTGGGATCGGGTACCTCGGGTTCGGGTATTTCGGGTTCGGGTTCGGGTAATTCGGGTACGGGTAATGGGTAGCGGGTATTTTGCCCACCCCTAGTCGGCGCCGCCTCCATCTCGCAGATCCCGTCGCAGCGGCGCGCCGACGCCTCCATCCCCGTCGCCCAGCAGCAAGGTACTCCCCTCCCCCCTCATCTCCCTGCTCTCCCTCCCCCCTCCTCCCTCATCCGTCGGCCGGGTCGCCGCCGGGAGGAGGAGGCCGGGAGAAGGGAGGGAGATGGAGGCCGACCGGGAGGGGGAGGTCGAGAGGGAGAGGGAGCCGGGGATGGAGGGGGACTGGGGGAGGTGGAGCCGGATCGCCTGGAGGCGGAGGTGGAGCTGGATCGCTGGAGGCGGCGGCGGAGCCATCGCTGGAGGCGGCGGCGGAGCCATCGAGGGAGCGCGCGGTGTGGGGATAGGAGGCGGCGGCGCATTAGGTTGAGGGGGGGCGGACGGGATTGTATAGTGGGAGGAGAGAGGAAGAATCTGGGCCATCCGATTTTAATCCAATGGTTCAGAAAAAATTGACTGAAACCTATCAATTTTTAGTTGAATGTTGTGCTCGCTAGTGCTAGGTGGTCACTGTGCTCGCTAGTACTGGGTGTTTATATCTATTGCATTTATAATAATCCATATGTTGAAACTTACAAGGGGCAAAGAGGATGGATGTTACATGGGAGAAGAGTAATTAGAATAGAAAGATGGGTGCTAGATGACCTTAAGAATTGGCAACAACAAGATACATATGTGCTGTAAATGCTCATTTTATTTATTGCCCTTAGCGCCTTAGGATGTGTAAGGCGTCGCCTCGCCTCACGCCTTACCGCTTAAAAGGTGTGAGGGGGGTGAGTCGCCTTACCTCGCCTTACCGCCTTAATAACCTTGCTTGGAAGGAAGGGGCACTTGCCTTAGCAACTATTTTTAGTTCCAGTTATCTTGATTAAAAAAGAGAATAAATAAATAAATAAATAAAATAATAACAAAAATCCTAATCTAGCTATGGCTTTACAAGGGGAGGTCCGTATTCTTTTTCGTGCGTGGTTTTTTTCTCCAGATCTAGGTTCCAATCTAATGTCTCTCTCTCTTCCGTGTGGCCGCATGGGGGTAGCCGGCGGCGGCGGCCGGCGGCCGTCCGGTGAGCGGCGGCGGCTCGCGCGGCGGCGCACGCGCCGCACGCCCCCCATGGCACGGCGGTGGCGGCGCACGTGCCGCACGCATGCACATCGGCGGCACGCGCGGCGGCGCACGCGCCCGCCATGGCGCGACAGCGGCCGGTGGCCGGCCGGCGTGCGGCGGCGGCACGCGCGGCGGTGCATGCGCCCGCCATGGCGCGGCGGCAGTGGCCGGCGGCCGGCCGGTGCGCGGTGGCGGCACACTCGGCGGCACACGCGCCCGCACGCGCACGCACGCGCCCGTGCGCATGGTTTTGCGGGACCAGGAAAAGGAGCTCCGGTAGGAGCTATAGCAGGAGGTGCTGTGGCTGGTGTTGTTGCACTAGCCCTGGGTGTCTTGGTATATATCATGCTTTATAGACGAAGAAAGGCGAAGGAGGCCGCCCTGCTTCCATCATCTGAAGATTCTACCCAACCTGGTAATGATAAGCTTTTATGGATTTCTCTTTCTCTGTCTCTTACCCTGCAATGGAAAGTTACTCTTTTAACTTCTTTTGTACAAGAGCATTCCTAAGTCCTAATTTCAGTGTTGCAAGTTGATTTGTGTCCTTTGTTCATATCAGTAATGTTTTCCTACAATGATAGATGTTGATTTTACTGGTTAGTTCTGATGCTTACAATGCTCAGGTATCTACCCCGTGAAGCAATTATTTGTTTGTTCAGAAATCTGGAAATCTTGTTGAGTAAATAGAGTTTATGATATCTATGTGTATGTTTGAGTGGCTTTAAGTCTGACCCCATAGCTATGTTGAGGGACTCATAAGTGTACTTTTGGAGCATAGGGAAAGTAAAAGAATCTTGAATAATAATTCCAATTTCTGCTTCTTTGCTTCTTCCCTGAGCAGTCTTTCATCTTGACTAATAAAACAGAATGTCACTTCTACTATTTCTGAAGCACTGCTATTTTTGTTCCAGCTAGTACATTATCGATGGATGAAGTTACACCATCATCCACTCAAGCTCCTGATGGGGCTTCACCAGTTGCGGGCATTACAGTTGACAAATTAGTGGAGTTCTCGTATCAAGAACTTTTTAATGCTACAGAGGGCTTTAGCATTGGTAATAAAATCGGGCAAGGTGGTTTCGGCTCTGTCTATTATGCTGAGCTTAGGGGTGAGGTCAGTACAACTTTTTCTCAGATGCATGGATAACAAACAAAGCAAAGTGCATTTCACAAACCCACAAACATGTTCCCAAGGTTCCAAAACCCGGAACCAGGAGAAATCCTGGCTGGCGTCCGGTTACCGGAAAAACCTGTCACAATTTGAAAATCAAAATTTGAATTTTGGGATGTTTTAAAACCGGTAACCGGAAAAATTTGAAAATAAAAAAATGATACTGGCCGTTTTTTTCGGTTACTGGTCTCCACCGGTAGAAACGGTAACCGGCGGTTACCGGCCGGGATTTTGAACCCTGCATGTTCCTAACTATAGGTGCTTGTGCATACAAATAGTAAAAGAAGATGGAGCTGTGATGTTCATACGTTGTGATCATGCGACATTATGATCTGTTCATCATTTGAAATGACTTGCGTTGTTTCTCTTGTGTATCCAGAAAGCTGCCATAAAAAAAATGGATAGGCAGGCTACTCATGAGTTCCTTGCTGAGTTAAAGGTTTTGACACATGTTCATCATCTGAATCTGGTTAGTGATTCTTTGATTTAATTTCTTTTCTGGGCAAGCATATTGGATTAATCTTTGCTCACAAGTTACCTGTACATTTTTCTTTACTTTCTCAGAATAAAATAATCAATCACTATGTATGTTTGGAGAAGTTTCTATTTCATGAACATTTTTAGAGGAAGAAGTGTCAACTGTCAAATACATGTTAGTCTGATGTAGTACACAGCAACATACTCATATATCTTTTTTTATTGCGTGGATTGCTATACTCTCCTTTCAATCCCATTCGCCCCAAAGTAGGAGAAAATTTTCAATGGAATTAACAACTTTAGGTTTGTTTTAAGTAAGCTACTAGAATATCAGCATCCTATGTGAAAAAATGTTAATTTTGATCTAAATGTCAGGTAGCACTAATTATAGGTTTGCATAAGAATTCTCAAGATCACAACTGTGACTCTGACGGTTGTATGCCTAATTGAAGTGCTTTTTTTTACACAACTATTGCAAGTTCCCAATTTACTCAACATTATTTCTGGATGAGATTAATGACTTATCTTATTACCTCATTTACTGATAATGGTATCTTCCTTATATATGAAGATTATGTATATAAATATCTTTCACATCACAGCTAGATTGATTTCTCTTCAGGAAGCCTGAGTATAGAGTTGATGTAATAGATAGGATTGACCTATTATTTCTGTCCTGTTCTCGTGTTACCCTAAATAATATAGATTTTCCGTAGGAGTAGCCTCGTAATTTCCTTGTAATCTTTTTTCTTTGCTTCCATTCTCAGTGTTTGATTTTTGATATCACGCAGGTGCGGTTGATTGGTTATTGCATTGAGAGTTCTTTGTTCCTTGTATATGAATTTATCGAGAATAGCAACTTAAGCCAGCATTTGCGTGGAACTGGTAACGTGTTGCCTCTTAAATTGTCTAGCTAAGCCTTTTCTGATGCTTCCTGCATATTAATCTCCGTACGCATTTTTATAGGTTATGAACCTCTGTCTTGGCCTGCCAGGGTTCAAATTGCGCTAGATTCAGCAAGAGGTCTTGAGTACATTCATGAACATACTGTTCCAGTGTACGTACATCGGGACATTAAATCAGCAAACATCTTGATAGACAAGAACTTCCGGGCAAAGGTTGGAATAATTCATGGATTCTTTTAACGTTTCGACCATCCTTCATCAAATAATTTGTCTACCTTCCAGGTTGCAGATTTTGGTTTAACAAAGCTCACAGATGTTGGTGGTACATCACTGCCCGCACGTGTTGTTGGTACATTCGGTTACATGCCTCCAGAGTATGTGTCCTGAACATTTATTTGTCATTGCATATCTGTGCAAACTGCAGAGTAACCCCTTCGGTGATGAATGCTTACATCTATGGAATGTGACGTTTGCAGGTATGCTCGATATGGTGATGTTTCCCCTAAGGTCGATGTTTATGCCTTTGGCGTTGTCCTTTATGAGCTTATTTCAGCCAAAGAAGCTATCGTCAGATCAACTGGATCTGCTAGTGATTCAAGGGGATTGGTTTATCTGGTAATTGTCCTGCTAAACTAACTAGTTACTTTCTGCTCTTGCGCATCAGAAAGCAATGAGGGTACTTGTTGCTTCCCAGTGTGAAATATGCACGCAATAGTTCTTATTGCATTCATTGGTTTCAGAAGTTCTGAATAAGTCTGTTGATCTCATTATCTGTTGTTAATATCCTCACGTCCTGAGTTTCTTGTTTATAAATAAGGTGGATCTTGTATCGTGCAATTCTTACTTGTCGTCATGTGTTCTTGTCTGTTTAGACGATAGCCAAGCGAGCAGATTTTGTTACTGTAAACAAATGTGTAGCACTTATGCTTTCGAAGCCCTCGTACATGCTTTGGATGCTTACTGTAGTTGAGTCATTTCCTGCTTGACGACTTGCCATACTGAAAACTGCAGTTTGAGGAGGCTCTCACCACACCGGATCCAAAGGAAGGCCTTCGGAAGCTGGTCGATCGAAGGCTAGGAGAGGATTATTCCATCGATTCCATCCTCAAGGTTAGAACCATGCACAGGCAGAGCAATGCGATGGCATATCTAGCTTTCTGCGTGGTTCGTAAAACATTGCAGGCTGAAAAATCTATTGTCTCTTGCGCCAGATGACACACCTCGCAAAGGCATGCACGCAGGAAGACCCCAGGTTGAGGCCTACAATGAGATCCGTCGTCGTTGCGCTGATGACGCTCTCAGAGTTCTGGGACATGAACTCCCTCTATGAGAACCAAGGTTTGGTCAACCTCACGTCCGGGAGATGACTTTCTTGCAACCTGCCCCTTGGAATTGTACATTGGGCCTCATTACTATTGACTATTGTCTAAACTGAAGGCAATAAGGTGGCAGCGACAGCACCATTTTAGCTATCTGTCTATCTACATGTAATTTTTCCCCATCGATCTAGAATTTATTTGTCTGTGTCTACCTTTTCTTTGAAGGTGCTTCCATGATTTTTTTAATAATGATTTGTACAATTTTTAAAATATAATAAATAATAGATATATATTGTTAGAATGATCTCAGGGGATTTGGCCCAACGGCCAAATCCCCCCCTTGCTCGCGCCCTGATCGGGGGCGCCCAGCCCATTATGGCTGGTGGGCCCCTGTCGCCAGCGCCATATAAAGAGGTGGGGGGCGGGGCGGCACGCAACACGAGGTTCACCGTGCCGCCGCCAGACCCACCGACAAACCCTAATCCGACCTAAGAGGGGGCGCTGTAGCGACGGGAAGACCACCGGCTCCTCTGCTTCTTCCCAGATCGTCGCCGCCAGGAGTCGCCGCCGCCCGGGACACGCCGGCCGCCAGGGAGACGCCGATCCTCTTCCCCGACCGTCGCTGCCCGTGCGCAGAGCTTCACCGACGTACCCGCGATGGCCAACCCTTCCTCCTCCACATCCGACGGTTAGTACCTCTCTCTCTCTCCATCTCGGATTACCTCAAGAACACGAACCCTAGAGTAAAGAATCACCCTGCTAGATCTACCCTAGGAGGTCCTAAAGAACTAAAAGAACTAGAACTTACATTGGTATCAGAGCACCTAGGCGTAGATCTTAGATGGGGAAAAGAAAGGGAAAAGATGAACGCTACCGCCGTCGGTTGACCAGCGTGCGGAAAAGAAAAGCTCAAAGAAAACCCCTAACCCTAGAAAAACGGCAAAAGAAAGTGAAAAGAGAAGCGGGCAAAGGGGATCGGGTCTCACCGCTTCGGGCCGCCGTCGCGTGCGCCGGGTAGCCGCGCCGCCGCTCCGCGGGCAGCCACGCCGCCGCCTTCGGGCCGCCCCGCGCGCCGCTGCGTCGCGCGTATGTGCGCCGCCGCTTCCCCGCTCGGGGCCGCCCCCCGTGCGCTGCCTTGCGCGCGTGCGCCGCCGTTTCCCCGCTCGGGGACGCCCGCCCTCCTCGCGCTCGGGGCCGCCGTTGGGGTCGCCGCCGGCCCACGCGGGCGCCCGTGCGCCGCCGCTCCCTCTTCCCCTCAGATCCGGTTTTTTCGGATCTGACCGGCTGTTTTGGTCTAGGGTTAGGGTTTGGGGGGGAGCGGCAGTTTTGTTCGGGCGGCAAATGCTCCTGGCCGTCCGATGGAGATCAACGGTCAAAAGGAAAAGAGGGCCAGTGGGCCGCCATGGGCTGCGCCGCTGGCTGAGAGCGCGCGCGCGTGCGGTAGCCCTTTTGGGCCGGCACGCCATGGGCCGCGGCTGCGCAGGCCGGGCCAAATGGCCGATTTGCACAGTAAATCAAGAAAATGTTTTTTTATTGATTTTCAGAAGCATTTTTTTAGTGAATTTTGATTGAAATTTGATCCAAATCTCTGGAAATTTTTGCACCAACGTGTATATTTTTTCAGAGATTAAATGTGTACTGTATAATGCTTCTGAATATTGAATTATTTTTTAGAATAATTACAGTTTCCGCTACAAAAGATAATATTGATTGATTTTCATTATTAAATTCGAACCAACGGGAGAATTTAATTTTGGAAAAATAGATATAAATCCCAGCTAATTATGATATTGTTATTTTCTGGCCAACGTTGATAATAACAATGTTATAATTTTTAATTGATGATTTTTATGCATTATTTCTATTTCTGCCCAACGGTGATGTAGATTTAATGTATAGATAAAATGATTTAAATTGTATGTCGTATTTTTGACCAACGTTGGAAATAAGGCATATGATTTTGCTGTTACGTTCTCACTTTATTTGAAATATTTTTCAGGCGGATACAACTTGATGAGTTGTATAAGAGAGATCCTCACTCTCAAAGGTGATAATTATAGAGAGTGAAGAAAAAGATAGACTTAGCGTTTATCTTGACTGAGGTGGACTGGGTCCTCACTACAGCACGTCCCATTGAGCCTTTGGCACCAGTGAGGGAATAAAATGAGGATGATACTGCATGGCAGAAAAGACAGAGGGATCATGCTCCCTTACAGATGTCTTATGACCTTGATCATAAGAAATGGACCACAGCCAACAAGAAATGTATGGCTGTGATAAAAAACACAATTGAGCCTGCGATTGTGGGCTCAATTGCAGAGTGTGACACTGTCACAGAATATCTTGATAAAATAAAGAGTCAGTTCACTGGCTCTTCAAAGACTTATGCTACACAGCTGATTAAGCAGCTGGTAACAGAAAGGTATTCTGGCAGTGGCAATGGCATAAGAGAGCACATTCTTAGGATGAGCAACTTGGCATCTAAACTTAAACCAATGGATTTGGCTCTCAAGGATGAGTTTCTTATTCACTTGGTTTTTGCTTCCTTGCCCAAAGAGTTTGACACTTTTGTTGTCAACTACAATATGCAGCCCGAGAAATGGGACTTGGAAAAGTGCATAGCCATGTGTGTGCAAGAGGAGGAAAGAATCAAATCCTCACATGGTGGTTCTATCAACTATGTGAAGGATAACAAGAAAAAGAACTTCAACAGTACCTCCTTCTCAAAGAACAAGGGAAAAAGCCTCTGTCCATCAGCCTCATCAGAATAAATTTGCTGTAGACAAAGATCAGTGTCTTCACTGCAAGAAGACGGGACACTACAAGAAGAACTGTCCTAATTATTTAAAGATGATAATGGCAAAGAAAGGTGAGAACATTATTACCTTTATAAATGAATCCCTGTATGTGCAATATTCGAAATCCACTTGGTGGATTGACTCAGGAGCAACTATTCATGTTGCTAATTCTTTACAGGGATTCCGTTCGACGAGGACTACGCAAAGAAACAAAAGATGCATTAAAGTTGCAAATGGAGTTCAAGCTGGAGTTGAAGCCGTTGGCGATCTTTCATTAGAGTTAGCTAATGGCTCCAATCTTTTACTTAGAGATATCCTTTTTGTTTCCTCTTTACAGAGGAATTTGATTAGTGTTTCAAATTTGGACAAAGATGGTTATGATTGTAATTTTGGAAATGGCAAGTGTGAAATAATGTTTAATAAAGAATGTGTTGGTCTTGCCATCTTACAGAATGAGCTTTATTTGTTGTCACTTCGTGAAAATGTGAATTCCGTATGTGATGTGAATGAGCGTATATCCTCGCCTGTGAATGCGAACAGAAAACGAAAGAGAACTCATAATGAATCGTCAAAATTATGGCACTGTCGTTTAGGCCATATTTCGAGGGGGAGAATAGAAAGACTTGTTAAGAATGAAATTCTTCCTCTATTAGAGTTCTCAGACTTAGAACAATGCAGAGAATGTATTAAAGGAAAATGTGTAAAGAAAATTAAAAAAGACGCTAAAAGAAGCACAGGAGTTCTACAAATTGTTCACACAGACATTTGTGGTCCTTTTCCTGTGAAAAGTGTGGATGGTTATGACTCGTTCATAACATTCACGGATGATTACTCCCGTTATGGATATATTTATCCAATCAAAGAAAGGAATGAAGCCTTGGATAAATTCAAGATATTTAAGGCTGAAGTTGAAAACCAACACGATTTAAAGATTAAGATAGTCCGATCTGATCGTGGGGGGGGGGGGGGGGAGTACTACGGTCGACATACCCCATATGGACAAGTTCCTGGACCTTTTGCGAGGTTTTTACAGGAAAATGGCATAGTGGCCCAGTATTCTACACCGGGCGAACCTCAGCAAAATGGAGTAGCTGAAAGACGCAACCGTACCCTGATGGATATGGTGCGAAGCATGATGAGCTATTTCACACTGCCATTGAGTTTATGGATGGAGGCGTTGAAAACCGCCATTCATATTCTCAACAGAGTGCCTAGTAAGTCGGTGCCCAAAACACCGTACGAGATGTGGACAAGAAGAGTTCCCTCACTAAACCACTTACGTGTGTGGGGGAGTCCTGCTGAGGCTAAAGTATTTAACCCAAACCTTGGGAAGCTTGATCCCAAAACAGTAAGTTGCCATTTCATTGGCTACCCTGAAAAGTCAAAAGGTTTTCGTTTCTACTGTCCAGATAGATATACAAAGTTTGTAGAAATGAGACACGCTGTCTTCTTAGAGGATGAAATGATGAGAGGAAGTATGGTAGCTCGTGAGATTGATCTTGAAGAGAAGCGGGTGTATGTGCCCACTCCGATGACTCAAGAGCCATTCTTCACACTACCTGCTGTCGCTGCACCGACGGTGCAAGATACTGTGGTGCCAGCACCTGTTATTGTTCCTCCTGTGGCAACAATGAATGATAATGAGGAACCTGTTCTTCAGGATCCTATAGAACCTATTGCCACAGATGAGGGGGAGCAACAGCAGCCTCAAACAGAAGATGTACCAAATGAGGAGGCCCCATGGAGGTCTCAAAGAGTAAGAAGATCAGCTATTTCTGATGATTATCAGATTTATCATACAGAGGAATTTCAAATGGAGGATGATCCCACCTCATTTGAAGAAGCTATGAGAAGCGAAAATTCCTCAAAATGGCTTGAGGCTATGGAAGAGGAAATGAGGTCCATGAAGACTAATAAAGTCTGGGACTTGAAAATTATTCCTAAAGGAGCCAAAACAGTAGGCTGTAAATGGGTCTACAAGACAAAGCTAGACTCCCAAGGGAATGTAAAAAGATACAAAGCGCGACTTGTGGCAAAAGGATTTACGCAAAGAGAAGGGATTGATTACAATGAGACCTTTTCTCCAGTCTCATGTAAAGACTCCTTCAGAATCATAATGGCATTAGTAGCACATTATGATTTAGAGTTACATCAGATGGATGTAAAGACGACATTTCTTAATGGGGATTTGGAGGAAAATGTTTACATGGCACAACCGAAAGGTTTTGTCGTGGAAGGAAACGAAAGAATGGGATGCCGCCTAAAGAAATCGATTTATGGGTTAAAGCAAGCTTCAAGATAGTGGTACTTGAAGTTTGACAGTACAATAAGAAAATTTGGGTTTAAAGAGAATGTAGAGGACAACTGTGTTTATGCAAAGTTTAAAGATGGGAAGTTTATCTTCCTAATCCTGTATGTGGATGATATCCTGCTAGCTAGTAGTGATGTTAGTCTGCTACTGGAGACAAAGAAGTTTTTGTCCTCAAAATTTGATATGAAAGATCTTGGTGAAGCTTCGTTCGTTCTAGGGATCGAAATTCACCGGGATAGAAACAAGGGGATATTGGGACTGTCACAAAAGGCATACATAGAGAAAGTCTTAAAGAAATTTGGTATGCATAAAAGTAGTCCTTCACCTGCACCTATAGTCAAGGGCGACAGATATGGGGATTTTCAATGCCCCAGGAACCAGTATGAGATCGATCAAATGAAAGCGGTTCCATATGCTTTAGCTGTCGGAAGCTTACAGTATGCTCAAGTATGCACACGCCCTGACTTAGCATTTGTTACCGGGTTACTTGGCAGATTCCAGAGCAATTCTGGAATAGAACATTGGAAATTGATAAAGAAAGTCTTGCGTTATTTGCAAAGAACAAAAGGCCTCATGATGACATACAGAAGATCAGATTTACTCCATATAGTGGGGTATACAGATTTTGATTTTGCGGGAGATGATAGAAAGTCTACATCCGGATATGTATTCACTCTCGCAGGAGGAGCTATATCGTGGAAAAGCTCAAAGCAAACCGTCACTACATCGTCCACAATGTATGCCGAGTTTGTAGCATGTTATGAGGCTACGTGGCAGGTGAACTGACTAAAGAAGTTCATACCTGGTTTAAAAGTGGTTGACGACATCAATAGACCACTTAAGTTGTACTGCGATAATGAACCCGCAGTAACGTATGCCCACAACAATAAGTCAAGTGGTGCTGCCAAACACATTGACATAAAGTACTATGTTGTGAAAGATAAAGTTCGGGATCAAATTATAAGTCTTGAGCATATAAGTACCGCAAAGATGCTAGCGGATCCGCTCACTAAAGGCTTACCACCCAACGTGTTCAGAGAACATGTAGCTGGCATGGGTTTAAGGGAAAGCCTATGATTCCTGGACTAAAAGATGGCCCAAAAGATTAAAGTAACTATTTCAGAACAGAGAGGTGTATTGTAACTGTTGAATCTACGGCGATTGACCGTGACGATGAGACATGTTCTATGCACTAATCAGTGATGGAATGTGTAAAGTCAAAAGTAATCAAAGATAAAGTATAGATTGAGATCAAGGGGGAGAATGTTAGAATGATCTCAGGGGATTTGGCCCAACGGCCAAATCCCCCCTTACTCGCGCCCTGATCGGGGGCGCCCAGCCCATTATGGCTGGTGGGTCCCTGTCGCCAGCGCCATATAAAGAGGTGGGGGCCGGGGTGGCACGCAACACGAGGTTCACCGTGCCGCCGCCAGACCCACCGACAAACCCTAATCCGACCTAAGAGGGGGCGCTGTAGCGACGGGAAGACCACCGACTCCTCTGCTTCTTCCCAGATCGCCGCCGCCAGGAGTCGCCGCCGCCCGGGACACGCCGGCCGCCAGGGAGACGCCGATCCTCTTCCCCGATCGTCGCTGCCCGTGCGCAGAGCTTCACTGACGTACCCGCGATGGCCAACCCTTCCTCCTCCACATCCGACGGTTAGTACCTCTCTCTCTCCCTCTCGGATTACCTCAAGAACACGAACCCTAGAGTAAAGAATCACCCTGCTAGATCTACCCTAGGAGGTCCTAAAGAACTAAAAGAACTAGAACTTACATATATTACTTATCTTTTCATATGCTTTGATAATATAATAAATGATAGGTTAATCTGTAAGATGTTTCTAACGTCCGGCCCACGAAATACCCGCGCCCACGAAGACGTCGCTGGGCCGTACCATTGGACGCAGAAATGTAGCAGCAGGCGTCTCCCCGGCCGGAAGATGGCAAATCCACGCCGCCGCTGTCGCCGACCGACGGGCAACTGCGCGCGCCGTCGAGCGGTCATGGCTTGGTCGCCAGCACCTGGCCTGCACGCCGTGGCCGCGTACTTACGCCTCGCTGAGCTAGCTAGCTAGCTTCCTCTGCCCTTGATCCGCGTGACGATGCATGCGTCTTCTTGCTCCCGATGCCAATGGTGTCCTCAGTCAAATCTGTTTATGCTTCGTTACCCATGATTAACTAACTGGCCATTTGTTACTGTTGCGTGGAGTGGAGGCAAATTAGGGTGCAAACTGAAAAGGGAACAGAGCCGCGCTGAGCATCGGAGCATCCAATTCCAAATCAGTCAAATTCCATTGATCAACAATTAGATGAGGGAATAGGTAAGGTACTGACTGGGAGTGAGACAAGTGCTACAAACGCTAGCCCACTAGGCAAAAAGGATAGTTGAGAACTGGGCACTAGTCGCTGATGGATTGGATATTTGGATTTACGCCTCTTCCGCATAGGCAGGTTCCTTTGCGAAAGGATGGAATTTACGCCTCTCTTCCAGCAACACACGCAGAGGATCCGTCTAGTCTTTGAGCGTCATTCCGTTCGTCTTCACTCGAGATGACAGAAACAGCACGATTGAGAGACGTCTCCCTGGACTGTCTGCTCAAACTAGTGAATAGTCAATGTTTTCTCTGCGTCGAAAGTCAAAAGGTATTCTTCAGCTTACCAAGCGAATCGAGCTGATATGATAGAGATGCAGAAAGCATGGGAAATGGTGATTGGTGTATTTGACCACTGCATCCTTGCAATAGGAATATTACCTACAAACCTTTCGTCAGACGTTGAGATGGCCGAGTTGGTCTAAGGCGCCAGATTAAGGTTCTGGTCCGAAAGGGCGTGGGTTCAAATCCCACTCTCAACAATTAATTTTTCCTTTTCTTTTTCTCAACAATTTATTCTTTTCTTTTCTTTTCTTTTCTTTTCTCTCGTTTGATGTGGGTGCTTCTCCCTGGCTGCCGCCGCTGGTGCGCGTGGTCGCAGCGCCGATGATCTCTGGCCACCCATCGGCCTCTCTGCCCGACGTGCTGACCACCCCGACCTTTGCCGCCCCATCGCGTGCAGGCTGGTTACCCCTACTAACGTAGTGCACTAACTAGTTCCTTGCCCATTAGACTGTTTGACCAATCACGAAGTGTACTTGCAAAGTTGAATACAATACACTGATACACCTGAGCTGAACCTGATGTAGGGTGAAACAAAACCGAATTTTGTAAAAGATTTTAAATTCCATTTTGATTTCGTTCTCTTTTGATCCTTAGCCAAATCCCGTATGAATCTTAACCGATTCCGCCACTAATCCACCCTAGCATTGCTTCAACAGAAGAGAGCTGCGCTAGTACTATTCATCATCCGAAAACCGTCCGCCGCCGCCTGATTTTTGCCGCCGCCAATTTCTCCCGCACCTTCTCGTGCCCTCTGGCCGCTACCAGCATTGCGCCACATGTCAGAGGTCATACGCCACCATTAATTACCCCTGAACCTATGTCAGAGCCGCTGGCCACGACCGCCACCGTCGTGCCCACCATTTTGCCCTCACGGCCTTCTAAGCTCTCTCTGACGACCTAAACTACTCCGACCACTTTTGACCGCCGCAACGCATCGCTCGAGGCAGCCAGTACACCCCCTTCTTGACTGCCGCTCCGCACCTCCCCGAACTCTCCTGGCTATGCCACGCGCCGCCGTCGCCCTTGCCAAGCTACTGTGCGGAACCACCTTGCATGTAGTTAAATGGTAATTTTTATATGACTTGTTAAGTACGGTAGTTATACTCATATTTACTAAAAACACCAACAGAGATAAATACCAGTCGCTTGTATATTCTGCTTGTGCAACACCAAGTATTGCCTATCTGAAACTTTGCAGAGTCATGATAACCCTTACGACATGGTTCTGAATTCCGCTCAACTCACGACTACAGGGGAGGAGGCGGGGAACGAGGCGCACTGCGTCGTCAGCATGGCAACGTCAGAGTCGGCGACGGCGAGAGGTTCTGACCATCGTGTCCAACTAGGTGGTGATCGGTTCGGCTGAAAAGCTCATGGCTTATGGCTGAAAACACTGTAGCTGGTTGAAAAAAGTACTGTAGCTGACAGAGGCTTATTTAGCATAATTAAATTTTAAAAAATTTAAAAATATAAAAAATATGTTAGCCCATTACGTATAATACAAACAAATACGGAAAAAAAGAGCCGGCAAAAAAGCTCAACAAAAAGCCAAAAATTCAGAAAAAAACGAAACTTATAAATAATGAAAAATAAACCAGAAGCTAGAAGCCGAAGCCGAGTTGATCAGGGCCAGAGCAGCGAGCGCGGGCACACTGGCCTCATGGACAACTCAACTCCTGAAAGGCCTGGCGCGCGGACAACCTCGTACGTACAGCCATTTCGGCGTCCAGTAACAGCCGTCCCTATAGGAGTAGTGCGACGTCATCTGTGTGTAAATATTGTTATACTGGATATGAAATGATATAGAGTAGAAAGAGATAATATAGATAATTAGATCATCTCTCATGTAGCATCTCATGTAACAGTTGATTGTAATACGAAAAACAAGGTACGTTATGTCATAGAAAAACTATCTATAAAAATATATAAGTTATCTTTAATATATATAATATAGAGATATATTATAAACAACAGTTATATATACTGTTATATATATCTTATGATGCACATGAAGCCTACTACTATCTGTAGCAGCCGTGGCGGAGCTAGCGATTTTTTTAGAGTCTAGCCAAATTTACTGCCCGTTTGTCAACCAGTCAAGAGTACTATAAATGGAGACGTTAGAGCATCTCCAACAATGTCCTCTAAATCTCATCCCCTAAATCACTTTTTAGAGGACATAATCTAGAATATAGAAGACTAAAAATATGTAACATCCAACAAGTCCTCTAAATATGGTCCCCTAAATTAAAATCTGGGTCCACAAAAACTACCAACCAAAGAATTTAGGGGATCGGACGGCGCAGGAGCGTTGGGACCGGTTTAGGGGATGGTGTGCGTCCTCCATATATGTGGGACGAAAAATCAGGGATGGAGTTCTCTATATTTTTGGGTACCACTTAGGGGATCTGTTGGAGCCTTTTTTTTACCTTTTCTTCTAAAATATAGGGGATATGAGTACTTTAGAAGATTTGTTGGAGATGCTCTATCACTGCGCTGCTTAGCAACCAGTCAAAGCGTACTATGAATCCAGACGTTACCGGCTTTCTTGCTTGCCTTGCCTAGCAACCCCACACCGCCACACGTACGTACAGTGATCCAAAGTCCAGTTCCACACGGACACGGACTCTCACTCACCGGAAGTTGCTAGGTGCTCCCACGATTTCCACGCTCGACTCAACGCCGCCGACACAGTGTTGCGGCCCACAAGCAGCACACAGATTGTCGTCATTTCATATGCTGCCAGCAAAAAGAGATCGATGCTGCTCGTGCCGCAGAGGTTAATGGTTGGTCTAGGTTGTTGGTCGGGTTGAGCGTTGGGCTTCTACTGGTCGCTCTCATATAGGTTGATACCGCTGTGTCAGGGTGGGACAAAGATTCAGGGATTTTCTCGATCTGTGTGAGAGAATCTTCTTCTTAAGTATAATGCCCGGGGTTTCTTCCTCCCGCATGTCGAGTTTTTTTTATGCTCGTGCCGCACGTTAAAAAGGGTCTCGTGTGCTTCTCAAGGAGAAGAACCTGCTGCGAGTTCAGTAACTGGAAAGGGTCGTACCCGTTTCTCCCCAAGCCAATATAACTAGTCAATTTGGTTGGGTTTTACAGTGGTAAGTGAACGGCTCTTATACATGTTAAGTGGTGGGACCCTTTTATTGATCCTTCTGGTATTATTTTTTTCTAAATATATAAATTATTGTTTAGATATACATGTTAAGTTCCCTATCTAACTGGCTTACAAACGATCGTTAAGCTGCCTATTAGCGACATAATAGACCTTGTTTACTCCAACCGGTTCTTTATCCTGCTCTTCATTGTATATTTACCTGATATGACTCAAGAAATAGACTCCAACCGGTTCTTTATCCTCCTCTTCATTTTTATCGAGTCGCTATTTTCTCCCGGCCGCTAGCTAGATTTGGCGAGCGCCTCCTCACTCGCTTCTCAAATAGCTAGGCCATTGGAATGCTAACTCAAATAGAGAGCTGAAAATAATAGCTAGCCTCTTCATCCTAGGAAATAGAGAGGGAGAAATGACTAATAGAATGGAGTTGCTCAGTAGTCCATAAGTCACTGCCGCAAGAGTTAAATAACATAAGCAACCAAACAAAACGATCTCGATCATCTATATATGCGGCTATCCTCTCCGTTTTCTTCTCCAGATTAGGTGCTTGCAAGTCTATGCTTCTGACGTCATTGCTTCTCAATGTATGTCACCTGGAGCTCTTAGACGAGAATAGCAATGAGAAGGCTGAATACTCAGAGAGCAGAAGTCACCAGAGAAAAATGAATCTGCTAAAGGGCGGAGGAGACCAATACTGTTATCATTATTTTGTTTCGTTATACACGAATCTCCCATAGTTATCGACTGTAATTTAAGCTATTCTCTGCGCTGTTTATTCACTAATAGGTAAACCTCTTCTCAAACAGTATATCATGGTATTGTGCAGTATTCCTTAGAATGTCCTGCTATATGTACGCTTGGAATCTCCCATAGTTATCGACTGTAATTTAAGCTATTCTCTAGTTGTTTGTTCAGAGGAATTCTTTACGCTGTTTATACACTGCTCCTTTCATCCCATAGTTTAAATCCGATACGCACACCTCGGAGATATACTATTTAAATAACACTAATAAAACTAGATCATATTTATCTCTAATAGAAAGATTAGTACTATGTCTATCTATGAGCAACTATGATCCAATTCTATTACATATTACTTAACTAATGTTTTCCTAGGTATATGCGACCACTTATATTGTGGCAAGAGGGAGTACTAGGTAAACCTCTTCTCAAACAATATCTATGGTATTGTGCACTCTTCCTTGGAATGTCCTATACGTACGCTTTGCTATACCGTGCCTCGCAATACTTAGTCGTGGCACATGTTTTTGATAGGAAAAAATATATATTATAGCTTTTCAACTTGATGAGGATAAAATAATTCTTAAATTGTTACGTCATTATATTCCTTGAATATACCTCTTATCAGTCCCTCAGGATATTTATAAGCCCTTCTACAATCATGTAGTCGTAAGTCTTACTGCGACTACTCCTTAGTTGTAAGTCCTTCTACAACCACATAGTCGTAAGTCCTACTATAACTACTCCTTCGTCGTAAGTCCTTCTATGATCACATAGTCATAAGTCCTTCTACGATCACATAGTCATAAGTCCTACTGCGACTACTCCTTGGTCATAAGTCCTTCTACGACTATGTAGTCGTAAGTTTTACTACGACTACTCCCTGGTTATGAGTCCTTCTACAACCACATAGTCATAAGTCCTATTGTGACTATTCCCTGATTGTGAGTTTTTCTATGACCACATAGTCGTAAGTCCTACTGCGACTACTCCTTGTCATAAGTCCTTCTACAACCATGTAGTCGTAAGTCTTACTGCGACTACTATTTGGTTGTGAGTTTTTCTACAACCATATAGTTGTAAGTCTTACTATGACTACTCCTTGGTTGTGAGTTTTTCTACGATCATGTAGTCATAAATCTAACTATGATCACATAATCATAAGTTGTCCCGCGACCACCTTATGGTTATGGACCTTTCTATGACCAACCTATCTCCACCCAACTTGTCTACAACAACCAACTGTATTGTGGATTCGTTTGATAAGGCAGTTAGAACGTGTGTTTATTCAATAACCGTACACAATCTCTCTCTGACAACAACCGCTACATGGTGAACGGCCACCACATCTCTCTGACAATAACTTCCATCAAACCGTTATCGTGCGAGAGAATACGAAGAGAGAGATACTTGTGTGTGATTTTATCTGATATAGATGAAGTCGGTACGGTATCTACTACAATCAATTTATAGATCTCGTCTTGAAGAAACACACCGTTTAAAAATTAGTTACTATAAATAAACCAAACGCCATAACCCATAAGTCGAAAAAGAACTATCTTTACCGGTGGCTGACATGTCCCAGTCTCCCTCTGCTCATTCCACTTCTCAACCTGATTCGGTGAGACAGGGAGAGCTGATGATACTGAAGAAAACAAACTAAGAATTGCTACTGTTAACAGTAAAAGTTGCCCTTTATGCATTTGCAAGGGAGTTTGCTTTCGAAACAAACAGAAGGTAATATTTTTTTTTACGAAAAGCAGGAGAACTGTCTTCATTTCACTGAAAAGAGGAAAGAGTACAAATGAGCAAACAGAAACAAAGAGAAAGTAGAAACTGTATAAGACTAAAGGGTGCCACTCTACAAAAGGACTAATGAGAGATTAATTGAAGCAAATGTTTAGCGCCTACGTCCGTCCAGACGTAGATTTTATCCTTGATTGATCGAAGAAGTATATTATAAATGCATTCAGACTGCTAAAAAATTCTTGCATTTTTTCATTCCATAATCCCCAGATGATGGCTATTATGATAGAGCTGATGTCTGATTTATTAGGGCAGTCCCAATGGAAGAAACTGACACGATTTCCATAGCACAAGAAATCATCTATAGAAACTATCTTTCACAGTGAAAGTGTCTTCGAGTAATAATTATTTTCTCTTTCTCTCTCCCAACTCTATCTTCTTCCTCCAATGAGAGTGTGCCACGAGCCCCCTAGAAACTGGTGGTTTCTTCCCAATGGCGATTTCATAGTTTCTTGGTGCATTGGGTGGAGTGAAGACCTGATTTCTTCATGAGGAAACCGTTTCTAGGATTTGTGCTCTCTTTCATCATTAATTACGTTGCCATGTCAGCATTTTGCCTACGTGGCAAGTCATTTAATGAGGATAGAAACCATCATCAATACACCATTGGGACTGCTCTTACTACCATGGCATTTGGGCGATAATTCTTCCATCCATCACTGCACTAAGTCGGTTTATGTTGAGACAGTTGACTTGAGGCCATCAATCTGTAACCAATAAACTATTCCTTGCCATATGCATTGGCTATAGAAATAGAGGGTAATATGATCCAGCACTACAATGAAGCAGTAAAGGATGGATGAATAGATGAACTGTTGGGAGTGGAATGTAAAATACCGCATCGATTTGAACCCACAAAAGGCTTCAAGAAACAGTCGATTGAAAACAAAATAGTTTCTTGTGCAGCTTATAAATAGACCTCAAGAAAAAAAAGGGGTGCGTTACCATGACATCTAGCTGTATGATAAATCAAATCTTTGCTAATAGTTTCTAATATGGAAGCAATATAAGGCTCTCCTCTGTATGTGCCTTGTTTTTATTTTACCATGTTATGCATAAGAACAGAACTATTAACAAAAGCTAGGCCCATCTCTCTCATCCTATCCATGCATGCTTCCATATTAGAGGGGTGCCTTGTTTTGTTAATAGTTCTTTTTGCGTTAAGAACTAAGGTCAAAAAGAAAAAGATTAAAGGAAGAGTGATCGGTGTTGGGCCTAGCTTCCTTAAGGATGCATGGATAGGATCAGAGATGGCGGACGGGATTCTCTGAAGCGTGACTTTGCTTCGTAAAGTTCGTTCATCCGGCGATCAACGGTCCAAATTAATCTAGCATTTTTTGATTTTTTGTACTTCTAATTTTTAGCTTTTTCTAGTTTTTTCTTTTTCTTATATTTCTTTATATTATCTGTGTTAAAATAACCTATTTTTTAAATAAAAATATGTTATTTTAACACAGATAATATAAAGAAATATAAGAAAACAAAAGTTAGAAAAAGATAAAAATAAAAAAGCTAAAAACTAGAAGTACAAAAAATCAAAAAACACTAGATTAATCTGGACCGTTGATCGCCGGATGAACGGACTTTACGAAGCAAAGTCACGCAGAGAAGCTGCGCCGCAGAGATGGGCGTACCCGCTTCTCCTAAGATTAACGAAAAGTACCATTAAAAGCAGCAAAAAATTTTAAAAGTTCTTAACAAATCGATAGTTGAATTTAATTTCCACTGTCATTCCTTAATATAGTAAAATGTATACTAAAAATTCTCACCCACTGCGTTGTTCATCAGCAAGTTAAAAATATCGTCACTGTAGCCAAGGACGCGCAATGCACTGTTTGGCGGTGAGACCGGACAGCCGCTAGCTAGGTGGCTCCGCCGGTGGCAGCTCAGCTCATCTCCATCACACGGAGACTAATGGCGACGTACGGCGATCCAAAGTATAGTTCCACACGGGACTCACCGACCGGAAGTGACTTAGCAATGCCCCACCCGATTGGGCTGAAAAACTATGACTTATGATTATAATTACACTGTAGCAGTTAAAATTTTACTATAACTAAAGGTGGTTTATTTGACGTAATTAAATTAAAAAAATTAAAAATAGAAAAAATATGATATCTCATCACGGACAACGCAAATGAATACGAGAAAAAAGAACCGACAAAAAAACTAAAAAAAATCAAAAATTTAAAAAAAGATAAATTTTATAAATGGTAAAAAATAAGCTAGAATCTGAAGTTGAAACGAGCGGAACCGAGGTGCTCCCACGATTTCCACGCTCCACGGTCGACTCCACGCCTACATAGTACTGTGCACAGGCAGCAGACAAGATTGTCATTTCATATCCCAAACCTTTGAATATTTCCTGGTAATGGTTGCAAAAAGAGATTGATGATGCTGGTGCCGCACGTTAAAAAGGGTACGTCAGTTCGTCACGTGTTCTTCTTAAGGAAAAGGAGCCTGCCTCGAGTTAATTGATTGGAAAGGGCCGGGCCGGGCCCGTTTCTCCCCAAGCCAATAACTAGTCAATTTGGTTGGGTTTTACAGTGGTAAGTGAACGGCCCTCGTACTTATTAGTTATTACACCCTGCCTACTACCATGGATGCGGCTTCCTGTTCCTATGCGTATCCCATGCAGCCATCGACTGAAACTAAAAGTGGTGGGGGCCTTTTATTGATCCTTCTGACATTATTTTTTTTCTAAATATATTATTGTTTAGATATACATGTTAAGTTCCCTAATCTAACTGGCTTACAAACGATCTTTAAGCTACTTATTAGCGACATAATAGATCTTGTTTAATTGTCCATAGATTCCGATCCATCCTTACAAGTGGGTTGTGATTTTAGTCTAAAATCTTGGCTCATTCACAGAGACAGACCGAGATTTATGGGCTGCCAAGTAAGACTCTAATGTCATTACGTAACTCGCAAGTCGCAATATCTTTTATTGTTTCGACCGTACGATTTATGTGGTGAAACTTTATTTTTCTCTCGCCAAAAAAAATGATTCCAAATTGATTTCTTGAAGCCGCGTGAAAAAAAAACTTGAAGCAACCCAAGTTCTCCACAACCATCTCCCCTTCTAGAAAGCCGCGAAGCATGTCAGGCCCGCGCCTATCCGCTTGCTAGCAAAACGCAAGCACTGCCGTAAGCACTGCCACGACCCTATAAAAGAGGCAGCATCAGCCGAACCACAGCACAGCTTATCCTCCTCGTCCCGTCCGTCCTGGTATGACTCGCCGTCCTCTTCGTCTGCTACTCCTTGGCTCTTCCTCTACTTCCCTTTCTCTGTCTTGGTTCCTTCCTACGCATCACAGTCCATCTCTTAGCCTAGCTATGCTCGAGTACTCTCTGGTTCGTTGGTTGATTGCTCTGTACTCGGAGAGAAAAGATTAGATCTCTTCTCGTCCTAGTTCCTATGTGTTTTCTTCTCTTCTTGTTTTCTCTTCTTGTTCTTTGCGATCTGCATGGCTACATGAGTTAGTTCTCGTTTAGTATTTAAAAGGTCCAATCTTTTCTTTGCGGAAATGTTTCTGCTTGCTTCCAAGGTTTGGGGCTCACTTGTGGTATCGTTGGCTAAGGCCTAAGATGTTTAGCGTTCAGTCCTTCCTTATCCTTTTGGTAATGGAAGAGTTTGATTACAAGTTTCTCGCTAGTTAGAAAGGCTCATGGTGCTTGATTATATCTAATTTCCCATTTTCTAGTGATGATTTCTGCGTGGGCAATAGTTATTAATGTTTACTTGAATGTAACTAAAGGATAGGTGACATGTGAAAAGTTCATATTTTTTTTGGGATTGAAACGACATAGGGGAAACTACCACGGAGTTGGTGGTAATTGTTTATGTTTGTCTTGCGTGACGACTTGGATTTTGTGTCATCAAGTTGCTGGCCTTTTGGGTGCTGGTCTTTCTGACATAGTTTAGTAGTTAAAGTTTCAGCTAGTTGCTTTCTTGATTTGTCATAGAATATACTTCGAAGAAGTGCTTTTACACTCAGGTCAAAAAGAAGATCCAATTATTTTGAAGGAGCTATTTCTGCTAATTGTTGGTCGTATACCAACGAATCAAATCCTCATTTACTTTAAGATATGCGCAGATATCTTCTTGGTGAAGCATGTTCTATGCTTATATATGTAGAGCTCTTTTAATGTGCAGCACTTAACACCTATGATGTAACACTAATTTTAAATCCTAGCCATCCATCTTAGGAGGTTAGTAATGTAATTGTATGTCATGGCTTTCTTACGGATAGTTATGAGGTCATATCTAAATTAAGAAAGTTTAAAATGGAATGTAAGGCATGCTTCTTTCTTTCCTTCATTAATTCCTGCATACCATGATTTGGTACGTTGAGTGGACAGCGTTTGTGTTGTGTTTTTCATTTTATTAATCTCAACCGAAAATTTTTTTATGGGCAAAGCACACTGAAAATAACCAGCCATTTTATGTGCTAGAAGCTTAAAAAGTAGAAATAACTAATCATTGTGGTTTGTTACCCTTTTATGCTGACATTTATTTACCATTAAGCATGAATCTTCTGTCTACACCAGTCCATTATTGCATAAAAAAAACTAGAGAGAAAACCATGACATGTTATTCTAAGTTTTGCTCTGCATTTTTTTTGAACCAACGCTAACGTTCTAATTTCATGGAATCTTGAGAAAAAACAAGTGATGCAATCTAGAACATGCATGGAACCATTAGAAAAAAAAAATTAGTTGGCACATTAGTGCTTTCCTTATGTTCTGTTGCGTTTCAAACGACAGATATTATTTGCTCCTTTACTTTCCTTACCTGTATACAGTAAAAAGTTCTTATTAACCTTGATAGGGCCATAGCTCATCTATTATCTCCTAAATGGTAATAGTGATATCATCCATTGGATCTTACGGAATCAACAGCTCATATAACAGTGGGTGCACCATAAAATTTCCCATGTATGTATGGCTGGCATCATGGTTGTCTTGAATCATTCTGAGGAGCAGAGTTGTGCCTACTAAGTTTGGTTAATACTCTTACAAGAGAGGTTACATCTGAACTCTGAAGAGGTGTCCACACATCACAATTACACTTCTAGACAGAGGGCAACAAGTATAGTAGACTAGCAGAAAGTAGTTTTATCAGGTAGCATTAGCAGAAGATTTTGTGATCCAAAGTTGCTTGATGCTACAGTAGGCTCATGCAGCAAAAAAAGTAGTTCTACTATGTTTTGTTGTTTCTCATCTATTTTGGCTCAATTTTATTAGCCGCTGACAGATGGTCAGCTTTTGCAGCCGGTGTGACAATATGAAAATGGCTGTGCTTCCTGTGCTGCTCATTGCACTCCTATCTGCTATTGCCCCCCTTCCCTCTGAAGCGCTCAATGTCAGAGGTCATCTACTGAAATCCAAGACGTTCCTCTCCCCACCGTTCTCTCTGCGACCTGGATCAGTCTCAAACAAGTACTACTATGATGTCACCTTCCCCAGAGGCCACCTTGCACTCAAGAGCTTTGACGCGGAGGTCGTCGACGAGAACGGCGTCCCTGTCCCGCTCCATGAGACTTACCTGCATCACTGGGTTGTGGAACCATACTATGCTTTGAAGAACAGCGATAGCGCCGATGCGCAGAAGCTCCCAAAGAAGATCCCCGCGAGGAACTCCGGAGTGTGCAAGACCACATTGGGCCAGTACTACGGGCTCGGTTCCGAGACTCGCCACACTGCCACATGGGTCCCTGATCCTTACGGAATTGAGATTGGCAATCCGGAGAAGCCCCCTGAAGGTTACGAGGAGAAATGGATGCTCAATGTTCACGCCATCGACACGAGGGGCGTGACCGACAAGCTGGGCTGCACCGAGTGCAAGTGCGATCTTTACAATGTGACCATCGACGAGTTTGGGCGCACAATCCCGAAGGACTACACTGGTGGTTTGTATTGCTGCTATGATCAGACTCAGTGTCAGGTCAGGGAAGGGTTCAATGGCGAGCTGCGGAAGCTGTTTTTGCGGTACACCGTGACATGGCTCGACTGGAGTGATGCTGTTATCCCCGTCAAGATTTACATATTTGACGTTAGTGACATGGCTCTGCTTGAAGGAAAATCCGAACCTGCCTGCAAGGTATGCAAATAGAGCTTCGTCTGAAGTCAATAACTGTTTCAGATATGGAGAACTTCCATATTGCTTCAAATGCACAATCTGAGGTATTTTGTAGGTCAGATGGTTTTCGTATGTGATTTAAGCCGTTTGCTTGTGCAGGTTGAGTATCAAGTCAAGGAATGCAGTCCAGAAAACCGGGCCAAGAATGAGTGCATTGATGTTCAGGTGACCAAAGAAGTATTACCGCGTGGAGGCGATGTCGTGTTCGGTGTTGCGCACCAGCATTCAGGTGGAATTGGCTCTTCTCTGCATGGTCAGGTAATTGATAAGCAGCAATTTCTTACCTGATCTGCTTATATAGCACTCAATATTGCCTATCCGAAACTTTGCACGACCAATGTAAAATTGCAAATGGTAACATCACACGTTCTTGGCAAAGGGAGCCTGCCTAACTTCTGAAGTACACTCGACTTACTACAGGACGGACGGCTTCTATGCGCATCGCTTCCGACTTACGGCACGGGGAAGGAGGCAGGGAACGAGGCGAACTACATCGTCGGCATGTCGACGTGCTACCCGAAGCCCGGATCCGTCAAGGTCAGTGACGGCGAGGTACTGACCGTCGTCTCCAACTACAGCAGCGACCGCCAGCACACCGGCGTCATGGGCTTGTTCTACATCCTTGTGGCCGAGCAAGAGCAGCCGGCTCCCAAGCCATCTCTGTGCTTCAAGTTCCCAGTTCCATGTGAGTTGTGCTAAGATTTCATCATCTTTTCACTCATCAAGCAGCCTTTTTTTTCAGAACATGACATTTTAACCGATTCTTGTTCCCTCTTTTCTGCATATGTAGGGTGTTTACCGGCATGGCTGTCAAGCAACAAGTGAAGAATACAGTATTATATATCCCTAATGGAGTGCAATGCAGTGATGATGCCTGAAGAAGCTAAATGAATCATCAGTAGTTATAAGATGGCTGGGTTTTTGTTCTAGCTATGGCAGGTCACTAAGTTGCAGTTTGTGTCGTTTTGATGTTCCATCAGTTTCTGATGGCCTGTAATACTAGTATATGAAGCTGGGTTATATAAGTGCATTAGCAAAAATCAGTCCCCAAATAATAGTCCCATCACAGATGCTACAGAGAACCAGATGTACAATCTCTTGTACAAATACCGCGCTGTTTTAATTAGTAATATACATACATACTGTTGCAGTCCTATAATCACTCCCTGGAGCCGTACGACCATGTTGCAGTCGCTATGACCACATTGGCAGTCATTACGATAGCTCTGTTACTTCTCCGACCACCTTGGCGGTCATGACCACATTGTGACCTCTTCGATCACGGCTTGCTGCTCCAACCACATAGTCGTACTTCAGCAGAAATTATAATCACGTTCACCGCCGCTACGTTGCACTTCCTTCGATCAAGTAGTAGGCTCGATCACCGTAGTCGTAACTCGATTACGACCACGCTGAAGGCTTTTTCGATTGCATAACCCTTATGATCACAGTTTCTGCTCCACGACCGTGGTCGTAACTCCTTTACGACCATGTCTTCAGCACTTACAGACACCTCCGCTCGTCGCCGTGGTCGTAACTCCGTTTACGATCACGTCTGTGAACACGATGAACTCGATAGATTTTCCAGAGCCAAACCGCTCTTCTCTTCTTTATTTCTTTCTCTTGGTCACACCGATCACTACTAGGATCACCCCCATCGCTCCTCTCTATTTTCTCCTTGCTCTCTCTCAGTACAATGCTCTGTCTTTTTATACCCAAATTCAACGACTAAGAAACGGACTCAATTACGACTACGACATGAACTCAACAATCCGACTCGAACTCAAATACTCGTACACAAACTCAACCACGACTATGAGCGTACTCGTACATGACTTCGACCATTAACTCGTATACGACCAGAACACAGAACCGACTCATACGACTTAAAACAAGATTACCAACTCTAACATATGCTACTTGTTTAAAAAATATGGAGCTTCTTAATTTCATATTTTTTGGCTTTTTTAGGGATGTTTTGCATTTTCTTTTTTTCCCCTTATTTCTTTGTATTGTATAACTTTTTCCATTTTATTTTTTATATTTAATTATTTAGAAAAAATAATAGTTGCTGCAGTATATTTTCAGTCGCTACAGTAAACAAAAGCAAATTAGACTTAAAAACCCTTTGGAGCATTACCTAAGGCTGTAATAAGCATGACCTCATCCCCTTCGTAGTCTCTCCATGCATGATACAATGAGAAAGGCAAAGTCCGTAGCTTGATATTTCTATTATCATATTCATAGTACTGTGTTGAGATTTGGCCAGCACAGCTTAGCCTTCGACATGTAAGGAGACAATAATACAGAAACATGAACAAGAAAGCAAAGAAATCAAACTCAGTGTACAGTGATCCACTGAATGTCAGCATGTGCTTTGACGTTGCACTCGGTTGCCGCGTTGTCATGTTTGTACTGATGCACACGATATGATGGGAAATTTTTTGTCCAATTTAAGAAAAAGTTAATGAGAAATGATCATAATATCTTTATTAAATAATATATCATAATCACTTAGCCTCTTTTAAAGCATTTAAGTAGAGTAGAAGTTAAAAATATTACAATAATTAAACTCTTGATTCATTCGATGAACAAATATTTTGAAATGGACTCCCTAAACCATAGACAAACATAGTGAAATACTCCCTTCAATTAAAAAAGAAGTTATTTTAGACATCGAGACGGTCTTCAGAATACACCTTTAACCACTAATTACAATTATAATATATTTGTAAAACCTAATAAAATTATAAAATTATTTTTCAAGATGAATCTATATATATAATTTTTATGTATCTAACATAAATATTAAAAGATATCAATGATCAAAGTTTTTAAAGTTTAATTACGCATATTTTAAAACGATTTGTTTGAGTAGAAGAGTAGTACACACTAGATAACAAAAGAAAAGGACTCGTGATACGATCCTAACAGTAAATTGAATGGACGCTTTAATGTACTATAAACTATAATTTAGGAGTAGGTGATGTATCATGTACGACCAAAATAAGTATATCTATCTATTATATTATCATTAAAAGAATAGATTGTATTGCAAGTCATGGACTTTTTCACGATGGTTGACTCACTACAGTACCACCAATGCCAACGAGTATATTACACTGTGACGTGGAGGCCAACGCCGCGAGATAGCATCATTTGCACAAAAGCCCTTTACTCTTGTTTGTTTTTTTATGTAACTATGACATTAATCCCTTCTCCGACGACCTTGAACCCTAAGGATATCACACATGGCGCACCAGTGTTTTTAGTCGTTATGAAATGTGCGTGCAGGCATAAATTGTTGTGGTTTCTGTTGCTATGAAATCCTTCGTTGTAATTTGTGCGAACAAATATTCATTCCATAGAATGAACAGCCATGTCCTCAACTCCCCCCATCATTATCCCTTCGGCTTTGCACCACCCATAGAGACTCAGCAAGATCAAGCTCCTCCCTTGATAGTCTCCGTCTCCGACGTGTCTCCACCATTCCCACTGCCTCCTCTTCAACGAGCTCCTCCCCGGCAAGCTCTGCACACCTCCCCCTTCCCACCCTCACCACCTGTGGTTGACAGCACCCTTACCATCTCACCATCTTTCCTGCCCCACCATCCCACCCTACCTTGTCTTGCCCACTGCGATGCCACTCGTCGCCTCTGCCCACCACCATCCCTTGATCCCATGGCCGACGAGGCCCTTGTCGCTCCGCTGCCATCTCCGTCCACCATCGGACCACCGTCTTCCCTTCCCCAAATAAAAACCCGATGTCCTAATGAACTTCTCCCTAACATTAACGACGATTTTTAACCTCCTGATTTGGATGTTTTCGTTCCACAAATATAGAACTCATCTTTGATAGATAGCAAACACTTAATCTGGACTTTTATATTACAACTGCTTGTTTCAAATACGGAATTGAATCGTGGCATGAGATAAATACGTGGACATGTTTGCATAATCTAAGCCAAAAGGACAGTTTGCCAGAAACATGTTGAAATAATAAAACAAAGCATCAACATCGAATCCTCGCAGCATTACTCACAAGCAACATCCAGTCTAGTCATGAGCATATCCATGGATACATATTTTGGAACCGAGAGAAAATCTGTCCAACGGTCGGTAACAGTAATTAAAAAACCAATCAAATTTTAAAAATCAAAATCAAAATTTTGAACTGTTTTAAAACCAATAACCGAAAAAACCATCCGATAACCAAAGAAAACCAACAAAAATCAAAATTTAAATTTGGCCAAATTTTTTGTTACCGGTCCCGCCGGATTTTTGAAACCTGTACATATCAGCCCTTTGTTTGTTTCATTGTTTGACATTCCCTGAAGCCAATGTGATTACAGAATTCTGCCAAAACATCAGTGATTCTTGCAGTGCAAGGCATGCACTCATAACGCAGCCGCACAATGCGTTTTTTAACTGTTCGTCAGTTGCGCCCGTTCTTTTCAGCTGCTTTTCGGCTTTTCTACAATAACTAACTTTTAAACGGAGTATTTTTTTCAAAATAGAGTCTACTAGTTAATTGTAGTACATAATTTACCGACTTCATTTATATCTGCACAAACTACACGTGAGTTTCTGTAACTCTGTAATCTCTCGTACGAACAGCCTAAAAATCATAAGCCACAGCCAAAAGTCACAAGCCGCAGAAAAAAAAGGCCCAATATTAATATCCCCTGGAGACTTTAGCGTTCTACTATATATAATGTAGTACATACTACATAGATGCTTGCACGTAAGTGCTAAGTACCAGATGATGACGGAATAGCCAAAAATATAAATACCAACAAGCAATCCTCCTCTGTACCGGCACGACAAAGAGTAGCTTTCATTTACAAAAATTGTGACTTATTACATTACACGACTGTAGTATCAACTCTTCCAGAGGTAAAGGCTCAAAAGTCAAGTGAAGCATATTAGGGGAGTTCTCAGGGCAGCCTTTTTTTATATATGACAGAAGGTAGAGCTGCTCACAGAGAGGAATTCCCTATGTGAGGAAACATGAACACAGAAAAAGGGCTTCTAAACATCTAACATTAGATCAAGCTGACACCTAATAGATTAGCATTTTTATAGATAGGTCATGTAGTATCACAGAAGCAGCTAGGAGTCTGGCTGCTCGCATTTCACTGGCGTCTTGGTGCCAACAACCGCCATTGCTACAGATCCACCATTTTGATCGTTGAGACTTCTGGCGACAACCAGATCGCTGACAACATCAAAGTTCAGTCTCCCGCTGACTTTCTTCCCACTGCACAAATTGCAAGCAATCTGAAGATCAGTATTCTTTTTCTCCTTGGCAGTTGAATGAGAAAACCTTTTCTAATTCCTTTCTACTTTTACCTGTTTAGGCGGTTATTGATAGCCTTCAGGTCCTTAGAGGGGCTCTGAAATGCGTGAGTACTCTCCCCAACGCACGCATAGTAGCTCTTAGAGCTTGGGGAAAGCAAAGTATCCATCTGAAATATTCAGTTATAACGTTGTCATAAGTCATAACATTGATCAATGACTACCATACAATTTAGAGTCAGGTTGTCAGAAAACACACAAACTTTACAACGTGGAACAATTTATTTTTGATACATACCTTTGATGATCTTAGCGGTGAGACATATACATTATGAGCAGCCGAAACTTTCTTTGGAGACATGTCAGGAAGGTTTGGGAACCGAGCTAGCCGAGGAGATTCTGGAAATGGACCTGCTGATATGACAGAAAACACTTCATAATAACCTTTACAAATCCAGCAGTGGAACAATGTTACTTATGTTCAGTACATTGATGCATACCATCAGCAGCACTTTTTTCCTCGTTTTTGTTTGGACTAGTACCAGGTCCTAGTTCCACCAACAAAGGCTTGACGGTAGGAATAAATACTTCATTGTAGAAAGTGATAATATCAACATGCTCCTCTCCTGTTTTCTGGTGTGAAAGAGTTCGTAGACACTCATTCAGAATGGCAACCATTTGAACAACAAAAAGGAATCCTTGAAACGATGAAAACAAGGTGGAGTTTTACCCCATTGCGGCTTCTTGATGCCCAATGAACATAAACGCTACGGAAAACCTGTGGCTTGCATTGAGGCTGTTTTCTGTAGCCGAAAATAATCTCCTTGAATGTAAGGGCCAATTGAGATATCTGCAAACAATGATCAATAAACAATGTAATAATTATTACAAGCAACGTCTTTATCTGCGGACCCTGTAAGTACAGTAAATTGCTAAACATACCTTTGCAACTCCATATATGCTGCACAGTATAATCTGGTCTATGTGTCTGTTGAAAAAAAGAGCAGTTTGTTGGCTAATGATTTGTTGGACAAGTGAGTACACTCGCTCCAAAACATGCTGAGAAAGTTGCAGTCTTTCACAAAGACCTCTGATTCTAATAGCTGCAAGTTTTGCTATCTGCAGAGGACCAAAGGGTGCAATGTGATCGGCAAGCATTTTAGCGCATCACATTACAGTGCATCAAAAACGAACATTCACCTTGCTCAAGAATACACCTATTCCTGTCTCTGCGCATGTTTCTCCTCCTGCTGCAGGATTAGGTCTTGTTGGACTGCAATCAAGAATATGAAAGCAAAGTATCAATTAAGCATCCAGCTGACCTGAAGAGTTTACACAGGAAACAGAGAAGGAATATTAACCTTGCAAACGCTGATTGAAGAGGAGGTAGTAACTTTGATTTTATGGCATCCTTGACTGGTGATCTAAATGAATTGTTGTCCACCAGCACATTTCTCCTATCAGTGCATGCTCTATTGGGAGATCTAACTTCATCTTTATCTACAGGAAATATAATTGACAATGATACATAGGAAATTCAATCACTCATCGTATATTGAAAAGTGGAAAGCCACCGAAATACTGCTCATTAAGCAAAACCAAAATTCAGAAACAGGAAGTAACTGGCATATGTTAGTGGTGGCTTTGTAAAAACGCTACCTGGTGAGCGTTCTTGCTTCTGAAAGGGAAGAGGTGGAAGGCCCCCCAATGAAATATTATGATGCGCCGCAATAGCATCAAGTGATGGCATTGGTTCAGCCAGTAAACCAAGCCGGTTTATTTCTGCAGACAGTGCTGGCCTAGCAACAATTAAGGAATTGTACATTGATGAGCCTTTCTCCCATGCCATGCTTTCCAGAAGCCGTTCCTCAAGTGAATTCAGATGACGCTTCAACTCTCGTGGGAGTGTATCTTCATGCCTAACAAAACTCTCTATGACTTTACTCAAGTCAAAAGCTGTTATGCCAGTTTTCTCTAACACAGCTGGGAACATCATTGTGACTGTCTTGTGAGTGGCGAGAACTAGCTCAGCAGAACAGGCAATCATACACCGATGGAATCGCTCATTAGACAGAAGTGATGTTAGATTGTTCCCACTCAAGATTTGTGACTCTGCTCTGCACATTGATTCCAGAACTCTATAATACAGCTTAAGAGCTTCCATTTTCCTTTGCTCTGTCCAGATAGCATCCATCCTATTTGTGCTTCGCACACTGGTACATATACGTTCACCAAAAGAACTGCTTGTGAATATGGCTCCGAGTATTATGCTAGCTCTGCGTGTAATGTCATCTGTTACGTCCTTATCGCATGCTGAAAAGAAGCGCAATAACTCCCCAGAAGGTCTTGAAGGAAGGGGAGATATTGTACTCCGAAGCCACTTGGCAGTTGTCATAGCTGTGCTCACTGGGGTGATAGGAGCCATCTTTGAGTTGCAGAAACTGTTTCCGTTAGGTGATGCACAAAAACGTGGAGGAGACATTGGACTTGGACTTGTTATTGATTTTGCAGGTGAGGCCATAACATCATACTTTCTCTGCAACACCACAGATAATGTTTAAAAAAAATCAAAGCTTTTGAGTTTGAAGCAATGGATGAACATGTATAGGCTTATAAGTTATTACCTTTGTGCCAGGTAAATCAATGGCACCTCCCGACAGACTTCCACTGCCAAGCAAACTGTCCTCATCATTAGCAAACATGCGCTCATCTAGCTCTCCTTTTGTGTTAATGGCATTCTCGTATTCCTTTTCCAGGATCAGCAAACTTGATTTCAACGAGTCTTCATCAAGCAAATTCTCAAAAAATGTCAAGCCCTCTGCATCAAAGAAGAAAGTATTTGTGAGATTGGCAGCAAATAAGCTCCAGAAATACAAACGCTACCAAAGTTTTAACTTCTGTTTGCATAAAAGACTTGTACCTGGATCAATAAAAGATAAATTATCCTTTTGACATTCTGAAGCAGCAGAGCATGGTTTCTTTTTTAGAATATCTATTATAAGAGTGTTTGTCTTCTCCAGTGCTTTGCTCAACTCATCTTCCGAGGTATGATATTTTTCACAGAGAGAAGCAATAAGATTGACTCCCTTTTCTGACTTCTTAACTGATTTAAATCCACAAACAGCATCCATCAGTTTCAAGCCATAACTGCCGTAATTAGCTGAGCATGAAAATCAAACAGTAACTGCCAAAATAAAAAAGTTTACTTCCATTACCAAAGCAGGATGAATCTTGGATATTGAAGCTCCTTAGCCGCACAGGAATGTGAATAATGAGTATGGCCTGCAGGCATGTCAAATAATCAGTATTCATTGCTTACAAATTGACTAACACCATGCATCAACTACCCTGTTGCATGACAAAAAAAAGACGCTTGTGAAATTGATAATAGCAGAAGTCATTACCAACACAGAAACTAGTCCATTTGTGGATGTCACAAGATCCTTGAATCGGCTGAATGTTTGGATTCTTAGAACTAAGAAGAGTAACCATCCAAAGCGATAATAGTCAGAAGCTTGTTGCGCAATTGGTTCTGAAGAATTTTCCGCAGGCTTGGCATCATTTGGCAGGAATAGCTCTTGGTATGCACGTTTGTAATACCTGAACGAACCAAAGCAACATCGCTGTCATTTATCTGACATATCATAGTTCATAAATGCTCATCAAAGAAAAAAAATTAAGCAAATAGAAAACAAGGAGAAGCACCGTAACAAATGAGCTAAGGTACAGTAAGCATAATTGCTATGCGGACATTTTAGGTTACGAGTTGCCAGAGGTGAAACAATGAAAGGCAAAAGACACAACAGAAAGCATAACTTTACCTGCTTAGCAGGCTTAAATGGACCACATTCGCTTGCAATTCCTTCAACTGAACATGAAGCAAAGAAATTCATTAGTCGGTAACAGGATAAACACCTAAAATGTGTTCAATTCTGAAAACACTTATGAAACAGGGGAGAACACTCCGAAATTTGCTTAAATACCTCAAGCCTCTTCTCCCAATCTGAACCATAGAGGCCAGTCAGAATATATCCAACCTTTATGCAGAACTGCGGCATCTCCTTGAAAAAGTCCACAATGCTGTAAGGCATCAACACAATCAATGCACCAGATTAGCCCAACTGAGAACTCGATTGCTCCCCAACAGGACATAATTTGCACATTCCTTACTTCAGCTTAAATGCCCTCAAGATCTGGCACAGTGTGATCCCACCTTCTTCCTTCGCCTTCCCCGCTTTGCTGAGCCTCGACACGCAATAAAGAACAAATGCAGACCAGAACCTCTCGATCTCCTCGGGCTATATACACACATACAACATGTTCCAGAAGCACAAATCTCAGATATATGACATGGTGCCAAATTGAAGGAAGTACACTACAGATGAAGAAAATGCGATTTTACAGATCCAGTGCCCAAGGACGACATGCTGGACAGGAGGGTGTTCTTGGTCTCATTGAACAGCTGCATTGCCTGCCTCATCATGCTCTCGTCGAGCACTAGCTTGCTCTGTTCGCCAGCAAACAGCGCAGTTCAAAAATTAGATGACAAAACAAACACCAGACATAAAAAAGCACACAAATGGAAGCGTGTCGTTCCTCCTAAACCATGACAAACCCTCAACCAGAATAGATAAATTATGCAGGTAAAAAAAAATCGCACATGTTAAGACAAATAAAGCGCAGTAAGTTCTAAATAGCAGAAAGAAGGGAACAGTGTGCCCTTTTTCTAGGATTTGGAAGAAGTAACCACAGAAATTTACCCCTAAAAGAGCATTCACAAACAAAACTCCGAAGAACATATCACAAAGATAATCTCAAAATAGCATTTCCACCTAAGGATTTCAAAGGAGTGAAAGCACAGAAAGGTAGGCAAAGCACACAATTCCAAATATCACTGAAAACTCCCCGAAGAATCGGAAGGGACCAGAAATCGGTTAAGATAATCTAATCCAATGGCACGAAAGCACAGAATCCCAAAGATCGGAGCATAATGATCAGAAAGTTCACATTTTCGCCCAAAATAAAAGATGACAAACCTCAAGTGGGAATCAAATCCAGAACAAAACCGGAGAAAAAATCGCACAAAATCAAGCCCAAACCACAAGATCTGCGAAATGGTGAAAACCACCCATCATTTCTTCACGGAAAAAACTACACAGAGAAGCTAAAACATATCGCCATAAACAAAACAGCAGGACCTGCACAGTAAAAAAAATCCAACACCCAAGTTAAACCCCTACCCCGCACAAACGCCACAGCAGATGAGGACCCGTACCTTGCACAGATCGGCGAACCGCTCCTCCATTGCGGCGCCGCCGTCCGTTTTCCTCAGGGCCGTGGACCCGGAGCCCCCATCCGTCCCCCCGGATCCCGAGCTCGTGGGCGGCGCTGCTCCCCCCATGCCTCCCGCACCAGCGACCGAATAAACCCGACTGATTCAAAAACCTCCGGCGAGCTGCGGCGGCGGGAGGCGAGGAGCGTACCACTAGGGTTGCGCTTGCGCGGTGGGGAGGGAATGGGAAGCGGTGGCCGGTGGGTGGGCGGAATGCGCGCCAAAAGTTTTTTTTTATTTTTGGGCGGCGCGCGCAGAGTTTTTATATATATCCGCGGTGGCTTGCGCGGTAAAATGGGATTTTCTGTGTCACTGCGCGGTGGGGTATGGCTCGCGCGCGAAATGCCCGGTGCGGACACGTGGCGCGGAGGGGGAGACGGGAGGATGGGGGCTCGGTTTGGTTTTGGCGGGAGAGGGGTGGAGATGGCGGGAAGGGATGGGGTCAGCGGTGAGTCAGAGGGTGGGCCCTATCTGGGAGGCGTGTAGTGTGGGGGCGTCGGGATTCGCAGCCACGTGCGCTGCGGCCGGTGCAGGGGCAAATGAGTAAAAACAAAAAGATGTGCATAGGTATCACCTAGATGTTTTATTCCTAACAATCATCTAAATTTCGGACCGTTGGATTAGAGATCCAACGACCTCTTTTATTGGAGGGGGAGATTTTTTCTGAAGGGGGAGTTTTTTTGGAGAGGACAGGGAGAATTCGTGACTGTTGGATCTCTAATCCAACGGTTACAAATCTGGATGATAGTTAGAAAGAAAATATTCAGATGATGTTTATCAATACCCAAACAAAAAATGCTACTACTATTAATGCTGCTTTGATTGGCCAGAGACAGAGAGAGAAGAGATTGTAGATATGTTTAACTTTTGATTTTTATTGGGAAAGTAAAAATTTAATATAAATATTTTAATTGTCAAAAGTGGGCTTTTAGATCTTTTTAAAAATGGTTTTTTCAAGCTATCGGTTGGCCTCTGTTGTTTTCTCCGTATCCGTGTTTTTCAAAAGCTATTTTTCTAAATTTTATTTCAAAAACTACTTATTTCAAACGTTAATATTCTACTTCAGCAAAAAATAAAAAAACTAACTAAAAGTCATAAGCTCCCACCGATTAAAACACCTCTAAGTCATGAGCAATCGCCAATTATACCATCCTATACAAGGGATTTTTTGTACGGATAATCCGTTTTTTATTCGAAAATACATAAATATACCCGCGACAACATTTTTTACAAAAATAATCTCCAGTCGCCACCCCATTGGGCGACTGCAGCCTTTCGCCCAACCGGGAGGCGACATTTAGGGAATCTGTGTACCGTTGGGCGACTTCTTCAATCGCTTTACGGTTGAGCGACTGCAATTGCAGTCGCCCAACGGTTGAGCGACTGAAATTGCAGTCGCCCAACCGTAGGGCGACTGCAATTATGCCGCCCATTACCCCCGGGCACATTCCCCTCGTTCTGCGCAGAAATCGTTATTCCCTCATTCTGCCCAGAGAGAAGAGAGGAGGAAGAGGAAGAAAAGAAGAGGAGAAGAGAGGGAGGAGAGGAGGAGAGGAGAAGGAGAGGAGGTGAGGGAGGAAGAAGAAGTCGAAGCTATTCCATCGATTTGGATCCAGGTATTTTTTGTAATTATGTTGTATTTACAGTCTTCAACTCCCATGTTATGTGACATGTCGTAAATTTCAATCATACATCTAGGCATACATCATTAATGGCCAGTACTACATTGAGAGTGTATTATGGTGTTGGAATGATTCGTGAAGGTTCGACTGGTGTGGATTTGAGCGATTTTCCGCAAGTCACTCTCGTACTTCCGGATGACGAGAATGCTCGAATGACAGATGTGCAGCATTGGCTGACCCAGAGTTTTTCATTGGACCCCGAGGTGTGCAGCGTCGTTGTGCAAGGGCTTTGGAGCCGGTCTTCCACTGACATCAGATGGGAGTTGAAGACATTAGTGCGCTCTGCTTCGTGGAAGGGCTTTGTGCAAGGGTGCCGGCGCCGTGGATACGAGTGTGTCCTGCTTGTGCAACTGTGCTCACTACAAGCAGCTGCGCAAGCTCGTGCGTCCGCCTATACTTCGGGAGGTGCTAGCACCTCGGGCGGGCCGCACGTCGGTGGAGCTGATGAAGTTGCTCGTGATGAAGGCGATGCGGTACACGGAGGAGAGTTAAGGCCGTCAAGCTATAGAGAGGGAACTGGGCAAGCCGATGCGGTACATGGAGGAGAGTTACAGCTGTCAAGCTATAGAGAGGGAACTGGGCAAGCTGATGAAGGAGAGCATAATGAGTATATCGTGCATCAGATGGAATCTGATGACCAGAGGGCATGGGATGAAGAGCAAGCTGTAGAGGACGACGAGGAGGACAGTTCCGATGATGAAGAAGTTCCTATCCCCGAAGAATGGAACTAGTATAATGCGGAGGGTGTTTCCGCACATGATGAGCATGAATCGCCATGGGAGTATCATCAAACAGAGGTTCGGGTGCATGCTATGTTTGCTGACAAGGAAGCGCTGCAGGATGCCATCAAACTTTGGGCCCTTTCAATGCAACGGACATTTCGCGTCGTCAAATCAAGCCAGGAGCAGTACACTGTGAAGTGCGAGCAGACTGGTTGTCCTTTTAGGGTGCACGCACGTAGACCCAAGTATGAGACTCACTGGATTGTGTCCAAGGTGGAGCCGCACTCCTGCATTCTAAACACAGTCTTGGCGAGGCATCGTAACCTTACGTCCGGATTTATAGCCAATTTGATGTATGGGGAGATAGTGGAGAAGAAAGATGTTGCGGCCACACATATTATGCTAGCTATTGAGAATAAATTCAAGTATAAGATTAGCTACGCGAAGGCGTGGCGTGCCAAGCAAAAGGCGTTGGAAAAACGTTTTGGCACTTTCGAAGCGGCGTACGATAACCTTCCTCGTATGCTTAAGGTGTTGCAGCAAAGGAACCCGGGCACGTACATCGCGGTGCACGACAAGCCGTCCATAAGTCCACCGGGATTTGCAGTGTTGCAGAGAGCATTCTTTGCATTTGGTGCTAGCATTGAAGCATTCAGACACATGCTGCCAGTTATCTCAATAGATGGGACCTTCTTGACAGGCAAATACAAAGGGCAGCTCCTGACGGCCATAGGCGTTGACGGTAACAATCAAATATTGCCGCTGGCCATTGCATTTGTGGAGAGTGAGAATTATGAGAGCTGGCTGTGGTTTCTTAGACATGTGAGGGGTGGAGTTGTAGGCACCCGTCCTGGTGTGTGCATAATCCATGATCGCCATGCCGGTATTATGAAGGCGATACGAAAACTTCAAGAAGACCCTGAGGAGACCTTTTTTTGGCCGGACATGAGAAACCGGTGGTGCAGTCGTCACTTAGGGGTAAACTTTTTCAAGCAATACCCGAAACAATCTTTGATGAAGCTATTCAAGAGGCTGGCTAGGCAGAACCAGCAGAGAAAATTTGATGCTTTATGGGGGTTGTTGGATGAGCACACCAGGAAGAACGTCGACGAGAGGAGCAAGGGGCCGGTCACTCCTGGGGAGGCACAACCGCAATGCTTGCCAGCAATCGATGAGTCCAACCCAAGTGGTTCAAGAAGGAGGAGCGCGCGAAACATCAAGTGCTTCTCGCAGTGGATCGAGGGGGAACCATTGGAGAAGTGGTCGCTGTTGCACGACACGGATGGCGCAAGGTACGGAATAATGACAACTAACCTTGCCGAGGTGTACAATTGGGTTCTCAGAGGTCTCCGTTCTCAGCCCCTTGTCGCCATCGTGGAAGGTGTTCTTCACAGCACAATCCGCTACTTCAGGGAGAGGCACGCGAGTGCCTCGCTTCATGCGGCCAATCCCGAAGCCCTGTATTCGTCAAAAATTACTGCGTACATGGAGACGAAGGCACAGAAGGGTCAATTGCACACAGTGCATGTCATGGGCAACAGGGAGCATCGTTTCGAGGTGATACTCCGTGACAGAGCCGGATTTGGGACATCTCGTTCACTTATTACTCACGAGGTATGTCTTCGAGATCATGCAAACGAACCTAGCTGCACATGCAACAAGCTTAAGTTGTTACACAGGTCATGCTCTCATGTCCCGCTGCATGCGCAACGGTGGGCATGGATCCTTCCAACTTCATGTCCGAGTACTTTTTCAAGGAGAGAATACTGCAAGCTTGGTGTGGGGAGCTCCGGGGGTTCAGGGCGGTGGGAAACTTCACCACTTTGGACATTTCAGCGAGGACTTGGGTTCCGGATATTAACATGCTGAAGGGTGGGAAGGGTCGGCGACAGAGCCGACGTATTAGAAACGACATGGACGAATCACAAGCTGGAACCTCTGGTGCACGTTGTGGGCGATGCGGTCAGGAGGGGCACACAGCTAGACGATGCAATGCATTTCCGGATCAGTAGTTGGTGTTGTAATGCATGCTATAATTCATGTACCATTTGTAAACCTTGTATGTTACATCCGTTTTCTGTAATGAACTTATTTCGTTGAACGTACTGTTTCCCTTTTAAGTATTGCAATTTATTGGTGCCTACGAATCCACTTTTATTACGAAACTACAGGCTCTAAAGTGCCTACATAGAGTCATTTATTGCGAGATGACAAAAGAGGGCTTACAACACGAAACAACACATACATTGCACATGCAGGATCTATGGAAAGTACTACACCCAACAATTTTACTTAACACAACAGTCCTACCGCCACAGCATCAACACATCAACAAATACATGAAATAAAATACGACACAACCATAACCCTCGTTACCTACATGCCAAACGAGCCTCGTGGCACCCACATGGAGAATTGCTGGGGGGGCCGCCTCGGACGTGGCTAGCCGTCGTGGGAGTGGCATGCACATATGCAGCTCGGGTTCGCACAGCAACATGTTGGATCGTAAGAGCTTCCTATATTCACGACCTCCTCGTTGCCCCTCTCGCATTGCATCTGTTCGCGAGGTCGTTGTTCTCCTCAGTGAGACTCTCCATTCGGTACTCCAAGTCCCATATTCGAGCCCACAATGTATCCACATAACGATCAACATATCGTTCATGAGGAGGGTCGATCCAGCGGGAGAAGTTGCATTTTGCCATCTGCAAAACAAAGGACGCTAAACTTTGAGGGTCCATAAGCAATAACAAATGTAATATTACTAATTTGTACCCCGGAGCGTGAGCATCGGAAGAAACGTCGCCCGCCATCGTTCGGGGAATCCAAGATCTGGACGACCGCGTACTCATTGTGTCTGCATTTCGGCCACGCTGGTTGAGCACGCCGACTTGATATCAATTGGTACTGTGGACCGAACATATCCCTCCTTTCTAAGGGAATGTCGTCCTTCGGTGACCCAAATCCCACTGGCCCCTCGGCTTCCGACATGGTATATTTCACCACGAAAGAGATGGTTCTTCTTTGTTCGATTTACAATGTCATGGGACCCCAACCGTGCTACTTATAGCAACACGGAGGGACATTTATTGCTACACTGGCCTCTGAAAAGCCTACATAGACTAGCCTCTGAAAAGCCTACATAGACTGGTCTCTGAAAAGGCTACATAGACTGGCCTCTGAAAAGCCTACATAGACTGGCCTCTGAAAAGCCTACATAGACTGGCCTCTGAAAAGCCTAGCCTACATAGACTGGCCTCTGAAAAGCCTAGCCTACATAGACTGGCCTCTGAAAAGCCTAGCCTACATAGACTGGCCTCTGAAAAGCCTAGCCTACATAAACTGGCATCTGAAAAGCCTACGGAGGGACATTTATTGCTACACTGGCATCTGAAAAGCCTGAAAAAGCGAAAAGATTCGTATGTACTCTCCATGGACTATGCCCACTGCACCAGTTCACCTGCCTACATAAAGGCATCACATGTATTACATACCACAACACAACTCCTCCTCAAGCCATCACAATACTACTACACAACAATGTCTTCCTGGAGGTCCGACCCTTTTCGAGTGCCGGAGTGGCATGAGCGTCCGAAGTGCCATTGCGGTTTTAGGATGATGCTGTGCGTCTGGACGGATCCACTACCACGAGCCTATTACGGCCGTAGGTACTTCAAATGTCCAGACCTGGATGACGACTTCGTGGTAACGACGACAACTAAATCCTTTGTTTCTCGTTATCGTTCTTCAACTTTATCCATGACATCTACCACGACACACATAGCCTTGCAAGTTCATCGAATGGGTGGATCGGGTGCCGCCGGCATGGCCACGGAACCCTCGCGAGGTGGAAAACAAAGGACAATACCTTGTCAAGATGGATCAGGCTCGCGAGGTGGAACGACAAATGCGGCATGAGCAAGAGCGTCGCGTGAGGGTGGACCAAATCCGTCTTAAGGGCAAGGAGAATGAGCTGCAAAGGAGGCGGGAGAAGTTAGGTCTGCGTGAAGCAGCCATCAAGCGTCAGGAGGAAGAGCTTCAAGCTCGTGAGGCAGCTCTCAAGACCAAGAGTGACAGGAAAAAGGATGCAGCGGAGCCATCTTCAGGGCGCGACAAAAAGGGCAAACAACCACGCTACACTCAGTAGACAAAATGTAATAATTCCTAAGGCATGTTACGACTAGCGGTGGAGTTCTGAACATTACAACTACAGAGTTCCACACATGCCACTGGTCACATCACTTACCACTTTATGTATCAACCGTTCTACGGTCAATCGTGCCTAATAAAATTTACCAAATTTTTTTTTTGCATCTACAACTTACATTGAACATAAACTTCTATTACAAATTTATCTGATTTTTACGCAGTTTATAACTACAAAATTGACAAAACATACAAAATTCACGCGGATTGCAAACCCTTAAAACATACCAATGTATATATCAAACGTTCTAAAGTCAATTGTACTTAAAAAAATTTCCTCAAAATTTTAAATGCACCTACAACATACAATAAACATAAACTTTTATTACAACTATACCATATTTTTTTCCAGTTTAAAACTACAAAATTGATAAAACTCTAAAAATTCACGGGGACTGAGTAAAGTCGCCCATCCATTGGGCGACTGCAATTTCAGTCGCTCAACCGTTGGGCGACTGCAATTGCAGTCGCTCAACCGTAAAGCGATTGAAGAAGTCGCCCAACGGTACACAGATTCCCTAAATGTCGCCTCCCGGTTGGGCGAAAGGCAGCAGTCGCCCAATGGGGTGGCGACTGGAGATTATTTTTGTAAAAAATGTTGTCGCGGGTATATTTATGTATTTTCGAATAAAAAACGGATTATCCGTACAAAAAATTCCCTATACAAGTGTAGCAGCACTGCACTGCAGCAGTAGTAACAATGTTTCTCTCTATGCGAGGGGAACAATGTTTTCATTCTTCCCTGAGCAAGAGAGCGGTGCCTAGTGCACATGGTTTCAGTAAAGAGGTTGCAAGAAAGAAGGTAAGCACAGTGTGCATTGAGGTTCAGGAAGGAAGCCATGGCTACGGCCATATGGTGTTGTAAACATTACACCTCAACATGTATGCCAGCCCACATGACTACTAGAATCAACCAAAGGCATTGCCCTAGCATATCATCGTCCAAGTTACACAAACACTTTTACAGACTGTAACCTCCTCTCCTCTGCTAGTACTGATTGCTGTTCACCCAGCAACCAGTAAAAGCAAAGCACAGTAAGAATGAGCTGTGCTTCCAAAGTTCCAATTCCATCGTAAGGTACTGCTACTAACAGCTAGTCGTACAATACTTACTACCATCTTTGTGCTCACTGAAGGTCTGTTTGATATGGTTACGACTTATGATTTTTTGTTAAAATTTTTAAATTTTAGCTGTTTACGACAGAGATTATAGAGAGATATACTCATTTATAATTTTGGTTGATATAGATGTTGAGCTTTTAACGTGTGCTACAATTAACTTGTAGATCCTATCTTGAGAAAATACTTTGTTTGAAAGTTAGATACTATAGCAAAAGTCAAAAAACGTTTTTAAAAACTGTTTCCTGAACAGGACAGGGTAAGCAAATCTTGCAGCTCGGGCTTTCGACGCACGGTGCCCTGCCCACACGGCACGCCTAGTGGGCACATGGCAGCGGCGTGCCGAGGAAGGAAGGAAGACGAGACGCGGGCCCGCCTGTAGCCGCCTCTTCTTCTGTCGGGAGCTGCGCGCCTGTGCCGACGGCGATGGACGAGCGATTGGGATGACCGGATCACGCACGCACGGCACGATGACCACCGGTGAAAGTACGAGAGAAACGGAGCGGCTGGCTCAGTGCAGCAGCATAGGCCAGTACTCGGTGCTCTGCTCCGGCAAGACAAGTAAACCCTAGTACTCTCTACTCGCTTTCTGTCTCACACACAGTTTCATCGGATCCGGGGTTCACTTCACTCTCGTCAGCCGGTAGAAACTGACGACACGATGCGCAGCAAAGCGACCAGGCCTGACATGAACAACTCTGCTGCTGAGCCTTCTTTATCCTAGGCGTAGGGGCAGCACTGTCCTGTCAACGGGCTGCCTCGCATCGCATGCAAACTAGTACCTGGATTCTTTTTCATTCTTGCCAAGGACTAACAGATTCGATCAACAAATCAAATCGTCACACACACCAAGTTTGGATAAGCTTGCGAATTTCTTATCTTAGTTTCATTATGGCATGACAGAGATACCAGAACCAAGTATATAGTAATAGTATGCTTAAAACAGAAGTGTAGTAGCAATGTAAGTTACATAACCTATCGAGCTCCCCTATTATTCTTGTGAAGAAAATGACTGGGTTTCAAATTTTGAAAAATAGCACTGGGTTTCAAATTTTGAAAAATAGCAATGTGTTGTTATACTCAGTTAGTCAAGGGATTTTAAAGTATCGCATTGAGTTGTGATAACCGGTTAGTTAAGGTCGTATATCAACCACCAGCCTGTCCACAAGTCATATCTCGAGTCTGTCAAACAGGATATAACTAGCATATCTCATTGCAATAGCTATAATGAATTCTGGTAAGAAAATGCCTAGTGATCTATCTTGCTGTATCCACACCCCCATATCCAAGCTGGTTCAAGCAATGTAGCAACTAAGAAAGTATTCAGCAAGGCACAGCATCGGCGTCCAAGATGACTAGCATAGCACCATCCTCTCGGTATAGTTCATCCACTTATTCTGCATACAGTTCAGTGAATACGGAGATCTCTGCTTGCCTCACCTAAGAGTACACTTTATCCCAGCAGGAGGAACAATCAGTTGAAGAAGGAACAAAACAGACCTTTTGTATGAAAGGGAGAAGGCCATAAGTCACAGAGTGGATATAGCCAGCAAGCTTGGGGTGCACTGCTTTCTGTACCACTATGCACCTACATGTACATTGTGTTTAATCGAACAAACATTTACAAACAGCAAAGTTGCCAAACCAGCTTAAATGCAAACAGGGGAGGAATCACAACCTTTTCATCCTTTGGTGATCAACAGTAGAGCAAATCTTGATGCAAATGAGCATCCTCTTCCTCGGTTTCAAAGTCCTCCGCTTGGAGGTTTTGAGGGACTCTTCCTCGGTTTCAAAGTCCTCCGCTTGGAGGTTTTGAGGGAGAAGGAGAAAAGTCAAAAACAAAGCTAGTTACAGTAGAAAAGTCAAAAGCTGAAAAAAAACAAAGCCATAGACCATGAAGGATGCTAATAGATTCCCCAAACGGTGAGTCCTCTCTTGAAACCACAGATGTGTTCATATTCCTCTGTACCTATATCGAGTGTTGCTTTTCTAAGCATGGGTGTACCTACATTCTTACGGTTTAGATATCTGTACTTTACCAAAACATCAGAAAACAATTATACATATTGTACTATTAAGATATGGATACCCTTAAATTTTTATGGCCATATGTAATACCGTTTGTGAGAAACAAAAAAGAGAGAAGGTACATGCAATTATATATTTTACATATATTTGGTACCTCTTGTTTCTTTTGTATGCACTTGATAATTTGTGTGGTTGTTACAACCAGTCAACTTATGGTCGTTTCGCCCGGTGTCTGTGTGATCGTTATGATCCCCTTGTGTGGTCGTATATGACCGGTTTGCAGTGGTCGGAGACGTGTTCGAAGACAAGCCATGGTCAGAGATGCGGTCAAAGGTAAGCAGTGGTCGGAGACACGGTCGAAGAACAAGCTGTGGTCGGAGACGCGATTGAAGACAAGCCGTGGTCAAAGCAGCAGTGCACTATAGCGTTCGTGCGCGGCCGGTCACTGTAGCGTTCGTGTGTGGCCGAAGATGTGTTCGGCCGATCACTGTAACGTTCGTGTGTGATCGAAGACGTGTGCAGCCGGTCACTGTAGCGTTCGTGTGCGGCCGAAGATGTGTGCGTTCGTGGTCTTGTCGTGGCTTCATGGCACCATTGCTACAGACCTCTTAGAGATCGTCATGTCCCCTCACTACTGCCTGCATCGTGTAGGTGAACCTAAAGCACAAATTCCTTGGCAACTAGGAGACCTATGCTCTGTATATGGAGGTGGAATTTTGTAACTTCATTCGAGATGATTTATCAATCTCTGATTTTTGCCGCAAACTCAAGAGTATGGCAGGTGGTCTTGGCGATCTCGGCGAACCTATCTCCGATCGGACACTCTTGTTGTCTGTTCTTCGCAGCCTCAACGAGAAATTCTCTTATATGGTGCCAATCCTCAAGATGTAACGGTTGTTTCCTACGTTCATGGAGACTCGTTCACATCTTTTCCTCGAAGAGATCACCAAGAACTCTAGACCAGCCGCGTCGCCCTCTATTTCTTCGCTGCTGGACAGCAGGTGCTCCCGCCCTCTGAGCCCAGGCGGGGGCGGTGGCGGCAACGGTGGGAACGGTGGCTACGGGAAGAACAACAGCTATAACCGCCGCTGTAACAAGGGCACCGACAGCAACGATGGAAATGGCGGCTCGGGTGGGACCAGCGGGGCACCCACCATCGACCCTGGCGGAGGCGGCCATGCGGCCAGCAAAGTTGGGCAGATGGGGTGGCCATCCTTTTCTAACCTATGGACTGGGACTGTTCAGGTGTGGCCACACCACGCCGATGGCATCCTCGGTCCCTGGCCTAATGTGTGCCAACTCCATCATCGCACCCAGCGCCCCCATGCTCTCGCTGTTGTACCCCCTCCAGACCATTCTGATGTCCAGTTCAGTGCGTCGGCCCCACCTAGAAACATTGGCGGCTTTGATGGCCCTCCTCACCCATCTCAGTCAGCACTGTGGACCCTCATGTTCGATGTTAGCTCCTGGGACTAACAGCATCTCCTCAACGCTTTCAGTACAATAACGCTTACACTGTCTCCCTCCACCACCAAGTGGTATATAGATTTAGGTATATCTTCGCACATGATTTCAGATACCGGTCCTCTCTCTACTCTTCACCCCCTCCACGACTACACGAGCTCAGCGGCAACAAAGCTGTTGCAGGCGTGGCCGAGGAGGACAGCGCAGGCGTGGAGCTGGTCGAGCTGGCGCCCGGATGCGCACCGCACGGCGAGGCGCACGAGGCGGTTCTCCTCCTCCGCGCTCGGCCAGGGCAGCGGCATTGGCGTCTCTATGGAATTCTGTCACATCCTGAATTTTTGGATGTCTAAAATTTTGAGTAATTTAAAACTTTTATTTGTATCTTACTGGCATTTGAATTTTGATTCAACATCTTATTTGGGTTTTCCTGAGTTTAGTGTTAAGCAAATAATGTTTGGAAATAATTCTCGAGCATAAAATAGCAATCATAAAAAAAAATTTAGATAAGTGAATACAAATAATTTACATAGTAGTTAACCCTAAGAAAGTAACTCCAAAATTCTATCTACGAAATCAAAATCTGGTTTATAAATTATTTAAAAGGGAAATAGCTGAATTAAAAGTATAACTCAAATATAAACATATATAAACTACACAATTAAATTCAAGAATAGTCGTAACACTAGAGCTAGAATTCAAATGTCGAAAATCATGCACAAATTAAAATTAACAAATCCTAATGGGAACTAAAGTTTAAATTGAAAATCCAAAATGATAAAATTTTGCTCAAGCCTCCTTTCTTTTCTTTTTCTTCATTTCCTTCTTCCTCTCTATTACATGTGGACCCCACTCTTTTTCCTCTCTCTTTCTTTTTCTTTCCCCATTCCCTTTCACTGCCACTGGGCCCGGGCCTCCCTCTTTCTTTTCCTCCCCTGTGCAGCGCGCCTGTCCCCTTCTCCTTTCTTTTTTTCTCCTCCTCCCTCCATCTTCTGTGGCTGCTGAGCGTCCGCGTCTCCCTCTTTTCTTTTCTCCCCCGCGCCGAGCTTCGCAGCCATCACATCGCCTCGAGCCCACCGCTCTCTGCCGCACCCGCGCTCTGCGCCCCTGCTCTGCGGCCGCGTCTCCTCCGCCAGTGCCCGGTCGCATCCTCGCTCCGTCGCTTCCACCGCGCCTCCCCCACCCCTCTGCGGCTATATGTGGTCTTGGCCCCTCCCTTACTCCCTGCACTACCCCATTGCTCCCTGGCTCCTTCCCTTCCTCCTCTGTCCTCTCTCCCGCCCAGCACCGTGAACCGCCGCGGGAGCCTCCTTGCCGTTCGCGCCTCTCCGACGAAGCTCCGGCCGAGACAACCGTGTCATACCGTGTCACCACTTTCCCTCTACTCCCTCACCAAATTAATCGGGTTTTTATGCACCAAAGTTCGCAGGGTTGCCGTTCTTTCTCCCGGCCGGCCGAACACGCCTTCGTCGCCATTTCCACTGCTGCTCCCTCCTCGGCGGGCCCCCCCTTCAATTCCCCGCTGGTGGAGCACCCCCTCGATGCCCTGGACTTCCTCCAGTTGCCGCCGGAGCCCCTCATCCACCTTAGCCCGCCGGCGACGATAGCTCCCCCGCGCCACCATCGGCCCTCGCCGCCGGCCCACCACAGCACCCCTCCGGCTCGGCCAACCGAGTGGTAAGATCCCTAGACTCCTCCTCCAGCTCGTGCCTCCCCTTTTCCGCTCCTTCTCCCTCTCCGGCGCCGTCGCCCCGCGCCCACCTCACCGCCGGCCGTCCCGCGCAGCCGCCCGACCGCCTTGCCGCCGCTCCGGTCAAGTCACCGCCACCCTCCTCTTCCCTAACTTCCCTGGAGTCCATTTCACGGGTCGCCGTCACCCCCAACCATTCCCTCGCCGGCGCCGGCGCCCAGTCCGTATGCCAGCCAGTTCCTCTGTTTTGCACCCAAGCCGGCCTCGCCTTATCTATATTAGCTGGCTCCTCTCACTCACAAACGAGCGCGTGCTCAGTTGGTTAGCCGACCTGAGTCCACCCCGCAATTGATAGTTAAGTAGTTAGGAGAGTTAAAATTTAATTCATGAGAGCTAATAAAAATTCATTAGGATGTAAATAAGATTATTTAAAATTTAGCATTAGAATAGTTACTATATAAGAATAAAAGTGCCTTATTATTTAGTCTAAATTTACTTATTAGTTAAGGGTATTAATAAAGAAGATTTTGGTTAAGTGTCCGAATTTAATAGGAGTCTCAATTGAAAATACATCCAAGTTAAACCTAAGGGAAATAAAATTGATAACTATAAAAAAAATGAATGAGGTTTTAAATTAAAAGGACTACCCTCAATTGAAATTAAAAGTTATGCCCTAACATTTAACCTGCCGACATTAGATGGGTCTCAATAGTAAATTTAATTAGATAATAAAGGTCGCGTCATAAAATTTAATAATCGATAGGACGTGACCATAAACATTTAAATTAGAAGGCCTTAATAAAATCCTCGCCATTAGCACATCACCAATAAATAAATCTTAACGATGAATTTAATGGAACAAAAATTGGGTATGGCGAGCTCGGTCCTAAGTAAATAGAAGTTTAACTAAAACAAGCAAGATACTAATGCAAAGGATAAAGTAACAATGACAGTCGGTCCTCAAGGTATAACCAAACGGAAAGTAATGTCAGTATATAGATGCTAAGGTACAGTAGCCCTAGGTCATCGGACCTTGAGATAATCCCACAAACAAACCATCGGAAGAAACCCATAATATTATGGTCAATAGCAATGATGAGTAGCAAAGAAGAATATACTAAAGGTTCCTATTAAACATCAATGAGTTGAGTATGCACGTGCGGCACTGAATCGTTAAAATTTACTATTAGGGTACACCTTGAATAATTAGTAAATAGAATCCCGTAAAATACCACAGCCTAGACTGCTAGGGATATAGGCTCTAAAGATTAACCTAATAAACCAAACACATATGTCGGCTCGTAAGTCTAACATAGTTCATGGAACTTCCTTGATAAATATAAAAATAATAAAAGAAACCGCTAATAAAAGACCGAGTCATCGTTTTCTACCACTAGCCTTGCCTCAAATCACCTATTAACTCATAATAAAACTAAATTGAATTTATTTGGATTTATTTGGGTCTTTTGAGTTATTTGCTTTTATTTGGATTCAGTCGTTCGTAGCGTAATTAGAAATTGGAAGGCGTGAAGATTCAACGGATCAAGCGAGATAAAGCTCAAAGTGAAGATAAAGACCAGAAGCCCAAGAGAAAGCATTGTGTGAGCTCACGACTGCGGTAAACCGCGCCAGGCGAGTCAATACTTTGATCACGTTGAACCTACATTTCTGCAAATTACTTTGTTTTAAATTATCAAATTGCATGCTGTTATTTTATATGCAAATGCATGTTAAATTTAATATTCTAGTTATATGTCCATTGTTTACTTTGAATAATATTACTCTCTCCTTTGGAATATTTGAATGTGTGAACCTTGTCGCCCTAGCAAAATTATAATAGTAATGTTTTGAAAATAAGTCCCTAGTTATATGTTATGCTTAGTTCTGCATAGATACTCAGGGGCGCTGAAATGCCCTAAACATCATTGTCATTTTTAATCATGAGAAACTGGTTTGGACAGTCATGGTGGGAATGACTGGTATAATTTGACATGATTATTTTATACTTCCAAAATCCCCAACTTGCTTAAATATCTGGGCGGATTGGTATGAGGGTGTGAGTGTGGTGCAGGGGATGCACAAAGTGGGTTAGTGGTAGACCGCCCAGATACCGCTAAGGACCGAATCTTGTCATGACCTCCTGTGTAAAACAGTGCAACCACAAGTCTGTAAAATACAACTTGGCTAAGTAAATTTATCGAAATCTCCGGACTCATCTCACTGGTAGTGGATAGAAGTGGATATGCTATGGCAAGGGGGCCTGAAGGGACACCAGTGTAGGGTGAAGTTTTTCCCAGATGTTCTAAGCGTTGCGGGGACGAGAAGCCCGGCTGCGTTAGTAACTGTAGGGGAAAAACATCCCGCGCATAGATGGGACCCACCGCAAGTGGGCAGTTTCCCATAAGGTGAATGAAAAAAGGGACTAGATACTTTGAAAAGTCACTGTGATGGTCTGCTCAACCACATGACTAAGGAATCGTGTGGGGCAACGAGTTGATTGTCTCTTGTGGTGAAAGTGTACAAACTCTGCAGAGTCAAAACTATTCGAATAGCCGTGCCTACGGTCAAGGGCGGACATGGGAACTTAACCAGATATAGTTCTATTTCAAAATGTTTTGTGGATGGGATGGAAAAGTGGAGGGCAGTGAAAGACCCTGATTTGAGTTGTCCTGAGTGTCGTCCCAGTGGTAAGTTAAGCGGCTATAACGCTGAAGAAATTGCTATATGGTGCAGATGCCATGTAACGGTGGATGGAATCTGAATCGATATTAATAATGCATTTCCTTGTACATTATGATTTGTTCCAAAATTGCTAAGTCATAGGGCTTTTTAATTAAGTGTATTCAAAAGCACTCTACGCAAAATAAAATAGCCCGAGCTTCTCCTTTGTTAAGCTATGCATACTATTTATTTGCATTCTGTGTATTGGCTCGCGGAGCACGGGGTCGGAGTGCTCACGCTCGCTTTTGCGACAAAATTCAGAATCAGGAATCAAATCACTGCGCCGCAGCAACAAGATTGGACAAGCTGGCAGAGAAGATGAAGATGTCAAGGGCTAGGTCGCGAACCTCCAGTTGGCTGCCTGTGGGCATGTCCTGAAGATCCCACCTGTGTGCTTCGTTCTTCCGCTGCTGCAATTTAATGATTTCGGCCTAATCGGCCCATGAGTAAGTCTACTATTAAATTTTACGCTTCCGCATGATATGTATTTTGATATTCATTACTGTAACCGTGAGCACTATCTACTGATCCAGGGAATAGTGCAGTAATCACAGAGGAATCCGGATGTTAATATCTGGGTCCCTACAAATTCTATTGAGCACGTGGTGCACAACGGTGCCGATGTGTGGGGACCATGGTTGCAAACTCGGTTAGCACCTTAGCTGCGACTCGCAACTTTTCATTCCTAACAAAATCCAGCGCAAAATGAGCTTCTCCAAATTGCACAGATCTTAAAGCACTAGGTTAGTAACATAGTAGGTTGTCGCAAATTGGACTCTTAAGGGCCTGTTCTTTTCCTCCGAAGCTGACGGCTTTTGGCTTTTGCTACAGTACTTAACTTTCAAACGGAGTATTTTCCCAAGACGGGGTCTACAAGTTAAATGATCTACACGTTAAAAGCCCAACATCTGTACCAGCCAAAATCACAAGTGAGTATCAGTCTTTCCGTAATCTGTACCGTAAACAGCCAAAATTCAAAAATTTCAGCCAAAAGGCATAAGCCGCAGCCGAAAAGAACAGGCCGTAAGTCTACTTTAAAATTTGTGTCTTCTGTCTTTCACTTTTCACTTGTGGGGAGAGGATTGAAGCATTTCCTAATATGTTGTATAATTAAAAAAAAAATATGAATTCACTTTTTCAGGAAATTTGATCAATAAAACACACTAGCCAAGTTAATGTTACAACTTCAACAAAACCAGTAAGAGCACTGCCACACACAGAGTACAACAGATGAACTAATAGTACACAGAACCAGAAGTACAGCCAAATCAAAGTGGCGGGAGTGAAACCTTTTGGTTCATCATGTCTATATTGTCAATCACTTAATCTACAAAGAACATCTATTGCGTGTTACTGAAAAATGGGCTGAAAATTTCAGCCAAAATAGCCAGTATGTGATCTACCATTTATCCTAGTTTTCTTTCTTGTTTCCGAGCTTTTACCACTTCGAGTTGAGGATCCACCGAGGGTTAAGAGGAGGCTTCTGAGGGAAGTGCCTATGGATTATCATTTGTATGTCGTACGATCTTTTTCCTCTCAGTGAACCCGTGTTCCATGCTGAACTCTTCTGCAAATGCCTCTATGTCAGATGCAATTTCAGAGCAGCCCTTTCGACCGACAAAATGTGGGGGCTCCGTGCCACATCGCTCCAGCCCCATAGCACTGCCGATCTGGCTGTGCAACTCTTCCAATTCTTCTGCAGCTACAGTCTGCCTTTTCATGCCCATCTCACGGTCCACGCTCATCTTCGGCAAACTTAGTACCTGTCCCATACTCAGCGTTGAGGTGAAGGCTGCAGAATCCTCCTTAACTTTAGCCCTGAAATTATTTTTGGAACTGGGGATTCTTGAAAATAAGATCTCGATGAAATTCTGGCCCAATCCATGGTTGTAAGGATTTGTTTTCCTATCATAGTGGTACCGGAAGTTCTCATAAGTAGTCTGCAATAATTGTTTTAGATGAGCATCACATATACTCGCTTGCACAGAAATTGCAAAGAAAAACTAACTGTTACTACAGTCAATGGAAAACAACCTGACCTGATTGGTACAAATCAAGTAGAGGTGGAATGATGTCAACCCTCCGACGAACCAAACAGCAATAAATGTGTATAAGATGAGAATGCCGGAGATAGGAGACTTCAGAATAGCTCTCCCCAATTTGCATTCATGTGTGTCCATTATTTTCCTGAGGTTGACCCAGCAGAATGCAAACACGTATATGCATAGCATAGTAGTTGAAGACACAAACAGAAAGAAGAATTGATAGTTTCTCTGCAATGAAAGAAAATTCAAGGGCATAATGAGTAAAATCCATAGTTGTTAATGTATTAACGGGTCTATATCCCCCTGAACACTAGGAAAAGACACATATATCAACTGCATATATCCCCATTTTTCTTTGTCCACTTCCCCGTACATCATTCAGATTTTAGCATGAGGGCACATGAATCTTATCCAAAAAAGACCACCAATATATGAACATGTGAAGGATTACTCATGTTTCTTTCATAACGGAGAACCTTATCTGATCAATGATCTTGTTGACACAAAATAGTACATACCTTTCCAATGCACTGGCCTACCCAAGGACAGTGATGATCAAAACGTTCAACACAGTTGTTGCAGATTGAGCAATGGGAGCACCTTGGTGGACGATAAAGCATACATGTATGACAATATTTCACTTTGACTAAGACACCATTAACAAGAACATCCTTGGTGAGTGGTAAACCTGCTGAACCATGTTGGCCACCTGGCCAATCTGATAAGTCGGAGGATTCACCAATGTCTTCAGGTTCTGGGGGATGAGCATTTCGAGGAACAATTCCAGGATCCCGGCCAGATGTGAGAAGTAGAAGAACAAGAATCTGCAGAACAAGAAAAACAGTTGAGTAGTCATCTTGCCAAGGTGCAGTTACCAAATTGCAGACACGACAGCCGTTCTGCTTCGATACATAAAAACACAATGGATATGGCAATTCTCCCCTACACAACTATGTTATAACTTAACATGGGAGGAGCCAATGCAGAGGATTGCTATACATAAAACAGATTTGTAACATATGACAAGCGAGTGATAATCCATATGCTGCATTGGCATGGCTGTGGTAGGCCCAAGGGAGATGGATAGAAAGTTCCAAACAGAACAGAAAAAAGATATAAATGGTCATGTAGCTAACTGCGTGTACATGTCTCATAAACTTACATAAGCTGTAAAGATGATAGCTACAGATGCAACCCAACCTCCGATTTGGTTGTGGTACTCGTGGGCAAGCTGTTGAGAAACAACAGCAGCAAAGACAATCACCGGAACTACGATTAAACATACTGTGATTATAAGTGACCTCACATCAGGCCCAAAAATAAGTCTCCCTCCAAGGAAAAATATCTGCAAGAACATATAAAGAACACATGAGTTCTTTCCATATAGACATTATAAGAATATAGTACCATAAATGTTGTTGAATTTAAAAATTAAAGAATACAAGGCGCTGTTATTACATAAACCCCCTTTTTCCACTATTAAGTTAGGCGTGCATTTCTAATCATGGTGAAGTTGTACATAACAGCTCACAATATAAACAAAGCCCACCATGTTGAACTCTAGAATCTCTTTTTGGAAGGAAACAACTTGTCGATGCATGGAGAAAATATGAAATGTGCGACTAAGTAACAAACAGACGTTATTCTGAATTATAAATTATGCGGCAACTCAAACTTCACATTACATTTTTTTCAAACCTCCTCTGAATTTGCAATTTCTCCCTCCCTCCCTCCCATTTACTCTGTGTAGTCAATTGACATCATATACGAAATGTATAGTTGCATTAATGAGCCTAATATCTTACACACTCCTCCATAAACATGACACTTCTTCAATGCCATGACCAGACAAGTCAGCAAACACTTGACACAACCATGTCTTCTGTAGCTTAGCGCTTTCGTGCACCTAAAATCCACAATAGTAGAAGTACTGCAACTACAGCAAACGCTCAGACAACATTAAGACTCCTAACAATTCGTGACCCAATCTTTTAAAACTAGTCAACATAAACTACGAATTGATTCCTAATTTCCTGACCCTACTCGTATAACAGAATCACAAACCAAACAAAAGAGCAAGTAGTCCTTACATTGCTCCCTTTCCAGGTCTGGTACACACGCCGCGGCGGCGCATCGGCCTCCATGATGCGCCGGTTGGAATCCGACAGCTGCGCCTTCCCCTGCATCCTCCCTTCCATCCACCCGCACAAACACCCAAAAAGCCCCCCAGTTCACCCAAGCACCCGCATTGCACTCACCAAAACCGAAATCTTTAGCATCAGAAACTGACCGCAAGTCACCGCGACCTCAAAGATTCCGAAATCAAACCAAATGGGCACTCCACCACCTGCAAGAACAAGAAGCAGGCGCTTCTCACGGATCCCAGGGCGAGAAGAGAAGAGACCTGGATGAAACGAGCCGGCGAGTAGGGTTTGCGGCGGGGAGAGCTCCTCGGGAAGTGATGAGGCGAGGGCACGAGGCGGTGAGAGGATCGCCGGCGCGTGGTGGTGTCACCTTGGGATCCCAAGAAGGCGAGCACTTGCTCGCTGATGAGGGGTGGAATAATTCTAGTTCTGGAGACTGAAGTGGAGTGGTGTCCCTTTCGCATATGGGCCCCTTACATCTTACTTATTCAACATAGGGCTCCACACTGAGAGACTGTGCGGCACAAAGATTTTCTATAGGAATTACGCTGTGTCCTGCCAAATTCATGTAAAAATTTTCTAATCCAGACATATATCCTGCTCATTTTTTTATCATCTCAAACTCACTAGTGTGTGTATCAGCAAACGTTAATAGAAACATTTCATTAGTGAATTTGGGGGAGGAAAGGAGACTTTGCTACATGTCACTTCTGTTTGAATCAAGATTAGCTTGAGTGGTCGCAAGCGTGCAACAAAAGACGAAAGAAGCCTGAGTTGGAAAAGGCAAGAAGATGAGCTAAAAGGCAGCAAACTTGCTGGCCTGCCTGAAGACATTGAGCTCAGAGCATCTGTCTTTTGAAAGGAAAAAGGCAAAGTGAATAAGCTTTGATACTGGTGCAAGTTGATGCTTGGCACACCATCACCCAATTCAATTTGATAGATCATGTAAATAACCTGTGAATCATACTCTGCAGTCTGCACTAGAACATACTCCATTACTGAACTTTTGGGTTGCACTCGAGTTTGCTCCATTAGGCCTTCCACCTTTGACACTTTAATTCAAACTTCTGCAAGAAAAAATGGAAAGCAAGAAAGAAAGAAAGAAAAGGAAAGTCAAAAGTATCATCAGTCCAAGTGCTAGCACTTTTTGCAACCAGTGCCGTGGTTATCGGCCAGTGGACTTGTGTTGTATAATGCTCAAATGAAAAAGGACAAAAGCAAGATTTCTGTCTTTCTGTGCACATATATATTTTCCATGTATGATGCATTGCTTGTATGAAATTAAGCACAAGCTAATGCTCTCCCTTTTTCCTACCACTACAGACAGATTTGCTGATCAAAATGAACAAGAAAGTCCAAATGCTACAGCTTGTTTTCTGGCGTGGACTAATTAAGCTGGTGCAAGTGCAGCTAGCTATTGTTAAAGCAAAATTTAAAGGACATCTCTTCAGGGCCAACCGCGCACGAATCTTGAGGCAAGCCAACGGCCCAGATAGTGCACGTAGTTCTTGCGCCTGTAGAAAATCCGCACTTGAAGGTGCATAAAATCCAACAACATGGCATGCTTGCAAAGGAAGTAGGAAATAATTTACTTGGTGAAGCGGTTAAGAACATTAATACGTACCACTCAACCGATTCAAGCTCGGTCATTTAATCAATACAAATTTGATATAGTACAATTTATTTAGTATACACCAGTAGTCCTTCTTTCGGATACAACTTATTGAACTGAAATCATTTCACCGATCTTCCACTTGGCAATGCAGAACGAGGCACTGCAAGAAACATGGTACGCCGCTCATCGGAATGGAAATGCACACAGATATATGCTTGAATGGGCCGTCTTGGATTTTCCCTGAGTTTTCCCTCCTCACATCTTTCCAAAATATATTTAATCCTTCTACCTCATACCCTTGACGTTCTGTATCTATTACGCAGCGAACATTGAGACGAACTTCCTTATGCTTGGGAGAAATTCTACTCCAGAAAAGCCAATTTCACCTGTTCTGCCACCATCTCTGACCACCAAGATCTCAGGTCTGGGCGCTGCTCCTTCATAAAACCTCACCGATTTGAGGTTCCATAATCCCGCAGGATCAAGCAGATTCCAAAAGTTTCAACAAATACAAAGAGGAAAGCAAGGAAGAGACTCACAACAGCAAGCAGTGTAGGGGGGAGACTGTTAGAAAGATTGTACTGATGTACAATACAGCATCTTGTACTCTTGTACTGCTGTACGTCATAGCATCGTGAGGTTTGAATTAGTCATTAGCGGAAACTAGCAAGTCGGTTGATACCATGCATGTAGGCATGATTTGTGTAACAGAGATCCAGAGATCCGAGAGATCCGGTGATACGATTGTGAATTGCAGTATTTATAATACAGACCATCCCGAGAGGATGTGTGATTCTTCATAAAATTTGCAGATCTCTTGTCAATTAATCACCAGTTTGATGTTGAATCTGAACGACTGATAAGCATCAGGGTAAACATACTTCATGGTTACTCTTGTAAATTTGATAATGTTCAAAATCATGGAACTATTTTCACAAACTATTGTCTTGCAGTAGCTGATGGTGTAACGCCCTAGGGTCCAAACCGGCTTAGGCCTAACCTCATTCTGGATAGGCCACGCACACGTAGCAACCCGCTTGTACTTTTATCCTCGCTTCGCGCAAAACGGTTAACCGGGGTTGTTACTATTAGAATCTGTAGACTTATATGTTAGTGCTACTCAAGATAAACTAGCATTGTGGGACTAACCCATACCCTTATGTGTACATGCACATATGGGTCATCATGGGCTTAATTTTACAGTGGCCAAGGTGTCTTAGATGGAGAAGTTAAAGATGCCATCAGATGCTAAGTTAATGAAGATTGCAATTGCTGAATTAAATAATACCTCCATTCCACTGGAGGATCGCCTGCGTGCACTGCAGGAGCTTTTAGTGTTGAATCCTTAAACCTCATGCATTAAACTTAACCCTAGGACTAAAACATGAACACCTAGGTTTGGGGATTTAGGGGAAGGACTTACGGTCGCCGATGAACGCCATGGAGCGAAGACCCGTGCCTGCGTGATGCAGGCGTGAGGAAGAGTCGGTGAAGGTCGTCCAGAGGGTCGCCGGCGATGTCCTGTAGCAGCGGCGGCGACGGTCTTCCCGTTGCTCAACAGCGCGAAGTAGATCGGATCTTTAGGGTTTTGTTTGGGGTTTGTGACTCTCACGCGAACGCCGTCGTACGGGAGAGGCCAGTACCCATCTTTATATATACGCTGTTGCAACGGGGGACCGTAACCAATATTTGGTAAGGCACCCTCGATCAGGGCGCTGAAAATCAGTGATCCGTGGATTTCCCCACGTCCTTCCTTTTCTGGCCGTTTGGCCTGAGATCAATACCAACATTCTCCCCCTTGATCGTAAGGCTAAACATCATAAGCCCTCTCTCAATAAAAGTTCACACCAAAGTAATGCTTCACAACAGTCAATCAAGTACCGCTAGACATCAGTACTTATAGTGCTCCCTTCTATATCAATCGGATAACATAATACTTCATGGGAGTTGGTTACTTTATATGGTCCTCTTATTCCAGGATCACAGGCTCTCCAATAAACCCATGCCGGCAACATGATCACGAAAAATATTGGGTGGTAAGCCTTTTGTGAGCGGATCCGCAAGCATAAATTTAGTTCCAATATGCTCAACCTTAATTGTTTGATCCTGGACTCTATCTTTCACAACATGATACTTTATGTCAATGTGCTTGGCAGCTGCACTCGACTTGTTGTTATTCGAATAGAAAACTGCGGGTTGATTATCGCAGTACAAAACGAGTGGTCTATAGATGCTGTCTACCACTCTCAATCCCGGGATAAAGTTCTTAAGCCATACAGCCTGCCCGGTAGCCTCATAACATGCCACTAATTCAGCCTGCATTGTCGACGATGCAGTAAGTGTTTGCTTTACACTTTTCCATGATATTGCTGCTCCTGCGAGGGTGAAAATGTAACCTGATGTGGACTTCTTAGTGTCTTTACACCCCGCAAATCAGCATCAGAATAACCGACAACCTCAAGGTTATCGCATTTTCTATATGTGAGCATGTGACCTTTAGTGCCTTGCATATAGCGCAGGACTTTCTTAACGGCTTTCCAGCGGTCCGGTCCTGGATTTGACTGATATCTGCCAAGCATCCCGGTAACAAAAGCTAAATCAGGGCGCGTACATACTTGAGCATACATAATACTTCCGATAGCAGAAGCGTAAGGTATAGCCTTCATCTGATCAGATTCATAGTCATTCTTTGGGCATTGAAATTTTCCAAACTTATCACCCTTAACAATAGGAGCAGGCGAGGCAGAGCATTTATGCATATTGTATCTCTTTAGTACTTTGTCAATGTATGCCTTTTGTGATAGACCTAATGTTCCTTTGGACCTATCTCGGTGAATTTCAATACCAAGAACATAAGATGCTTCACCGAGATCCTTCATATCAAAATCGGACGAGAGAAATCTTTTAGTTTCCCGCAGCATGTCCACACTGCTGCTGGCCAATAATATATCGTCCACATAAAGAATTAAGAAGGTGTAATTACTCCCCCTGAACTTAACATAAGTACAATTATCAACATCATTCTCCTTAAATCCAAATTTCCTTATGACTTCATCAAACTTAAGGTACCATTGCCTAGAAGCTTGCTTCAGGCCATATATGGATTTCTTTAGCTTGCATCCCAAATGTTCCTCGCCTTCCACAACAAAACCTTCCGGTTGTGTCATGTAAACGTCCTCATACAAGTCTCCATTCAGGAATGCAGTCTTAACATCCATTTGGTGCAACTCTAAATCGAAATGTGCTGTGAGCGCCATTATGATTCTAAATGAATCTTTGGTTGAGACAGGCGAAAAGGTTTCATTATAATCAATGCCTTCTCTTTGTGTAAACCCTTTCGCTACAAGTCTCGCCTTAAACCTTTCAACATTCCCTTTGGAGTCACGTTTTGTTTTGTAGACCCATTTGCAGCCTACTGTTTTGGCTCCATTAGGAATTTCCACTAAGTCCCATACGCCATTAGCGCCCATAGACTCAATCTCATCTTTCATGGCATCTAGCCATTTAGATGAATCCTTATTCTTCATTGCTTCATTATAAGAGTTAGGATCATCTGCCTTCCCAAGATCATCCTCATTCAAGTAAACCTCATAATCACTTGGGATAGCAGATCTCCTCACTCGTTCTGGTCTCCTGACAGGTTCATTAGTAGGCTCATCAGGTTGTTCATTAATTGTCACAAAGGGCTGTGAAGGCTCAGCATTAGGTATTGCACTTGTATTTTCAGAGCCCTCAACAGAAGGAGTAGCCACAGAATTAACTGGAGATGCAGCAGGAGTTGCAACTACAGGATCAACCGTGGGCACAACCATTTGGGGCATGGGAAAATCAGTCTGTCGGATTAGCGGTGAAGCAACATAAATCCGCTTCTCCTCAAGATCAATTTTCCTGGGCTCCAAGTCCCCACTGATGCCATCATTTTCCAAGAACACAGCGTGCCTTGTTTCTACAAATTTTGTGGTACGATCTGGACAATAGAATTGGTACCCTTTAGACCTGTCAGGGTAGCCAATAAAATGGCAACTCACAGTCTTGGGATCTAATTTCCCAATTTGTGGATTAAAAACTTTAGCTTCAGTCGCACATCCCCAGACATGGAGGTAGTTCAAACTAGGTTTTCTCCCAGTCCATAATTCATAAGGTGTTTTAGGCACCGATTTACTGGGAACCTGATTGAGTATGTGTGCAGCGGTCTTTAATGCTTCCATTCATAACTTTACAGGCAAAGTGGAGTAACTCAACATACTTCGAACCATATCCATAAGTGTGCGGTTTCTTCTTTCCGCAACTCCATTTTGCTGGGGATCACCAGGCATTGAATACTGGGCGACTATACCATTTTCTTGTAGAAACCTGGCAAAAGGACCAGGAATCTGCCCATAAGCTGCGTGTCGCCCATAATACTCTCCCCCGCGATCCGAGCGCACTACTTTAATCTTTAGATTGTGCTGATTTTCAACTTCAGCCTTAAATATCTTAAATTTATCAAGTGCTTCGGATCTCTCTTTAATAGGATAGATATAGCCATAACGTGAGTAATCATCAGTGAACGTAATAAAAGAATCATAACAATCTACTGATGTCACAGGGAAAGGACCACATATGTCAGTATGAATTAATTCCAAAATCCCTGTGCTTCAAGTAGCACCTTTCTTTATTTGCTTTACATACTTGCCTTTGATACAATCAAGGCAATGATCAGCTGAATCATTAAAGTCTAAAGGGTGGAGAATTTTATCTTTAATGAGGCGTTCAATTCTCCCCCTCGAAATGTGGCCCAAACGACAGTGCCACAATTTCGACGAAGTCTCATCAATTCGCTTGCACTTTTTATTCACATCACATACATTCATAGATATAGGAGAATCTTGCAGGGATAACATATAAAGCTTGTGGTGTCGGATGGCACAACCAACATTATCATTATTAAAATAAATCAGACACTTTCCGTGTCCTAAATTACAAGAATATCCATCATTATCTAATAATGAAATGGAAATTAAGTTTCTTCTCATCAAGGTAACATAAAGAACATCATTAAGTTTCATTACAAAACCATTATTCAAAACTAAAGAAACCGATCCAATAGCTTGAATTTCGGCTTCCATCCCATTAGCCACTCTTAGGCTTCTTTCCCCTCTGAGACTTCTCAACATATGGAATCCCTGCAATGAATTCGTAACGTGCACAGAAGCACCAGAATCAATCCACCAAGAATTTATAGGAAAATCAGCATAAAATGCTTCATCAACAAAAGTGATTTCATAAGTACCTTTCTTGGCGAGCCATTTCAGCCATCCAGGACAATTATCTTTGAAATGGTCCTTCGACTGACAAAAGTAACATTCACCACTTTTGTTCTGTTCATTTGAGCTCCCAGGTCCTGAAGCGTTTTTAGGCGCCTTAGGATGTTGTGGGTGCTGTGGCTTCTGTGGCTTCTGATAAGGGGAGTAGGTTTGCTCCTTCTTTCCCTTTCCTTTGTAGCCACCTCTATTTCTAGAGGGACCAGCTTTATTTGAGGAGCTGACTTGATTCACAAAATCAGTAGCCCCTCAGCTTTGAGCCTCTCTTCCTCCTGTGAAACATTAGCGATCAACTCGCTCATGGTCCACTTGTCCTTAATGGTGTTGTAGTTCACCTTGAAAGCCTCAAATTGCTTGGGAAGAGACATCATAATGTAATGAACAACAAAACCATCAGAAATAGCCATGTCCATTGTCTTAAGTCTGGCAGTAATATTGATTATGGTCATAATGTGCTCACGAACATTCCCAGTACCATTGTACTTAGTGTTCATGAGCCTGCGCATCAGTGTGGTAGCATAAACTTTAGAGGACCCCTTAAAATGATCCTCGATGGAGGACAAATAGTCCTTTACCCTTTCCTTTTCAGGGATTGCTCCCCTTATTGCCTCACTGATGGAGTTCTTCATCACAGCAAGTGAAACGCGGTTAGACCGCTCCCACTTCTCAGCATTAGTTTTATAATCCTTCATTTTATCGTCAAAATTGTCCTCCCCTTCAGTAAGAGCGACAGGCTCATCGAATCTGAACGCGTAGTCCAGATCCAAGAGCTGAAAAGTCGTCATAAGCGTAAACTTCCATTTCTGAAAGTTACTACCATTAAGTGGCTCAATAGCATTAACTTGAGCGGAAACTGAAGCAGCTGAAAAAATTTAAAATTTACATTAGGAAAACGCATAATTAATTTGCATGAATATTAACCTTACGTTGGTATGATTAACAATATGCTCATAAGAATTTTTCGCATCACCGTTGGGCAGAAGCGAAAAATTTAACATAATTTTTCGCATGCAATTACAATTAACTTTGGTCAAAGAGTAATAGCATGGCGAAAAATAAACATAAAAATAAACATAATTGATTACATGCAATTACAATTAACGTTGGTCAAAAGGTAATAGCAAGTAAAATTAAATACAGCCCTCCAATTGAATTTCCCGTTGGTTCCATTCAATTAGGGGCATAACATTACGCAGCGGAAAATGGCATAATATTTTTCAGCAGCTTAGCAACATTATCCGTTAATAATTTCATAAGACACATCAAATAATCATTAATTGAACATGAGATATATCATAAATACATGAAATATATATACTGAAAACAAAACCTCAACAGCCTGAAGTATATACCATAAAATTAATTTCATGCATATATAATATGCTGAAATACATAAGATTATGCACTGCTGGGCCAAAAAAAAACCCAACAGCTCCCCCTCCTTTTTTTTCGGCCTGTGCAACAGCCTTGCGGCTCCAACGGCCCATCAGTGTCCCGCCCGGCCCATCAATCCCCACATGGCCCGAATTGCCGCATGGTCCAAAAACCCGCACGCCCATGAGTCAAGCACGCAGTCGGATGGAATCCAACGGCCAAGCACGCGCGCGGTGGGAATATAACCCCCGAAAACCTAACCCTAACTCAAAAACCGCCGGCCTCCACCCGGAAAAACCGGAGCTCCCGTGCGGCGGCGGAACGCGCGCTCGCGCGGAGCAGTGGCGGCGCGCTCGCACGGGGCGGCGGCGGCACGCACGCACTGGGCGGCGGCAACACCGGGAGGCGGCGGGGCCATGGCGGCGGCCCGAAAACGGCGCGGGGAACGGCGGCGACCGCACGAAGCGGCGGCGGCGGCTCCGCGCGATGCGACGGCGCAAGACGTCGGCTGCGGCGCTCGCGACCCTGAGAGGAGCGGCGGCGGCCGGGCGACGCAACGGAGCGGCGCGGCGTCGGCGGCGGCCGGGCGGCGCAACAGAGCGGCGCGGTGACGGCGGGGCGGCGGCTCCCGCACGGCGCACGCGCGCATAGCGGCGGCGCTCTACACCTGCGACGGCGCCCGTAAGGCCCCCTCCCCCTGTTTTTTTCGATCCGAAGATCCATCATGATTTCGGGGATTTGGGGAAAAACTACTTTAGGGTTCATCATGATTCGAAGTTTCTGGGTTCGGAATTTCTTCAGATTCCCCTCCTTCTCCCATGCTAACCGAAACATTAATCCTCAAAACCGAGTTAGGGTTCATGCTAAGTCCTAGGTGGCTCTGATACCAAATGTTGAATCCTTAAACCTCATGCATTAAACTTAACCCTAGGACTAAAACATGAACACCTGGGTTTGGGGATTTAGGGGAAGGACTTACGGTCGCCGATGAACGCCATGGAGCGAAGACCCGTGCCTGCGTGATGCAGGTGTGAGGAAGAGTCGGTGAAGGTCGTCCAGAGGGTCACCGGCGATGTCCTGTAGCAGCGGCGGCGACGGTCTTCCCGTTGCTCAACAGCGCGAAGTAGATCGGATCTTTAGGGTTTTGTTTGGGGTTTGTGACTCTCACGCGAACACCGTCGTACGGGAGAGGCCAGTACCCATCTTTATATATACGCTGTTGCAACGGGGGACCGTAACCAATATTTGGTAAGGCACCCCCGATCAGGGCGCTGAAAATCAGTGATACGTGGATTTCCCCACGTCCTTCCTTTTCTGGCCGTTTGGCCTGAGATCAATACCAACATTTAGTTCTTGTTGAACCCCTCGACAACACTAATGGTAAATATGGTGCTTCTTGTTAGCCTAAGCGTAGATTCCAGCTACTTCCAGTGCAAATCAACCAATGCATGTACTGTAGCTACTGAAAACCGAAGTCCCCTTTTGTGATTTTACAGCTATTACTCTTGCAGTTGATCCATGCTTAGATACTCCATGTACCAATTGCATGCTTATTTATTCCAAAATTTTGAAGCACACTTCAAAGTTGCCACTCACCATTCATGGAAAATCAGCAGTGTATTTCAGTATGTGTTATGTGAAACGAGGATTAAAATGTATTTTAAGTTTAATTCAAATGTAAGTTATCTTATTTGTGGCCACATGATTTTATTGCATTTATGTTCAGACCTTGACAAACTCGGGGGCGTCTTCTAGTGATTCAAGAACTCAACAGTGCAGACGAAGGAATAAGGACCATTTCAGCATGGGTGTTGGGTAAAGCCAGTCAGAATAATGGCCTTGTCCAAGACCAGGTAATGCCAACTTCACAAGATTTTTCCATGTTTCTCTCTCCCTGATCATTGTGCTTTTTCTCTCTTTTGGAACTACCCTTAGGAAACTATTTTCCATTCTTGCAATGTCTCATTCTATGGGCTATCAATATTTACACCAACTTTTTCGTACTTTGCTGGATCCTTGGCTATGGAGCTTTGGCAAGATAAGTGAAGATGGGCTATTCCAGTTCTGCAGAAGAAGCTGCAAAGGCAATTTATGCTATATCTGTTTTAGTTAGGAACAATGAAAATGGTCCGGAGTTATTCCTTTTGGAAAATGGGAATGCATTGTCCCAGGTAAAGAAAATCCTATAATGAAAACATAGGAAAAACATATGCTTAGGAGTACCAATGTTTTCTTCTTTCACAGCATATATTGTCCAGCTGTAACGCTGATGTCCGGCTTCAGAAGAAGGTGGTACTTTTAGTAACAGATCTAGCAGACTTTGAGCTAAATTCAGGAAATTCACGGGTTCCTTTCTTAGGCAACCATGTTCTCGTAAAGTTGGTAGTTGACATGGTACCAAGGTCTGACGTTGACCTTCAGGAGAAGGTATGGCTCCAAGCTGCTACAGTGCTTCCAATTTCACATGATGCATTCTTTTAACAGCATGGGATACCAAATATTAGCGTATATGACGAGTGACGGCATGTACTATTCATCATTATGCATGCTTTGTTGGCTATTAGGAGCTTACTGCAGCTCACTTCAGCTGACGCTATGGATTTCGAGAACTCTGGACTGGATAACGCCCTGGACAAGTTGAGGGTGCAATTGGAGGAGTTGAAATCAGGGTTTGCAAAATCGGCCGACTTTCCCAAAAATCAGAAATATTGGCACCCTCCGGTAAAATTTGGTTTCGGTTAAGGGCCTGTTTGGAACAGAGGAATTTCACAGGAATTTTGCAGGAATTTTACAGGAAACAGTTCAATTCCCGCAGGAATCGGGAAAAATTCCCGCATTCCAAACAGGGCCTAAAAGTTTTTTGTTTTGCATTTTTTTTGTCGAGTATAAAGGAAATTCGTGGTGAGGTCTGTGTGCCTTGGAGCAGCAAGCTGTGGGTTCGAACCCTTGACCTGCATTTTTTTTTTTCATTTTCTCGTTTGAACTTCAAAAAATTTCAAATTTTGATTTGAAAATTTCGGCTGAAATTGGAAAGTTTCAGAAAATCGGAAATATCCGGCCCGTTAAAATTTGAAAACCCTGGTTCACATCTCAAGAAGAACAAGACGGTATGCAGGGGAAGTGGAAAGCCTTAGGAGAGAAGTCCAAATCATACTCCGACAGAAGTTCAATCAGTTAAGCATCTCAAACTTACCTTGAAAGATGTTGCAGCCAATCTCCGAGCTAAAACTTGCATTTCTTTCTACCATGACAATGCAGGAGGCAGGCACTCCTCTCTCTATCACAGCCTCCCTCCTCTCTCTCTCTCTCATCCGGCGGCTCGCCTCCTCCTCTCCCTCTTTTCTCTCGGCTCCGGCGAGCCACACCCGCCTTCCTCCTCCTCCGACCCCGAGCCGCACCGCCCGCCTCCCACTTTATTTATTTAGTATACGCCAGCAGTCTTTCTTTCGGATACAATTTATTGAATTGAAACCGTTTCGCTGATCTTCCACTTTTTTTTTTTTTGATCTCGCTGATCTTCCACTTGGCAGTGCAGAACGAAGCACGGCAAGAACACATGGTACGCCGCTCAGGGCCATGGCGTCATCGGAATGGAAGTGCACACAAAGATATATGCGTGAGGTTCCATGATCCTGCAAGCTCAAGCAGAGCACCATGAGGCTTCCAAAAGTTTCGCTCGGGAAATGGAGTTCTTCACCCTTAAAACATTACAACGAATGCAAAGTGGAGAGTATAGGGGGAGACAACACTAGTCCCGACCGACTTCAGCTCAGTCCACCTTCAGAATGGGTTGCTGTGGATTCTCAGCAAGCTGGGCCCGCACGTGCTCCTTCAATTTGTCTTCCTTGAGCTTTCTTTCCTTTAAGGCTTCCTTCCGTGTTCCGTTCAAGGCATCCTCATTGATTTCGAAGCTAACATCGAGCAAGACTTGCTTGATGCTAGGGAGAAATTCTAGCCCAAAAAAGCCGATTTCATTTCTTCTCCAGGGATCCCGGAACTGCAGCAGCTCAAGCTTGGGCATTGCTCCTCGGTCAAACTTAACAGATTCGATGTCCTCTAACCTATGAAGCTCGAGCATCACGAGGCTTCTGAACCCCTCGCCCTGGAAATGGAAATGGAGCTCTCCACCCTGCAACGACCTGCTCCACAGGCGCAGGATGGCCAGGTTTGGTAGATTCCCAATGACTTGCATAGCACCAGCGTGCTGCGACAGCCTGGTGCTCCGTAGCTTCAGCTTCACAAGATTCTTGAGCCCCGCGATCCATTCCGGCAGTTTGACGAGGTTGCCATACAGCTTGAGGCTCTGCAGGTTTTCCAGAGGCGAGGGCGTTTCGCCGTACAGATCCACATCCAGACAGCCATGTAGGCCTGGCTCCCCCTCCGATCGCACTGATAATGATTCCAGGCGTCTGAGATGGGCAATGGTTGAACACAACTCTTGGCCGTTTTGCTCGTTGACGCCGGTCACTCCCAACTTGCGCAGCCGGGTGAGCCCTTTTATGCCCTGTAGAACAGCCTTCCCCTGCGCGATGTTCACAACACCCAGTGTGTGCAGGGCTTTTAGTTTCCTCATCCCTCTTGGCACTACAACACCGTATATGTCTAGGCGCATGGCAATGGCAGGGAGCCCCACGCAGCAAAGCAGAGTGCACATGTCACGGCTGCTCATGCCCTCAAAATCCAAAACTGGAGCACAAAGCAGCATCGGCGCGAGGGTCAAAAAGCATAGACTGTTTCTCATTAGCTTTAGTAGCTCTACAAGTTCTTCATATGAGTAGTGCTCGCCACTTGGTTTGCCGCTAGCACGGAGATAGTATAGCTTCCGAAGATTGATGATGGTCTTTGGCAGCCTGACTATTTGCGTACCTCTGATATCTAGTGAAAAGCCCCAAAAATTCAAACCAGAAAATTTGTGATTTTTGCTGCATTTTTGAGTGAAAATCTGAAACTTTCCCTTTTGGGAAAGTCCTGCTGTTTTCCGCTTTCCCTTTTCGGCTAACTGCCACCTCTTCTTGCTGGCGCCCTCTCCTTTCCCGCCTCCCCCTCCTCTCTGGCGCCCGCCCCCTTCTCTTCTCCTGCTGGCGCCCGCCTCCTCCCCGCTTTCCCTCGCGCGTGCGCAGCACCCGTGCCCGAGCTCGTCGCTCCCGCACGGCCGCACCGCCTGCGCCTCCCTCGGATCCTCCCTCTGCGCCCCGACGTCGGCCGGCAGAGCTTCCGCGCCACGTGGCGCTGCCCGCCTGCGCCCGACCCCACTTGCCAGAGGCCGCCTCCTCCCTCGCCTGCGCGCGGACGCGCCTCCGCCATGCCCGCCGCCCACCTGCTCCCATCGCGTCGCCTTTAAGCCGCCGCAGGGCCTGGCGTCACCCCCATTGCGCGGAAGAGACCCTCCACCAGCCCCCGTCCACCTCTGTTGACTCCCGGCGCCGCGCCCGTTCCTTCTCCCCGAAGGCTCCCTCTCCTCCCCCTCGGATTCCCCCTCTCTCCACCGAGCTTAAAAGCCCCTCTCTGCCTCCCTCCCATTCCTTTGATTTCCAGAGCTCCCCACCGCTCCCATTCGCTTCCCACTGCTCCCGTGCACCTCCCCAAGCTACCGATTGATTCCCCGTCGCCTCAATCGCCGCCGCCATCGCCCCCTGCGCCGGTGACACCGCAGAGTGGATCTCCCTCCTCCTCCCTCCATTTCCCGATTGATTCCACCCAGAGCTTCTCCATTACTTCCTAACCTCATTGGTACCCTTGTTTGGCCAGGTGGAGCCCTGTGGAGCGCCGCCGCCGAAGCTCACCGCCGCCCCTACCGTGCGCCCGTGGCCAGCCCTCCTCGACGCTCCTCAGCTAACCCCGCCGCCACTAATGTGAGCCTCGAGTCTCCGAGACCGTGAAACCACCGCCGATTCGACCCCTACCGGCTCCGGTGACCCCTCCACCGCCGGAGAGCCGAAACCTCCCCCATCTGCCTCCCGCTCTCTCCGTGGGTTCCCTCACCCTCCAACGCCCCAAAATGGGCTCACCGTAGTGGGCTCTCCCCATTGGCACCTTCCGTTACCACCGGCAAGCTCCCTAACGCCCGGTCCGCCATCGCCACCGTAACCACCGCCCGGGAGCACTGTAGCAGCGAGAGGAGGAAGACGACTCCCCTCGCCGCGACGTGGCCCCATCTCATCCGCCCGTCTGCCCCGTTGCCGTTTAACGTGAGCCATCGGATGGAATCTCGCCGCAGCCGCCGGATCTTCATAAAAGCACTGCCTCTCCTCCGTCCGATCCGCCCCGTACAGATTCGCCGCCTCCCCGCATCCCCGCCGTCCGCGCGGGCCACGCGTCCGCCATCCCAATCGGGTGGGCGCGCTGGGTTGGGCCGTGGCCTCCCGGCCTGCGTCGCCGCGCGCGCGCTCTCCCGTGGGCCGCGCGGTTTGAACGCCCAAGCGGGCCGTTTTCTCTCCCGGGCCGCACTGTAGCAAGCGGCCGGGCCAGTTACTGTTCATCCCGAATATCCCCGATTTATGAATTTCCAAAATCCCAGAAAATCCAAATAAATCCCAGAAAATCACAGAAAATCTCAAAAATTCCCAAATTTCACCACTTTGCTCCAAATATTATTCCAGACCCTCTGGTGAAATCCTTTTCCACAATTTCATCCTAGAAAAATTCCTAAAATCCATTTGGAGTGTTTATGCATTTTATTTCTTTTTAATTAGATTATTTTTCCTCGCTTGTTTAGTTGCAAGCCGGATTTACTTATTTAAATTGTTTGCGCTAGTATCGGAGATCCCGGAGATTCAAGAGCAGGCTCAAGATCCAGGTGCTTCGACGTTCGAGCTCGCAGAAATCATCCGGATAGACGGCAAGTCCCAAATCCTTTGATCATATTGTATCCCATAATGTTTAAATATGTTAATACATTATTTGCATTGAGCTAGTTCTGAAATGTTAGTTCTAAAATAAAAATAAAATGTTTAGAATGACATGTGATATAGTTAGTCCTACCACCGTTAAATGCCATGATTAAATTGTAGCCCTGCCTTTGAAGCCCTAGAAATAATTATCTGGTATTCTAGAGAATCGTAGGATATTATTATCATGCAAAGTGTTACACTGTTAAGGTTGTGGCTGCGGGCCAATAGATTTTGGAAAACCCGACTCTAGGGCAGGGTAGTATGGGATGCCGTGCCCTAGGGCGGAGTATGTCGACATGTAAGATAGGGTAAGGGGGGCTGTGGTGCGCCGCGAGACGGTTTTCGCCCGCCTCTTACCCTGGGTTGCAGGTTGCGGACCTGGCCGGGGTTGCGGACTCCGGGGGAAAAAATATAAGGACTAGAACCTTACGCTGAGCAATTGACATGGTGACCGCTCAACCACAGGAGTTGACTTGTCAACACTGGTTTAGTAGCTGCTCAACTCGATTGAAACTCTACAGGTGTTGTGGAGAAGGTGTTTGGGTAACAAAGGTTAGGCAGACCGTGATTGGGTGCCTAACAACGGTAGAGTTCACTCGAAGCGGCACCGTTTTCTTTTTCTTGTGTGTGTGTGTGTGAGCGAGCCAGACCCGAGTGAATTCTACCGGGTAGAGCCTATATAAAGAGTTGAGCAGTGAAACGACCTGGCTTTCTTAACTCTGTCGCGGGAGTTAAGGGATCGTGTGGGTAAAGCTGAGCAAACTCTGCAGAGTCTAATAAATGGTATTCGAATACGCCGTGCTCCCGGTTATTGGAGCTGTGTCACTTGGGTGATTCCAGCAGCAAAGCTTAAGTAGTTTTGTACATACTTTAACTTGATTAGTTGGTTAATGAACTCTTCGTGAAAACCCCTGAGTTCTTGAGGAGTAGTTTTGGGTCCGTTTTCTAAAAATGTTTGCAAATAAAACTGCATCCACTCAAAGTTAATAAACCAAATATACTCCCTTCCTTTGATGTTCCGTGCATGTAATAAGTTAGGGTCCCTTTGGGACTTGCTGAGCCGGATGATTGGCTCACGGCTTGCTTTTGCCCTTCTTTAGAGGATCAAGACGAAGGTGAAGGTCTCCCCGTTGAGGAAGCCCCAGAAGGTCTCTTCTTCGACAAGGACCCGTGGCTTTAGGTCTTGGCCGCGCTCGAGCGGATTCTGGTGTTTTTGTGATGTAAGTATACTTTGGGCTTGCACGCCCCGCTGTTGAAAAATGGATGTTAATCCGTATGTGAAATATATGCTGGACTTTTGTCGTAAGCATGCGATGGTATACTCTTGCGCGACACTTCATAACTGTTCATGCGTGAATAGTTGCGAGGTGCCGTGTCCGTACGCGCCCCTGGAAACGGGGGCGTTACAAGAAGTGGTATCAGAGCAGGCTCTTGACCGTAGGTTGAGACCTAAGGCAAATTAGGAAGTGATTTTATCGCAAAACTTAATTTAAGCCATAAAAAGGGTTTACGAAAAATATAAGTATTACTGCTGTCTTTTTCCTCTCTTGTTGCTACCTTATCTCTCTTAGTTTACTCCTGCTTAAGTTTTACTTCGGCAAAATGTTTATTGTTTTCCTTGTCTAGCTTCAAAATTTCGTTTCTCGGCAGCTGGAGGAGTAGCCGTCGTTCGCTAGACTAGACTGACCCTGAGTAGTAGTGGTGCTTTTGTAATGTAAAGCAGGTGAAATCATGAACCCTAAGAGGTTTGTGTGCCACTTGCATATTGTAAATATATGTTCATTATCCTTGTATATTGTTTGCTTAATTATCAGTAATCCCTCTCAATTCAAAGCTTTCTCCTGTCCCCTTTCGCTCTCGTTCTTACCTTTTTCATCCTATACTTACCTTGAAAATTCAATGTCTTACTTATCTACTCCTGTTCTCCAAAGCCGCTGCAAAGCTGATCTCAAATTCCCAATTGGCAGATGGATCCAACACAGCAGAGTGGTCAGACCAACAGGCAGGGTGCACCTGCCACAGATCAAGCCCAGATGTCAGAAAAGCCAAGAGAATCACTATCACAGTTTATTGTCAAGGTGACACCCGAAGAGTCAGTGACAGCGTCAAGCGCAACTGCATTGAAGTTTATAGCCTTCCTGCAAACTCAACCCCCGATATTCCCTTCAACAACAGGGTCACTGAATGCAGATGACTGGTTACAAGATATTGAGAGAAGAATGAATACTATCCAGTGTACAAATAAGGAGAAGGTTATCTTTGCCACCTATCAGTTGTCCGAGCCCGCAATTACATGGTGGAATGCTATCGAGTGGATGCACCCAAATAAGGAAGACATTACCTGGGAAGACTTTGTGAAGAGATTTCGCCAAGCCTGCATTCCTCCTGAAGTTATCGCAGGAAAATATCAGGATTTTCTCGATCTTCAACAAGGAGAGAACTCCATCACAGCATATCTACAGCAGTTCCATCAGTTATCCCAGTATGCTCAAGAAGAGATTGATACTGAAGCCGGAAGGATGGAGTGCTTTATGAAAGGCCTACGACCTAGTATGAGACAACGCCTTCAGTCCATGAAGTTTTCAAGCCTATTAAGCCTAGTTGATCGAGCTCTCCAATTAGAAGAAAGACCAGGTTACGTGAAAGTTATGAAACGAAAGCAGCCTTCGCCTCCTTCACCAACGGCTTGTTTTCACTGTGAACGGGATGGACATTACCGCTGCCAATGCCCACTGAAGTCCTTACCTACAGAAGAAGCTAGAAAGCAAGCAAAGAGGCAGACATCAACATCACGTCCGCCACCGATGGAAGAAGAAGAATCCTACCCTGAGAAGACCCAGTCTGAACAGTCTCAGCAGTATGCCACTCCCTCACCACTCGCCATCAAGTGCCTCACCTGCGGTGGCAAGCATCTTACTAGCAGCTGTCCACGAAGGACAGACGCATGCTTCCATTGTGGAGAGAATGGACACTACAAGCATCAATGTCCCAGGAGGAGTCTGTCATCAGAAGCAGCTAAACTCCAAGCCCAAAACCAGCATACAGTCAAGAAAATATGAGCTAGGCAGAACAGGAAATGAGATGATGTACTTTTGGTTATCCTTTTGTAAACCAGTTGGAAGAACTTAATGGTTTGTCTGTAAATTACTTTAACTAAGGCTTGTGGCAAGACTATGAAAATGTATGAAAACCATCTGTGTAAAATGTAATGGATGAGAAGTTCATGTTGCAATGAAGTTGATCCTAACGGACCCAGACATATATGTGGCCCTGGTACTGCATAATTCAGCTAAGTGTGAACCTGTAGCATATACCCAATGATGATATGCCGGTACAAGTGAGAAGGAGTCAAAGTCAATCCAGCAGAGGTTAAAGCAGATTTACTGCAGCCAGATATGCAAGGGCTAGATGCCATTTGGGCATGAACTGACTAGCCAAGAATAAAGGCAAGGTAGATTGTGAGATCAAAACAGTATCATTGGTAACCCTTGAAGGTCAGAAAATGGTAAGAAAAAAAAACGAGAAGTATTGAAGGATGCAAGAAAGCGCATGATCAACATGCTAGCAGTCACACCAGATCAAGTGCAAGAATACCCTGATGTATTTCCAGAGTAATTGCCAGGCAGATCCCCTGACAGACAAGTAGAAGTTGTTATAGAATTGATCCCAGGCACAAAACCAGTTGCCAAAGTATCAGTACAGAATGTCAGTCAGTGAATTAAAAGAGCTCAAGAGACAGTTAGATGAACTGCAAGAGAAAGAGTTTATTCGACCAAGTGTTTCGCCTTGGTCACCCTCAGCCTTGTTTGTGAAAAAGAAGAATGGCGAACTGAGAATGTGCGTGGATTACAGAGGTTGGAATGCTGTCACCATCAAGAACAAGTATCCCCTCCCCAAAAATTGATGATTTGTTTGATCAACTCAAAGGTGCCAAAGAATTCTCTAAGATCGACTTGCGCTCGGGTTACCATCAGCTCAAGATCCGAGAGCAAGATCGAGAGAAGACAGCTTTCATCACCAGATATGGATTATATGAGTTCACTGTCGTTCCCTTGGGTTTAACCAATGTGCCAGCATATTTCATGAACCTTATGAATCTGGTGCATAGGGACAAATTGGATCGATTTGTGATTGTCTTCATTGACAATATTCTGATTTACTCCAAGAATGAAGAAGAGCACAAGGAGCACTTGCACATAGCTTTGACCAGATTGAGAGAACACCAGTTGTATGCCAAGTTCGACAGATACAGTTTTTGACTGAAATAAATTGCTTTCTTGGGTCACATTATATCAGAAGATAGAGTCAGGGTTGACCCAGAAAAGATAGTCGCAGTTATGGAACGGAAACAGTCCAAGACAGTGACAGAAGTGAGGAGCTTTCTTGGATTGGCAGGCTATTATCGCCAATTCATAGAAGGATTCTCCAAGATTTCCGTCCACTCACTCAACTACTGAGGAAAGACGGGCCATTCACATGGACATATGCTTGTGAAGCGAGTTTTCAGCTGTTGAAGACCAAGTTGACAACAACACCAGTGTTGATTTTGCCCAACCCAGAGAAAGAATTTCAAAGCTATTGTGACGCTTCAAAGCAGGGTTTGGGATATATGCTGACGCAAAACAGGGAAGTTGTTGCCTATGTATCCAGACAACTGAAGCCACATGAAGAGAATTACCCCACACACACAATTTAGAACTGGCAGCTGTGGTGCATGCATTCAAAATTTGGCGGCACTACCTGCTAGGGAATTGTTGTGAGATGTCCTCAGAGCACAAGAACTTGAAATACTTGTTCACACAGCCAGAGTTGAATATGAGACAGCGGAGATGGCTAGAGTTGAATGAAGACTATGACATTGATCTCCAATATCGACCGAGCAAAGCAAATGTAGTGGCCGATACCCTTAGACAAAAGACTCATCCAAGCAAAGTCAGCACAACAGAGTACCCACCAGAGTTGCAATGAGATATCCTACGGCTAAATTGGGTGATCACTGAACAAGGCAGTATGGCAGCGTTGGGACTCCAACCATTGCTGACAGATCAGATGAAAACAGCACAAGATGAAGGAAGAAGTAGCAGAGTACGTAGCTAAATGTGATGTTTGCCAACAGATCAAGATAGATCACCAGAAGCCATCGGGATTGTTGCAACCTTTGCCAATACCCGAATGGAAATGGGATAGTATCGGCATGGACTTCATTACTGGACTTCTCAAGACTCGTGAGGGATATGATGTTATCTGGGTCATTGTCGATAGATTGACCAAGGTGACTTATTTCCTCCCGATTAAGCAAACCTATGGGAAGGATAAACTTGCCGAACTGTATTTGACCAGAATAGTGACATTACATGGAGTTCCCAAGAAAATTGTGTCAGATAGAGGAGTACAATTTACCTCCAAGTTTTGGGGGAAATTGCGAAAGCTATGGGCACCGATTTGAACTTCAGCTCAGCATATCACCCATAGACAGATGTACAGACAGAGAAAACCAGCCAGATTGTAGAAGATATGTCGAGAGCTTGTGCAATCGTATATGGTGCAGCATAGAAAACCTGCTTACCATTTGCTCAGTTCTTATACAACAACAGCTATCAAGCCAGCATCCAAAAGGCACCGTTTGAAGCACTTAATGACAGAAAATGCAGAACCCCTCTGAATTGGACAGAAACAGGAGAGCGACAACTTATTGGTCCCCAGATTGTTCAAGATGCAGAAACACATGTCAGAATTATCAGAGATAGACTCAAGATTGCCCAAGACCGACAGAAGAGCTATGCAGATAACCGCAGGAAAGACTTGAGCTTCGAAGTTGGAAACTTCGTCTATATCAAGGTCACACCATTCAAAATAGTCAAGAGATTTCAAGTCAAGGGCAAATTAGCACCAAGATATGTGGGACCATTTGAAAAATTGGACGAGTTGGGGAAGTAGCTTATCAAGTGCAGCCCCGCCCAACTTATCCAGAATCCTCAACGTGTTCCACGTATCTCAGCTTCGAAAGTGTCTACGATAGCCAACAGACGAAGTGCCATTGTCAGATATTGAATTACGAGATGACTGCACAGGTGCTGAAGAACCACTACAAATCCTTCAGACGTCAGAAAGGCAGCTCAGAAACAAAAATGTCAGATTTTGCAGAGTACAGTGGAAGAATCACACAGCGGACGAGACCACCTGGGAACGAGAGTCAGACTTGCAGCGAGATTTTTCCCAACTTACTCCCTGGACCAAGTTAATCTCGGGGTCGAGATTCTTTTAAGGGGGGTAGGTTGAAAAGCCCCAAAAATTCAAACCAGAAAATTTGTGATTTTTGCTGCATTTTTGAGTGAAAATCTGAAACTTTCCCTTTTGGGAAAGTCCTGCTGTTTTCCGCTTTCCCTTTTCGGCTAACTGCCACCTCTTCTTGCTGGCGCCCTCTCCTTTCCCGCCTCCCCCTCCTCTCTGGCGCCCGCCCCCTTCTCTTCTCCTGCTGGCGCCCGCCTCCTCCCCGCTTTCCCTCGCGCGTGCGCAGCACCCGTGCCCGAGCTCGTCGCTCCCGCACGGCCGCACCGCCTGCGCCTCCCTCGGATCCTCCCTCTGCGCCCCGACGTCGGCCGGCAGAGCTTCCGCGCCACGTGGCGCTGCCCGCCTGCGCCCGACCCCACTTGCCAGAGGCCGCCTCCTCCCTCGCCTGCGCGCGGACGCGCCTCCGCCATGCCCGCCGCCCACCTGCTCCCATCGCGTCGCCTTTAAGCCGCCGCAGGGCCTGGCGTCACCCCCATTGCGCGGAAGAGACCCTCCACCAGCCCCCGTCCACCTCTGTTGACTCCCGGCGCCGCGCCCGTTCCTTCTCCCCGAAGGCTCCCTCTCCTCCCCCTCGGATTCCCCCTCTCTCCACCGAGCTTAAAAGCCCCTCTCTGCCTCCCTCCCATTCCTTTGATTTCCAGAGCTCCCCACCGCTCCCATTCGCTTCCCACTGCTCCCGTGCACCTCCCCAAGCTACCGATTGATTCCCCGTCGCCTCAATCGCCGCCGCCATCGCCCCCTGCGCCGGTGACACCGCAGAGTGGATCTCCCTCCTCCTCCCTCCATTTCCCGATTGATTCCACCCAGAGCTTCTCCATTACTTCCTAACCTCATTGGTACCCTTGTTTGGCCAGGTGGAGCCCTGTGGAGCGCCGCCGCCGAAGCTCACCGCCGCCCCTACCGTGCGCCCGTGGCCAGCCCTCCTCGACGCTCCTCAGCTAACCCCGCCGCCACTAATGTGAGCCTCGAGTCTCTGAGACCGTGAAACCACCGCCGATTCGACCCCTACCGGCTCCGGTGACCCCTCCACCGCCGGAGAGCCGAAACCTCCCCCATCTGCCTCCCGCTCTCTCCGTGGGTTCCCTCACCCTCCAACGCCCCAAAATGGGCTCACCGTAGTGGGCTCTCCCCATTGGCACCTTCCGTTACCACCGGCAAGCTCCCTAACGCCCGGTCCGCCATCGCCACCGTAACCACCGCCCGGGAGCACTGTAGCAGCGAGAGGAGGAAGACGACTCCCCTCGCCGCGACGTGGCCCCATCTCATCCGCCCGTCTGCCCCGTTGCCGTTTAACGTGAGCCATCGGATGGAATCTCGCCGCAGCCGCCGGATCTTCATAAAAGCACTGCCTCTCCTCCGTCCGATCCGCCCCGTACAGATTCGCCGCCTCCCCGCATCCCCGCCGTCCGCGCGGGCCACGCGTCCGCCATCCCAATCGGGTGGGCGCGCTGGGTTGGGCCGTGGCCTCCCGGCCTGCGTCGCCGCGCGCGCGCTCTCCCGTGGGCCGCGCGGTTTGAACGCCCAAGCGGGCCGTTTTCTCTCCCGGGCCGCACTGTAGCAAGCGGCCGGGCCAGTTACTGTTCATCCCGAATATCCCCGATTTATGAATTTCCAAAATCCCAGAAAATCCAAATAAATCCCAGAAAATCACAGAAAATCTCAAAAATTCCCAAATTTCACCACTTTGCTCCAAATATTATTCCAGACCCTCTGGTGAAATCCTTTTCCACAATTTCATCCTAGAAAAATTCCTAAAATCCATTTGGAGTGTTTATGCATTTTATTTCTTTTTAATTAGATTATTTTTCCTCGCTTGTTTAGTTGCAAGCCGGATTTACTTATTTAAATTGTTTGCGCTAGTATCGGAGATCCCGGAGATTCAAGAGCAGGCTCAAGATCCAGGTGCTTCGACGTTCGAGCTCGCAGAAATCATCCGGATAGACGGCAAGTCCCAAATCCTTTGATCATATTGTATCCCATAATGTTTAAATATGTTAATACATTATTTGCATTGAGCTAGTTCTGAAATGTTAGTTCTAAAATAAAAATAAAATGTTTAGAATGACATGTGATATAGTTAGTCCTACCACCGTTAAATGCCATGATTAAATTGTAGCCCTGCCTTTGAAGCCCTAGAAATAATTATCTGGTATTCTAGAGAATCGTAGGATATTATTATCATGCAAAGTGTTACACTGTTAAGGTTGTGGCTGCGGGCCAATAGATTTTGGAAAACCCGACTCTAGGGCAGGGTAGTATGGGATGCCGTGCCCTAGGGCGGAGTATGTCGACATGTAAGATAGGGTAAGGGGGGCTGTGGTGCGCCGCGAGACGGTTTTCGCCCGCCTCTTACCCTGGGTTGCAGGTTGCGGACCTGGCCGGGGTTGCGGACTCCGGGGGAAAAAATATAAGGACTAGAACCTTACGCTGAGCAATTGACATGGTGACCGCTCAACCACAGGAGTTGACTTGTCAACACTGGTTTAGTAGCTGCTCAACTCGATTGAAACTCTACAGGTGTTGTGGAGAAGGTGTTTGGGTAACAAAGGTTAGGCAGACCGTGATTGGGTGCCTAACAACGGTAGAGTTCACTCGAAGCGGCACCGTTTTCTTTTTCTTGTGTGTGTGTGTGTGAGCGAGCCAGACCCGAGTGAATTCTACCGGGTAGAGCCTATATAAAGAGTTGAGCAGTGAAACGACCTGGCTTTCTTAACTCTGTCGCGGGAGTTAAGGGATCGTGTGGGTAAAGCTGAGCAAACTCTGCAGAGTCTAATAAATGGTATTCGAATACGCCGTGCTCCCGGTTATTGGAGCTGTGTCACTTGGGTGATTCCAGCAGCAAAGCTTAAGTAGTTTTGTACATACTTTAACTTGATTAGTTGGTTAATGAACTCTTCGTGAAAACCCCTGAGTTCTTGAGGAGTAGTTTTGGGTCCGTTTTCTAAAAATGTTTGCAAATAAAACTGCATCCACTCAAAGTTAATAAACCAAATATACTCCCTTCCTTTGATGTTCCGTGCATGTAATAAGTTAGGGTCCCTTTGGGACTTGCTGAGCCGGATGATTGGCTCACGGCTTGCTTTTGCCCTTCTTTAGAGGATCAAGACGAAGGTGAAGGTCTCCCCGTTGAGGAAGCCCCAGAAGGTCTCTTCTTCGACAAGGACCCGTGGCTTTAGGTCTTGGCCGCGCTCGAGCGGATTCTGGTGTTTTTGTGATGTAAGTATACTTTGGGCTTGCACGCCCCGCTGTTGAAAAATGGATGTTAATCCGTATGTGAAATATATGCTGGACTTTTGTCGTAAGCATGCGATGGTATACTCTTGCGCGACACTTCATAACTGTTCATGCGTGAATAGTTGCGAGGTGCCGTGTCCGTACGCGCCCCTGGAAACGGGGGCGTTACATCTAGCGTCTCCAGTTGCCTCAGGTTACCTAATGAATTTGGAAGGTAAAATATACCATCACATCCTCTTAGAGAAAGGTATTTTAGGTGAAGAAGCTTCCCGATGTGCTCTAGGTGGTGATCACGTAGACCATATGTATCTTCCAAGTCCAGTACTCGCAGCAACCTCATCTTGTCGGAAATGAAAAATGGCCTCCAATCCCCAAACACTGTTAGTGATCGTACACGGGACAGGTCCACCATGCTCTCGAACTCACTCTTGTCAACCTCCCAGTCCCAACTGCTTGTAATAGCAAGGTGACGAATTGTGCCTAGGGAGCTTGACCTACGGCCTTCCTCCAGTCTAAAAACAAGGTTTTCCTCCATTGACTTCGAGATGCCGATATCACGCATGAGATCGTGGACTTGACAAGAGTCGATTCCTCTTCTACTGTACATTGATTTCTGAGTTGGTAGGATCATGCTCCTGTCTATAAGTTCCAAGAAGTAGTTGTCCGCTATTTCCTCAGCAGATTTGTCGCGAACCTCCCTTGAGTAACCCTCTGCAGTCCACCGACGCACCAAACGTTTCTGGCTAACCTTGTGATCTTCCGGAAAGATGGACAAATACAAGAAGCAAGACTTGAGGTGATAGGGTAAACCATCATAGCTTCTATTAAGCACTGTTCTTATGGTCTCAAGCTTTGGATTCATCTCCAACTCAACACTGATATGTTCATTCAATTTTCTCCACTCCACAGCAGTTTTTGTTTGATTTGCCAAGAAGCCACCTATGGTGACTATTGCCAGGGGAAGTCCTTTGCACTTCTTTAGAATCAGTTTTGCTTCTTCAGCCAAATCAGGATATTGCTCATCCAAATCGACAGCCTCCTTAAATACCTGGAATTGGTGCAATTTAAGTTATTCAGTACTAAAAAAATTAAATTGTGCATAAACAACCCCAAAAGCGGAAATAACTACTAACTAATAACCTAACTCAACCATCATTTATAATCTTGCTACCCTGGCAGCCTCTGCCGTCTACTATGCCTATAGGTACCTTTTTCGTGAATAGGCCCTTTGCCTCCTTGTCTTCTAGATATTTGAGCTTGTATATGTTGCTTATTTGTTCTCCTGAGCAATGCTTAGCAATACTCTCTTCCCTTGTCGTGACTATGATCCGGCTCGTTGTCTGCGTTTTTGGGAAACCATCAAATATAGCGTCCCATTCTGTGATGGATGATAGATCATCGAGTACAATCAAGTACTTCTTTCCTTCTAAAAGGTCAGCCAACCATTGTTGATCTTCCAGTTTTGTTTTGCCGCTCATCAAACCCATGGCTTCCTTATTTCCAGGAGATTTATTATCTAGTTGCATAGCTAAGCTCCTAAGGATCTCCTCTTTATTGAAAGGGCGCATGACTGTGACACAAGCACGCTTCTCAAACATGTCACCGAGCTCTTTGCATTGGTAGACATCTTTGACTAGAGTGGTTTTTCCAAGACCCCCCATTCCACATACAGAGATCACCTCAAGTTGTTGGCTCTCTTTTGAAATTAGGTTGATAATTTCATGTTTTTCATAAACTCGCTCGATGAACTCAGATTCCTTGAAAGGGGATAGCATCGTCTCTATACGAGTGAGGCTCTTTCCTTCCTCAGAGATGTTACTACAGTTAGTAGTTGCGCTTGAGCTAGACCCTGGCTCCGTTGAATCTGTTGCATATTCAAAACCCTGTAAACAAGCAAACAATGATTAATTAATTAGGTGCTGTCTTCTTATTTCCTAGGACAATGTTTATATGTGTTTTAAATCTTGTAACTGTTTAAATAACTAGCAGAATTACTTGTACAATTGCGCGACTAGATATTGAAACATACAGTATTTGTTATATACCTTTAATACCTTTGAAAATATAGTTGTATTTGTTATACCATTATAACAATTGTAATATTTATATGTGATTAATCTACACAATTATAATCTGGTCCATTGAAATAATTAGCGTAGATCTTCTCTTTTCCCCAAATTGTTGAGAGGAAATGATTTGTATTTTGCCGTAAAACAGCACTTGCAAGTTGCAAGCTCGCACTCTAAATGTAGTAGGTCAATCTAGCGTATAAATTGCGCATTGTTTGAATTTTATTCTATTTTCCACTTCTTTTGTGAGGTAATAACCCATTAATTGTTGGATTTTGGGTCCAAGAGTTGAGGCCCATTTATAAATTCTAAAGCATGGGATGGTTTAATCTATATTAATTACTTGGATAAGTCGGGAAAGAGCAATATATAAACATGAAGTTTGCCATCCCTTCAAACATGAGAGGCATGGCATGGGAGGAACTATAGCTAAACAGATGTTAGAAGTTTTGTTGTGGGTCATTGTGGATTTAAAAATTGGTGGGGCTGTTGAATGCTTATGGGATGGCCTAAGCGGAAGATTAGAAGGAGATTTAAGCACATTCAGCATGGATTAGAAATCATACCTTGTGCTTGATATTACAACTCAATATTGTCAGCCGAGACAGAGTTGTTGCAAACAAATTGTTTCTTTCAGCAGAAGTTTGATTTGGTGTAATGTACTTGCTCAGTTTATGCTTATATAATGACAGTGATGTTTGTGTAAGTAGGAAGTATGTTCATGTGTTCCTTGGACTCAGTTTGGTGACCTAGGAGTAACTAATATCATGGTAACGATATAAGCAGGAGCAACTAATTGACATGCGTCATTTTTACATATTTTTACTCGTCATTTTACCCCATTATTTTTCGCATTTTGGGACCATTTATCATCATTTACACGCTTTTCTATATTTAGTTGCTCGAAATGGACTATTTTACATTTTTCTACAATTTTTCGCAGGCTGGCGCAATCAAGGCGCATAAACGACAAATTTGGCATTTTGGGACTGCTCCGTACAGATGTGCGTGTCGTCACGAACGCGTGGGATCTTTCCGCGATGAAATCGGAGCTCAGAAGAGATGGAATGGAAGAAAGCATAAGAAGAAAAGACCTATTCGCAATTACCAAAATCCTGGAGGGCTAAATCGCAAAATTGCCAAAAATCTCCACCGGCCTTAAACCCTAGCCGCCGCCCAGATCCAAACCGAGCCCAGTATTCCTTCTTCCCGTCGGCCCCCTTGCTTCCTCCCCCCTTCTCCAGCCACGGCGCCGGCGAGGCCGGGCCATCTCGCCGGCGGTCGCCACCATCTCCATTCTCCACTGCCCCCCTTTCCCTCGCATCTTCACCGCCGCAGTTCACCCCGCCGCACCTCCTCCTTCCCTTCTTCTCCACATCCGGCACTCACCTCTCCGGCCACCGCATCGGCGCCACCAAGCTCCGCCTCCCTTCTCGGCCACTTCTTCATCCTCCTTCTCCACTGGCGCGCCCCCGTTGCTCCCTTCTTCTCCACCGCCGCCCCGCCTCGGCTTCATCGACACCGACGCCGACTTCTTCCACATCACCGACTGCGCCGCCTTCGATCTCTCCACTGCTTCCACTTCTACCACGCCGCCGACCGCCACCACTTCATCGACGTCACCGGCGACATCACCACCTCCTCGGCTGCACCCTGCTACTTCTACTCCCTTCGGTTGAATTCAGCTCCCCCATATCCATTTACTGTTCACCTCATTGCTCATTTTTGCCTGTTGCATTGTGATCTGTGATGGTGAATTGTGAATTCTGATCTATTGCATTGTGGAACATTTTCTTAGATCTGTGATGTGTGCTTGAGATCAATGGATATGCTCGTGAGCCTTGTTAATTTGAGTTCTGTTATTGTGATATATGCTTTGTGATAATTGTGCAATTTGTGTTCTGTTAGTAGCTTAGTAATATTTTTCAGTAGCGCTAATTGTTATCTGTGTTAGTGTTGCTCAGTCTAGCTAGTCGGCGACCGTTTCCTCTCCTCGTGCTGTCTTGACTCTCCCTTGCTTCAAGTCTCCCTCTTTTTTTCTCTCCGCGGTTTGTCGATAGTTAGGTCGAGCGATCGTAGTCATGTGTTTGTCGTGTGCCGTCGTCGTCTAGTTAGCCGTCGACCGTTTTATCCCTCGTTCTCTCTCAACTCTCTCTTTGCTTCTAGACTCTCCCAGTGCTTCTCGACGTCCTCAATCTGTCTAGCGGTCGATAGTTAGTTAGGTTGTCGGTCGGTAGTCGTGTCATTGTTCTTGTAGTCGTTGTAGTTCTCATGTGTTTGTTGTGTAGTCAGTCATCGTGTCATTCGTTCGGTCGTACGACGTTCATTCGTACAGTCGTTCGTCCCGTTGTCCTTTGTTCGTTCGTTTATTTAGTTCGTTTGTAGTTTAGTCTGTGCGAGTTAGAGTTCGCTCGGTATTTAGTTTTCCCCCAGTTTCGATTGACCTAGCTTTAGCCGAGCACCGGTAGCCTCAGTCTAGTCCCTGTGGAGAACACGACACTCGCCGCTATTTCAGTGGCAACCCGTGCACTTGCGGGTGTGCTATTTTTGCACGATCACTAATATCATGGTATTCATGTTGCGTGGCCCAGGGGCCCATAGTAGTTGCAGCTGGACTCAGTTTGGTGACCACAGGGGCTGGACGATTTGTTCATTCGAGAGAGTTGCAACCGGATTAATGTTTTTTTATTTTGTTCGGACTAACCAATATAAGGTGATTGGAAAGTTACGGAGAGATTCACCTGGCTATTTCTATTCCTATTCCTACTATATAATATATGGTAGATATTCGTGTAAGAGGATTCGTGTATTATATGTACACAACATCCTCACCGTTATAACTGTACGTGGGCATCTGATTGACGCGTAAAATCTTTCCTTTTCTCTCCATCTGATAGACGTATCCTCACCGTTATAACTATATTAAATATATGTATATAGAGAATATGAAGTAAAACTAAATATTTATTAGAGGGATAGCAAAAAAACCACTCGTATTTTGAATTGAAATATAAAATGCCCCATATATTTGTAGACAAGACTATTTCAAAAATACGTCTCATATTTTTGGACAACAAAAGTAGTTTTCAGTCTTCAATGATACCAGAATCTCTAACAATCAATTTAATTTCTTGCTCATATATAAAGTGTTATGATTGAGAGCACCATATTGGCCGATCAACTAGAAGACTTAAATCAAACAACCAGTGATATTCAAATCTCCTGCTTAGTTTGAGGGCAAGAAAATCACATAATAATTCTAAAAAAAGGAAAATCCTATGAGTTCTCTCATTAATTGAGAGAAACAAATAAAAATCTGCACCGCTTATTTTGGTGAGGTCAGATTATAACGATACAAATTAATTATATAAAGATATTAGTGGTGTACAATAGACATTACAGTTGTTCTAGTTGAATTCCCATGATTTACTATGGATAAAAAAAGCATTTTACCCTAGCAAATCGAGTCAACGTCATCATGATCGACCAGCTTCACGTTGGAAGGGACTTCTCTGGGGACTGACCCCATATGCTCTCAGTGGGGTCACGGTCGGATGGCCGACACGTCGCCGCACCGATCTCTGCGCGCGCGCGATCTCCCGTCTCGCTTCCTCTTCTCGCTTTCCTCCACTGGCACCATCGGCCGCTGCCGCTACGCCTTCGACATCTTCTCCCTCCCGCTCTCCCTCTCCCCCGCTGCCGCCGCCTCCGAGCTCCGCCTCACCGACAACCCGTCGTCCGTGACGGAAATCTTGGCGCGGTACATGCCGTACCAGCCATCGCTGTCCCGGCGATGGAAGAAGATGGTGGTCTCGTCGGCCCAGCTCGGCCAGCCGCCGTCGTGGATGGCCAGCGTCCGCCGGGACCCGTCGGAGGTCATGAAGACGTAGATGTCCGTGCGGAGGTCCTCCACCTCGCCGGTCCACCCGGCGGGGCCGGACGACGCGGCGGCGGTCCACTCGCCGGAGGGCGACACGGCGGGGCTGAAGTCAGCGATGTCGGGCGGGGTGAGCGGGCGTGTGCGGCTGGAGGGGAGATGGGTGGAGTAGACAGCCGGCCAGCTCCTGCGCGGGGAGGCGGCGGGGAGGGCGGTGGAGACGTAGACTAGGTGGGAGCCGTCGGGGGTGAAGGACGGGCGGTCCTTGAGGGCGATGGGGTCCCAGGGGAGGAGCGGCGCCACCTCAAGCACCTCGCGGCGGGAGGCGGCAGCGGTGGGGACGGGGGTGAGGTAGAGGTTGAGGGTGCCGTTGCGCTCGGGGATGAAGAGGAGGGAGTCGGAGGTGGGGGCGAAGTTGCCGTTGTAGTTGACGGGCTGTCGGTGAGGCGGAGCTCGAAGGCGGCGGTGGCGGGGGAGAGGGAGAGCGGGAGGGAGAAGATGTCGAAGGCGTAGCGGCAGCGGCCGATGGTGCCGGTGGAGGAAAGCGAGAAGAGGAAGCGAGACGGGAGATCGCGCGCGTGCAGAGATCGGTGCGGCGACGTGTCGGCCATCTGACCATGACCCTACTGAGAGCATATGGGGTTAGTCCCCAGAGAAGTCCCTTCCCAGCTTCACGCCCTTGCCTCTGCCTCCACGCTCATTTGAGCTTTGACTAAGTTAGCACCGCTCGCTCTGCCGACATGCTCGGCCTACACCGTGCTCTCAGCTTTGTTGTAACTCACGTGGCATTGTATTGAAGTTAATTTATTTGTTGGAGATTTTTAGGAGATTGGAATTTGTTTGTTATTTGTTGGAGATTTTTTAGGAAGGTGGAAAGGGATATAGGAGGGGTGACATACCATCATTAGCACTCACCAACTCTTTGTTAAGTAGTAAAAAGATAACAAAGACATAGCTAATCAATTGTGTGTAATTCCGCTAGTTATAATACATATGAGCAATTACGTGGGGGGGGGGGGGAATAGCCGATATATAGTTGCATATGCACCTATTTACACATTTGTGCATTTCAAAGAATCCTCAAAAAAATCATGGATGTAAGATAGGTCAGAGCATGTAAACATGCAATATTCTGTACATAATTATTATCGTACTGCATTGCAAAAAAGACAAGCTAGTGGACTGTATTGTTCTAAGCTCTTAACTCCTATCAATGAATGATACGCAGTTCGGAGAACTCTAAGGCCCTGTTTGGCACAGCTTCACCAACAGCTTCATGAGCTGTTGTGAGCTGTTTTTTGCTAAACACCCTTTTTGCAAATAGCTTCACCCATGAAGCTCCTTTTTTTGTGCTCTCACAAAGGAATAGGGAGAGGTGAAGCTGAAAAAAGTAGCTTTTCACAGCTCTCTCCCTCAGGCCCATATTCCAAGGAAGCGAATGCCCCTCTAGTTCACAAAAATTTACACGTATTTGCCACTCTCTCCCTCAGGCGTACGCACCGCTCCGTTCACAAAAATCCCATTCACTTTTTTCTTTCGCGTACGCACCGCTCTCTCCCGTTCACGTATTTTAATTTTTTATTATTTTATTATTTTAATTTTTTAATTCATACTCATTCAAATATATTATTTTTTAATTCATATGACCATATACAAATATACAACTCCAAATGTTAGAACAAGTCAGGTAGACAGGGGTATATTGGACAATTGACCTCTCTCAGCCATGCATGAAGCTGTTGGTGAAGCTGTTTTGCCAAACAGTTTTCTAAAACAGCTTTAGCTTCACCGGTGAAGCTGCTCGTGAAGCTGAATCTAAAAAAACAGCTTCACTAGTGAAGCTGAGCTATGCCAAACGGGGCCTAAATAAAAAAGATACATTAAACTAATTGCTTAGCTCGTGTGCCAGTTGTTGTTGTAAATTAGCTTCTATGTACCTAATGACATAACTCTAAATGATTTCAGGATTTCGAATATTACCTTGCCGTAGAAAGCATAAAGAGTATGATCATCAGACAATTGCTTGTGCTCTGGTGCTAGATTCTCTGGTCCTATGCATAAGCTTGCAACTTCAACATGCTGGGTGGACACTATGATTCGGCTCCCATTCCTGTTGGTCGGGAAGCATGTTTTAATCCGATCCCACTCTTCAATGGATGATAGGTCATCAAGCACAATAAGGTAACTCCTGTCATTCACATATCCCTTGAACGCAGCAGCCAAATCATCTTCCTTCATCATCGCCATCCTCCTTAGAACTTGGCCCCTAGAAGTTGCTTCGCTGGCCTCTTGAAGAAAATTTATATAGAACTGCCTGATAATGCTTTGCAGGAGCTCTGTTGGACTTGGATTGGAAGGATGCATCAACCTGATCCAGGCGCGACATTTGAACTTGTTACGTATCTTGTGATCATCGTAGGCCCTTCTAATGAAGGATGTCTCCCCAAGATCACCACTTGTTCCCCACACTGCGATTACTCTGAGGTTTGCATCCTTGTTGTTGATCAGTCGAACGAGACCAGATTTTGCATTGTGCTGCCGCCGCCTTGCTTCATCGGTGCCAGACATCGTTGCACCGGCGATGCTAGACTGCCCAGCGGCGGTGATAGGCTTGGATCCAGAGCCCTTGATGAGGCCGTAGCGCACTTTCCTCTGGCTGACATCCTCAACCTTGGCTCTGAGCTCCTTCATCTGCTTGGCCACTCGGCGCCGGTCTGACAGCGTGCGAGGGATGCGCCACCAAGATGGCTTCTCCAGACGGACGGCGAAATCCTGGAGGCAGTCCTCGACGTCGTAGGCCACATCACGGACTTGCTTCACCCAGGTCTTGACCACCTTGTTGTCGTCTCGCTCGTCGTGCGCGGCCATCAGGAAAGACTGCATCATCTCGAGCTCATCCGTGATGAAGGCCTGGTCACGCTGGACGCCGAGCTGCAAGGCCGCCTCCTCCGCCATGGCGGATTTGGCGTAGCTAAGTGCTCCATTCACCACGGACTTGCCAACACTCAGCACGGTCGCCTCCATCGCTCTCCTCTCCTCTTGAGTTTGTGTGGATTGTGGATGGATCTGATACTGCCAATGCTGCGTGCTGATCCAGAAAGAAGCCAATAATGGATTAATAAGAGGAGCTCAGCTGCAAGACCGAGTAAGTTGACATTTTTTTTATGAAGACTTGCCAGGAATGTGCTCAAGTCCTAACAAATAAATTTTAATTAATTGTTGACAGGAGACTTCATCAATTAAGTTTTCATCAAATTCAAATTGTTGGTCAGTGCTCGTATCTGTTCTTGCCACTGGTGGACTGATAGCATGATGATTCAAAAATTGTTCAGTCAGCTGCAAAGCCTGAACTACAAACAGCACATGCCATAGCACTGAGGGAGATGAAATTTAATTTATAACTGATATTTGTACGCCTGATTGGAGGTCTGAGGGACCAAGTTTAATTTTCAATTCAGAAAACCCATCCATCATGTTCCTGGCCGGTGATGCTCCGAAATTTTAGAGCCCACTCCAAAGAAATTAAGTTTCTGGCTTATATCATTGGCTAAAATTCCATTACAGTGACTGTTAGATTTTTCTGAACCATTCAATTAAAAAAATAAAAATAATGGAAAAAAAGCCTTTAGACCATGACGGACTATGCAAATAAATAAGGAAAAAATGTCAAAAAACTAAAGTAAATTAAAATTAGAAGCTAACATATTTTAAGTGGCTTCTAATTTAAATAAACTAAAAGCAAAAAAAAATCAGAAGCTAAAATCGTTAGAAGCGAGATCTTAATTGGTCAGTAGTCGGTGGCCGTACGTCCAGCCCAAAAGCACGCGGCCAGGCACATGGAGTAATAGTTCTGCACATGATTTCAGTGGCCTTGGCCGAGGAATTTTTTTTTGTCATTTTTGGCGTGTGTAAACTATGAACTACGAGGCCATCTTGTGAATATATGGAGATTGGAGACAAAATACTTTACATTTTCCTGCAGCAAGTCGCCCCCGACACTAACGTGCGATGCAGCTGCCATATTTGCCTGTCCCAAGATCACATCTGATTTTTCTAAGCTAGCTTGAGCTGCCCTCCTCATACATATGTCTCTTGATCTCAATTCTTACCGACCCCCACAAAGCAAGCACTACTACCACCAGAACTATTATTTAGTTATTGCCTCTATTTTTCTCAAATAATTATTTCTGATTATGCTTCTACTTAATTACTACTGTACTGTTATTAACAACTAGATTTTTTGAAGGACAATTTGTTATGGACCGTGCAATATAGACGTACTCACCTTGCCTTTTAGCTACATTGATACTGCAAAAAGAAATTAAAATGGATGCACTATGAGAAGGCTGATTAGTATTCTATATTACCGTCTTGTAGAACACATAAAGCGCGTGATCAGATGATGATTGCTGGAGCTTCCTTGTCTTGCTGAACTGCCCTGAAGTGCACAATCTTGCGACTTTTACTTGATGAATGGACACTACTTTGGAGGAACCCGTCTGGTCTAAAAGGATGCACCAACTTAACACATGCTCGGCATTCGAATATTGTACATGATATATACTCTCGCAGAATTCCCTGATGACGGACATCTTCCTAAGATCACCACCTCGTTGTTTCAGAAATTTACATGCCTTGTACTTGTGTTATTGATCTGCAGCGACATCTTCAATAGCATTGTCAAAAGAATAGCCTTTAAAAACACACAAAAAATACCTCCGGCTGGGGTGCCACACCGCCAGCAGCCACCGCCCACCGCCATGCTGGGTGACAAGGTGAGCCTTAGGTACCTGAGGCAACAAGCCATCGAGGCAACAAGCCAACCCAGATCCAAAAACAAAGTGGGCCAAAAACAACATTGCAGCAAAATGTAAAGGCCAACCCACCATGAAATACATACCAGGCCAACGAAGTGACCTAGATCCAATTCGAACATACTACAGCAACGGCAAAGAAATAGTTGATTTCATCCATCCCCAGATCCCCTTTCGGCTTCTCCTCCTGAGGCCAAACTTGCAGAGGGCGGCGCTTGTTGTTGGCAGTACGGACGGGGGCACGGGGCGACGGGCGGCGTTGGTGGCGACTGCCAACTGGGCCGGCCGCCGGAAGCCGGTGGGGGCATCCGCGCGTGGCCGCGTGGGGCACCATTGCACGGAGCCACCTCCAGCCGAGCAGGAGCAGCCGATCGGCTCACCGTCAGGTGACAGACCGGTAGCCAGCAACGCCAGATCTGGCCGCCTCCCCGCCAGATCTGGAGCGTCGCCGCCGCCACACCGTCACGCCGAGCAGGACCAGCCGACCGGCAAATCGGGTAGCCAACAGGGAGGAAGAGGGCGAGTCCGCGAGGGAGAGGGAGGCTCAGTCGGGGTCACCGGTCGGCCGGAGGGCAGAGTGCGGAGGGAGAGTCGCGAGAGGCCGAGCGGCCGAAGCATCTGGATCTGGCAACTTGGCGAGCATTCTGTCGACTGGATCACTAGATTGCATCGCGTTGATTAAAGCTTTGTGCCTATGCCCTTACCGACTGCCGTGTTGCTCACCCCTCACCGCTCACAGAGTGACAGCTGGTGCTGGTCAGCTGTGATTTTATATTAATAGGTATAAAACACAATCTACTTTTTAAATTTGTGCAATTGTGATTAATTTGGTATTTGAGTTTCATTTATTATTATTTATTGATTTGTAGAGTTGCAAGAAATGGAGAAACAAACATTGCATAAATATTTTTTATCCAATACAAGTAGTACTCCTCATACTAATGAGAGTTAAGTAAAGAAGGCTCGTGTGGATTTTAGTCCCGATGAAATCATCGCTGATCTAGCAAATCGTATACCTATTAATGAGTATGACAATGAAGATCAAGTGAAAAGGGCGTATTTGTTGAGAGGTCCAACCCAACTAAAAGGCTATGATTTTCCTCACAAAATGCAGAATGATTGTTCAAGAGCATTTCAACAAACATGGTACAATAGATATATTTGGTTGGAATATAGTGTGGAAAATGATGCGGCCTTTTGTTTTTATTGTTATCTTTTCAAGAAGCCTGGAAGGCCTAAAAATTTTGGTAGTGGTGTATTTACAACAACAGGGTATTCTAATTGGAAGAAAACTTTAGGAACATTTGATAAATATGTTGGTGGACCAAGTAGTTATCACAACATTGCAAGGGGCGACTATGAGGATTTTAGAAATCAAAGGGCAAGTGTGACACAAAGACTTTCTGATCATGGCCGAGAGTCAGAAATTGCATATAAAATTCATTTGACTGCTTCTTTAGATTGTGGAAGATTTCTTCTAATGTAAGGTGAAGCTTTCCAAGGACATGATGAATCTTCAACTTCCATCAATAAAGGAAATTTTAGAGAATTGGTTGAGTGGTATAAAGATAAGAATGAGGAAGTGAAGAAAGCGTTCGATAAAGCTCCCTTAAATTGTCAGATGATTTCTCCAAAAATTCAAAAGGATCTTGCGAAAGCTTGTGCACAAGAGGTCACAAAGGTGATTATGGAGGAGATTGGAGATAGGAATTTCTCCGTGCTAATTGATGAGTCACGAGATATATCAATAAAGGAGCAAATGGCCGTGATTTTGAGGTAGTTTATGTTATGTTTTTACATTGTTCTATGTATTTGTGTAATCATGTGGTTGTGTTTTAACTTAGCATAATCTGTGGCAATTGGCATACAAGTTTGTGAATGATCAACGGAAGGCTCTTGAAAGGTTTCTTGTTATTAATCATGTATCAAATTGTACATCTGTTGCATTGAAGGAAGCTTTATTTGCTTTACTGGGAGAGCACCAATTACCAATTTCTAGGCTACGAGGGCAGGGTTATGATTGAGCTTCAAATATGAGAGGAGAATTTAATGGCTTGCAAAGGCAGATCCGAGATGAGAATCCGTATGCTTTCTATATCGATTGCTTTGCCCATTAATTGCAGTTAGTGGTTGTAATTGTTGCAAGTTGTAGTAGAGCTATTGCTGATTTCTTCAACTATATTCCCTTGATAGTGACCACTGTGAGTGCATCTTGTAAAACAATGGATGCATTGCTTACCAAGCGTCAAAGTGTCTTGTTAAAGAAGTTAGAGAATGATAATGCTGTCACTGGCACAGGGTTGCTTCAAGAAATAAGCCTAGCTAAACCTTCCGATACTAGATGGGCTCTCATCTAAAAACCATACTGCATATTTACCAAATGTGGGAGGCAGTATTAGAGGTACCATACTAGAGATTGTGAGTAAAGATTCATGTCAACCATCAAGTCATGGTGGAGTATCTGGATTGATACAGAAAATGGAAAGCTTTGAATTTGTTTTTATCTTGCATTTATTAATAGACTTGATAAGCATTACAAATGAGTTATCACTTGCTTTGCAAAGGAAGGATCAAAATATTGTTGAAGCTATGGATTTGCTTGTAGATGTAAAAATGCGTTTGCGGGACATGAGAGACAACGGATAGAACCATTATTCCAGTGAGTAAAAAGCTTTTGTGAATCAAATGAGATTCATGTGCCAAATATGAAAGAACTCATTCTAGTTAGAGGTATGTCTGCACATAGAAAACATACAGTGACTTACCATCACTATTACCATGTTGAGATTTTCATTACTTCTATTGATGCCATTACATCAGAGATGAACCATCGGTTTAATGAAGTTTCTTCAGAATTACTGGTATGCATGTCTTGTCTTGATCCAAGAGACTCTTTCTCCAAGTTTGATGTAGATAAGCTTGTTCGACTTGCTGAGATTATGCTGATGACTTTGACATAGCTGACCGTTTGTTGTTAGGAAATCAGCTTCAAACATTTGTTCTCAATGTCAAGAGAAGTGTAGAATTCTATGGAAGTGGTGATATTGCAAAGCTAGCTCAAAAGATGGTTGAAAGAGAAAAAAATAGAACATTCCCATTGGTCTATCGTCTCATTGAGCTAACATTGATCCTTTCAGTAGCAACGGTATCTGTTGAAAGAGTCTTTTCGGCAATGAATATTATCAAGACAGATTTGTGCAATAGAGTAGCAGATGGGTGGTTCAGTGACTTGATGATATGCTACATTGAGCGAGAGATTTTTAGAAACCTTTATGATGATAGAATTAGAAAATGCTTTCAAAGCATGAAATCTCGTAGAATACTATTGCCACGTACTTGCACTACTACTACTCAATTCTAGTTATTGGTATGTTTCATCCTTTTTTTCAATCTTTATAACTATTCACAAATACAATTTTTGATCTTATCACTAATTTTGCTAATTTTGGTGTGCAGATAACTGCTTACATATATTTATGGGCAGTGGAAGTCACATTATCTATTACTAAGGTACAACCTTTGTTATATTTTGTATTTTTACTAGGTCCCTATTCTAATTATGTGTGATTTTGGATTGCAAAATATAATTCGCTATTCTAATTATGTGTGATTTTGGATTGCAAAATATAGTTCGCTTTATGTTTAGTGTGTTTATCTTTTGTACATTATATTCCGCTAGTCCTCCTAAAATTTAGCTCTGGGTTCGGGTCTGCCACTGTGTGTACCTGGAATAAGCCTTGACCAGGCGATTGAGAATCTGTACGTGTCCAACCCATCTCATGCATTAGCTTAACATCCTCCTGCGATTTACCGGCCATAAGCACATACATGGAAAGAAAGAAGCATCTTCTATCTGATCTACAAACTAAAGTATATTTAGCATCGGGTCGTTGTTTCAGAAATTAACATGCCTTGTACTTGTGGTACTGATCTGCAGCGACATCTCCAGTTGCATTGTCAAAAGAATAGCCTTCAAAAACACAACAAAAACTAGTTAGAAATAGAATTAAGTGGTATTGTGTGTTGAGTGTGTGCACATCATAAATAGACCCTGCCGCCGCCGCCGAGACTCTGTAATCTCTCATACAAACAGTCTAAAAGTCACAAGCTGCAACCAAAAGCCTCAGCAAAAAGAACAGGCCCATTATTTGCCGAGTATGTGCACATCATAAGTAGACCCTGGTGCCGCCGCCGCCGCCGAGACATAGTTCAACCACACGAGCATGAACCGCCACGGCTCTGCTCCATCACCTCTGTTGCTTTGATCGCTCTCTGCTTCTGATTTCTGGCCAATAAACAGAGAAACCACACACGACTGCAATGCAGTACAGGCTTTGTAACGGCTGGACGGTAGCATGTAGCAGCTCCATCTCTCTTGCCGAGTAGGCTACTAAAGCGTTTTAGCATAGTCAACTTGCCGTGATAGGTCCTCACAAAAAAAATCGCCGGATTTAACATCTTCTCCAGTATTTCACAAATGCAGCTAAGTGAGTTCAAGGAAACCCAACATCTCTCCTGGTTACCAAGCGGATTAGCTTGGCGCATGACGTTTAGCCGCTATGGTTCAACTAAGGCTTCGGTTTAGACAGTGATGTTTTCTGATTTCTAAAAATTAAAAACTAAAGTATTAGGTTATATAATAAGAAGGATTGTAACCAATTCTATATGAAAAAATAGATAAATTCAGAAATTCTCTCAACTTATTTATGATGTATAAGTTTTTTCTGAACCAAACCCAACAATTGACATTAGAACCCAAGGGATAATCAAAGTGGCACGCAAGAACCGAGTCGCTGGGAAATTTTAATCGGCCAGTGGTCAGTGGCCGTAGTATGGAGTATAGTTCTGCACATGATTTCAGTGGCCTCGGTCGAGTAATCTTTTTCTTTTTTTGCGTGCGTAATGAACTACGAGGCCATCTTGTGAACGAACGGAGAACGGAGACGAAATACTTATAGTTTTTTCTGGCAGCAAGTTGCCCCGACATTTCAAGGTGCGGTGCAGCTGCCACGTTTGCCCATCCCAAGATCACATCTGATTTTCGCAGCAAGCACTACGACCACTAGCACTAGTAACTAATAATTAGTTACTGCCTCCATTTTTCTCAAATAATTATTTCTTATTGTGCTTCTACTTACTACTGTACTGTTTTTAACAACTAGGCTTTTTGAAGAAGAATTTGCTATGGACCGTGCAATATTGACGTACTCACCTTGCCTTTTAGCTACATTGATACTGCAAAAAGAAATAAAAATGGATGCACTATGAGAAGGCTGATTAGTATTCTATATTACCGTCTTGTAGAACACATAAAGCGCGTGATCAGATGATGATTGCTGGAGCTTCCTTGTCTTGTTGAACTGCCCTGAAGTGCACAATCTTACGACTTTTACTTGATGAATGGACACTACTTTGGAGGAACCCGTCTGGTCTAAAGGATGCACCAACTTAACCCATGCTCGGCATTTGAATTTTGTACATGATATATACTCTCGTAGAAGAATTCCCTGATGACGGACATCTTCCTAAGATCACCTCGTTGTTTCAGAAATTTACATGCCTTGTACTTGTGGTACTGATCTGCAGCGACATCTTCAATAGCGTTGTCAAAAGAAAAGCCTTCAAAAACAAAAAATACTAGTTAGAAATAGAATTAAGTGGTATTGTGTGCTGAGTGTGTGCACATCATAAGTAGACCCTGGTGCCGCCGCCGAGACGGAGTTCAACCACACGAGCATGAACCGCCACGGCTCTGCTCCATCACCTCTGTTGCTTTGATCGCTCTCTGCTTCTGCTTTCTGATTTCTGGCCAATAAACAGAGAAACCACACACGACTGCAATGCAGTGCAGTCTTTGTAACGGCGGGACAGTAGAGGCGGCGCGCGGCCAAGACGCGTGTACAAGAGGGAAAGCTCCTGAGACGTGACCGGCCGACACGTCTCGCCCTCATGTTGCCGTGTCACCTTCTTCTGGCTACTGTAAACAAGAAGAAGAAAAAAAGCCTAGCGAGCCCGCTAAGTGAGGTCAAGGAAACCCAACATCTCCCCTGGTTACCAAGCGGATTAGCTTGGCGCATGATGTTTAGCTGCTATGGTTCAACTAAGGCTTTGGTTTAAACAGTGATGTTATCTGATTTCTAAAAACTAAAAACTAAAGTATTAGGATATATAATAAAAATGATTGTAACTAAAGTACAGGCTTTGTAACGGCGGGACGGTAGAGGCGCTACTGATTAGTATTTTGGACAGGAGACTTCATCAAATTCAAATGGTTGGTCCGTGCTCGTATATGTTCTTGCTACTGGTGGACCGATAGCTAGCATGATGATTCAAAAATTGTTCAGTCCTCAGCTGCAAAGGCCGAATTGCAAACAGCACATGCCATAGCACAGATGGAGATGAAATTTAATTTATAACTGATATTTGTACGCCTGATTGGAGGTCTTAGGGACCAAATTTAATGTTCAAAATAGAAAACCCATCAATCATGTTTGTAACACCCCCGTTTTTAGGGACGGGAATATCGTTACCTTCCGTAATAGCCCAGGAGTTCAGTTACGGACAGAAGAAGTATCATGCTCGCTTACGAACATTTAAAAGAGTTAATTTAATTAAAATAAAGACTTAACAGTCAATTTTAAATATTTTAAGGCATTTAAGCCCAAGACATAACTTATAATCAGAAAAACTCAAGAAAACTCCACAGGAACGCTTGAGTGCGGTCGCAACCCTAACACGTAATCTTGAAATATCTTGTCCTCTTTTGATCTCTGTGTTGGGGAAAATAAAGCAAGTTTGAGTACAACCAACCGTACTCAGCAAGTCACACAGAGCTTAGCAATAACAACATGCAAGGTATGACAAGTGAAAGGGAAATAAGTTCATTATTTACGTGGATGCAATTTCAGTTGGGAACCAGTTAAAGACTGAAAAAGGTACTTCATTAATAAAAGGGGTTTCAAACTTGATTACCAACTTTCCACATTACCAAACCATTCTCAAATCTACTTATGCCTTGTTATTGGATTCACCCAGTAAACACAGCTTCATTTACACGGAAGCACGGCGTATTCGAATACCATTAATCATGACCCTACAGAGCTGCCCTGCTTTACCCATAAGATTTCTTAACCCTACGTCCGGGTTCAAGAAAACAAGGTTGTTCACTGCTCAATTCTTTATATAGCCTCCACCCAGTAGGTCCTAGATCTCCATAAGCTCGGATGACCCCACGGATCTCACCCGACTTATAGCAGTCCTACTGTTGTATGCTTAACCACCTCCCATACGAACTCACCCTCGGTCTCCCCCCGCCAGTTGCAGAGGTTCAATTAAACTTGAGCAGTTATTAAACCAGGTTTGACAAAATCAACGCTTGTGGTTGGGCGGGTACTATGTTCTTTACTCAGCATAAAGGTCTAGTCCTTATATTTTTATCTGAGGCATCATCCATGCACAAACCCATATTCAATGCCCGCGGCACTGCCACCAATCCACAACCAAGCCTCCACCCTAGGATAAGGTCTTCGGATCCACCTCTGTGATCCTCGCTTACCCTAGATCCAACTTTTCCAAAACTCTAAACAAATACCAAAAGTCTTAACAGTAGAAATATTTGATGAATTCCTAACTACCATGTTTATATTAATATCGTATTTAATATTACTGTGTCTTGTCAAGGTGAATGTGACCATCAAGTTAAACTGGGCTTTTCGGGTGGTAGGACATAACTAATATCATGTCATTCTAATCAGTTATTGTACAGAAAATAACAGTGTGCAAATACATAATGAAAATATAAGTAAATAAATAAATAGCAGAAATGTAGGTTCAACATGATCAAAACATGTGTGACTTGCCTCTTTATCCATAGCCTCTGATTCTCCACGTAATCTTCGGTTTGGACACCGACTTCTTTAATTGCTCTTGTAGTCCTTCTGTCGACCAGCTCGTATGGTCCGCGTACTAGCGTGGAAGACGAACACACAAGTCCCTGCTTTGCGGAACGCAAGCTGGGAACAAAATGCAAATAAATAATCAAAAGAACATAAAGAAAGTAGGTGGGATGGTCAGGGTTTAGGTGGGTTCGGGATGGCCGAGGTTATATATGTGGCGGATGGATTTTTGGTGAATGGCTAAAGGTGTGGATGGCATCGATTTGTAGGGTTAGGATATTTGTCTGGGTTGTTTAGGGCTTCACTAGAGTTTAGAGCGATAGTGCGAGGTTGGGAAGTATAGATGGGCTCCGGACGACAAATTGGGTACACGAGTTGGTAGGGTTTCGGCGAATGAAAGGAGTTTGGACTGAAATAGGATTTAGGGTTTGAACATGTGTTTGAGGTTTTTAGGATTACTGGTATCCGATATGAGGAAATGGAGCTGAGAAATGGGTTGGCGGGCTCGAGACGATCAAAACGGGTATATATAGGCATTTTTAGGCATGGATGAACAGTAACGGGTATGCATTGTTCATTGCAGGTCTGCACTATTCACTAACGGGTTTTTGGACTACTACACATTTCGGATCTATTTGCTACAGTACCGGATCAGGTTACTATTCATTAACGAGTCGGATGAATAGTACCAAGCTGGTACTATTCATCGTCTTCCTCCCGACTATGCTACAGTAACCGAAAACAGGGGGTTTTGGCGACGGCAATTTCCGGTGCTATGCTCAACTCCGGCGAAAACCGAGGGTATGGTTGGAATCCTGGGACTAAGGAGAACCCATTTTTGGCCTTGGGCGTGGTCAGGGATGGCCGGAACTTCGCCGGCGGTGAGGGAGCTTCGTGGCGGTTTTCCATGGCACGGGAGCTACCAGAGGGTTATTCCTTCCACCTAGCTGCTTTTTAACCATCTAGGGGTGGTCACGGTGGCTTGGGTGGTGGTGGTTTGGGTCATGGAGGCCTGTGGTGAGCTGTCCACGGTGGGGCATCAAGGCCGGGCGGTGAGCTTCAGTAGCGAAGAAAGGGAGGGCTCGGCGAGCTTGGGCAATGATTTGGGAGGGTTTTGGGAGGCTTGAGGAAGCTACAGAAGAAAGCAATTGGAATGAAATTGACCGAGGAAGGGTAATCACAATTCAGGCTTACTTGCGGTTTTCCGGCGATTGGCGGCGATGGGGGTGGTGAGGGGCCGATTGGGTGTGTCTGGAGTTTCACGGGGATGTGAGGAGAAGGTTGGAGTGGTCGTGAGCTTAAAAAGATGCCCGAAGGCGGTTCGGGGCCGAAAGGGGATCAGGACGGCGGCGACAGCTCAAGGGGGCGAGAAAGATCGGGGAGAGCTGGCAGAGGGGATAGCTGGCATCTCGGCAAGGTGATGTGGTGATCCAACATGGCGGCCTGTCGGTTGAGGGGCAAAACAGGGAGCGGCAGCGGAATATCCCAGGCGGCGGCTGATATTTTGGCTGCAGCAATGCAAGGTAGAGGGAGAGGGCTAGGGCTGTTGCCAGGTTAGGGCGTACGACGCTTGACAGTGGTGTGGAGGCGTGGCAATGAGGGTAACACGAGAATACCGGAGAAGACTTAGCGGCAAAGAAAGAACGAAGGCGGTGACAAAAGAATTGACCGTGAACAGTGAATGTAGAGAAATGAATTGGCCGGGTGATTTGGCAAAGAATTATGGCACAATTGGCTTGGTTTTGGGCTGGGATTTGTTTGGTTTAGGCTAAAGATCAAGGGACTCAACTTCAAAACGAAAATTCAATTTCTTTGCAAAATTTTGATTTGTTTCAATGTTCCTGACCGGTGATGCCGGAAAATTTTAATTGGCCAGTAGTCAGTGGCCTTACGTCCAGCCCAAAAGAACGCGGCCAGGCACATGGAGTATAGTTCTGCACATGATTTCAGTGGCCTCGGTCGAGGAATCTTTTTTTTTCATTTTTGGCGTGTGTAAACTATGAAGTACGAGGCCATCTTGTCAACGTATGGAGATTGGAGACGAAATACTTTATTTAATTTATAACTGATATTTGTACGCACGGACTTGCCAACACCCAGCACGGTCGCCTCCATCTTTCTCCTCTCGTCCTGAGTTTGTGTGGAATCGTGCATGGATCTAATACTGCCAATGCTGCGTGCTGATCCAGAAGCCAATGATGGATTAATAAGAGGAGCTCAGCTGCAAGACCGAGTAACTTGACATTTTTTTAGGTGGTGTGCAGCGAGCACTGTTTTTTGTCTATAAACAAACAGATTTTTTTTATCATGTATGTAATATTTTTTATCTACATTTACAACTTAGTGTTATTTAGCAATTTCCCTTTTTATGAAGACTTGCCAGGAACGTGCTCAGGTCCTAACAAATTGATTTTTGACAGGAGACTTCATCAATTAAGTTTTCCTCAAATTCAAGTGGTTGGTCAGTGCTCGTATCTGTTGTTGCCACTGGTGGACTGATAGCATGATGATCCAAAAATTGTTTAGCCCTCAGCTGCCGAGTTTAAACTGCAAACAGCACATGCCACAGCACCGATCAAGATGCAATTTAATTTACAACTGATATTTGTACTTGGGAGCTTGAGTGGAGGTCTTAGGGGCATGTTCCTGGCCGGTGATGCCGGGAAATTTTTAATTGGCCGATTGTCAGTGGCAGTACGTCCAGCGGCACATGGTCAGCTTGTGATCGTATTGAGATTGGAGACGAAATACTTTAGATTTTCTTGCAGCAAGTCGCCCTGACACTAACGTGCCATGCAGCTGCCATATTTGCCCGTCCCAAGATCACATCTGATTTTCTAAGCTAGCTTAAGCTGCCCTCATGCATACGTCTCTCGATCTCAATTCTTACCAAACCCCACGCAGCAAGCACTACTACCACCAGCACTAGTAACTGATAATTAGTTATTGCCCCCATTTTCCTCAAATAATTATTTCTGATTGTGCTTCTACTTAATTACTACTGTACTGTTTTTAACACCTAGGTTTTTTGAAGGAGAATTTGTTATGGACCGTGCAACATAGACGTACTCACCTTGCCTTTTAGCTACATTGATACTACAAAAAGAAATAAAAATGGATGCACTATGAGAAGGCTGAATAGTAGAACACACAAAGCGTGTGATCAGATGATGATTGCTGGAGCTTCCTTGTCATGCTGAACTGCCCTGAAGTGCACAATCTTGCGACTTCATGTTGAGTGGACACTACTATTCGGCTTCTGTTCTTCTTGTCAAGAAAAGTATGTTTGAATCCAATCCCACTCTCCAATGGTGGACAAGTCATTAAGCACAACCAGATAACTCTTGCTATTCACATGCTCTTCGAAATTATTAACCAGTTGAGCATGCCCATCTTCTTCATCTTCCTCAGGATGTCAACCCCTACAAGGGAATCCCCATAGAACTGCCTCACCAAACTTTGGAGGAACTTGTCTGGTCTAAAAGGATGCACCAACCTAACCCATGCTCGGCATTCGAATTTTTTAAATGATATACTCTAGTAGAATTCCCTGATAACGGACATGTAACACCTCGACCCTCCACAGGGTCCAAGATGCTACCACCACACCCTTACCAATTCAAAAGTGTTGCTAATTCAACTTTTAGCAACACTTTCTCTGTTCTTTTTATATCATTACCCACAGGCATTTCTAGGCATGGATGAACAGTGACGGGTATGCACTTGTCATTGCGGGTCTGCACTATTCACTAACGGGTTTGTACTGTTCATCGGGTTCGGATTGCTACAGTGTCGGATTCGGCTACTATTCACTCTAGGTTGGGCTACTGTTCATTTCAGATCTATTTGTTACAGTACCGGATCAGGTTACTATTCATTAACGGGTCGGATAAATAGTACCAGGCCGGTACTATTCATCGTGTTCCATTCGACTATGCTACAGTAACCGAAACACATGGGGTTTTTGGCGACGGCAATTTCCGGTGCAAGCGCTACTACCACCAGCACTAGTAACTAATAATTAGTTATTGCCTCCATTTTCCTCAAATAATTATTTCTGATTGTACTGCTTCTACTTAATTACCACTGTACTGTTTTTAACAACTAGGCTTTTTGAAAGAGAATTTGTTATGGACCGTGCAATATATTGACGTACTCACCTTGCCTTTTAGCTACATTGATACTGCAAAAAGAAATAAAAATGGATGCACTATGAGAAGGCTGATTAGTATTCTATATTACCGTCTTGTAGGACACATAAAGCGCGTGATCAGATGATGATTGCTGCATGATCAGATGATTATTGCTGAAGTGCACAATCTTGCGACTTCTAGTTGATGAGTGGACACTTCTTTGGAGGAACCCGTCTGGTCTAAAAGGATGCACCAACTTAACCCATGCTCGGCATTCGAATTGCACAAGTTGAGGGTGCAATTGGAGGAGTTGACATCTCAAGAAGAACAAAGAGAGTATGCAGGGGAAGTGGAAAGCCTTAGGAGGGAAGTCCAACTCGTACTCCGGCAGAAGTTCAATCAGGTAAGCATCTCAGCCTTAGCTTGACTGATGTTGTTGCAGCCCATCTCCGTGCTAAAACTTGTATTTCTTTCTCCGATGACAATGCAGGGGACATGCACTCCTCTCCCTCTCCTCACCGGTCCAGCTCAGGTGCAGGGCCCTGCACATAACTATGTGCAAGGATGCCCAGATTTGCGACACGTGGCAGCAGACACATAGATTTGCGACACGTGGTAAAAATAAAAAACTTTAAAAAATCCAAGAAATACTTAAAAAATTGTAAAAAGTATTTTTAAAGTACTTTTTAATAAAAATATTTGTAAGTACTTAAAAAACTACTTTTCAAGTACTTAAAAAATACTTTTTAAGTTTCCAAAAATACTTAAAAAAATTCAGTATTTTTTGGATTTTTAAGTATTTTTAAATTTTTTGCCACATGTCACGAATCTACGCGCCTGCTGCCACGTGTCGCAAATCTGGGCACCCCTGCACATAGTTATGTGCAGGGGCCCCTGCACCTGAGCCGGACCGATCACCCGGCGGTTCGCTTTCTCTTCTCCCTCTTTCTCTCGGCTCTGGTGAGCCGCGCCCGCCTCCCTCCTCCTCTGAGCCTGAGCCGCACTGCTGCCCGCTGCCACCGACCCCATCGCCGAAAACCCAGCGAGGTTTCCAGCGAGGCGCCGCGGAGTTTCCAGCAAGGCGAGGGTTCTGGCGAGGAGCCGCGAGGTTTCTGGCGAGGGGGATTTTCTATGGCGGTGGCGCAGCTCGGCTCAGCTCGGCTCACGAAGGGGCGAGAGAGTGGGGGTGGGGGACGCCGGACACCACGCACGAATCTAGAGGCAAGCCAACGGCCCAGATAGTGCATTTGTAGAAAATCCACACTCAAAGGTGCATAAATTCCAATGCCATGGCATGCTCGCAAAGGAAGAGGAATAATGGTAGTGTCTGGATGTTTTTCGTGGTTCAGAATATTTATATCTTTTTGTGGAAGTGTATATATGAAAGAAAAATTTAGGTACTTCGAGTAAGAAAACACGATTTTTTTGGAGGAGTTGTCTCAGGAGATTTGAGTGTTTTTTGTGGTTCGGAGCACTCACAACTTTTTTTAGAGAAGGTGCATATATGAAAAAAAAAATCTAAGTGCTCTAAGTTAAAAAAAAACATTTGATTGTTGTTTAGCAATTCCCGGAAAGAATTTACTTGGTGAAGCAGCAGAGAACATTAATACGTACACTCAATCGATTCAAGCTCGAGCATTTAATCAATACAATAATGATATAGTACAATTTATTTAGTATACACCGGTAGTCTTTCTTGATTGAATTGAAACCGTTTCGCTGATCTTCCACTTGGCAGTGCTGAACGAAACACGGCAAGAAACATGGTACGCCGCTCAGGGCCATGGCATCATCGGAATGGAAATGGACAAGCAGAGCACCATGAGTAGGGGTGAAAATAGATCGGATAGTTTCCGACTAGTTTTCAGTCGATTCGGATGAAAACGAATACGGATTATGTCGGATCAGATTTTCTTCAGATAATTCTTGGATCGGAAATGAATATGGATTTTTTTTGTCAGAAACAAATACGAATACAGTAGACCTGATATCCGGTGAATACAGATACGAATACGGATTATCCGGATAATACGGATCCGGATATCCAAGATTTCAGCCCAATATTGCCCAACCCAAGCCAACCTCTCTCATCTCCCCTATCACCAGCCCACTAGCAAATATTTGTGTTTATTAAAAATAAATTTAGTATGTCGGTAGATTAAAATTTGTACCCATTAAATTGGTGTACTGCCGTTTAAATCATTCTGATGCAAATTTAAATTCTTAATTAATTTATTAGTCACATGTAAATGGTAGAAATCCATTAAGAATTATTTAGGACTTAAAAAAAATTAACTGTCATTTAAAGATTTAAAATCTGTACAATGGTATGACTATTGTGGATAACATACTAATGCTTGTTTAGATTTCATTAATGTTTTGACAAGATAAACTATTTATGTGTTTTCATTGATTTTGGATGTATAGTTTAAGGGGTTTTCATGTTCCGATAAATATTCGTGACCGTATTCGTTTCGATTCGTATTCGCTCTGTATTTGTATTCGATATTTTTCGTATTTGTATTCATATCCGCGGTATCCGTATTCGTATCCGCATCCGAGAAAAATATAAAAACAAATATGATAAAGGTATTATCCGTCCGTATTCGATCTGTTTGCATCTCTATATGTACTACTTGGGCGCTTGAGTGGAGGTCAAGAGCATCTCCAATAGTGACTTATGAGCCAGCTCTAAGCATATTATTTCATATTTTAATAGAAGAGAGAGAAAAGTTATTTCTTGATCAAGAGCTAGTCTCATACACACATTCCAAGATTATGTGAGAGTGTCATGTGAGGCTATTTATGTTATGAGCTATGTGCTAAAAGTTAGTACTATTGGAGAAGTTGTCTCAGAGCTAGTAACTAGCTCATACTGTTGGAGATGCTCTTAGGGGCATGTACCTGGCCGGTGATGCCGGGAAATTTTTAATTGGCCGATTGTCAGTGGCAGTACGTCCAGCGGCACGTGGTCAGACGGCTAAGTTTTTTTTCATTTGTATGTTGTGACTTATGACTTTTATTATATTAACTAGTTCTTAAACGGTGTATTTTTTAGATGAGGTCAATAAGAAGATTATGGTAAAAAGAGTACTGAATTCAGCTATATCGGCTAAAATTGTATGTGACTATTTTTTTATGTACTATCTCCCGTAAATAGTCAAAGTTTAAAATTTTAAACCATAAATCATAAGACATAATCTAAAGAACAATGAGTGGCCTCGGTGAGGAATCGTTCTCTTTTTTGGCGTGTGTTAACTATGAACTACGAGGCCATCTTGTGAACGTATGGAGATTGAAGACCAAATACTTTAGATTTTCTTGCAGCAAGTCGCCCCCGACACTAACGTGCGATGCAGCTACCATATTTGCCCGTCCCAAGATCACATCTGATTTTCTAAGCTAGCTTAAGCTGCCCTCATGCATATGTCTCTCGATCTCAATTCTTACCAAGCCCCAGGCGGCAAGCACTACTACCACCAGCACTAGTAACTGATAATTAATTAGTTATTGCCTCCATTTTTCTCAAATAATTATTTTTGATTGTGCTTCTACTTAATTACTACTGTACTGTTTTTAACAACTAGGTTTTTTGAAGGAGAATTTATTATGGACCGTGCAACATAGCGTACTCACCTTGCCTTTTAGCTACATTGATACTGCAAAAAGAAATAAAAATGGATGCACTATGAGAAGGCTGAATAGTAGAACACACAAAGCGCGTGATCAGATGATGATTGCTGGAGCTTCCTTGTCATGCTGAACTGCCCTGAAGTGCACAATCTTGCGACTTCATGTTGAGTGGACACTACTATCCGGCTTCTGTTCTTCTTGTCAAGAAAAGTATGTTTGAATCCAATCCCACTCTTCAATGGTGGACAGGTCATTAAGCACAACTAGATAACTCTTGCTATTCACATGCTCTTCGAAATTATTAACCAGTTGAGCATGCCCATCTTCTTCATCTTCCTCAGGATGTCAACCCCTACAAGGGAATCCCCATAGAACTGCCTCACCAAACTTTGGAGGAACTTGTCTGGTCTAAAAGGATGCACCAACTTAACCCATGCTCGGCATTCGAATTTTTTAAATGATATACTCTCGTAGAATTCCCTGATGACGGACATGTAACACCTCGACCCTCCACAGGGTCCAAGATGCTACCACCACACCCTTACCAATTCAAAAGTGTTGCTAATTCAACTTTTAGCAGCACCTTCTCTGTTCTTTTTATATCATTACCCACAGGGAGCAAACCACAAATAACTGTAAGATGATTGCAAAGTCAACTAGTTTCATATTTTACAAGCTATGACATAAACAGAACTGTCGGCTCCACGACCATGGAGACCTACCATCATGGATCACAAGCAAAGTACACTAAACGGCGAATGACAAGAACCTTAACGCTATATTAAACATAGACGTTCAGTGCAAGGCTAAACTATTATTTTACATGTGCAGTGCCAAAAGGACTATCCCCATTCCATTCATGTCGTCCTCATTCACCTAAAAACAACGACAATGCATGGATGAGTCCGGAGACTCAGCAAGCACACGATAAAATAGTAACATCACTTTAGCAATTCAGTCAATTTCACGAACTGTAAGCTGTAAATCCACTCTATGACTGTAAACTGTAAGTTAAGTCTGTTACTGTATACTGTAAATCCATTCTATGTCTGTAACTGTAACTCAATTCTATATCTGTAAAATGTAATTCAACTCTATATCTGTAAACTGTAAATCAATGTTGTGTCTGTAAACTGTAAACCAATGCTGTAACTGTAAATCAAATCTGTAACTGTAAACTGTAAATCAACTCTGTAACTGTAAACTGTAAATCACAACTATCTGTAACTGTATCACTCTCTGTTACTTTCATGCAATGCATCTGTATGCTCTGTAACTGTAGCTTATACCGGTATAGTGGAGTGTCCACCCGTCGATGGACCACTCATTCGCCTCATCCTCTTTCATACGAGGTCAACCTCCACTCCCGTGGAGTGCCTACCTCTGTAGGTCTTATTCAAGAGCACTCCGGACTAGTCATATGACTTTCTCACTGACCTGGCTCTTATGCATTTTGCATGATGCAATATGCTTCGAATGTGAATGTCTAATCATAAATGTTACTCATCAAGGTATGATTAGCACTTAATCACATGCATCTTCTCATAAATATTGTAAATCATAGCATGGAAGCACGAATAACAAACATTCGTCATATTTTACTGTTCTACCATGCACTTGCCGGTTAACCTGGCGGACGGTGCGTGGACATCACCAAACTTGAACCGCCACCTAAACAAGCATTAACTATTTCAATTCATCACTCAAGCAATACATTCAAGTACGAGCAAATGACATCACTCTAATGCCCAATTCGACATAATCCAATCCTGTCCCACCGGGCAACCTCTCATTGACCCGATGTTAACCAATCTATAAACTTAGCGATCTCATTATAATCAATTACTCTATTTAACCTCAATTTATTCTCCCCTCCCTCTTCTGCCACGGATCAACTAGATCAACAGTGGCAGTACTGATCGCACCGACCAGGCATTCATATTAATAAAAGATACCTAAATGCCCACATGAATCAATTCTAATTATCGACATATCAACTTATGCCCGACTTGGCAAATAAACAGGGAGAAGGTTTCTCGAAGCGTTACCCTGGCCTCGAGCGACTGGATCGAGGCACTGCTTTCTTTTCCTTGGCCTGATCGGGCAAATCTGACCGCAGATCAGCCTCCCCTCTTCTCCCTGCTCTCTTTCTATTTTTTTTCTCTTCTTCCTCTTTTCTTTTTCTTTCTTTCTTTTCCTCTCTTTCTTCTCTCTCCTTTCCTTTTCTTTCTTTCCTCTTCTTTCTCCAGTCGGCCAACGCTCTTCCTCCTGGCCTTCTCTTCTTTTCTTTCCTCTGTCGGCGGCTCCCTCCTCTCTTTATTTTCTCCCCACAGCCGGCGCTCCCTCTTTTTTCATAGCCAACGGCTTTTCTTCTTCTCCTCTCTCCACGCCAATGCCTCCCTCCTCTCTTCCTCACTCGACGGCCGGCTCCTCCCGTCTCCCCTCAACAGGCGGCCCCTCCCTACTCATCTCTCAGCTGGGCCAGCCCTCCTCCACTCCCGTGGAGCGGCGGCGGCGGCGAGAGCGAGGAGGCTAGGCGAGAACGGGAGGCGGCAGCGCACGAGCTAGGGTAGCGCGGCGGCGCGAGGGCAGGGGAGGTAAGGGCGGCGACGGTGCACCCGAGCGGCGGCAACACGAGGCGAAGCGATGGCGACGGCGTTGGGGCTGGCGAGCGGCAACAAGAGCGGCAGCACCGGCGGCTAATCCACGACGGCACACGCGGGGGAGGACGGCGGCGGCTGCCAGAGGCGACGAACAACGGCGCCGGGCTGGCGAGCGGTGGCGCCAACAGCTGGTCGACGGCGGCGCGTGCGTGGGTAAGGCAGCAACACCCATGTGAGCACAGGGGAAGGGGAAATAGCAGCAACAGCCAAGAGTGCACGGGGGAGAAGAAGAGCAAATTGACTTTGGCTTCTCCCCTGGCTCTCTCTCGATCTCTTATATGTGGCATACATGGGCCAGGCTGGGCTTCCTTGGCCAGGTATTACAGGACATCTTCTTAAGATCACCACTTGTTCCCCAAACAAAGACCACTCTAAGAGCACTGCCGCCGTTGGTGATCAGTTGGGCCAGATCCACTTTTGGTTTGTCCCACGTCGCATTGTGCAGCAATTGATGACGATGATGGTGAAGTATGTCTTGATCAATCATCAATGAGTGCTGTTGTTGCACTGTTTATTCTATGCGGCTCAGCAATGGTTACTGCAGGTTTGGATCCAGCAGAGTCCATGATGGGGCGGTACCGCAAGTATCTTTGGCTCACATCCTCAACCCTCGCTTTCAGCTCCCTTATCTCGGGGGCGATATGGTGCCGTGCTTGCACTCTGCCAAAGATAAGCCACCGAGATGGTTTCAGCTCGGAACGAACAACAAACTCTTGGAGGCAGTCCTCCACGTCGTACGCCAGTGCACCGACCTGCTTCACCCAAACACGCACCAATGGGTGACGGCCTCGATCATTCCCCACTTCAGTCAAGAAAGTCTGCATCATTTCCATCTCATCTCTATTAGATTGTTGTAGTACTCCGACCCCTTTGGGTTCACCGCAGCTCGCCCGTCTTAGCACAACCAAATACATGTAAGGTGATAACGGTACTACTGCAAAAGAAATAGAAAAGGAGATGCCAGTCCTATATACGTGTACCTGGAATAAGCCTTGACCAGGCGATTGAGAATCTGTACGCGTCCAACCCATCTCGTGCATTAGCTTAACATCCTCCTGCGATTTATCGACCATAAGCACATACATGGAAAGAAAGAAGCATCTTCTATCTGATCTACAAATTAAAGTATATTTAGCATCGAGTCGTTGTTTCAGAAATTAACTTGCCTTGCACTTGTGGTACTGATCTGCAGCGACATCTCCAGTCGCATTGTCAAAAGAATAGCCTTCAAAAACACAAACAACAAATACTAGTTAGAAATAGAATTAAGTGGTATTGGTCTTGTTCTTTTTCCGCTTTTGGTTTTTGCTTTTAACTTTTCTATAGTAACTAGCTTTTAAACAGAGTGTTTTTTCAAGATGGAGTCTACTATGTAGTACATACTGTACCGACTTCATTTATATCGGTAAAAACCGCATATAAGTTTCTGTTATTATGTAATCTCTCGCACGAATAGCCTAAAAGCCAAAAGCCACAACCAAAAACCATATTATTTGCTTAGTATGTGCACATCATAAGTAGACCTTGGTGCCGCTGCCGCCGAGACGGAGTTCAAACACACGAACATGAACCGCCACGGCTCTGCTCCATCACCTCTGTTGCTTTGATCGCTCTCTGCTTCTGCTTTCTGATTTCTGGCCAATAAACAGAGAAACCACACACGACTGCAATGCAGTGCAGTCTTTGTAACGGCGGGACGGTAGAGGCGGCGCGCGGCCAAGACGCGTGTACGAGAGGGAAAGCTCCTGAGACGTGACCGGCCGACATGTCTCGCCCTCATGTTGCCGTGTCACCTTCTTCTGGCTACTGTAAACAAGAAGAAGAAAAAAAAGCCTGGCGAGGCCGCTAAGTGAGGTCAAGGAAACCCAACATCTCCCCTGGTTACCAAGCGGATTAGCTTGGCGCATGATGTTTAGCCGCTATGGTTCAACTAAGGCTTCTGTTTAAACAGTGATGTTTTCTGATTTCTAAAAACTAAAAATTATTTAAAATATATTAGTTTTCAACACGATTTTTTATTTGTATTATTGGTTTAGATATATTTGATAAAAAGCGGCAGTCCACGTGATGCTGCGCTGGCCCAAGCATACATGGGGAATCGCTCTAACACCCGACTGCCACGCCACGTACCTTTCTAACCTACGCTGTCCCTTGGGAAAGAGAAATTTGATGAAATTTACATAAAACCCACTCGGAAAGCTCTAAAGCATTCGAACCCAATCCTCCCTTCCCTGCTTTGCTTCGTCTCCACTTCACTTTCATTGTTTTACATCTCTCCCTCTTGCTCTCTTCTCTAGCGGATGCCATGGCGACAAAGGAGGAGCAAGCCCACCAATTCCTAGGAGGCTAGGACTCCTCTATTAGAAACAATCTTAATTTAAAGTCAAAATGTAGTAGAGTCTGTCTCCGTCTGTAAATCAAATTGAAGCCGTGATCAATTTGAAGTCCAAATATATATGTTAGTAAGAAAGTATTAGGCTATATATTGAGAAGGATTGTAACCAATTTTGTATGGAAAGAATAGATAAATTCATAAATTCTCTCATATTCTCTTAGTTTATTTGCGATGTGTGAGTTTTCTTTTGAACCAAACCCAACAATTGATATTAGAACCTAAGGGATTATTAAAGTGGCACGCAAGAACCGAGTCGTTGGAAAAATCTCCCTTGGTGATTCCATTTTGCGCCTGTCTCACGCAGTGCTCCGGATGCCTCCGCGCATGTGTCACTCTGTCCACCGGTCACGCCGACTGAGTCCTCCTCTTGCGCAGCTCTCCTACGGTGAAGACCCGACGCAAGACACGTCAAAGGGGCCACTTAGGCCCTGTTCGGCAGGGCACAAGCCGGCCGGCTTTTGGCAGCCGCTATAGTACCTAACTTTTAAACGGAGTATTTTCTCAAGACGGAGTCTACAAGTTAAACGTAGTACACGTTAAAAGCCCAACATCTATACCAGCCAAAATCGCAAGTGAGTATCGATCTCTCCGTAATCTGTACCGTAAACAGCCAAAATTCAAAAATTTCAGCCAAAAAACCATAAGCCGCAGCCAAAAAGAACAGGCCCTTAGTTTGGCCTAGCTTATGGGCTTTTGCTTTTTTACTGTAGCTAGGCTAAAACTCATGGAATGAAGCGAAAACAATCATTGCCTAAATTAATATGTGGTTTAGGGGGAAGCGAGTGTGTTGTCCTATTTCAAGACAAATCATGGTGACATAACAATCGTGCGGCAGTTCATTTTCAAAAGGGCTGCACATGTCGCATGTGGTACCCATCACATACAACATATGGTACTGCACAACAACGTGTGTGCGGCGATTACACGTACAAGTTACAAAAGGGTGCATTGTGAGTAGCGAATCTATATCGATGCCAGCAACGACAGTGCTATCCAGTCACGGGTCATGGTCATCAGTGTGACGTCAGTCCTGCGGAAGGTCGGGTGGCACAGACGCGGGCGGTGTGGAAGGTCCTGCGGCTTGCATTGGATGGTTGGGGGCACCCTCGCAGCCAACTCATAGTCGACGATAAAGTTGCGCAACGCCATACAAGCCACAATGATGACACTTTGCCTGCAACCCTTGTAGCTAGGAACCTTATCAAGTATGCGCCATTTGCCTTTGCACATGCCAAATATGTGCTCAACGACGTTGCGCAGGGAGGAGTGCCAGAAGTTGAAGAGCTCCTGCATTCCCGTCGGCTCCGTACCATTGTCGAACTCAAAAATATGGTACCTGCTATTGCGATATGGGGCAAGGAACCCCTAACCTATTGGGATACCCAGAGTTGACAAGGTAGTACTTGCCTACAATGAAATTTTGCGATTAGTACAGGTCATGAAATGTGTACTACATTGAAACTTTGTACTAATGTATTACCTGGTGGTGGATGTGGGAAGCAATCACTGTGCTTCGCCATGGTCTCTTGTAGGATCCGATTGTCATGCACCGACCCTGGCCATCTGCACACATAAACGTGAACCGGCAGTCGAAGTTGCAAATGGCGAGGACGTTTTGACTGGTGTAGCCATGTCTATTGAAATGTCACGCCCTCTCATCGTTTGAAACCACCACTTTTACATGCGTGCCGTCAATAGCCCCTATGCAGTTATTGAAGTGCGGATGAAATCTCTACTGCATGAGCCTCAAGTGCACTGTTTGGTACGTAGAATTAGATGGTGCAATGACGCAGCTAGGTCCCACACACTTTGTAATACATCGTTGAACCTCTTGCAAATGGTCCCGTCGAGTGCTTAAAATGGTTTATTTCTTGACTTTGCGATTAGGGCGCCCCGTATGTCTAAAAAAGAGGCCCAACGCTTCTATCGAGCAAAGTCCCGACATGAGGACTCATCCGGAACATGTTTTGGCAACACTGTTCATCGGCAAGTTGTAACGAAATCCACTGCTATCCAGTCACTATCAGTACTCTTGGCTCTGGCTCGAAGCTCATTTCGTCCTCCTCGTCGTGAAACGCGGCAAGGGCCACGCATGAGATGAACAACCGTTGTGCATGACCTGAAGTGCTACTGCTCCCAGCCATCAGTGCGCAGTCACGAAGTAAAACTCAAAGGCAAATCAAACTGCTAGCACACTGGCCGACTGAAACAAGAAAACAATTCAGCTAATAAGCAGACGGAATTCTCTCCGGCCAACATGCAGACAGCACTCCCTCCGGCCAATACTCAGAATGCACACTGGCCGACTGAAACAACAACCACTCCGGCCAACATGCAGACAGCATTCTCTCCGGTTAACATGCAGACAGCAATCACACTGCTACCAGGATGGCCGTCTGATCCACAAAGCAGTTCGGCAGCTTCAGGCTGCCACCATTTCATAGAACTCAGACTGCAATCAGGCCAGCCAATTGTGATTGCTACAAGGCTGGCCGATGGATCCAGTAAGCAATTCGGCCGCTTCAACCTGCAACAACTTCGGCCAACTCAGACTGCAAGCGCCTCGCCCAACTCATACTGAAAAGAATTCGGCCAGCTCACACTGCAAGCAGTCGGCCAACAAGGTAAAGAGACTAACAAGTATATGAGACTAACAAGAAAAGAGACTAACAAGGAAATGAGACTAACACAGGATATGTCGTGGATCACCAGCAATCTCTCGCCGCCGGCGAACTCACAAACGCGCACTCAAGAACACGATGAACACAGGTGTTTGGTGCTGCAAAACGGGGCAGCGTTTTTTGATATATTGCTTGCTTATTTAAAGGAAACAACCAAACTAAAATGTCAGTTACATGCATGGCACTAATACGTGACTATTGAGATCATGCCGCACAGTGTATTGCATGGCACTAATGTTCGCAGGAAACGGAAACTAGCAAATGTGACTACTAACTGAAAGGAAACGCACAGCCACAATTAAACAGCCATGCTCCACTACTAGCGCAACGGAAACAATAAAGTGAGCAACAGTGAGATGCTGGAGTAAATGAAGAAAATGGAGAGACGCCGGAGTAACTGAAGAAATGGTGAGACGCTGGAGTAATCTTCAATAATTCGTACTGCAAGCTACTCAGGAGTCACAACATGATGACAATAACAATGTAAAGAGACTAACAAGAAAATGAAACTAGCAAGATAATAAGACCATCACAGAGTATCAGTGCATGACTAAGGATAAGAACTCTCGCAGAGGTACCGCAATGTGCACACAACAACACTAATGACGAAAGGAAATACCAACTCAGCTTAGTGGTAACGAGCTGAAAGAAGCAAGTCTAGTCTGCTCAGAGGCCAAGTCTCCTCCCCATGTCCGCTTGACCCAGTCTAACCTACCCTCAGTTGTTTCCATAGATAAGAAGTTGGTGCGGCACTTTGGCTTCATGAAAAGCTGAGAGACGTAATAGTACTGGTTGCTTCCTTCAGCCGCCCTAGCTTCTTTCACCATCCTCATGAGTCTTAGAAAATTTTCCCTTATGGGATCCTTCTCGGGGGATGTGACACTTGAGCCGGACACTTGAGTGGACGGTGTGACACTCCTCTCGTAGATGTTGACAAGTCGCTTCAGCTCGATATCATGGTCAATGTGCTTCTCTGGCTGAGTGCTGCTTGGGTACAAGGGTGCAGGGCGTGGCCTCTTGCCTCGAGACGAGCCTGCCGTCGCACCGCTCCTAGCGGTCCACATTGGGCTATGCATACTACCGCCATCTCGTGCTGGGCTTTCTGTGAGGTCCTCAGTGCCGAAGTCCATCGTGTCCACACCTGGCACAAATGCACACTCACTCGTGGTGGTGTTGTTGCAGAAGACAACTTCCAGGAGGTCCTCGTGCCCAACAAATATGCCCCTAAACTTGCACATCCCCGCCTTTCCTTGCAATGCAACCATGCCTCATGAGATCGTCATTGAGGCTCTATGCTATGCGGTAGTAATTCCAAGAGAAGTGCAGTTGTCACTGCAAACTTACTTCATTGACAGCAGCCCACGAGTCGTCCGTGTCGATGTAGCCGTTGTCAGTGTCCACATCGAGGCCCATAGCACAAAGCCTCAATCCCTCCCATTTCATGTAATCACGTTTGAGGCTCTCCCACTTGTTCTTTATTTGCTTCGACATGTATGCCAAGCTGATTTGCTCAGTGAATTTCTAGAGAAGGTTCTGCTTGCCCTGCATGTTCAATCGTGCACATGGCCGGTTCTTTGCCTGGACCTCTTCGGCACATATCTCCACGAATAGGCGTGTACTCTCATCGCTCTAGCTAGCCCGAGCCATCTACAGCCATGGTGGCCAAGTGCCATGTGTGGACCTCGGGTGTGGAATACTCGAAATCACCATATGTGTTATGTACTAGTCCCATGAAAGGTAACTAGTACACACATTCACACCATTGAGATCACATTCACATACATCGCATACAAATAATTTATAACAAAAGGAGGTAATATGATAGTGATGCATAATAGGATTTACAACATAGGGCCGACCGGCAAATAAACATCGAGTCTAAATAAAGTGCAGCGAAGGACTAATAAATAAGCAAAAGCATCCAGTGGTATGTCACCATAGCCCACAGGCAACCGACTGAGGATTAGGCCCTAGTAAAACCCATCGCTGAATTCCCCAGTGCCGGGGGCAAAGCACACATTGTCTAGCACGTATCTTTCTTTATTCTCTGATCAACAATAATTTAAGTAAGGTCGAGTGCATTGTGTACTCAGTAAAACTTGTAATGTATTATAACATTATGTATATATGCAAGGCTATCAAAGGATGAGGCTCTATGCTATGTTATTTTCAGCATGAAGCAAATTTTATTTGTAATATCGATAAGTAGTAATTTGCAAACAGAATTGTAAATAGCATTTGATGTAACGAAATAACATTTATATAACTTTAATAATAGTAGATCACAAATCCATTCGCAGCCTTTCTCGACTTTGATCATTGCATAATTCCCACCCATGGGCATGGCACATGATTAGATGTACATGCCATCCCATTATGTTCAGTGAAACAGTTTTGGAAAGAAAAACTATACCCATTGTGGCTGCATCCAAGCATACTCATGACCACGAGTATGGCTATTTAAATAGTTTTTAACAATCTCGAGAGGTTGTACAACTTTACCCACATGAGACAATCAATTATACTGTCAACAACTTCATGCTTCCTTTGACGTATGACAAAAGTGATTATCATATAGTTTTTAGATCATCTAGTCCTACCCTTGCACTTGTCTGATAAAGGAAAAATCCCTCACTTGTGCGTGTCCCTTCCCCAAGTGAACTGACTGACAAACCCTCACGTAAGCGTGTCCTTCCTCTAAGTGGGCATTCACCATTGTATTAACAAACTTTGGTCCCATCACCGTGGTGTGGGAGCCTCTACGAGCAGACCTTCACTCGGAATGCCCTTACTACTTCTGCGCCTACCACAATACAAGGCGAGACCTAGACAACTTCAATTAGCTAAAACCAGAGCACATATAGCACATGTGGTTGTACGGTGTGACACAGATATGCAGCAACAACGTTTGGTCCTTAATCGACCCGGGCGAGAATTTCCCCTATATACATGCGAGGTTTCTCCTCACATTTGACAGTTTACCATGTAACTCGCTCACATCTAAAAACTAGGTTTTTCATTTTATTTTATATCAAATTAATCGAAGTTCCCCCTTTAGACCAATATTTTGAAATCACCCATATCCATACGCAAATTTTCTGAAATATCAAGCTTAATGAAATCTATTGCATGGCTAAGCATCTAGACTATATATCAAAGTAATATAGCCAATTTGACATTAGATATTGTCTAACCCCTGTCCTAAGGGCTACAACAGTGAAAACATCAATTTTTCAAGGAGGTTAAATGCATACAAGTGGTTGTAACTACCATCACCCACAGTATAGCAATTTTAATGGAACACACACGCATGCATAATAGATTTTGCAAACAATATACAATAATTGAAATATTGTGATCAACATGGTCAAAGGAGTTGCTTGCCATTACTCTTGTTGCTCAGAGAATGATTCGGATGCGTTCTCATAGTTGTTTGACACGACGTCATCTAGATTTAGGTAGATCATGATTTTAGACAAATTTAGGTAGATTTACAAATTTAGGTAGATCATGAATACAAATTTATACCACACTTAGCTACCGTGTGGCATGTGCACCATCCCTCCTTTGGCATGTAGCATCATGAGATTCTAAAGAATATAAAAATGAGGGTATTTAAAATTTTTTGTATGCATTTGATTTCCTTGGATTTTACTGGAGATTCTTTTGGAGAAATGTATTTTTTTTCAAAAATCAAAAGTACATGAAATGTAAATCAAATTAAATCCAAAAATCAAATGTTAGAAAAAGATGGTTAAAAGTGGCATGAGAGAAAGTATGGTGGAGATCATCCTAAAGACTCACAAATATAATCATGGCACTGAAAATAAATATTAAATCACAATCTAAAAATTACTTAAATCAAATAAGTATATTTAATTCAAACAGAAGCATTCTCAGATTTTTCTAAACAAATCTAGAAAAGATAAAGCTCTAAAAATTTTACACAGCCATCTTCACAGTACCAGGGACCTCGACAAAGTTTTCTAGAAATTTTGGAGATTGTTTGGTTGAATTTTCAAACCAAATTTGAATTCGGCCGATCTAGCCAAAATTTAGTTCAAATTTCAAATTTTGTAGAGAATTCAAAGTAGGCAGTTCCTCCTTGGGCTAGGTCCAGCCCAGATTCTCCCTTATCCCTCTTGGACCCGGCCCAATCGGCCCACGGCCTGGCCAGGAACGCTCCATGCCGCTCCCCTGCGCCGTGGTGCTCTAGACAAGCGCCCCCAGGCCGCCCTGCGCCACTCTTAGGGCCTGTTCTTTTTTGCTGCGGCTTATGGCTTTTGGCTGAAATTTTTGAATTTTAGCTATTTACGACAGAGATTACGGAGAGGGAGATACTCGCTTGTGATTTTTGTTGATACAGATGTTAGGCTTTTAACATGTATTACAATTAACTTGTAGATCCTGTCTTGAGACAATACTCCATTTAAAAGTTAGGTACTATAACAAAAACTAAAAGCCGCTAGCTTTGGAGGAAAAGAACATGCCCTTATTTCCCGCTCGCCTGCGCCGTGCCGTCTTCTCCCGCCTGCTCAGCCGCCGCCCCGTGCGCCCAATGGCCGGCTGCCGCTCCCACCTTCTCCTCTGTGCCCCTCCGTCTTGTCCAGCCAGAGCCGCGTTCCATCACACCCCCCCCCCTCTGAGTCGTGTGCCCTCGACTTTTCCTCTGCGCCAACCCCTAACGCGCCCCTCGCCGGAACCTCCGTCGACCCCTCTCTCGGCCGGCGCAACGGCATCATGGAGCGACGGCACTATGCCCCTCCTCCCTGGCTATAAAGTCGATCCTCCGCTTCCTAGCTTCCTCACCCAGCTCCCCTCCTCTTCAATTGGGCCCTAATGCCCCGAGCCCCTTTTCGTCTCTGCCTCCGGCCGAAACCGCCATTGTTGACGATTGAAGCTATCCGGTGGGTGCTGACTCAATTCCTTTGGTCCTCACCATCTCCCCCATGCACTGAAGCTATCCCTTTTTTTTTTAGCTTGACATCCTCCCCTGTGAGCTGCCAACGCGAAGCCGACGCCGCCGAGGCACTGCACTGCCGCCCGCTCGCCGCAGCCCATCGGAGCCTACCTCCGCCATTTGGGTAAGCTCAGCGTGCCCCTAGGACCATGATGCTCAGGCTAGAACAACTAATTAGTGCCCCGTTCAACGCATCACCATTGGGCCTGCGACTACGCTGCCGCCCACCTGCTGTTGCCCACCGCTTCCCCGTCGCCACTGCCCTTGGCCTTACCCTTCAACCCTTTCCCCATTTGGCCCACCGCCGCGCCTCACCGCTGCAGCTGTGGCCGCCGGCGAGCCTACCCCGAGCAAGCGCGCAGCCGTTCTGGCATTCTGTCTGTGCGCATGCTCTGCTCTGTTCTAACGCCATGCATAGTGCTCTGTTCTTCCTCTCCCTGGTTGGTGGGGCCCGGCCAACATACCAAATAGATGAAGCCTTGTAGTGTTCGGTTAATCCCTGAGTCAAAACAACAGAGCATATGTCGGATGAGCCCCACCACCTGAATCCCCTTGAGCTGCACAGAAGTGGCTGATTAATACCACACTCCCACTGCCAAGCCAGCCCCACCTTCTGATTAGTTTAGCAGTAAGTAATCATGTCATTAGGAATTAGGTTAGCCTAAGTAATCATATACTAAAAGCAACTAATAACAGACAACATAGTCCTAGTCAGGTTCAGAGTAAAATGAATGTGTGCGACTTATGAGAGGGCAAAATTTGGGCTTAATAATCCTAGGACAATTTAATTAATCTTGTATTAGGCTAATGTTTCACTGGCATGTAGGATTAGACTAGCTATAATTGTTACGGGATAACCTAATTAATCACAGACTAAGAATAATTAGTTGCTAAAGAGTAGAACCCACATTGCACGTAAATAAAATGATGCTTTAAAAGAATACGTGAGTATGACAGATGGCCCACATGTAAGTCTCTGCAGTCTTTTCCATTTAAAGAAAAATTCCGAGTAAGCCCCACATGTCAGCTCCCTCCTTTTTCTTTTTCTTGAATTAAATTTTGAATAAAACTTCAAACGACTCGTTTTCACTCGTCTGAACTCCAACTTTAATAAAATTTATCTCTAAATTTGTCTAAAATCATGATCTACCTAAATATGTAATAATATTTCAAATCTAGATACAAATATGCATAAAAAATGAATTACAATAATTGAAATTTGCATAAAAAATATAGATACAAATATGGTATAAATTTTTACCATCCGAAATGTTATTTATCCGGACTATCCGTATTCTTCTTTGACAAAGCGATATGTATACTTTATTACATACAACTGATTAGTTGGACAAGTTTTTTTTAATTAAATGTAAATTCGTGTTTCTTTAGGTGAAGTAAATGAATTATAGTAATTAAGCGTGATTGTACGAGGATAAAATATCATTAATGTCTTATCCATATCCGGTCGAATTGAGTAGATATTCGATTCAAATTCGTATCCGTGACAGTATTTGATTTGTATTCATATTTGAGAATATTTATATTCGTATTCATATTCGTATACAAACATAAATACAAATATGGTTTAGATTCTATCCAATTTGTTTTCACCCCTAGGTACGCTTCTTGCTTAGAGCCCATGGCGCCTCATGATTTTGCAGCCCAAGGAGTCCATGCTGTTTAATTTCCAGCCGTTACACAAAAAAAATTCAGCTGTTCACGCGGAGAAACAATATCTTTGAAGCTGAACTGAGCAAGAGTTTATTAAAGTGCACCTGGTTCGTTGAGCTCTGGCATGGTACTGCATGATTGTACAGGGAAAAAAAGGAAATTAGGGCATCTCCAATAGTTATAGCTAGCAACTAACTATAAGACTTCCATATCATTTATATAGTACACACTAAAGCTAACATTGTAAAGAAATATCTATAAGGATAGCTATTTGATGCTTACATGCACACACAGAATTTATAGAGGCTGCCTCATTTGGCGTTATAGACTAGTGCTTAAGGAAGAGCTGGCTCGATTTTTTTTGCATACTCTCTTTCCTCCACATAGGATATATGCTGATGTGTACATGCATATAGCTAACTGACTCAGACCATTGAAGATGCCCTTATGTATGCTATCAGCTGGTGGTTAGCCGTCCAAACAAGTACTAAGTGATAAAATAACGTCACTCGCAAACATAGAGCCACTGTGTGTGTGTACAGCTTGCATCCCATAGCTTTCGGGCCTTGATTCCTAAGTACGATTTTTTTAAAAAAAAAACTTTGATTCCTAATTTTTCTGTAATTGATATCCTAAACTCATGAGTGCATACTGCATAGGCTTTAATTCTTAGCTCTTACGTGCCGTATATTTGATAGCCGCGGCAGCAGAATAATCTCTCAGCTTCCGTTTCAGCTTGTCAGATCTGCTTCAACATAGAGTGGTTGATCCAGGAAAAACAATTTTGAAGGAAATTTCATAAAATTCAGTGAATTTTGGTTATCTCGACCCCCTCGAGAAAAAGCCTAATTTGACAAAAAAAATGTGGCACATTTTAAATTTTTTCAAAATTTGACCAAGATTTTACTGTGGTTTCCGATATTTCGCTGTGTTCATATTATCGCATTTCTTGAATTTGAATTGCATGTTTGAATTTGTTAGCCAAAATTTTCCAAAAAAGGATTTTTTAAAAAAATTTCCGAATTTTGGATTTTGGTCTGAAAAATTTTCTGAACCAAATTTTTTTTCTCTGGTTGATTCCCACGAAATCAAACGACCCGCGCACTCTCGCCGACACTTCTGCAGTCAACGCAGGCAGCCTGGACCCTGAAGACGGCTTTCCTCCTCGACACCGGTGGATATTCCCCGTGCACTAAAGGATGAGTGAACTTATTCCATACTTTCTCGTGAGTTCAGATGAAAATTCATAATCCAGGAGTTCTACTTCACTGCTAAGGACGCTATACAAACTGTTGCGAATATGTGCCCTAGTGCTATTCAGTGCACCCGTTCACTAGCAAGAGAATCAGTAGTACATGAATCTAGGACTGAGCAGGCCCTTGCGCTCATCTTGAAGAGCCTGAGGAAGGTCGAAGTGATAGATTGTTGCGTGAGGCTGTATCCCTGCGATCGACAACTCGGACGATGCAGATAAGAGTTTTAGGATCAGCAAATTAGCAGTACCAGTGTACTGTACACAGTCACTCTAGATTGCTAAAATGAACCGAATTTCCATTCACCATAGCTCAGGAATTCATTTATTAGAATTGTTAAAACTTTGATCAGGAGAAAACGCACACATCGCAAATAAACAGAGAGGACACAGGAGAATTTTTCTATTCTCTTATTTGCTCCTCTTTTTCTTACTTTTCTTTTTTTTTCTTTCTTACAATACTGGCTATAAGCCTCCTCAATATATAGGCTAATAATCTCCTACTAGTGGCGCACAAGGTGTTTGAAGAAATGCGTCGGAAGGCTAGCACCTAATAATCTCCTACTAGTGGCGCACAAGGTGTTTGAAGAAATGTGTCCAGTGAACAACCTCAGCTACGCGACGCCCACCAAGTGTTCCACGCCGTTCTCGAATCACAACCCTGGTGAGTTGACGACCGTGTCCACCATGGTAGCAACGTTGTCCCCGTCCTTGACATCCTCGTAGCTCATCAACATCGCTGAAGCTGAGCTCGTCATGGGCTCCATGGGGTCTAATCCAGCACCTGCTTCCTCCATCGTGTTGGGTGTTGGCCACGACACCGCCTTCAACGCTCATGCAGAAGTCAGCAACCTCTCTGTCGTGGCGCCCACCAAGTGTTCAACGGTGAGCCCCGAACGCAACGTCGGCAACATCCATGTGGGCATTCTAGGTGTTCTGGGCAAGAGCAAGAGGCGTGGCATTGACAAGAGGGTGTTCCAGGTGTGCATAAGGTGTCGTCCTTTGCATTGGGCTCCAAGGGTCAAGCACCGGAAGTCACCGTCTACGCTGATGCCACCGGTGGCCATGACGGCGCTCGTAGTCGTACTAGTGGTTGTTTCGCCGCCGCAGCCACCTTGGGCAACTCCTAGGGCTCTAGGTGTACTGACGCCCATGCCAACATGTCCTCCAGATCTGTTGTGTGCCTTTTGTAAGCCGTCTCCACCTCCATGGTCGTCCTCAAGCTTTCCGACGTTGACACCAACCACGATGAACAGTTGAACACTATCACCAACACTCAGTCCATCACGGTCTTGCATCCGACTGCCACGCTCGTCGACGCCCATGAGCTCGAGATCGTCGCCACGTCAAGCTACACCACCATGTTCTTCACTGGACACACCCCTGTTTCTCACGCCCTTGCCTCGCCATAAAAACTAGTGAACCGCTAATCGGTTCCACCAGTTCCGTGTCCGCACAACCAAACATGAGACATTGATATGCAATGATGGGTCCTCGCAAAAAAAAGTTACTGTGGGATTTAGGGTCTGCTCATATTGGTTTCTATAAACCGCTTCTGCTTCTAGAAGCTAAAGCCGATACGAACACCATAGTTTTTTAAGTCGTTTCTATCAGCCACTATTATTCATCAGCCGTAGCCAAAAGCCATCAACAAAAACTAATATAAACAGGCTCTTAACATCTTCTCCAGTGGAGTATTTTGCAAATGTAGCCTGAGTAAGCTTGAGGGAGCCCAATATCTCCACTCGTCACCAAGTCGATTTGCTCGGGCCATGTGTTATGTGAAACGAGGGGTTAAAATGTATTTTAAGTTGAATTCAAATGTAACTTATCTTATTTGTGGCCACATGATTTTCTTGCATTTATGTTCAGACCTTGACAAACTCGGGGGCCTTCATCCGGTGATTCAAGAACTCAACAGTGCAGACGAAGGAATAAGGACCATTTCAACATGGGTGTTGGGTAAAGCCAGTCAGAATAATGGCCTTGTCCAAGACCAGGTAATGCAAACTTCACAAGATTTCTCCATTTTTTTCCTTTCCCTGATTGATCGTTGTGATTTTTCTCTCTTTGACAATAACTGTCTCCACATGTGCCAACTCTTGGAACCGACAAGACACCTCTTTGTTGGCTGCAACAACCACCCCTATGATGCTATTTAAAGGTACTCGGATGAAGAACGGAGAGACGAACATGCAAGAAGCAATACATTGTAATCGCTCACTGTTCATTCTGATTAGGGTGCATTCTTCATTGTAAACAGCCAGAACGGCGTTATTATTTTCTTCGGAGAGACCCGAACTTATCTATCCTTGTCTCCTTCCGTGTGGTCTTGGTCTTTGCTTTTTCTTATTTACTTCATAAGATCGATTACTAAATTATTGACAATTCTATTCATGCTACGCTACTTGCCTTTGATGTTCACCTGCCGCCTCTGAGCCCATGGTCGGTGCAGCCACCACGAACCCTAACCATCACCCCTAGAGATGCTAGAAAATTTGGCCTATATGTTTGGGGGAAAACATATGACTAGTAATTTAAAATTAAAAAACCAAACTTTTTTTCCCTCTGTGACCTGCCAAAGCTAGGTAAGACATGTGTAATATACTATAATTCCAAATCAAACAAACGGAACGTAATATACTATACTTACCTTCTTTGTGAAGAGGTCCTTTGCGTCCTTGTGTCCTAAATTATCGAGCTTGTATATATTTTCTTGTTTCCCTGAACAATGGATAGCAATGCTCTCTACCCTTGTGGTGACTATGATCTGGCTTGCTGTTTCCATTGTTGGGAAATGTGACACTATAGCGTCCCATTCTACTGTGGATAATAGATCATCAAGAACAACCAAGTATCTCTTTCCTTCTAAAGGATCAGCCAACGGCTGTTGAGCTAACCCATCGCTTCCTTATTTCCAGAAGATTTTGGATTGAGCTGCACAGCTAAGTTCACAAGGAGCTCCTTAGGATTAAAATGACGCATAACCATTACACAAGCACGCTTCTCAAACTTGCCACTGAGCTCTTGGCTTTGGTAGACATCTTTGACTAGAGTGGTTTTTTCAAGGCCACCCATTCCCCACACAGAGATCACCTCAAGTTGTTGGCTTTCTTTTGAAATTAGTTTGATTATGTTATTTTTTTCATCAACCTGGCCAACGAGCTCAGATTCCTTAAAAGCAGCTACCATCGTCTCTATGCGAGTGAGACTCTTTCCCTCTGCAGAGCTGTTACTGTATGTAGTGGTTGCGATTCAGCTAGACCCTGGCTCCGTTGAATCTGTTCCATCTCTGAAACGCTGGACACAAGCAAACAATGAGTAGGTGATGTCTTCTATTTCCCAACACAATATTGTTTAGTCATGTTTTAAATCTTGTAAACGTTTAGATAATAGGCTTAATTCTTCAGTGAAACAAGAATTTCTAACGAACTATTTAATCTTCATACAATTTACGGCTCACAAGAGTTATGATTCAGAACACTTTATTGTTCAATCAATTAAAAGACTTAAATAAGTAGATTATAGGAACGGAATTATAATACATAAAAGCAAGTACCGCTGGAAATAGGATATGTGCATACGTGCTGATTCACACATTTGAGCATTTAAAAAACCTCCAAAAAATTGATGGATGTAGGAATTAGGATATGTTAGAGGCGTTTCAAAACATCCTTTCATGTTAGGAGTTCAAGCCACATTTGGCACTGTTTTACACCGTATTTATAAAAAATAACCATTTACATAACGTATTGAGAAAAATATCACTTATGCCGTCCTGTGGGTGGGCGGCAGCGCCCGTGAGGCGACACGCGGCGCGGCCACTGGCGGTAGGCGCTTGCCACCCCCTCACTAGACGGCAGGTAGCCTGCTGCCCGGTGGTTAGATGATAGGCTTGCTTGCTGTTTGGTGAGGGGTAGGTAATTAAGCCTGCTAATTAGTTAGGTTAATTACCTGCCCTAATTTTTATTTATTTAAATTTTTAAATATATCAAATGAGCTCCAAAAATTATAAAAATTTATGTACATCTTTTTGACATAACGTACCTCGCAACATAATTTTTGGATAATCTTATCCATTGCGAATATTGCTCAAAAATTCATAAAATTTACATACATTTATGAGTTTTTACATATAGCAAACCAGCTCCAAAAATTACGAAATTTTTTGTGAAGCCTTCCGGTATAGTTATAGTTATTGTGTATTTTTTTAAGAATTTTATGTGATAAAATTTATGATATTTATCCAAGTTAACTTAATCATGAATTTAATGATTGTCACACATCTTTTTGAAGTGGCATGTGTCGACCAATCGTGCTATATATTATTTGTTGCTTTCTGGTTCACATAATTATCACTCTCTGTGTATGTGCCCCCCTCGCGCCTCTCTCATTCGCACTAATGTCATTATTTCCGTGTCATCCCCCCTCGTCCGCGAGTTTTTTGCTATTATGGTACCATCTAGGTTGGATTTCGACGAAACGATATCTACGTCGTGGGCTTCTCTAAAATAGTACTCTTGTACTTAAGACTTCTCTCAAATAGTATTCTCAGGGATTTTAACTCAAATAATTTGATTTTCGAATTTGTACTCCCCCAATTTTCGAATTTGTACTCCCACAAAAAGAAATGGAAGAGTTCGTTCGTGCTACTGGAACTGGAAGAAACAAAATGAGCAGGGGCAGTTTAGTCATATGAAAGAGTTAAAATGCAAAAATCAAATGAAAATTAGTTTAAATCCCTGAGAATACTATTTTGGAGAGGTGTTAACAACAAGGGTACTATTTGGGAGAAGCCCACGGTATAAGTACCGTTTCGTCGAAGCCCAACTTAGAGGGTATCATAATAGCAAAAAACTCCTCGTCCGCTCCTCGTTTGCATATTTGTTAGTGTTACGATGCTGTCCCCCTCACCCAAAGCGCTGCTCGTGATAATGGGTCCTCAATGTATGGGATGAGTGCAACGGGTTCACCTTTCGCTCAGCCATAAATATAAATCTCTGGCAGTTCGTCATTGCTCATCCCAGTTGTAACAGCCTGAAAAATCTGAAATTTAAAATATGAATTTCTTGAATGGTTTTGCAATATATTCTATTTGAGTTTGGATTTTTATGGCATTTTTCTGGAATTTGGTTAAGGATCTAAAAATTTAAGAAGCTCAAAAAGAAACAAACATTAGTAATATCCTAAAGGGGAATGTGCAAATAATAGAAAGATAAAATTTCAAATATGAATCTGACAAGACGATCCAGTATAAGAAGGGAGAGATTTAAATTAAAATATATAAATTTCATTTTGACCATAGGATTGCAAAGGGGCAACAAAAATAAATATATAAGTCATATGCAAATGTGTATATGTATGTGTATACCAAAGATAGACATAAAGAAATATATATATATATATACTTATATATATATATGTAAATACAAAATAAATAGCAATGAAAGAAAAAGAAAAGAAGCCATCAGCCCAGCCCAAGACCCCCGCGCCAGCCCTTCACTCTCCCTCTGTTCGTGGACCCGCTCCACCCTCGCGCGCTCTCTTCTCCTTTCTCCTCACTAGCGCTGTAGCGCACGCCCTTTCCTCCCCGTATGGCTGCGCTCGCTCCACGTCTCCCTCCTTCCATCTCTCCTCTGCGCGGCTGCAAGCTAGCGCCTGAATCTCCCCTAAAGATCTCGCAGCCTGTCCGTCCAGTCATCTCCGCTGCTCTGCCACCCGCCACCTGCAACACCGCCTACAACGCCGCCTACCGACGCGACAGCACGGGCGGCTCCCTGAGGACGGCCCTGCTCGTTTGCCCATAAGACCAGCCGAGGCCCCCGAGCTTCCCACACACCCCACCCTTCCTCCTGCCGAAATCGATTGGACCGAGAGCCCCCCCATCGCCGGCAATTTTGCCTCCTACCCCAACTCCGGCCACCGAGCCTCCCCTCGATTCCCGCCAAAGCAATCCGATTCCTTCTACCCCGAGCACCCTAGGAGCACGGCGGAGCTGTTCCTACCCTCGGCCGAGCTCCACATCGACCCGCCGCCGCCGGCACCGTAGCTCCTCCCCGCGCGCCGCCGGTCTGCGCCGCCAGCCCGCCGTAGACCCTCCCCCACCTGACCGGCAACATGGTAAGCCTCCCACTGTCTTCCTCATGCTTACACGCACGCCACTTGTCGCCTTTCTCCACACCGGCGCCGCTGTTCCCGTTCCCACCTCGCTGCCGCCGCCCGAACAACCGCTCCCGCCGATCTACGCCATCCCGGGCCGCGCCGCCTCCTCCACCAGCTTCCACATCTTCCCGGGGACCCATTTTGCCAACTCACCCCGCCCATCTGACATCCCCTCGCCGGAGCCCCTTCCGCTGGCCGTGCACCCCCATGTCCCCTGTTTCGGCCGGTTGGGAGCTCTAATTTGGGCTAGACTTCAGTAGTTGCCTTATCAAGTTAACCCCCTCCCACAGCATCACAAAGTTAGCAATACCTGGTTGGTTAGCCGAGCCGAGACCATGCCATAGATTGCAGGTTCGAATCCTCTGGCCGAACGTTTAGTTTTTATTTTTATTTCTAACTTCATTAATCCGTCTCAATTGTAGAAAATTAAGGGAAGTCGAGAATTTGTTTATGAAAGTCAATAAATTTAATTAGGATATAAGTAAAAAAAATTTAAGATTTAATACTTGTTTAATTATCATGTATGAATAATTAGTGTGCCTCTATTAATTACTTTAAGGTTAATTATTAGCTAAAGGCATTAATAACAGAAATGGCTCTGGTTAAATGACCATACTTAATAATCCCAACTTGAAGGTAACAAGGCGAATGGCAATTCGGGTCGCTTTATAAAAATTCATTACTTAACCATTTCAAAAGAAACACATATCTAATTTAGGAAGTCATGATATAATCCCACTCACTAGCTTGCATCATTTAAATAAATCTCAGTGGTAGACTTAATTAAATGCCAGTATTAAAATATAACCTGGTGTAGCAAGTCCGGCCCTAGGTAAATGAAAATTTTAATTAACATTTTGCCCAATGCTAAATATATAAATAATAAATAAAATAAAATGAAGATAAAATATTAATACCAAATAACCCACAGAGCGCATTCAAATCAAAAGGGTCATATTAATATATAGGTACTATAATATAATAACTCCAGGTTATCAAGACATTGAAATAATCCCACCAAAATATATATACATATATTCTGAAGCAAACGTTTAACCAATCTTACGATTAATTACTTGGGACCGCATAGAATACTATGTATCGAATAAATGGCAATAAGAAGTTATTCGACAAACTAAAAGCCGTACGCATCGCCTATGGAAACCCTGCCTCAAGTACATAATGGGCAACACTCTACCCATGTAATACTTAATACCCAACTAGAACCACACATTAGTTCCGCTCGACTTGGGGGACCTCTTTGATAAATATAAACATAATAAAAGAAAGATGTTAATATAAAGATCGAGCCCATGTATCCTACCATCAGCTATGCCTAATCATCCTCAAGTCGCGAGCGGAATATTCCTATGAATACCCTATATCCTGAACCCTTCTTGATCTTCGGTTGTCATTTCCTCGCTTCACTCAAGCTCTGTTGACTCCGTTAACACCCCGCACCCCATTGACTTTGCCTCAAATCACCCAAATCACCCATTAACTCATAATAAAACTAAAATTGAGTTTATTCAGATTTATTCGGATCTTTTGAGTTATTTGCTTTTATTTGGATTCAGTCGTCTACCGCGTAATTAGAAACTGGAGTCCTAAAGATTCTACGGACCAAGCGGGACCGAGATCGATGAAGACCAGAAAGTGAAGATCATCGTATGAGACAACCTTGTGTGAGCTCAAGACCGCAGTAAACTGTGCCAGGCGAGTCAATACTTTGATCATATTGAACCTACATTTTCTGCAAATTACTTTGTTTTAAATTATCAAATTGCATGCTGTTATTTTATATGCAAATACATGTTTAATTTAATACTCTAGTTATATGCCCATTGTTTACCTTGAATAATATTACCACTCCTTTGAAATACTTGAATATGTGAACCTTGTCGCCTTAGCAAAATTATAATGTTAACCTTCCAAAAATAAGTTCGTAAATATATGCCATGCTTAATACTGCATAAATACCCGGGGCGCTGAAATGCCCCAAGCATCATTGTCATTTTTAATCATGAGAAATTGGTTTGGACAGTCATGGTGGGAATGACTGGTATATATTTGAACATGATTATTTTATACTCCCAAAATCCCCAACTTGCTTAAATATCTGGGCGGATTGGGTTGAGGGTGTGAGTGTGGTACAGTGGATGCACAAAGTGGGTTAGTGGTAGACCGCCCAGATACCACTAATGACCGAATCTTGTCATGACCTCCTGTGTAAAACAGTACAACCACAAGTCTGTAAAATACAACTTGGCTAAGTAAATTTATCGAAACCCCGGACTCATCTCACTGGTAGGGGATTGAAGGGGCTACGCTATGGCAAGGGGGCCTGAAGGGACACCAGTGGGGGGGTGAAGTTTCCCAGCTGTCCTACGTTGCGGGAAGTAGAAGCCCGAGCTGCGTAGTGGCTGTGGGAAACATCCCGCGCATAGATGGGACCCACCGCAAGTGGGAGAAGCCCATAAGGTGAGATGACTGAAGGGACTAGATACTTTGAAAAGTCACTGTGACGGTCTGCTCAACCACACTTCCAAGGAATCGTGTGGGGCAACGAGTTGATGGTCTCTTGTGGTGAAAGTGTACAAACTCTGCAGAGTCAAAACTATTCGAATAGCCGTGCCCATAGTCAAGGGCGGACTGGGAACTTAACCAGATATAGTTCTATTTCAAAATGCTTTATGCTTGGGATTGGAAAAGTGGAAGGGCAGTGGAAAGCCCTGATTTGAGTTGTCCTGGGTGTCGTCCCAGTGGTAATGTAAGCGGTTATAACGCTGAAATGTTAGCATATGGTGCGGATGCCATGAAATGGTGGATGGAATCTGGATCACTATTATTATTGCATTCATTTATTCATTATGTTTTTGAGTAAAACTGCTAGGTCTCAGGAAATTTCTATGTAATGTATTTCAGATAATGACACTTCTAACCTTACAAAATAAAATATAGAAGGAATAAACAGGGTCGTGAGTAAAGGAGATGTAAGATTGTAGTATACACATAAAAGTATTGGTGGATCCATGTCGATCATAAATAGGAAACGATAGAGTAGATTCTGGGAGAAATACATTGGTAGAGTCTAAATGAGTATATAGGTTAGATAGATGATTTAAATGATTTTTGGAGAATTAGGGAGTGTGATAGTAATTGCTGGATTATAAGATTGATAACTATTATAATTCTTGGAAAATGATGATGATATTGCGATTAGTAGAATTGATTACTAGATGAGTCAATTGAAATTTGGAGGTATGATAACAATTTTTGGAGTATAATCTTGATCAATGATATTCTTGGTGGAGGTATACTAGTGAATTAGTTAGAGATAGATATTCGAAAAGATTGATTACTGGAAGAACTGATTATGGTTTTGGATCAATACAAAAGGGATTGGATTGTTAGAAAGTCCTGATACAAAGGACATCGGTGGATTTGAAAGTAATTATGTTAGAGGATTATTAGAACTCAGAGATGAGGAGTGGATGAATAGAAATGAAAAGATTGGATTTTTAGGAAATTATAATACAAAAGATATTGGCGGATTGTATAATTGACGATATTAGCTGTTTGGAGTTTTAGGCAGTAATTGATCAATGGATTATATAAGTTGTGATACTCGCTATGTGGGGATTTAGGCAGCAATGAAGGTATGATTGGTGGATTACATAATTAATGATAATCGCTGTTAAGGAGTCATAGATGGCAATCAATATGGAGAGAGCATGATCGGTGGACTGGTTAAATGATGTCATTCGCTGTTTGGAGTCTTAGACAGCAATCAATAAAGAAAGTGTATTTTGGTGGATTAAGTCGATCATGGTAGTCACTAGGTGGTGTATAGGCGATAACAATAACACTATGATTAAATAATAATAATGCTACCAAAAGCGATTTTTGGCAAATAAAATAACCCGAGCCTCTCCTTTGTTAAGCCATGCATACTATTTATTTGCATTCTGTGTATTGGCTCGCGGAGCACGGGGTTGGAGTGCTCACACTCGCTTTTGCGACAAAATTCAGAATCAGGAATCAAATCACCGCGCCTCAGCAACAAGATTGGACAAGCTGGCAGAGAAGATGAAGATGTCAAGGGCTAGGTCACGAACCTCCAGTTGGCTGCCTATGGGCATGTCCTGAAGGTCCCACCTGTGTGCTTCGTTCTTCCGCTGCTGCAATTTAATGATTTCGGCCTCATCGGCCCATGAGTAAGTTCACTATTATATTTACGCTTCCGCATGATATGTATGTTGATGTCCATAACTGTAACTGTGTGCACTATCTACTGATCCAGGGAATAGTGCAGCTAAACACAGTAGAATCCGGATTATAAAATCTGGGTACTACACCAGTCGCTTATCGCAGAAGGTGATTGTTGCAGTCGTCGCTGAAAATTGGGAGTGTGTAGCTCATTAGTTTGTGAAGGCAGTGCGTGGCTCAAAATTGGCAATGCTGATTTCTTGTCTGGAAACGCAGCTAATTTTTGATCGTATGCTTTCGACGTTACTCTTATAATCGCAGTCAATTAGTATTATTTAGTTAGTTGTGATTAATGTAGTTTATATTACAAAGTAAGTATGTCGTAGTATTTTAGATATAGTTTGTACTATTTTTGTGTACGTACGGTACCCATAATTTGTTAGTTCGGGGTAAGTAATGAGTTAATGCTAAGGATGACGGTAACGAATGACTCGTCATTTTTTTAAAATGAGTAATCAAATTATCGGTAAGTAGTGAAGTATTCCTATATAGTTACACGCACGCATGTAATCACCAACTTGTAGTATCTTGTTGTCATTATCAATCTTCGCACTAATATTTCGTCTGTCCCATTTGTTGCAAGGTACTCTCAAAATTAATAATGCGCAGCGAATTATTTAGAGAAGGCAATGCATGAGTCATTAAGGACGTGGCAGTGCTAATTACTTCTTCGGAAAGACATGTATTTTTTTTATAGCAAGCTTTCGACATTATTTCTGTAGTCGTAGTCATAATTACTATTATTTAGTTAGTCATAATTAATATAGTTTATATTATAAAGTGAGTTTTACTGTCATTATTAATCTTCGTACTAATATTTTATCTATCCTATATGTTGGTAGGTATGACTTTACCAGAGCTTCTGGCACACTTGTACGATGAGAAACACCATTGCCATGCATGGATGACGGTGACGCGACTGGCCCTTCGCCGTTCAAGCTGCGCGGGGAGAGAGATTCATGGGCGCTAGACGAGTGCTACGTCCTAACCCTGTGGGCCACAGGCTTATTGCTCTTTGCGAAATTGGTCTCTACCAGGCACAAGTTCACCATCGACGGTAGCCTGCTCGCGGTGTTGGTAGACAGGTGGAGGCTCGAGATACACATATTCCACTTTCGTTGGGGGTGAAATGACGATCACTCTAAAGGACGTCGCGTTCTTGACCGGTGTCTCTCTCGAGGGTGACGCACTAATATTCGTTAAATTCATGATTAAGTTAACCCGAATAAACGTCACAAATTTGGACCACATAAAATTTCTAAAAATTACACAATAACTACAACTGTACTGGAAGGCTCCATAAAAAATTTTGTAATTTTTGGAGCTTGTTTGCTATATGTAAAAACTCATAAAAATAAAAAAATTATGAATTTTTTAGCAATATTCCAATGGATAAAATTACCTAAAAATTACACTATGAGGTACATTATATCAGGAGGTTGTACATACATTTTTTAATTTTTGGAGCTTATTTGATATATTTAAAAATTCAAATAAACACTAAACGAAAAAATTAGGGTAGCTAATTAAGCCGGCTTAATTACCTGCCACCCCCTCACTAGACGGTAGGCAAGCCTACCGTCTACCCACCGGGTGGCAGGCTACCTGCCGTCTGGTGAGGGGGCGGCAGGTGCCTGCCGCCGTGGGCACGCCATGTGTCGCCTCGCGGGCACTACCGCCCGGCCACCGGACGGTATAAGTGATATTTTTGTCAATATGGTCGGCATATGGCTATTTTTGTAAATACGGTGCGAAATAGTACCAAATGTAGCTTTAACTTCCATGTTAGAGCATGTAAACAAGCAAAAATTTAGAAATAAGTCCATTTTACCCACCTTAATTCTTACCGGAATCTGGAAACTACACCTCAATTATCAATACCAGACAATAAAACACCCTTTCTAAGCCTTCCCATCCCAAGCAGCTACCGGCTCAGCACATGAGTAGACGTGGCATGATAATTTAGCACATTAAATAAAAAAAGGGGAATGCTAGCGCTTGGACGTCCAATTCGGACGCTACCTCTGGATGCTCGGCTGCAATATTAAACGTAACATAATTTAATATTAGATCCACCGTCTAAAATCCAAATTATATGTGAAAGGAGAGAACACGGACTGTATGGGCTAATAAGCAAAGTACCAAGGCAATATTATTCTCAAAATACCCCCTCCAACTTTGCACTTTATAATTTATCACTCCCCCAAGTCCTGTTCTTGTCTCCAAGCCAACGAGGGTTTCCACCCCGCACGAGCTCACCCCGCCGCCTCCCTATTCCTCCTCTCCGCATCCCAATTCGCCATGGCTTCCGGTAATTGACTCTCAATTTTCGCTCCTTTTCGGCCTTCTGCTGTTTTCCGGTAGTTCTGCCGATTTTTTGGGTGCTTTTTGCTCCTGACATGGTCTTTCTTTGGTCCGCTCTGCGCAGCGAGATCTGAATTTCTAATGGGATTATTAAGAATATAGATTTCCGTGTTTTGACCGCGGAATCGATGGATTCGGTTGGATTTAGCTTAGATTGGTCGTGTTGGAAGATGGGATCACCTGTCCGCGGATTCGAGGGTCATGAGTAGATTTCTTTTTTGTGTTTTAGCTAAGATCATGAGGGAGCAATAGGGTGAAGTTTGATAAATTTTCACTTGCTATAAGACGTGCTGAATTTCTAGATTGATGCAAGTAAGATGCTTACGAGCTAGACATCTCATTTACACGAAAGCAGTGATACTAATTTATAAGAACCTTCTTTAACTTGTTCTAATCAAATTAGTGGAAAAGTTTGCTGCAATTGTTTGATGAGAAGGAAAGGTTCTGTTCATCTTGTTTTTGTACTGAGCTCTTCTGTTGCTCTGTTTGTTGCATTGACTAATTTGTTGTAGACGAAATCAAAATTGAAGAAGTCTGATATCTAGTTTTTGCTGTTCTTATTTTCATCCTGATAAGCAAGAAATATGCAGGCGTACGGTAAGCTCAACCTTGTTTGATGTTGTTATTGCTGACATTCGTCATGTAGATTCTAGTTTGTTTATGTGGCAGCGGATGAGTTGCTAAAATCAAATAAAAAATTACGTGGTGCATTTGAACAGATTCATCTCCATTCTTGTAGCATTTGCCACTTTCCATATGCAATTTGGTGGTGGTGGGGGGGGGGGGGGGTGGTGAGTGGATTTTGTGCTTGTGTTTATTCATGCACAAGCATAAAAGGCCATGGGTGGTTCCCCTAAAAAACTAGGGGGTTTCCCTCTGTTCTAAGAAGAAAAGAGTGAAAAGCAGCAAGCTATTTCGTCCTCTTAACAATGGAGAATTTACGCACAGTTACGATGTTCAGCTTTTTTCTATTGGCAATTTCATTTGCCTTGCTGTCAAATTAGCTACTATGCAATATATGTTTCTGTTTTGATCCACATCTGTTGCAGATGAGAACAAAAGTCCAAAATCAGAAGGATCATCCAATGAACGTTAAGGGGTTCCACCAGGACCTGGTGCAGGCTTTTTGAATCCTTTTGATTTTGCTTCTATGCAAAGTTTGCTCAATGTATGTCCCCCTACCATCATAATAAGTTTGCAGCACATGCTGACTTTCCTAGTGATTTTTGTTCACTGTTGAAACGTGCATTCACTGGTATATTAATATATTATTGTAGTTTTAGTGGTTCTGCCAGCTGCATGCATACTTGCACTCTAGCTTTTCTGAACCAACAATATCTTTCATGAAATGAACTCTTTTTGCAAGTTATGCCCTTGTGGTTTCCAGGATCCATCTATAAAGGAGATGTCAGATCAAATTGCAAGGGATCCTGCATTCAACTAGATGGCTGAGCAGCTACAGAAAGGTGCTCAGAGCAGGAGAACAGGGCATGCCACCATTGGACCCTCAACAATACATTGAAACGATGCAAAAAGGTCATGGAGCGTCTTGGGAATGCTCTAATGCAGGTACCATGTTTTGTTTCCTACTTTCCCCAAAGATCTCCTCTGATTTCCATTTGCCATTGTTTCTTCAGCTGTCAATGCCCTAAATATATCCACTATCCACTTATTTGGCTTAGGATCCTGCTATGCCCAGTATGCTGGAAAACTTGACTAGTCCAACACATAAGGAGCAGATTGAAGAGCGCATGTCTCGCATTAAGGAAGATCCAGCCTTTTAGCCAATTCTTGATGAGTTAGAGAATGGTGGTCCTGCTGCAATGTTAAAGTAGGTCATATTTATAACTGATATATGACAATGTCTATAAAACTTGTTTGACATATTCTGCTTCTGCTCATCTAGGTACTGGAATGACCCTGCAATTCTTCAAAAGATTGGCCAGGCAATGGGAGCTACCATTCCATTTGGCAGTTGGCACTGCTTCTTCTGCTGCTGAACCTTCTGGTACTGAAGAAACTTAGGAAGAAGGTGGATTCGAAGATGAATCCATTGTCCATCACACTGCTTGCATTGGTGATGACGAGGTACTGGAGCTAAGTAATAGAGCTATGGATCTGAATTTTACTTTTGTCTTGAGCTGTTTTGAACTTGCATATGTTTCTATCTTATGTTGGTGTTGCACTGTAGAACTTAATCAGTGTCAATATCTACCTCTCTTACATTATTACCACGGTGTTTGCCAAATCTGTTTGGTCCAAGTGATACTAATGGAAACATTAGACATTGTTTATGTTTTTTGAATAAGAAGAGCCAGCCTACACTGGCAGCTGGAGAAACAAGGGCTCTCGGGTTGTAGTTTCGCACATTCGTATGCTCAACAAAATTTACTAGATTGCATTTTGCACACCCACCATTGCATCTGCCCTGCAGATTGATGTGCTATTTTTTGCCACTAAAATTGGTTTTACGGACTATGTCCTTAAACTCATATGGACATTGCAATCAGTTATTTCTATATTGTGCTTGACATAGACTCTTTCTTTTAATTTAAACCATTATAATTTGTGAGTAAAGAACTTTCTCTTTTTTCTCTGATTAGCGTGGTAATTTCTACCCCTTCAGAGTGAAACGTGATGGCTTCTTTTGCTTCTGCTTTAATATTAATTTTTCTTCAATTTTTCTTCTGAATTACAGTTATTTAGAGATTTTACTTTGGATTCCGAAATTAAATTGCTAATTCTATTCTATTCTATTTTTTTATTCTGAACTTTAGTTATTTTTTGTTGGAATTCTTATCCAAATCCAATTGCTAATTGTTGTTTAATTTTTACTCCGAATTACAATTATTTAGGGATTTTATTTAGGAATTCATATTGAAATCAAAGTGCTAATTTTACTTTATTTTATTCCTAATTTTAGTTATTTTTGTTGGAATTTGTGTACAAATTCACTAGCTAATTTTTTTCCTCCCCCTCTCACCCGGTGGCTCATCTCCTCTCCCTCTCGCTCGATCCCGGCAAGCCGCACCCACCTCCCTCCTCCTCTTAGCCCAAGCCGCAATGCCTCCGCTGACACCGCCGCTGAAAACCCAGCGAGGTTTCTGGTGGCACGGGGTTTCCAGCAAGGCAGGGTTTCCAGCGAGGGGGTGTTTCCGGCGGCGCGGGTTTCTAGCGGCGGTGGCATGGCTTGCCTCACTGGAGGAGGCGGTGGACAGGCTTCGCGGTGGCATGGCTTAGCTTGGCTCGCGGGGGGGGGGGGGGGGGGGGGGGAGGCACACACGAATCTCAAGGCAAGCCAACGGCTAGATAGTGCGTGTAGTTCTTGCACTTGTAGAAAATCCGCACTCGAAAGTGCATAAAATCCAATGCCATCGCATGCTTGCAAAGGAAGTAGGAAGTAATTTACTTGGTGAAGTAACTAAGAACATTAATACGTACCACCAGTGGCAGAACCAGATCTCGGGCTATCTGGCCTATAGCCTGAGGCTTGGCAACAAAAGCCTATAAAAAATTCGTGAAAAATTATAAAAAAAAACAGAGTTGGCCTAAGAGTCGGTCTAAAATCAAATGCCCAGCCTGGGTTTTGGGCTTGAACTGGTTCTGCCCCCGCATACCACTCAACCGATCCAAGCTTGGTTATTTAATCAATACAATAATGATCTAGTACAATTTATGCTTCCAAAAGTTTCGCTCGGGAAATGGAGTTCTTCACACTTAAACCTAGGGGTGGGCGTTCGGGTTACCCGATTTTTTCGGGTCGGGTAGTTCGGGTAATTCGAAATTCGGGTAATGAAAACTGCTACCCGATATTAGCCCCAAAAAAACACTACCCGCAATTTCGGGTACCCGATAATTCGGGTTCGGGTTCGGGTATACCCGATATACCCGAATTCACAAAAAACCAGCAAACTGCACAGAATTTGCATAGAATTTCAGCAGCAATTTCGGGGTTCGGGTTCGGATAATTCGGGTACGGGTAATAAAGTGATAAGTTCAAGTGTATTTCGGGGGTAGTTCGGGTAATTCGGGTAGTTCGGGTACCGGGGGATATTACCCGAACTACCCAAACTAATTTCGGGTAATCAGAATCGCTATCCGAATTTGGGATCGAGTACCTCGGGTTCGGGTATTTCGGGTTCGGGTCCGGGTAATTCAGGTACGGGTAACGGGTAGCGGGTATTTTGCCCACCCCTACTTAAACCAGTCACAACAAATGCAAAGAGGAAAGCAAGGATAGGAAGAGACAAACAGTCAAGCAGCGTAGGGGTAGAACACTAGTCCCGACCGACAACTCCACCTTCAGAAATTGTCTTCCTTCAATTTGTCTGCAAGCTGGGCCCGCAACTGCTCCTTCAATTTGTCTTCCTTGAGCTTTGCTTCCTTTTCGGCTTCCTCCAAGTCGATTTCGAGTTTCCATGCGAAGCTAACGTTGAGCAAGACTTCCTTGATGCTAGGGAGAAATTCTAGCCCAGAAAAGCCGATTTCATTTCTTCTCCAGGGACCCCGGAACTGCAGCTGCTCAAGCTTGGGCATTGCTCCTTGGTCAAACTTAACAGATTTGATGTCCTCTAACTCATGAAGCTCGAGCATCACGAGGCTTTCGAAACCCTCGCGCTGGAAGTGGAGCTCTCCACCCTGGAACGACTTCCACCACAGGCGCAGGATGGCGAGTTTTGGTAGATTCCCAAGGACTTGCATAGCAGCAGCGGGCTCCGACAGCCTGGTGCTCCGTAGCTTCAGCTTCACAAGATTCTTGAGCCCCGCGATCCAGTCCGCCGGCAGTTTGACGAGGTTGCCGTGCAGCTTGAGGCTCTGGAGGTTTTCCGGAGGCGAGGGCGTTCCGTCCAGACAGCCATGTAGACCTGACTTCCCCTCCGACCGCACTGATAATGATTCCAGGCGTCTGAGATGGGCAATGGCTGAACACAACTCTTTGCCGTTTTTCTTGTTGACGCCGGTCACTCCCAACTTGCGCAGCCGGGTGAGCCCTTTTATGTCCTGCAGAATGGCCTTCCCCCGCGCGATGTTCACGACACCCAGCGTGTGCAGCGCTTTCAGTTTCCTCATCCCTCTTGGCACTACAACACCGTACATGTCTAGGCGCATCGCAACGGCAGGGAGTAGCGCGCAGCAACCCGTGGTGCATACGTCACGCCTGTTCGCGCCATCAAGATCCAAAACCGGAGCTGCGGAACATGCTGCACAAAGCAGCATCGGCGCGAGGGTCAAAAGGCATAGCCTGTTCCTCATTAGCTTTGGTACCATTTGTTCATATGAGACGTGCTCATTCCACGGTTTGTCGCCAGCTCGGAGATAGTTTAGCTTCCGAAGATTGATGATGGTCTTCGGCAGCCAGACTATTCTTGTATCTCTGACATCTAGTGTCTCCAGTTGCCTCAGGTTACCCAGAGAATCTGGCAGGTGATGAATATAATCACATCCTCTTAGAGAAAGGTATTTTAGGTGAAGAAGCTTCCCGATGTGCTTTAGGTGATGATCATGTAGACCGTCCGTGTCTTCCAAGTCCAGCACTCGCAGCAATCTCATCTTGTCGGAAATGAAAAATGGCCTCCAATCTCCAAACACTGTTAGTGATCGCACACGGGACAGGTCCACCATGCTCTCGAACTCACTCTTGTCAACCTCCCAGTCCCAACTCCTGCTTGTAATAGCAAGGTGACGAATTGTGCCTGGGGAGCTGGAGCTGCGGCCTTCCGCCAGTCTAAAAACAAGGTTTTCCTCCATTGACTTTGAGATGCTGATTTCACGCATGACATCATGGACTTGGCAGGAGTCGATTACTTTTCTACTGTACATTGATTCCTGAGTTGGTAGGATCATGCTCCTTTCTTTGAGTTCCAAGAAGTAGTCGTCTGCTATTTCCTCAGCAGACTTGTCGCGGACCTCCCTTGAGTAACCCTCTGCAGTCCACCGACGCACCAAGCGTTTCCGGCTAATCTTGAGATCTTCTGGAAAGATGGACAAATATAAGAAGCAAGACTTAAGGTGATAGGGTAAACCATCATAGCTTTTTTCAAGGACTGTTCTTATTTCCTTAAGCTCTGGATTCATCTCCAACTCAGCACTAATATGTTCATTCAATTTTCTCCACTCCACAGAAGTTTTTGGTTGGTTTGCCAAGAAGCCACCTATGGTGACTATTGCAAGGGGCAGTCCACCGCATTTCTTTAGAATCAGTTTCGCTTCTTCAACCAAATCAGGATATTGCTCATCCAAATTGACATCCTTGTTAAATACCTGCAATTGGTAGAATTTATGTTATTTAGTACTAAAAAAATTTAAACTGGGCGTAAACAACCCCAGAAGCATAAATAACTACCAACTAATAACCTAACTCATCCATCCTTTATATTCTTGCTACCCTGCCAGCCTCTGCCGTCTACCGTGCCTATAATGTAATTCCAAATCGAACAAAGGGAGCATGATACGCTATATATAGGCACCTTTTTCGTGAAGAGGCCCTTTGCTTCCTTGTCTTCTAGATATTTGAGCTTGTATATGTTTTCTTGTTTCTCTGAGCAATGCTTAGCAGTACTCTCTTCCCTTGTGGTGACTATGATCCGGCTTGTTGTCTGCGTTTTTTGGAAATGATCAAATATAGTGTCCCATTCTGTGGTGGATGATACATCATCGAGTACAATCAAGTACTTCTTTCCTTTTAAAAGGTCAGCCAACGAAGATGGATCTTTCGGTTTTGTTTTGCCGCTCAACAAATCCTTGGCTTCCTTATTTCCAGGAGATTTTTGATATAGTTGCTCAGTTAAGCTCTTAAAGAGCTCCTCTTTATTTCCAGGAGATTTTTGATCTAGTTGCATAGCTAAACTCTTAAGGAGCTCCTCTTTATTGAAAGGGCGCATGACCGTGACACAAGCACGCTTCTCAAACTTGCCACCAAGCTCTTGGCTTTGGTAGACATCTTTGACTAGAGTGGTTTTTCCAAGACCCCCCATTCCACAAACAGAGATCACTTCAAGTTGTTGGCTCTCTTTTGAAATTAGTTTGATAATTTCAGTTTTTTCATTCACTCGCACCATGAGCTCAGATTCCTTGAAAGGAGTGATTGGGATTGAGCTAGACCCTGGCTCCGTTGAATCTGTTACATCTTCAGAACCCTGGAAACAAGAAAACAATGATTAATTAATTATGTGTTGTCTGGTTATTTCCTAGGATAATGTTTACACGTGTTTTAAATCTTGTAACTGTTTAAATAACTAGCGGAATTACCTGCACAATTACATGGCTAGATATTGAAATGTACCATATTTATTATATAACTCTAATACCTTTGAAAATGTAGTTGTTGTGGCTACAGACCAAATAGAGAGAGAGATGGTAGTGGAGAGTGATGGAAATGAGTATGATGGCCTGCCTCCTCCCCGTGGCCGGTATGCCATATATATTCACATGGGGAGTGCTTTTACAATTATGTCCTTACAGCTAATCATCCCCTTCAGGGGTATTTGTGTCATTACATGTGGCCTATTCTGGGCCTTATACCTTCCTACCAGGCCTGCTGGGTTTAGGTGAGGGCCACCCCTACGACAGGAGCCTCTCATGGTGAAGGGCTTCACAGGGCTGAAGCCATGTCGCCGAGTCCTTTGGCCCCCTCCGTCCCCGCGGCCTGTGAACTTCTCCAAACTTGACCCGGGGCTGCGATGTGGCCGAAGCAGATGCGTACACGCGCTGCGACGCTCGCTCCTCCGGCCGTCCACGTGGTGAAGCGTGCCTGGCGCGGTGCAGGCTTTAAGGCGTCGTGACCATCAATGCGACGGCGGATTCCCGGCATTTGGACTTCTGAGGCGCGCGCGCTCCGTAGTCGTTGCGACCTTGCCGCCTGGTGGTGTGCTTTTTAATGGCGGTTGACTTGCCAGGGGGCAGGCTGTCGCACCGTGCAGTGCGCCTTCGCGTGAGTGGAGCGTGCGACGGTTTCCGGTGTGCACGCGGTGGGGTGCAGACGGTTGCACTTGCGCACCCCCGGTAGCTGAACCGCCCGACACCCTCCGTTTGTGCTTCCGTCGGTTGGCATGCCGCCGATTGGCATCCCTCCATGCTGGCGACTCTTCGCCTGGTGAGGCCGAGTATAAATATGTTGGCGTCGGGGGCTGCTCCCTAGACATCCCTTGCTGCACATCCCGTACCTGTTCATGGTTAACTTCTCACATGTAGGGAAAAATTTGCTCATCTGCGTTTGATGACTGCGTCGACCGGCGTCAATGCCTGCGAGCGCTGGTGAACAAAATATGTCCTATTTGTGGGAATGCTTCACAGCTTGATGCGGAAATGGTAAGGCCTGACTTGCTCTCGTAGACAGATATGAAGTCATCCATACGCTCTGATTGTGCGAACGAGCATATGCTGGTGTGGCGACGCATATCTGTTTACAAGAGCATGTCTGTTCTTGCCGCAACTTGACCTTTGCATGTTCGAGTTGTTGTGGTCGTATGTGCTGTTCTGCGTTCTTCAAGCTCGCTCCGTCCGCTACCCTTCGAACGGGTGGCAGCGAAGCTGGCGCCTAGTTGAGGTAGACGCGCGCGCTCCGTCCCCTACCCTTCGAAGGGATGGCAGCGAAGCTGGCACCTAGTCGAAGTAGACGCGCGCACTCCGTCCCCTACCCTTCGAACAGGTGGCAGCGGAGTTAGCGCCTAGGCGAAGTAGACGCGCGCGCTCCGTCCCCTACCCTTCGAACGGGTGGCAGCGGAGCTGGCGCCTAGGCGAAGTAGACACGCGCTCCGTCCCCTACCCTTCGAACGGGTGGCAGCGCAGCTGGCGCCTAGTCGAAGTAGACGCGCGCGCTCCATCCCCTACCCTTCGAACGGGTGGCAGCGGAGCTGGCGCCTAGTCGAAGTAGACGCGCGCGCTCCGTCCCCGACCCTTCGAACGGGTGGCAGCGAAGCTGGCGCCTAGTCGAAGTAGACGCGCGCGCTCCGTCGGCCTTGCGCTGTAAAGGTACCGGGAATCACGCCGGCCCCCGGCCTGCCAGGGTTAGGTTCCCGTACCGTGCGACCCGACGCGCCCGGGGCACGTGGCGGCCTACGACTGGCGGGCGGCGGGATGTGGACGGTTGCGTGTGCGCGGCCGCTCGCGTCTTCCCTAGGCAAGGGGGACACGGGGCGGGCAGTGAATGGCACGGTGCCGGAGCGGTTGTGATCCCCTGGCCCATTAATGCGCCTTGAACAGCGGCTAGGTAGCGTCGTGCTGTGACGGCCCTTGGCGCTTGTGGTCATGGCCTTCCAGCTTTGGGTATGGGGTATTGCGCTGAACGGGTGCTTGTACGACTGCGGTCGCGCCCCGACGCGGACCTTCGCGACACTTCGCCTTCCGTTACGGGGAATCGTGCGGGGCGGACCTTTACACCGCTGCGGTTGCATCCGGCACGCGGATCGGTGCGACGCTTCGATAGCGGCGGCACGGGGCGGGATGGCTTGAAATAGCCCCCCGTAACAGCGCCCCCGCACCTTTACGCCCTCTTTCCTGCCTGCTCCGCCCTCGACACTTTCGCGATATCTTCACCGCTTCAATCTCTCCGTGGGAAGCGATGGCCTCCAGTGGCAAGCGCAGCCAGATGGTTGGTGGCTCTGTCGTTCACCGGCGATCCTCGCAGTTGAAGGTGAAATACACGCTCCAAGAGCGCGACCCGGCGGCGGCTGACAAGGAATGGCTGGTGGCGGAGGAGGAAGGCACGTTCTCCGGCGAGCTAGGCCCCTCGCTCGTGACTGAGGAGACGATCCAAGGGCTACTGCGCGCGGGGAAATTGTCCGAGCGCCAGGAGGTACGATTGCCCGCTGCCGGCGAGACGGAACCACATCCCGAGAGGTCGGAGGCGGTCGTGTTCGTTGCCTTTTTCGACGCGGGGCTCCGCATCCCCGCGACGGCTGTCGTGGGCGACGTGCTGCGGACCTTCGGGCTGGAGCTGGCGCAACTGACTCCGAATGCCGTGGCCCGGCTCGCGGTGTACAGCTGGGCCTTGCGCTCGAGGGCTTGTTGGCCCAGCGCCTCGTTGTTCGCCTACCTTCACGAGACACGATGCTAGCGCAAGGACCGGAAGGACGGGACGCTGTCGAGCTTCGGTAGCGTCACCTTTGTCCTTCGTCCGTCGTGCAAGAAGCTCTTCCCCGCGAATTCAACTCGCGGGAAGTGGGAGTCTTACTGGATGAAGCGGTGGTTCTACCACCGTGTGGAGAGCGGGAGCGGCCTTGAGTGCACAGGCCGACCGATCGCGTTCAAGCCCTCGCCCGGCCGAACGCTCGATGACGAGGACAAGCGGAGGGTCCAGCGGCTCGTAGGCGTGGCCGCCCGCTTCAACATGCGCGACCTCGCCGAAGAGTTCGTGATGTACGGCGTGGCGCCGCTTGCCCGCGACTGGCGTCTTGCCGCCGAGAGGCGTCGAGACGACAATGTTTTGCCATGGGTTTGCTTGCTGCCGGCGCCCGGCGATCTCCGTAAGCCTCGCTCGCGCCTCTCCTTTGTTCACGCGGAATGCGTTATATGCTGATGGTCTTCTCCTTTGTTTCAGGGATTTCCTTGGAGGAGGCGGAGCAAGCCGCGCGCGTATTCCTGGGGCCGTACACCGGTAGGGAGCACGAGCAACGCGCGGCTGCTATTGCCGAGGCGGGGCTGGGGCGAATCAACCGCGTGTGCGAGGCTCTGGGCCTTGCCGTGCCGGACCGTGTCGCTCCAGACGACGGTGCAGCGAAGAAGAAGAAGACCCCGTCTCAAAAGAGGGGCCGCGGCGGGGCGCCTGCCGCGCTTGGCGCGGCGGCTGCTGCTGCTGCTGCTGCTAGTGCTTCCGAGGGTGCGGCGGACGCGGAATCGGACTCGGCGAGATATGCCGATTCCGGTTTGGGCGGCGCAGACGTCGAAGGCGAGGTATCTTCGGCGAGCGTCCCGGACGGCGGGTTTGCCGCGAGCGGCCGAAGGGGGGAAGCCTCACCGCCTGCCGAAGTCACCGAGGCGGAACCCGTGCGGACCGACGATGCCGAGGTGGAGCTTTCGACCGTGGTCGCTGTGGTGCCGGAGGCGCCTTCCGCGGGGGCGCACGGAGCTGTGCTGCCCTTACCGACAGCAGCAGAAACCGAGGTGCCCCCTGCGACAACTGCCACCATGGAACCTTCGCCCCCGGGCGCGGCAGCCGCGGGGGCTTTGCTAACCGCGGCTGCGGGGCGGTGTCGCCGCTGGCTGCCCCGGCTAAACGGCCGTGCGTGCGGCCGGAGCTCCACCGGACACCGCGGGGATTCGTCGTGGCCACAGGCATCAGAAGCTTGTGGGACGCCAGCGCAAGCGCCGGAGACCCTGCGGCATACGCGCCTTCTGCCCCCCTGGCCACGCCGCCCACCGCGCGGGGACAGCCGTCGCCCTCCCCGAACGCGGAGGCTTCTGCCCGCGGCGGCACCATTCCTTCTGCTACTGAAGGTAAGGTGGCTTAGCTTACGCTGGTGTGTGCTTTTATGCCTTGGGGTGCTCACCCGTATCCCTGTTTGCAGCGTTGCTCATTCCGGAGGGGGAGCACTCGGCGGAACACGGAGCCTCCGAGCACGTAAGCCCCGCGGACTTCGTGCCGCCTCCGGATACGCTGAGGGCGTGGCGCGGGATTGTAAATGACGCGGCCACGAGCGTCGACCCGCAAGTGCTGCAGGCCTACGGTGCGGGACGCCTCGAGGACGCCTTCGAGGTGTCTGGGGTGAGGGTAAGTACTCATGCGACAACGCCTAATCTAGCTGAGCTTGCTGAGTCTTATCCCTCTGCAGACACTTGTGCTGGGGCAGACCTTGCAAGCGGTCTATACTCGTGACCGAAAGGCACTCGAGGATAGACTGCGGGTCGCCGAGGAGGAGCTACGCGAAGCCTCTGGAGCCCGCTCTGCCCAGGACGCCCGCATCCACCAGCTGGAAGCGGAATGTGCCGAAGCGAGGGGACACGCCGAGGGACTTGTTGCGTCGGCGCAGGAGTCGGCCGCGGCAGCTGCTGGAGAAAAGTTTGCGGCGGAGCGGGACGGGCTCCTGGCGCAGGTCGCCTCGCTAGAGAAGGAAAAAGGCGAGCTTACCTTGACTCTAGCGGAGCGTAACCGGACGCTTGGCGACGCCTCGGTGGTTGCGTGGGACGCCATGCAAGCGCTGGAGAGCCATCTTCAAGGGCTGGTAACTGAGGTGCCGGACCGCGCCTTTGGCCCGGAGGATATGCGCTGTGTTGATGCCACTTTGGATTCACCGGTACGCCGCATGCTGCGCGGGGACGAGATCTTCGCGCTCGACGCGCACCGTTGGCGAAGTAGCTGCGCAAGGGTTCCTTAGAACGACGCTTACGGGGGCAGTCCTTGGCACCTCGCCTTTTTACAGCCCGTAGACTGGCGTGTGCGGAGGCGGACCTCGATGCTTCGCCTTTGCATAGGCCGTAGACTCGCGCGTGCGGAGGCAGACCTCGACGCTACGTCTTTCTTTATAGTCCGGAGACGTGCGCGTGCGGAGGCAGACCTCGACGCTACGTCTTCCTTTATAGTCCGGAGACTCGCGCGTGCGGAGGCAGACCTCGACGCTACGTCTTATTTAGAGTCCGTGGACTAGTGCGTGCGGAGGCGGACCTCGACGCTACGTCTTCCTTTATAGTCCGGAGACTCGCGCGTGCGGAGGCAGGCCTCGACGCTACGTCTTATTTAAAGTCCGTAGACTGGTGCGTGCGGAGGCGGACCTCGACGCTACGTCTTATTTAAAGTCCGTAGACTGGTGCGTGCGGAGGCGGACCTCGACGCTACGTCTTATTTAAAGTCCGTAGACTGGTGCGCGCGAGGGCGTCCCCCCGTCGCGTCTTTGTTTATACTCAGGCCCGTCACCTTTGGCTACGGCGAGTGCACACGCGAGCGTGCGACTTCGATTTATACTCAGTCCCGTACCCCTGGCTACGGCGAGTGCACACGCGAACGTGCGTCTTTGTTTATACTCAGGCCCGTCACCTTTGGCTACGGCGAGTGCACACGCGAACGTGCGACTTCGATTTATACTCAGTCCCGTACCCCTGGCTACGGCGAGTGCACACGCGAACGTGCGTCTTTGGTTATACTCAGGCCCGTCACCTTTGGCTACGGCGAGTGCACACGCGAACGTGCGACTTCGATTTATACTCAGTCCCGTACCCCTGGATACGGCGAGTGCACACGCGAACGTGCGTCTTTGTTTATACTCAGGCCCGTCACCTTTGGCTACGGCGAGTGCACACGCGAACGTGCGACTTCGATTTATACTCAGTCCCGTACCCCTGGCTACGGCGAGTGCACACGCGAACGTGCGTCTTTGTTTATACTCAGGCCCGTCACCTTTGGCTACGGCAAGTGCACACGCGAACGTGCGACTTCGATTTATACTCAGTCCCGTACCCCTGGCTACGGCGAGTGCACACGCGAACGTGCGTCTTTGTTTATACTCAGGTCCGTCACCTTTGGCTACGGCGAGTGCACACGCGAACGTGCGACTTGGATTTATACTGCGGGAGCGCGCGCGCTGGCGAAGCCTGCGCGCGCATCCGCCACGTATTTGCGCATGATGAAAAAAGATTAGCGACAAACGGCGATCTTCATTACATCCCCGTTTGCGCGGGCAAGCAATTACAAGGGATGGATATACTAACCGTTTGCTCTTGGTGCGGCCGAAGCCTCTAGTCGCTAGACCTCTGCAGGGCCCGCCAAGGCGCCTCGAATGGCCCCGCGGACCTCCGCGCTGTGACGCCGGCTCTAGGAGCGCCGTTGGGTTTCGCGACGCGGGCACCTGGTACCTGGCTCGATGCGCCGGGCCATATCCTGGTCGCCTCAGACGGTGATGATGGCCCGGGGACCCGGGATCTTCATACATAGATAGTCGTGATGTGGTACCGCGTCGAAGGAGTTGAGGATTGGGCGCCCTAATATGGCATTGTAGGGGTACGGAAGGTCGACCACGTCAAAGGTGGCATCTTCGGCCCGCACATTGTCATCTTGGCCGAAGGAGACTTGAAGACCTACTTGTCCCAGCGCCCGCAGGGGTTGTCCCCCGAAGCCCTGCAGTGGGATTCCCGAGGGCCCTAGGCGGCTTCGAGGGATCCCCATCTGGTCGAAGGCCGCCGCAAACAATACGTTCGCGGAGCTACCGCCATCCACCAGGGCACGCCCCACGTCGCATCCCGCGATAATGACCCGGATGACCAGGGGGTCCTGATGAGGGAAGTCCACGCCTTGGGCGTCGTCGGGTGTGAATGTAACTTCGTGCTGCGCCCAGTCCGGGGGTGCTTGCGCTGGGTATGCCGCCACATGATGTAGTCTTCGCGCATAGGCCTTCTGCTGCCGTGCTGAGGCGAATTTCAGCGCAGAGCCTCCGGATATGACGTTAATGATCCTTCGGTGGGTTGCCTCCGGAGCCTGCAGCGACAGGAGGCCCTCCCGAGGCTGCTGTACGTGAGCTTGGATCTGTAAGGTGCCTTCCTGGGGTTGCATCCCTTGCGCCTGTACCTGCATGGGGGCCTCGTACGGGAATTGGACGTGGGCCACCGCAGGCGGACGCGTCTCCGGGTTCCTGTCCCTAGCGACGCTATCGCGGAGCGCCGCGATGGAGGTGCAGGTGCGGGTATCATGATTGCCGCGGCCGTGGACTACACACCACAGTCCCTGGTGCTGGTCATCGTAATCTCCACGACCTTTATCGTCGCGGCCCCAGCCACGGCCGCGCCCGCGGCCACGGCGCCCCCGACCGCCTCGGCCCGCCGGAGCGCCCTCGTCGGAACCGCCCTCAATGTCGAGGACGTACCGGTTTCGCCTCGACCTCTGCTGGCCGCGCTTGGGCTGATCGGACGACTCCTTATGCGAGGCGTCCCTGCGGTCGGGCGCGTCCCTGGACGACTCCTGCTTACGTTTTCCCTTCGAAGAGCCGTTCTTCGGAGGACCTTCGGTTTTTGCCGAGGCTCCGGCCTGGTTGGTGTCGGAGTCGTCCCCTTGCCTTCGTCGCGCGTCTTCTTCCGCCCTGGCATATTCCTCCATTTTGTCGAAGAGCTTCGCCACCGTCTTGATTGGCTTTCGCGCGTTGTACTCGGCCATCGGGCCCGGACGAAGGCCCTGTATGGCCGCATTAACGATGGTGGTTTCGTTAACGTCTTTCACTTGGCATCGAATCTTGGCGAAGCGTTTGAAGTAGTCCCGGAGCTTCTCCGAGGGTTTTTGCTTGACATCAAAGAGTTGGTCCGCGTCGACTCGGTCGACGTAGTTTCCTTGGAAGTTGTTGTGGAGGCGGACGCGAAGCTGCTCCCACGCGTAAATGGAGCTCGGCTCTATGGTAAAGAACCAAGAGAGTGCCACGCCTTGCAGCGCGAGGGGGAGTCCCTTCGCCTTCGTGGTGTCGTCTCCGCCCGCGGCTTCGATCGCGGTTTCGTACACGCGCGCGAACTCGCGGGGGTCCGTGTCGCCTTTGTACGAGTCGATGGCGCTAGGAAACTTGAAGTCTTCGGGCCATGCCGCTTGCTGCAGCCCCGCCGAAAGCGGGGACTCCGGATCTACGCGCCGCGGCGGCACGCGGCTAGACGTGGGGGCTTCGCGACTGTCCGCCGTCTCCGGCGTGGGCTCGGGCGCGATTACTGGTGCGGTCTGCTGGCTCCGAGCCTCTTGCATATCTCGGACGGCTCCGCGAAGGTCCCCTAGCTCCCGCTGGAACGCGTTGAGGGCCGCCAGCAGGGCGCTTTCTGCCGCCTGTGCAGGCGGGGTCGCCGGTACTCCCAACGGGCGGATCGGCGCGGGCACGACCGCGTCGCGAGGTCCCGAGCTGCCGGTCGCTCCGTCGTGGCTGCCTCGAACCGCCCGGTCCGCGCTGCTGGCGAGGGTTGCGGCGGGGGCAGCTGTCGTTGCGTCGGCGGGGTCGGTTGTCGTTGCGTCGGCGGGGTCGGTTGTCGCCGCACCGGCGTCGACGTCTTCGACCGCGGGGTTCGTCCCCACGACGCCGGTGACGGGGCGGGTCGACGCGGTGCCGGTGACGGGGTTGGTCGTCGCGGTGCCGGTGACGAGGTTGGTCGTCGCGGTACCGGTGACGAGGTTGGTCGTCGCGGTGCCGGTGACGAGGTTGGTCGTCACCGCGCGGACGTCGACGTCTTCGGCCGCCGCGCTTGCGTCACCACCCGCGCCCGCCGCTGCCGATGCCGAAGCCCTGGTACTCATACGACGCTCCGGCCCGGCCGCCTTCTTTCCCTTCGCCGCCGCTGACGAAGCTTTTTTCGGTGCCATCCTTCTTCTTCGGTCTTCAGGCTTGTCCTTGTCCTCCCCACGGACGGCGCCAGCTGTTGTGGCTACAGACCAAACAGAGAGAGAGAGATGGTAGTGGAGAGTGATGGAAATGAGTATGATGGCCTGCCTCCTCCCCGTGGCCGGTATGCCATATATATTCACATGGGGAGTGCTTTTACAATTATGTCCTTACAGCTAATCATCCCCTTCAGGGGTATTTGTGTCATTACACGTGGCCTATTCTGGGCCTTATACCTTCCTACCAGGCCTGCTGGGTTTAGGTGGGGGCCACCCCTACGACAGTAGTTTTATTTGTTTTACAATTGTAACAGTTGTAATATTTATATATGATTAATCTACACTGTTATAATCTGACTCAGTGAAATAAGTGGTATAGATCTTCTCTTTTCCCTAATTGTTGAGAGGAAATGATTTGTATTCAGGTGTAAATGAGCACTTGCAAGTTGCAAGCTCGCACTCTGAACGTAGTAGTTCAATCTGGCGTATAAATTGTGCATTGTTTGAATTTTATTCTATTTTCCTCTTCTTTTGTGAGGTAATAACCCATTAATTGTTGGATTTTGGGTCCAAGAGTTGAGGCCATTCATAAATTCAAAAGTATGGTATGATTTCATCTCATATTGTTTGGGCAAGTGGGGAAAGAGCAATTTATAAAGGTGGAGGTTGCCATCCCTTTGAAACATGAGAGGCATGGCATGGGAAGAACTATAGCTAAACTCATACGCACGAGTGTATTTTTGCTTGACGTGTTGCACCACCGAACTGTGGTGTGACGCGCCACATGGCAAAACGAATATACCTTTCCTTTTGTTGATTCATGCTTATCTCTCTTTTGTTTGAATTGCCATTTCAAACGTTTGAATGGTTTTAATTTGGTTTGATTGCAGCAGTTAATGATTCGTAATTGTTGTGCCCTTAAAAGAACCTAGAGATGGCTAGATTTGTTTTCTTACACTCTTCTTCCTCCTCTCTGCCGGTCCATGCTGATGTGTTGAGCTGTTGAACCTCGCTCGCTGTCCCTTCTCCTTGGTGTGCACCCTCAGTTTTTCTAGTATTAGGAACTGAGCCTACCTCAGTTAATGGAAGATGTTGGTGTACACCCTCACCACCCAGGTTCAAATCTTTTTCAGCTAAAATTTAAGTGTCATTCTTCTTCTAAATGAAAAAAGATACCTAATTTTTTCTAGGTATTCTCGTTTACATGTTCTCAAAAACCTATAAAAACTTTTTTTATTGAACTAATAATGTATATATTTTTTACGGCCAACTCTTAGGTGATTGTCTTTTTATTAGGAATATATAGGTAGATGCATATCTTTATATTAGGAATAGATATCTTAATATTTAGATAGTATGGATATGATATTATCTTTAGTTGATTGGTTGTATTAAATTGTGTTAGTTTCTATATTGTTAGGGGCTAACCTCATCTATATAAAGAGATGAGTCATATCATTCATAATCAAGTAATAAATAAACAAAGGTTCTCCAAATAAGCCTCAGAGCATTTCTACCTCATCAGGGAAGAGCCCTACTGGCGGTTAGATGAGGGCGAGTGACCTATCCTAGGTCTTCAGACCCGTACCTAACCACCGACCACAACAATATTAATTTCCAAAATATGTATGACTTGTTATTTATAGTTCTTAATAGGCATCTGCAATAATAGAGACAATAGTTATATCAATATTAATATAATTAAAAGAATGCAAATTATAATAGATATTGTAGTCAATTTTGTGTTTATGTGTGGATCACTTGAGTTTGATTCTATCTCTATCATCTCGCGTCTTAATCCCATACAAGAGTTCCCTAACTATACGTGTATGCATATCACAGTGTAAATCAACTTCATACGCACTTCTATAGATCAAGAAAAATCATTGGATATGATCTGTTAATCATAGCAAGGATCCATCAAATTAAGAGCTAGGTACATGCTTTTCTTTCTGTGAGAGTTTCTAGTAATTATTCTTTTTTATCAAGTAACATCCATCGGTTATAAATTACTAAACATAATTAGGTTCCACCAAATTAAGGGGCATATGCTTTCTTTATTTTTTTGTGAGAATTCATACAATATTTCTCTTTTTTCTTAGCTGATGTAATCAACTATCCTAAGCTTTTAGTGTGTGATAGATAACACCCAATTGATGATATAGTAATCCACCACATCGTTGGCAATTCTAGCAAATTTTTTTTCAAAGATGTAAAACACATATTGTTGGAAAATGTGCAGGTAGAATATGTGTTGTCTTTTTTTCGTTACACCTTTTTCTTGCCGAGTGCCACTTTTTCTTTTTTTCTCATGTATGGCTTTTACTCATTTATTTTGCACGTCCACGTTCCCTCTTTCTCATACATAGCTTTTAGTGTGGGCAATCTAGGATTGTTTTTATTTATTTGCGTTCATCTAAAATCTATAATAGGTAGCCTTGTCTTATAAGATCGTTTGTTTTATCTAAGACATTCAATGTTAATTGTTTACTGACCATAATAAGGTCCACTGGATGGAGGGACAAATATTTTTCTTTTTTTTTTTGAGAATTTCTAGCTTATTTCTCTTTTTTCTTAGCAATTGTAAAACTCATGTCATTGACTTTTTGTATATAATAGATAGATTTTTAGGGATTTATTTTAGAATCCTATGGAAATCAAATTGCTAATTTTCTTTCCCCCTTAATTTTTGTTAATTTGAATTGCACTTGATATGGACTTTTTTATTTGTTAATTTTCATTTAATATTATTCCATTTATTTATGGATGTTACTTTATATGTCGTATGAAAATCAAATTGCTAATTTTGTCTATTTTTATTCTAAATTTCAGTTAATTTGGATTGTACTTGGCATGAACTCTTTCTTTTAATATAAACTAGCATAACTTAGGTCTGAGATATATGACTAGATCTTTCTTGTTAACACGGGAGCTTCCTCGAGGTGTCTAATTAGTATTGGTTTGCAAATTTAATATTTTTTGAATTAGGTTTCAAATTCATTTACAAATCAAATATCTAATCACCCTTTAATTATTATTTTGAATATGCGTGTCTTGGATTGTACTTGTTGTGGCTACTCTTTAGTTTTAGGTTGGAATTCGTATAAATAATTTTATTTTCTTTTTAATTATTACTAGTTATGTACCCGTACGTTGCAACGGAACTCATTGAATATATAGAGAATCATGCTATAGAAGAGAGCTGCTCTGATTAGTTGGAAAATAGAGAATGGTGGAAAGTTAAGAAAATAGAGCGGTTGAAGAAGAATGGACGTACAACCATCAATTCATTCTTTTATAATAGTAATAATTTTGAATTTAGTTTTTTAGAGATTTATTTTGAAATTTGTAAGGAAATCAAATTACTAATTTTATTTTATGTTTATTCCAAATATTAGTTAATTTGCATTGTACTTGACATGAATTTTTTTCTTTTAATTTGCTAATTTTCATTCAATTATTATTGCAAATTTTAGTTATTTATGGATGTTACTTTGGAAGTCGTACGGAAATCAATTTGCTAATTTTTAGTTTTTTTAGTATTGAATTTCTCTTAATTTTATTTGTATTTGATATAGACTCTTTATTTTAATCTGAGTTATTATAACTTAGGTCTACTAGATTGACTTTCTTTTAATCTGAGCCGTTATAACTTGGGTCCGCTAGATTGATGGTTAGATCTTTTTCTAAGTATATAATTAGTATAGATATAGATACATTCTTATATCTCTAAGTTAACTATCAAATCTAAGCATTTAAAATTAGGACTCACCAAATTAAGAGTTAGATATTTTGCTTTTTATGAGTACTTTATTGAATTTATATAATTTCGGAAGGAACATTATGAAAATTGAAAATAATGCGAAAGCTTGATTTAGGCCGTCTTAAAAAGGGACGGTCCTTAAGATGTCTATCCTAATCCTCTTAGAATCAATAGAACTTAGCATCAAGAAAACATCTTAAAATGTGTAGCCCGCGTGGATGGATGTAGGGTTTAATGATTTATTAATCTAGCTATTGGTAAATGGAACGCAAAGACTACTAGCATTCGACAAGCTAAGGCCCTGTTCTTTTTGTCTTCTAAAAGCGTCTTTTGGCTTTTGCTACAGTAACTAACTTTTAAACGGAGTATTTTCTCAAGACGGAATCTACAAGTTAATTGTAGTATACGTTAAAAGCCCAACATCTGTATCAACCAAAATCGCAAGCGAGTGTCTCTCTCCGTCATCTCTATTGCAAGTAGCTAAAATTCAAAAATTTCAGCCAAAAGCCATAAGCCGCAACCATATCAAACAGGTCGCATACACTGTTGGAATTTCAACATTTGGAATTAGCAAATAATATGTTATATGTTATACTATATCACACACACTTGCGTTGGCCAATCAGCTAGTTCTGTTAAAATCAATAAAAGGTGTATAAACACGGAGAAAACATTATATAAAATATGTAGCATGCGCGGATGTATGGTTTAATGACTAGTTAATCTAGTTATGGATAAACGGAACATAAACACTACCAGGATACGGCAACCTATCGCTCGTGTTTCTGAAGTCGTTAATTATATAGTTGAAAAACTAGAAGAACAACAAGAGGTAGCACTAAGTAGATGATTTCAGCGCTTTGAATATTACCTTCTCGTAGAAGGCAAAAATAGTCTGATCAGCGGACGATTGCTTGAGCTCTGACACCAGCCTTTCTTGCCCTACGCATAATCTTGCAATTTCACCTTGCTCAGTGGATACTATGATTCGGCTCCCATTCTTGTTGTTTGGAACATATGTCTTGATCCAATCCCAATCTTCAATGTTGGATAGGCCATTAAGGACAATCAGGCAACTTTTTACATTCACATGTCTACTGAACTCATGAGCCAGATCAGCATGGCCCATCTTCTCCATCGCCACCAGAACGTCAACCACAGCGGTTGCACCATCTTGTGCTTTCCCAATTGCTTCAGGAGACTTTGTTGCTTCAGGAGACTTTGTGTTGAACTGCCTTACCATGCTAACGAGGAACTCTTTTGAATTGAAAGGATGCATCACCCTAACCCAAGCACGGCATTCAAACCTCCCTTTTATCTCAGGATTCTCATAGGCGCCTTTGATGACGGACGTCTGCCCGAGAACACCACCTGTTCCCCACACCGCGATCACTTTAAGGTTCTTGTCCCCCTCCTTGATCAGTTGGACAAGATCCACTTTTTCTGTGTCCTGCTGCCGCCTTGCTTCCTCGATGCCAAACATTGTTTCTCTGGCAATGCTGGACTGCCCAGCGGCGGCGGTATCCTTGGAGCCAGAGCCCTTGATGAGGCGGTAGCGCACGTTCCTCTGGCTGACATCCTCCACCTTGGCTCTGAGCTCCTTTATCTGCTTAGCCACACGGCGCCGCTCAAGCAGCGTGCGAGGGTTGCACCAGAAAGATGGCTTCTCGAGACGAATGGCGAAATCCTGGAGGGAATCCTCGACATCATAGGCCACATCGCGGACTTGCTTCACCCAGGTCTTGATCACCTTGTTCTCGTCTCGCTCGTCGTGCGCGGCCATCAGGAAAGCCTGCATCATCTCAAGCTCGTCCCTGATGAACGCATGATCACGCTGGATGCCGAGTTGCAAAGCGACCTCCTCCGCAACGGCGGATTTGGCGTAGCCAAGCGCTCCATTCAGCACGGACTTGCCAACACTCAGTACCGTCGATTCCATCACCACCCTCCTCTCTCTCCCACACACACTGTGGTTTGTGAACAGTATATGTGGATCAAGTGGTTGAGGAAGTTGTGGCAGTGCAATGTGCAACGAACAGAATGATCATCTGTATAAATATGTTGTACGCAAAGGTCTTTGAAAGATACCCAACTTGCTGTTTTGGTGTATGTCAAGGCAAGCAAGAGAAGATACTTTGGCTTGCAGGTGATAGCTGAATCCATTCTTATCTGCTGCTGAGAGGTGACGAGAAGAATAAAGATCAATCTTCCTATTAGCTTGCTAGCACACTCAAAGGATGGATGCTAAAGGCATGCATTTCTTTGCGCTGTTATGCCAGATCTAGCCCATGCAACATAAATCTTTTTGGGGACTCAAAGCACATTGGATGAGATCCTTGTCTACTACTGGGGGATTGCTAGCAACAGGATCAGCCAAACATGTCCATGACTTTCTTAATTTCTTACTACTGGTCTACTGGACAGTGATCAGTAAGCTAGAAGTTCATGTTACTATCCAAGTCCTAACGTAGTAACGTACAACATGTTCTTGGATATGTATAGCAGCCCATGACAAATTGAGTTCTACAAAATAGTAGGCGAGTAGGCGTGCATTATATATGACCTGCATTTTGATGGGTTCAGGACGCCCTTTTCTGCACATTACCACGAACCTTATTTTGTTTCTCACAGTTTCTAAAGGGCAGACAGAACTGCAGGCCAAGCTGCTTTCTTGTCTTTCAGCAAAGTTAACTGACTAAAGCAAAGTAGCTGGTCCGAGGACGAACAAAGAGCAAGACAAGAGATTGCTTTTATCCTTTGCTTGTGGCCGTCGAGAGCTTGTTCCAGGCATCCAGCTACCAAGAGAGCAAGAAAATTACCCAACATTTCGCCGTACCACGCTTAATCTGTACCAAAAAGAAAAGAAAACCCACAGAGAAAAAGATCAAAAATTTTCCCCTCTGCGTTATAAAAAAACAACGGACATTTTCATGAAAACAAAATGAGATTTCATCAATGGAGGTGTTGCTGGAGCGAATGGGAGCAACTACTTTCGCGAGAAGCCTTTAAAGTGGCCCTTCTTGCAGCTTGAGAACAGCAAGCGGGACTGACCCGGAACCGGAGGTGCTTTGGTGGCGGTGGCTGCGACTCGGCAGCGTGCATCGGCGGCGAGCAGGGCGAGGCGGGCAGCTCGCGCCAGCCGCAGCTGCGGTGGCGCGCCGCGGACGAGGAGAGCGCCATTGGAGCCGCGGTGCAAGGCGAGCGAAGAGGCGATGCGACCGACGCGTGTAACCAAACGCAACAAAAACGTTGCGAATAGCGCGTGGCACGTGGTTTTCTTGTCTGCAAGGCTGCGATCCCTGGAACCGTCTCAGAAATCAGCACAAGTGTTTGATAAATCCAACATGAATTTGGCTAAAAAAATCCAGCATGAATTCAGCAGACAAGCTCACAATCAACTTTGATACATATTTTTTCCCCTTTAGTGACCATTTATCTCAGTACTTATTGTTTCGATGATTAGTAATCCTCGTTGTACAAACAAATACCAAGCCATGTATAATAGCTATATATTTGCTCACTACAAGTAAAAAAATCGCACACAAATATTCAGTCCATTATATATAGGCTAGATAAAAATGCAACTTTACTCCCTAAAAAATACAACTTCATTTCTTTTAACTTGTTTCATCTTGCAACTTAAACCAAAATTACTTTGGCAAGCTTTTATTGTCAAAGTATATCCGATGATTATACATATGGAGTATAGAAATTGAAAATGATATTGCTTTTAGTGCTACTAAAGTGTGTTAAGACGAAACATGCGATCCACCGGCGCACAATTGTCTTCGTTGGTGATAACGGAGCAATTTCATTAAATTTTTCATGTCTCCTTGATTATTTGTAAAAAGAAATGTACATCCTTGAAACCCATGTAATAGTAATAATACTGTTGGAGTTAAGTACTTGCTGTGTCAATGGTCACAGGCTTTATTTCATAGCAGAGCGTGCACCATAAAAAAAATTGAACGTAAAATTTTTAATATTAGATCCACCGTCCAAAATCCAAATTATATGCGAAAGTAAAAAACACGGACTGCATGGGCTAATAAGCAAAGTACCAAGGCAATATTATTCTCAATACACCCCCTCAAACTTTGCACTTTATAATTTAGCACCCCCCAAGTCCTCATCTTTTCTCCAAGCCCACGAGGGTTTTCACTCCGCACGAGCTCACCCCGCCGCCTCCCGATTCCTCCTCTCCGCATCCCAATTCTCCATGGCTTCCGGTAATTGACTCTCAATTTTCGCTCCTTTTCGTCCTTTTTCTGTTTTTCGGTAGTTTTGCGGATTTTTTGGGTGCTTTTTGCTCCTGACATGGTCTTTTTTGGTCTGCTCTGCGCAGCGAGATCTGAGTTTCTAATGGGATGATTAAGAATCTCGATTTCCGTGTTTTGACCGCGGAATCGATGGATTCGGTGGAATTGATGGATTCGGTTGGATTTAGATTAGATTGGTCCTGTTGGGAGACGGGATCACCTGTCCGCGGATTCGAGGAACATGAGTAGATTTCTTTTTTGTGTTTTAGCTAGGATCATGAGGGCGCAATAGTGTGAAGTTTGATAAATTTTCACTTGCTATAAGACGTGCTGAATCGCTAGATTGATGCAAGTAAGATGCTTACGAGCTAGACATCTCAGTTTACACGAAAGCAGTGATACTAATTTATAAGAACCTTCTTTAACTTGTTCTGATGAAATTAGTGGAAAAATTTGCTGCAACCGTTTGATGAGAAGGAAAGGTTCTGTTCAGCTTGTTTTTGTACTGAGCTCTTCTGTTGCTCTTTTAGTTGCATTGACTAATTTGTTGTAGACGAAATCAAAATTGAAGAAGTCTGATATCTAGTTTTTGCTGTTCTTATTTTCATCCTGATAAGCAAGAAATATGCAGGCGTAGAATAAGCTCAACCTTGTTTGATGTTGTTGTTGCTGACATTCGTGATGTAGATTCTAGTTTGTCTATGTGGCAGCGGATGAGTTGCCAAAATCAAATCGAAAATTACGTGGTGCATTTGAACCAATTCATCTCCATTCTTAGTAGCATTTGCCACTTTCCATGTGCAATTTGGTGAGGGTGGAGGTGAGTGTGGATTTTGTGCTTGTGTTTATGCATGCACCTCAACCATGTGTTCCCCTAAAAAACTAGGGGGTTTCCCTCTGTTCTAAGAAGAAAATAGTGAAAATAGCAAGCTATTTTGTCCTCTTAACAGTGGAGAATTTACGCACAGTTTTGATGTTCAGCTTTTTTCTATTGGCAATTTCATTTGCCTTGCTGTCAAAATTAGCTACTATGCAATATGTGTTTCTGTTTTGATCCACTTCTGTTGCAGATGAGAACAAAAGTCCAAAATCAGAAGGATCATCCAATGAACGTCAAGGGGTTCCACCAGGAACTGGTGCAGGCTTTTCGAATCCTTTTGATTTTGCTTCTATGCAAAGTTTGCTCAATGTATGTCCCCCTACCATCATAATAAGTTTGCAGTACATGCCGACTTTCCTAGTGATTTTTGTTCACTGTTGAAACGTGCATTCACTGGTATATTAATATATTATTGTAGTTTTAATGGTTCTGCCAGCTGCATGCGCACTTGCACTCTAGCTTTTCTGGACCAGCAATATTTTTCATGAAATGGACTCTTTTTGCAAATTGCTTCAAGTATGCCCTTGTGGTTTCCAGGATCCATCTATAAAGGAGATGGCAGATCAAATTGCAAGGGACCCTGCATTCAACCAGATGGCTGAGCAGCTACAGAAAGGTGCTCAGAGTGCAGGAGAACAGGGCATGCCTCCATTGGACCCTCAACAATACATTGAAACGATGCAAAAGGTCATGGAAAACCCCCAGTTTATGACAATGGCAGAGCGTCTTGGGAATGCTCTTATGCAGGTATCATGTTTTGTTTCCTACTTTCCCCAAAGATCTCCTCTGATTTCCATTTGCCATTGTTTCTTCAGTTGTCAATGCCCTAAATATCTCCACTATCCACTTATTCGGCTTAGGATCCTGCTATGTCCAGTATGCTGGAAAACATGACTAGTCCAACACATAAGGAGCAGCTTGAAGAACGCATGTCTCGCATTAAGGAAGATCCAGCCTTGAAGCCAATTCTTGATGAGTTAGAGAGTGGTGGTCCTGCTGCAATGATAAAGTAGGTCGTATTTACAACTGATATATGACAATGTCTATAAAACTTGTTTGAGATATTTTGCTTTTGCTCATCTAGGTACTGGAATGACCCTGAAACTCTTCAAAAGATTGGCCAAGCAATGGGAACTACCATTCCATTTGGCACTGCTTCTGCTGCTGCTGAACCTTCTGGTACGGAAGAAACTGAGGAAGAAGGTGGATACGAAGATGAATCCATTGTCCATCACACTGCCAGCGTTGGTGATGACGAGGTACTGGAGCTAAGTAATAGAGCTATGAATTTGAATTTTACTGTTGTCTTGAGCTGTTTTGTGTATGCTACTCTTTGCGCTTGGGGTTTGGATCCGAGAGGGAGAGGAGAGGGAGTGGGGTACTGACCGTCTGACGCGCTGGAGGAGCTGGCCATCGCTGTTTGTCGGGGAAGAGGAGGTCGGCGACGGCAGCGCAGAACCGGTGACGGAGATGGCGGTGGTGGAGTTTCCTGGTGGCGGCGATCTGGAAGAAGCAGAGGAGCCGGTGGACTTCCCGTCGTTACAGCGCCCCCTCTAGGTCGGATTAGGGTTTTCGGTGGGTTTGGCGGCGGCACGGTGAACCTCGTGTCGCGTGCCGCCCCGGACCCCACCTCTTTATATGGCGCTGGCGACAGGGGCCCACCAGCCATAATGGGCTGGGCGCCCCCGATCAGGGCGCGTGCAAGGAGGGGGGGTTTGGCCGTTGGGCCAAATCCCCTGAGATCAATCTAACATTCTCCCCCTTGATCTCAATCTATACTTTATCTTTGATTACTTTTGATTTTACACATTCCATCACAGATTAGTGCATAGAACATGTCTCATCGTCACGGTCAATCGCCGATAGATTCAACAGCTACAATACACCTCTCTGTTCTGAAATAGTTACTTTAATCCTTTTGGGCCATCTTTTAGTCCAGGAATCATAGGCTTTCCCTTAAACCCATGCCGGCTACATGTTCTCTGAACACGTTGGGTGGTAAGTCTTTAGTAAGCGGATCCGCTAACATCTTTGCGGTACTTATATGCTCTAGACTTATAATTTGATCCCGAACTTTATCTTTCACAACATAATACTTTATGTCAATGTGTTTGGCAGCACCACTTGACTTATTGTTGTGTGCATACGTTACTGCGGGTTCATTATCGCAGTACAACTTAAGTGGTCTATTGATGTCGTCAACCACTTTTAAACCGGGTATGAACTTCTTTAGCCAGTTCACCTGCCCCGTAGCCTCATAACATGCTACAAACTCGGCATACATTGTGGACGATGTAGTGACGGTTTGCTTTGAGCTTTTCCACGATATAGCTCCTCCAGCGAGAGTGAATACATATCCAGATGTAGACTTTCTATCATCTCCCGCAAAATCAGAATCTGTATACCCCACTATATGGAGTAAATCTGATCTTCTGTATGTCATCATGAGGCCTTTTGTTCCTTGCAAATAACGCAAGACTTTCTTTACCAATTGGCAATTTCCAATGTTCTATTCCAGGATTGCTCTGGAATCTGCCAAGTAACCCGGTAACAAACGCTAAGTCAGGGCGTGTGCACACTTGAGCATACTGTAAGCTTCCGACAGCTGAAGCATATGGAACCGCTTTCATTTGATCGATCTCATACTGGTTCCTGGGGCATTGAAAATCCCCATATCTGTCGCCCTTGACTATAGGTGCAGGTGATGGACTACATTTATGCATACCAAATTTCTTTAAGACTTTCTCTATGTATGCCTTTTGTGACAGTCCCAATATCCCCTTGTTTCTATCCCGGTGAATTTCGATCCCTAGAACGAACGAAGCTTCACCAAGATCCTTCATATCAAAATTTGAGGACAAAAACTTCTTTGTCTCCAGTAGCAGACTGACATCACTACTAGCCAGTAGGATATCATCCACATACAGGATTAGGAAGATAAACTTCCCATCTTTAAACTTTGCATAAACACAGTTGTCTTCTACATTCTCTTTAAACCCAAATCTTCTTATTGTACTGTCAAACTTCAAGTACCATTGTCTTGAAGCTTGCTTTAACCCATAAATCGATTTCTTTAGGCGGCATCCCATTCTTTCATTTTCTTCCACGACAAAACCTTTCGGTTGTGCCATGTAAACATTTTCCTCCAAATCCCCATTAAGAAATGCCGTCTTTACATCCATCTGATGTAACTCTAAATCATAATGTGCTACTAATGCCATTATGATTCTGAAGGAATCTTTACATGAGACTGGAAATGGCAACTAACTGTTTTGGGATCAAGCTTCCCAAGGTTTGGGTTAAATACTTTAGCCTCAGCAGGACTCCCCCACACACGTAAGTGGTTTAGTGAGGGAACTCTTCCTGTCCACAACTCGTACGGTGTTTTGGGCACCGACTTACTAGGCACTCTGTTGAGAATATGAATGACGGTTTTCAACGCCTCCATCCACAAACTCAATGGCAGTGTAGAATAGCTCATCATGCTTCGCACCATATCCATCAGGGTACGGTTGCGTCTTTCAGCTACCCCATTTTGCTGAGGTTCGCCCGGCATAGAATACTGGGCCACTATGCCATTTTCCTGTAAAAACCTTGCAAAAGGTTCAGGAACTTGTCCATATGAGGTATGTTGACCGTAGTACTCCCCCCCACGGTCAGATCGGACTATCTTAATCTTTAAATCGTGTTGGTTTTCAACTTCAGCCTTAAATATCTTGAATTTATCTAAGGCTTCATTTCTTTCTTTGATTGGATAAATATATTCATAACGGGAGTAATCATCCGTGAATGTTACGAACGAGTCATAACCATCCACACTTTGTACAGGAAAAGGACCACAAATATCTGTGTGAATAATTTGTAGAACTCCTGTGCTTCTTTTGGCGTCTTTCTTAATTTTCTTTACATATTTTCCTTTAATGCATTCTATGCATTGTTCTAAGTCTGAGAACTCTAATGGAGGAAGAATATCATTCTTAACTAGTCTTTCTATTCTCCCCCTCGAAATATGGCCTAAACGACAGTGTCATAATTTCGACGACTCAGCTAGAGTTCTCTTTCGTTTTCTGTTTACATTCGTAGACGAGGATTCATTCACTTTCTCGCACGCGACATTCTCATTATCACATACGACATTCACATCATCACACAATGATAACAAATAAAGCTCATTCTGTAATATGGCAATACCAACACATTCTTTATTAAACATTATTTCGCACTTGCCATTTCCAAAATTGCAATCATAACCATCATTGTCCAAACATGAAACACTAATCAAATTCCTCTGTAAAGAGGGAACATAAAGAACATCTCTAAGCAAAATAGTGAAGCCATTAGCTAGCTCTAATGAAATATCGCCAACGGCTTCAACTTCAGCTTGGACTCCATTTGCGACTTTAACGCATCTTTCGTTTCTTTGCGTATTCCTCGTCGAACGGAATCCCTGCAAATTATTGGCAACATGAACAGTTGCACCTGAATCAATCCACCAAGTAGATTTTGAATATTGTACATACAGGGACTCATTTATGAACGTAATGATGTTCTCACCTTTCTTTGACATAATCATTTTTAAGAAATCGGGACAATCTTTCTTGTAATGTCCCTTTTTCTTGCAATGAAGGCATTGATCTTTCTCCACTGTAAAATTGTTCTGTTGAGGCTGATGGACAGAGTCTTTTCCCTTGTTCTTTGAGGAGAAGTTACTGTTAAAGTTCTTTTTCTTATCCTTCACATAGTTGATAGAACCACCATGTGAGGATTTGATTCTTTCCTCCTCTTGCACACACATAGCAATGCATTTTTCTAAGTCTCATTTCTCGGGCTGCATGTTATAGTTGACAACAAAAATGTCAAACTCTTTAGGCAAGGAAGCAAAAACCAAATGAATAAGAAACTCATCCTTGAGAGCCAAATCCATTGGTTTAAGCTTGGATGCCAAGTTGCTCATCCTCAGTATGTGCTCTCTTATGCCACTACCACCACCAGAGTACCTCTCTGTCACAAGCTGTTTAATCAGCTGTGTAGCATAAGTCTTTGAAGAGCCAGTAAACTGACTCTTTATTCTCTCAAGGTACTCTGTGACAGTGTCACACTCTGCGATTGAGCCCACAATAGCAGGCTCAATCGTGTTCTTTATCACAGCCAAACATTTCTTGTTGGCAGTGACCCACTTTTTATGATCAAGATCATATGACATCTTTATGGGAGCAAAGTCCCTCTGTCTGGTCTGCCAAGCAGCATCAGCCTCATTTTCCTCTCTCACCGGTGCCACAGGCTCTGTGGGACACGGTGTGGTGACAACCCAGTCCACCTCAGCCAAGATGAAGGCCAGGTCAATCTTTTTCTTCCATTCACCATAATTGTCTCCTTTGAGAACAGGGATATCCCTGATGTAGCCCATCAAGGAGTATCCTCCTGAAACCATAATCCATATACAGTGAGAACATTTAAACATTAATAACAGCAAAATTATATGCCTTATTTACAACGTTGGTCGAAAATACGACATACAATTTAAATCAATTTTATCTATACATTAAATCTACATCACCGTTGGGCAGAAATAGAAATAATGCATAAATCATCAATTAAAAAAATTATAATACTGTTATTATCAACGTTGGTCAGAAAATAACAATATCATAATTATCTGGGATTTATTTCTATTTTCCAAAATTAAATTCTCCCGTTGGTTCGAATTTAATAATGAAAATCAATTAACATTAACTTTTGCAGCGGAAACTGTAATTATTCAAAAATAATTCATTATTCAGAAGCATTATAACTGTGCTCTGTACTCTTTTAATCTCTGAAAATTTAACACGTTGGTGCAAAATTTACAGAGATTTGATTCAATTTTCATTCATTAAATGCTTCTGAAAACAATTAAAAAACTTTAAATGAGATTACTGTGCTATTGGCCATTTCGGCCTGCTCCTTTGCGCATCCGCGGCCCAGCCGGCCCGCTCAAAAACCGGCCCTCCCCCACAACTCATCTGTGCCATCAGATCAAATCCAAAGGCCATGCATGTGGGCAGTGGGAATAAAACCCAAAAACTCTAACCCTAGCTTCAATCCCACCAGCCCACCCGAAAAAAAAGGGCACAAAGGCGGCGGCGGGCGCGAGATTGGCGGCGTGCGCGCGGGCTCCGGAGCGCGGAGCGGGCGGCGGCGGGCGGCGCCCGGGCAGCGAGCGGCGGCCCCGAAGACGGCGCGCGGAACCGGTGACGGAGATGGCAGTGGTGGAGTTTCCTAGTGGCGGCGATCTGGAAGAAGCAGAGGAGCCGGTGGACTTCCCGTCGTTACAGCGCCCCCTCTAGGTCGGATTAGAGTTTTCGGTGGGTTTGGCGGCGGCACGGTGAACCTCGTGTCGCGTGCCGCCCCGGACCCCACCTCTTTATATGGCGCTGGCGACAGGGGCCCACCAGCCATAATGGGCTGGGCGCCCCCGATCAGGGCGCGTGCAAGGAGGGGGGGTTTGGCCGTTGGGCCAAATCCCCTGAGATCAATCTAACATTTTGAACTTGCATATGTTGGTGTTACAGTGTAGAACTTACTTAATCAGTGTCAATATCTACCTCTTTTACTGTTGAACCTACGGTGTTTGCCAAATCTGTTTGCCCCATGTGATACTAGCGGAAACATAGGATGTTATTTAGGTTTCTGAATAATAAGAGCCAGCCTAAATTGGTAGCTGGAGAAACAAGGGCTCTTGGCTTGTAGTTATGCACATTCGTATGCTCAACAAAATTTACTAGATTGCATTTTGCACACCCACCATTGCATCTGCCCTGCAGATTGATGTGCTATTTTTTCCCACTAAAATTGGTTTTATGGACTTTGGCCTTAAACTCATATGGACCCTTCAATGGTGTGTGTTCACTTTTCACATGATCACAAATATGATGTCTGTTTTAGTAAGATGTATGCATGGTTATCCAAATAAGAGCATCTTCAATTATCGTCATAAATGGTTGCTGTTTTCGCTAAACAGCATCTTCTAGATCTTCACATTAAATATGGTTGCTACCATTATTGGCATTAGATTTTTGCTATTTCATTGCCATTTGGCTTGCCTTTACAAATTTAAGTCATCCAATAGGGTCTGAAGAAGGCTTTAGATGGTGGAGCAGACAAGGATGAAGAAGACTCGGAGGGAAGAAGGGCATTACATTTTGCATGTGGATATGGTGAGGTATGATGATCTGCTCAATTTTCTTAACATGTAATGGTAATTGAACTTGTAGAAGTGACGGATGTCTAATTGTTACTAAACTTTTCTACTTCTTTATTACTATTGCATATGACTAGGTAAGCTATGAAAAATATCTCATATGTTAAGTTGCAAATCTCATGGCAGATCCAGGGTTGGTTTACTCCAGTTTTCAGAAATGTTATGCATTCCATGTGTCAGTTCATTATGGCTGTAAATGCAAAACTGTAAATATTTTGTTGTGGTCAGTGTCCCTATTACTTGTGGAAGTTTTCTAAGCACTGTTTGCTAACAAGCTAGTCCTTAGCAATCAGCACTTGTTTGTGGACTAAACTACATACCTTTTACATTTTAGCTCAAGTTATGATCGAGTTACACTGATTTTGTAGGTTTCACTTTTTCCTTTTGCTTTTAAACACGTTTCATTAAATTATTGGTGAAGGAAAAGGCACAGAACTAGCTTGTTAACTGTGCTTAGCCAGAAGCTAGTTTTGGGCAAGTTCATTGATGAAGAGCCGGTGTCCCCTCTCCCTGAAGGGGTCAAGCTGCAGTATTCTGACCTATATTCTATTACTTTGCCAGGAGCTGTTAATACGCACCTCCCACCTAGCCATAACAGATCTGGTACCAAACTAGAGTTATTAAGACCCTACTGTTTAGATTCATTGCAGTTGGTGGTCTTTAGGAATGCCATTTCACTTTTGAAGGTTATATTCAATGCTGGAATATAAAAATCTATGAATGACAGACCATGTTTTGCTGTTGGATGTCATCTACATTTTGGAATCTATAATGTGATGTGGGACAAATGCTATTGGGAACTGTATTTTCTCCTTGTATTTTATGTCTGTTAGGTATTTTAATTAGTAGTGATAACGACTTGGGTGGACTTTTGGATTTCAGTTGAAGTGTGCACAAATCCTTCTTGAGGCGGGTGCTGCAGTGGACGCGTTGGATAAGAACAAGAACACCCCACTGCATTACGCTGCTGGATATGGTCGGAAGGAGTGCGTGGATCTTCTGCTGAAGCACGGCGCTGCTGTGTAAGTTAAATCAGCTGTCTTCTTCCCTTTGCGAGCTGTGATCCCTTCACTTGTGTTTGACTGTCTCGAATGCCCCGCAGCACCCTCCAAAACATGGATGGGAAGACACCCATCGACGTTGCTAAGCTCAACAACCAGGATGAGGTCCTCAAGTTGCTCGAGAAGGATGCCTTCCTGTAAATCACCTTGGCTCGCATGGACGTTTGGTTCCAGTATCGTCATGTTTCACATCGCTTGGCTTCGGTTGGATAGTCAGTACTCATATGGGCATTTTATTCGTTGCGTAAGAATCGCCATCTGGGCTTAGCTAGCCTGCCACGGTGAAAGGGGTTGCCATTAGAACTGCCCTGTTCATGGTCTTTGGTGACTTGTATCCCGCACTTATTTTTTTCTTCGGTTGTCTTCATGAGAGCGATCGAGATTGTGTATCCCCAGTTTAGTTCCGGTGTTACGCAGATGTTGAAGCTGATCTGCATGTTGTTTTCTGGAAAATAACCTGTGATTTAGGGTTCTACTCACATGGTTTCTATTCATTCAGAAATGATGAAGTCCGAAAATGCCCAGAGAAGAGATAACAATTTAAATGGGCCGGACAAAAACCCACAGAATGAGTAAACGCACAGCTACTTGAGCCCTAGTTTATGGGCCTTATGGGTTGGACTCGGGCTCCTTGGGCCATGCGAGTGCGCGGCGCAGCGCATCGTCGCATGCCTCCGCCTTGGCGGCTGGCGCCTCTCTTCCCTCCATTTCCGCCGAACCGTCCCGAAGGAAACGCACCCCAATCCGATCGCCGCCCCGTCGCCGCCGCGAGCGGCCATCCCTTCCGCACCGCAGCATATCCATCCAGCCTAGGAGCTCCCTCTTCCACTCGCCTCCTCCCGTGGCTTCGTGCCAGGCTCGATCGGATCTGAACTCTGAAGCACCTCAGGCTCAATCTCGTCGGGGGTCCAAGCGCTAGATCGTGGCGGCCGCCCGCGCGGCCAAGCTCGCTAGGCTCGCCTCCGCCGCCCCGCAGAGAGCGGAGGACGACTACGTGCCGGGGAACGTCGTGGAGATCGAGCTCCGCAATTTCATGACCCACGACCGCCTCGCCTGCCACCACGGCCCGCGCCTCAACCTCGTTGTCGGCCCCAACGGCTCCGGCAAGAGCTCCATCGTCTGCGCCATCGCATTCGCCCTCGCCGGAGACCCCCACTTACGGCACCACCTCCGACGCTTCGCTTTCGCTTTAGATTGGAGTGGCTCGCTCCAATCTATTTGTTACTGCTGCTATTGTAGTAGTACTACCTACAGGTTCTCGGGAGGGCATCCAGCGTCGGAGCCTTCGTCAAGAGGGGGGAGGAGTCCGGCCATGTCAAGGTATCCCTTCGCGGGGATACGGCCGACGACAGCATCTGCATTACCAGGGAGATCGACACCGGTGAGTGGCTGCTCAATGGTCTGCAACTGCATGTCTCACTCCTCATTGGCTGTAGTCATTCCCGTGGAATGATCAAAGCTGGAATATTGTTATTCCATAATCTAAAAAAAAAATGTCTCACTCCTCAAGCTCGCTCCTTAACTTTTGTAAAGGCGTGGCATGATAGGTGGAGTTTTGCTAGAGAAAAAGAAAATGCCTACAAGATTTGCTGCAATCCTATAACATAATCTCTAATACATTTTACGTGTAAGGTACTCTACTGTTTATGTCTGTCGTTATTCTTTTGAAATATGTTCCTTTTGTTGGAAAAGGTGGCCTTCCTGCATCATTGAAATTTGTTTCCTGTTGGTGCAACTGTCCCAAGAAGGAAGTCATTGATGCCATCAAGAAATTTAAAAGGGTATGTTAGTCTAGCTATCACCTGGATATTTTCTTCCTAAAAATCAGCCAGATTTTCTACCGTCGGATTGCTTTGAGATTTGTGCACAATCCTAACTCTAACACTGTCTCCGCCCCCACCGCCTCCTGCCCCCACACCACCCCCTCGTTGTCGCCCTCCGCGCCGCCCCCTCCTCTCTCTAGAGCAACTCTGCGTGCCTCCCCCACCACCCCCGCCCCCTCCTCCACCACCTGTGGCTGGTGACACCCTCGCCGTCTCGCTGTGCCGCCCCCTACCCCGCCCCGCCGTGCCGTCCCCGCCCAACCTAATAGTTAGTATCTTTTGCCACCGCCCTCTACCCCGCCCCGCCATGCCGTCCCCGTCCAATCTAATAGTTAGTATCTTCCGCCGCCGTCGCCCTCCGACACCACCCTCCTACCCCGCCCATCGCCCCCACCGCTACCCACCGTCGGGCCACCGGCTCCTGGCCTCCCTCTATGCCCGGGGGGAACGGTGAACCCTAGCTGTCGGGGGCGGGATTCTCCTCTCGGGTTCACCGGTGAGAAGGAAGAACCCCGACAAACCTTGCCAGAGAAGATGTTGCCCGAGCCCTAACCTCACCGAAGAAGAAGATGAACTCGCTGGAGAGGACGCCGGAGCACGAATCGCGACGTGAATCAAAAGGTCAGAAATTTGGATGACTTTTAGGTTGATTCCATCTGGATGATGATTATCAAAACCCATTAATATTCAAGTTAACAACTTAAGGCAGGTTAGTCTTTTATATGTGCATGCGTACCTTAGGTTCATGTAAGCTTCCAGCATTACATTCCATATAATTTTGCTTTGTATCATGATATGTTAATCTAGAGGAGCCATTTATCCTTCATGGAAGTAACTGTAAAATTATACCTGATTTATGTTTTTCTGTGCTGAACTCCCTTTAGTTCTTGCCACAAGATCGGGTGTGTGAATTTGCAAAGCTGAGTCCTATTCATCTTCTAGAAGAGACTGAAAAGGCTGTTGGTGATCCGAACTTACCTGTTCAGCATCGCCAGCTTATAGACCGGAAGGAATTGAGGACGGTTGAAGTGGTAAAGCCAAATCTTTCAACTTTTGTTTATGTATACTTGAACTTTTGAAGGTTTTCTGACTTCTTTTCAAATGGTTTGTTAGATGTCTGGGCTACCAATATACTATTGAATTTATGTTGAATTCTTTAGGCTGTAAAGCAAAATGAGCAGACTTTGAATAATCTAAAGACCCTCAACGCTGAACAAGAAAAAATGTTGAATGTGTCCGACAAAGAGAAAAACTCCTGAGAAAGGTTTGTATTTTATCGCCTCGTCTATGAATGGAATGAACAATATTTTTCATGCTATTTTAATACCTTGTGTTGATTGTGTCATAGGCTGAATTAATGAAGAAGAAGCTGCCACAACTAAAATACAACATGAAGAAGAAGGAATACACAGAAGCACAGGAGCAAGAGAAAACTGCGAAGAAGAAAATGAAGAAGTCATTTTGGGTAGATGGCTTGTTTAGGAATACACAGAAGTCTTTTTTTTTTAGCGCATTTAGAAGTAGTCGCTAGGTAGATGGCTTGTTTCTTTCAGGCTGGGTCTTGTAGTTTTTCTATTTCGGGTGTGTTTGTAACTTGTTTCTTTTTGGGTGTGAGTGTGGTGGGTGCCTTTGGTGTTTGTTTCTTTTGTATCCCCCTTCTTTTCTTCTTAATGCAATGATACGCAGCTCTCCTGCGTATTCGAGAAAAAAAAAGAAAAAAAAAGAAAATGAAGAAGCAGCCGGAATCTGGGAAGATATGAAAGGCTGTATTGAGTATGTTTCATAGTCAAAAGGCTTCGATTACTATTTCTATTCATTTATAATTTCTTCTATAGATGTTCATTGGAAATTTTCCGTCTACATGGTTTGGTATTGTCCTGGTGTGTTATATTTGGTATAAAGGTGTCCTTTTCAAGGCCTTCAAGTTGATTAGATGAAAATTTTCAATCTTAATGCAAAGACACGCAAATGCGTGTTCACTAAAAAAAGAAAAGAATAGACGAAGTTTTGTTGATCAGCCAATTTATTTTTTGTCAATGTTTTTTGTTTACTTGATTAATATGCTAATTAAGCGAGCTTACATAAAACTTAACCAAAAAAAATCCCTGATTGCCATCATTTGTTATGAGCTAAGCAACCTGTAAGAGGCTGTAAAACGCGGCCATTTTATATAAAGTGAGCAAAATGTAAAGTTCCCTCCAAAGCTATATAGATAACAATACATTGTTCCAAGCTAGTTTTAGTAGAACGCTTTCGGGCTTCCAAGGCCTGTTCTTTTCCTTCGAAGCTGGCGGCTTTTGGCTTTTACTACAGTACCTAACTTTCAAACGGAGTATTTTCTCAAGACGGTGTCTACAAGTTAAACGATCTACACGTTAAAAGCCAAACATCTGTACCAGCCAAAATCGCAAATGAATATCTATTTCTCCGTAATCTGTACAGTAAACAGGCAAAATTCAAAAATTTCAGCCAAAAGCCATAAGCCGCAGCCGTTGCCAAACAGGCCATGCTTGCAACAACAGGCTAGTATGAGTTTCATGGCAAGATCCTCATCTCCCTTCAACATTTTTGCGTGGATCCTTTCAATTTCTCCAATCAAATCCTTTCCATTCCTTCTCAACCAAGTCCCCTCTTTATTGACACTATTAACTTGATAGCTGCTTATACAGCATCCTTGTGGCATCTTAAATGGGAGAGGGAAAAAATATTTTGAATATCAACATAGGAAAATGTTCTTAATTTTTCATAGAAAACAACAAAAAAGTTTTTTAATAGGAAACACAATTCAGTAAGCCAATGGTTTATAGAAAAATGCCAATTTTTCAATGTTCGATTTCCAGTTTGATAGAAGTTTGTTCTTCACAACTTAGCTTTATGTGGCTGACTGAAATGACAAAGGTTGAGGTTTTCAGTTCTAATGGAAATACGGAATACACATCTTCGCTTTTTTCCCCTGTTTTTGTAGAGGGCTCAAGAAAGTGAAAGTGACTCAAATTTCAAATACAAAGAAGATAAACAATCAAATAACTCAAAACATGAACAACCGCCAGGAAGTTATTGATGAGGACAGCTGGTATGAATGCTTTGTTACCTAAATCAGGTTGCTAGTACTATTTGACTACTGTTGGTCATTTTTTAGCGAACATGCATTTGCATGTCATTTCATTAAGAAGGGATGAAACAAAGTACACACACTAGGCCAGGAATTTGGCCATGGCTTGGACCGACATGGTTCCTTGAATCCCATGGACCCAAGAGTTGGACAGTAGCCCTTGGGAAACCAAAGTGTTTTTCTTGGTTTTGTTGTGAACCAGTTTGCAAACGGTGGGGGCTATGTCTTGGGCTGATTGGCCTTCAATCCAATTGTCAAACCAAAACAAGGTTTGACTGTCATCTCCAAGACACACTTTGGTGGCTGTTTTGAACATTGCCAGAACAACTGGCTCATGGGAAGCTTGTACACTCGACAACGCGCGTGGCTGTTCAATTTTTGCCCCCATAACCAGTGTAGACGCAGTGCGTAGCCCATTATCTTGAAGTCAAGGATTCCAAGGCCTCCAAGAGCCATCGGTCTGCAAACAGTTTTCCATACCACCAGGCAATTTCCTCCCATGACGGCCTCTGGGCCCTTCCAGAGGAAGGCGTGTCTCCTTTTTATCAATTGCTTTTAATGCCCAAGATGGTAGGTCAAGCGATAGAAGGTGGTAGATGGGCAGAGGGCTTGCTTGACCACAACGAGACGACCTCCTGACGATAACAGACTTCCTTTCCAAGTCGGGAACTTCCTGATGAAGCGATCTACCAAAAGCTGGATCTGAGGTTTAGTCAATCCAGAAAGGGCGAGTGGCAAGCCCAAGTAATTAACCGGGAAGGAAGTAAGGTGACAAGGTAATTCTTGCAAAGCCAGATTGATCTCGTCCTGTGAACAGCATATAGAAGCGACCAGACTCTTCTGCAGGTTGGCACACAAACTCAACGCTTGCCCGAAGTTGTAAAGAGTCTCCTTGACTATCTGGAAGCCACAATGTCTCGGAGCAATGAAACAAACTACGTCGTCGGCGTATAAGGATGTGCGCTCCTACAACCCTTGCACACCAAGGGGGTTAAGGTTGAGAGTGAGTCCGCCTTGCGGAAGGAAGCATTGAGGGCCTCCATCACTAGCAGGAATAGCATAGGGGATGGCGGGTGTCCCTGTCTTAGCCCACGGCCTAGGTGGATGGGCTTCCATTAAGCATGATTGTGGAGGAAGCAGTGGCTAACAACATCGATATCCATTCACGCCATCTTGCGCCAAAGCCCAAATGTCTAAGGATTTGTAGTAGAAATGGCTACGAAACCGAGTCGAATGTTTTGGAAATGTCAAGCTTCTGCAAGAGGGATGATTTCTTCTTGACTTTGAGGATTTTAGTGAGGAGTTGGATGAAGCGGAAATTGTCGTGAACTGATCTTCCGAAGATGAAAGCAGATTGATTTGATCTCACGAGGGTCAACAGTTCCTTTTTTAGCCGATTTGCTAGGACCATGGAAAATATTTTGATGAAGCTATGTACAAGACTAATCGGACAGTAGTCTGTGATCTCTTTAGCTTCGTTCTTTTTAGGCAACAAAATGATCATCGCGTTGTTGATGCAGTGCAAGCAACACCCCTGAAGGAGAAAAAGGGCCTGAAACGCGTCCATGACGCTCTGTTTGATCACCGGCCACGCGCGTTTGTAGAATGTGCCTGTGAATCCGTCTAGGCCAGGTGCTTTGCTGAACTGTTGGTCTTTATATTTTATATCAGCACGCACGACTAAAAACTACATTTGATGACATTGAAGATCTGAAAAGGCAAGAAAAATCCAGCATTATTAAGTCATCGACTAATCAGTGACTAATCCACGAGACCACGACTAGTCGTCCAGTCGGTACATGACGGACGACTAGGGAGGCCGACTCGACTGGAGCGACTAGTCGAGCGGCCGGACGACTAGTCATGACTAGCCAGCTATGTCTAGCCACACAACTAGGAGCCGACCCACTGGATCAGTAAGTTTGAGGCCCATTGGAGAGGCTCGGCCCGATTGAGACTTAATACCAGTGACTCAATAACCCTAGATCCTCACTGCACACCACATGCGATGTCTTGTTCTTATCCTCTCGAGTAACCCTAGATCCTGAATCCCTCATCCTTTGAAGTCTCGTTCTCATCCGTGCGAGCTATCACACGCGATGACACAAGCGAAACAGTAGCAGCAGCGGGCTGCCTCCCTCCAGTAGCCGTCGTCGTGCCGTCTCCCCCCAAACCCCCTTTGTCTCCTCTTCCTCTTCCCCCATAAAGTCATCGCCGAATTGAATCTGGGACGCTGATCTTGGATTCACCCGCGCAACAACTAGTCAGCCTTCATATCGATCCGCTCTCCCGTCTCCGTGCGCATCAGGTAACGCTAGGATCTCGCGATCTGCACATTTCTTATTCCCGCTGTGCGGTTGTGGCCTACTCGATCTGGGCATGCGGTGGTTTTTGGCTGATTTTGATGTATGCTCGGCTCGATCTGGGTTGGTTTGCGGTTGGATTCGGTCGTTGTGTTTCATGCATCAAGGTCCAAAATATATCCAATATGATATATCCTTTTGTTTGCTGAATCCAATATTATTTTTCAAAGCTGGCAGTTTTAGTCAAATATTTTTCTATCTCAGTTGAATCTTTTGAGCAGCAGCTTGCATATGCATTTATACATGATATTCAGTAGCTATTTTGGTTATAGTATTAGTATAATAATTCTAGCTTGCTTCTTTATTATGACTGTAACAATTGTAGACCTGAGTCTGGGGACTAGTCGACTAGTCGCCCAAGTCACCCCTTTGGCGAGTCGACTCGACTTTACGACTTAATAACCTTTGAAAAATCTCATCAGCAAAGGGTATTGAAAGCTATGCTCTTGCTGCTGCTGAAAGGGAACTTGAAGATCTACAACTGTATGAACCACCTAGAGCTGAAATGGTTGGTTTATTCACCTTATTTCCACTAGCTTTTGCTTTCTGTTCATACGTCTTTTTTGGCTTGCATCTGTAACAAACCGTATCTTGTCCAGTTTATCTGTTCGTAGTAACATAATTTTTATGACTGGTAGTATTCATGCCTGTGTGGCTAAAGTTACGGTTTTGCATAGGAACGACACACAGAGCAAATTGCTCAACCAATTTGTGAGATAAACGAGCTAAAAAGGAGAAGGAAAGAGAAGGAGTTTCAGTTAACTCAAGAGAAGAAGTGTTCTGATAGGTACCATTCTTGCGAACTACTGTACGTCTACTCCATTAAAGACATGACTTCCTAATACTTTTTTATTAAAGGTTGAAACAAATGGAAAATAAGAACAATAAGCTACTCAAAGCATTGCAAAATGCTGGTGCTGAGAAAATCAATGAAGCATACAACTTGGTGTAAGATAACAAAAACAAAAAGTAGTTCAGGTGAGAAGTTTATGGGCCTGTTCTGCTTGAGGTTTGTTTAGTTGCATTCCTGTCAACTGTCGTTTTCTTTGCAGCTGAGACAGTATACCTTCTTTGCACTGTGCTCAGGTAAATATTCAGGATAAGACTCATGCTTCTTACTTGGAAGATCATGTTCCAAACTATATATGGAAGGTACCACCACCATCGCACCTCATTAATCACGGTGCTGTTTCCTGATGGTAACCAAGCTGGGTACTGCCTGCACTAGGTTAAATTTGCCTGGTGTAGGATGGGGTAAGAGCAATTCCAGCAGTATCCTTCAAAACAGGGCCCCTACTTTTTATTTGAGGGCTCTCCCTACTTTTGAGAGCTCTGTTTTTTGGGCTGCACTCCAGCAGGAGCCCTCAAAACAGGATCCTCAAATTCACTCTTAGAGGGGATGACACATAGGACCTACTCCTGGGGGGTCTAGAGGGAGCCCCTACTTTTGAGGGCCGAGGGGCAAAAAACTCACTCCAGCAGGGCCCCTACTTGAACCCTCAAAAGTAGGGGCTCCCTCCAGACCCCCCAGGAATGAGGGCTCGAGGGGGAGATTTGAGGGCCCCTACTTTTGAGGGCTCAAGTAGGGGCCCTGCTGGAGTGAGTTTTTTTTGCCCCTCGGCCCTCAAAAATAGGATAAGGGCTCAAGTAGGGGCCCTGCTGGAGTTGCTCTAACAAGGCTCAGTTTTGTTTACCAAATTACTGAGTCACAGGCTCATAGATATTATAGGGAAAGTTTGGTTATTCTGGATGTATTAAGGTCGTCAAATAGTCTATTCTGGCTGGTAGTCTTTGACTCATTCGTGGTGAATAATGTTAAGAGTCTGTACATATTAGTGTCTTAACTCTCTCTCTCTCTCTCTCTCTCTCTCTCTCTCTCTCAGCCATGTGGCCCAACTAACCTATGAGACCCAACTAATCATGTATGTATATAACTTCTCCTAATGAATAAGATGCATAGCTGTGGAAAAAAAATCTCTCTCCTGATTGCTATTAGATTAATCCATGCTGGCACATGCAAATATTCTCTAGATCTGTGCAAAGTTGTAGGTTAGTGTAGAGGCTTGGAGCATCGTCTTCCCTCAATATATTTTACGACGACCTAATTGCTATTATATTAATCCATGCTGGCACATGCAAGTTAGTGTAGAGGCTTGGAGCATCGTCTTCCCTCAAATATTTTACGACGGCCCAATCGCCATTATATCAACTTAGTCAACAAGATTTGTTTTTTGTTTCTGAATTATTTAGATTTCTCATTGTAGTTAGAGACCCAATCGGTATAAAAGTAATGGGGCTGCTAGCCCACACTACATCGTTGGAATGCATTTTCAACAATATAGTAGTTTTATAGAGTTTCATGATGTTTTAGTTGCATAAAATATTTATAAAGTTTTAGGTTTTTAGTTTTAAAGTTTCATGAGATTTCAGTGGCATAAAAAGATTCATAAAGTTTTAGGTTTTCGAGTTTAAAGTTTCAAGCAGGTTTCAGCGCGTTTCATAAAAAAGCTTAGAATGTTTCAAAAAGTTTTAGTGGGTTTCATAAAAAAAAGTTTCAGTGGTTTTCAAGGAGTTTTAAAAGATTTCATCAATGTTTTTGGCAAGTTTCATATAAAAAGGAGGTGAAACACGGATGCAAAGCAAGTTTCACGTAGTTTTGAAAATTGAAACTTCGAGTTTCTACGTGATTTTTTTTAGGTTTCAAAAACTGAAACATCGAGTTTCAAACATCGAGCTTGAGGATTTAGAAGATCACTGGATCTGGGCTCTTGGGCTCGAAGACGAAGACCAAATGGAGCTCAAATTGACGATGGCGAGCTTAAATCAACACCGAAGACGAGGGAATCTGAGACGAGGAGCAATGGATTGGTGCGAATTGAGCTCAATCTTGTCAACGTTGGCACGGATCGAGGCCAGCAGCGATGAAGAGAGGTGGAGGACGGCTAGTGACGACACCAACAGCCTCACTGGCGGTAGTGGGTAGTAGGGTTAGGGTTTAGGTGAAGAAGCTTTGATACCATGTTAGATAAGCTAATAAAGATATTTTGTTAACTGTGCATTTTATTCATTATTGAGGAGCTATATATACGCAGGATTAGTTGGGCCTTATGGCCTACGTAGGCCACATGGGGGAGAGAGAGAGAGAGAGAGAGAGAGAGAGAGTTAGATTACTAATATGTACATGACGACAATTTCGATCAGTGTGTCCAAGATATGAGCAATATGTTACTTAATTGCTCTTCCAGAAAAAAAAAGTGTTCTTTATTTGCATGGTCTTGTAACCAGTCTTTGCTTTCTTGTGTATTAGTCATTCCTTCGATATCTATTTTCATGCTGCCTCGATGTGGTTCTAAGCGCCTCAACAAGGTTTTTATTGGACCTTAATTTGTGGTATTAATTTCCTCAGGCAAACTGGTCAATTGCAGGTGCTTAGTTCTCATCACTAATCAGGAGGGGTACGAAGAAACTTTATCAGATGTGCTGTTAAAATTGTTTTTATGTCTACTTGCTATCATTTTCTTCCCCATTTTTAGGAGCGATCAGTTTCTACAATCCTGTATATATCTTGTATCACTTCAAGATCTTACCAACTGCCCCTTTAGGATGGTTGATGAGTTAAATCAAGGCAAGGCAACCTGCATGTGTTATTTATACTGAAATGATCTAGTAGCTTGTAAGCGCTGAAAAGGTATGTGCATAGCTCTTTCTCCCCAAAATGCAGGAATGGATCCCATAAACGAGAGGGAGATGTTTCAGCAGCTTGTCAGAGCAGCCAGCCAACTAAACACGCATCAGTTAGTGACAGTGCTCGCAACAACATTTCGAACAGCATATATCTGCCAGGCTGCAGACATCTGCTAATAACCCCTTGATTCGTTGGCTGCTGTAGGTGCTTCCTGCTCACACCAAAGTTGCTGCCTGATCTGGAGTACAGTGATCTGCCTGCAGCATCCTGAACATCATGAATGGCCCGTGGATTGAGAAGCCAGCTAGAGGTAACTAACTAGCGTTTTGCTTTTTAGAAAATGTAGTCTTCTAAGTACTTGCTCGCTACTTAACGTTGTATTAGTACTCTCGATCTTATCTGTCGGCTGACATGTATGCCCTATGTATGTATGATGCTTGCAGCTTGGAGCGCCGGAAATTGTTGAACAGTAATGGGCGTGGGTGGGCATTGATCGACCGACTAATAATAATGTAGTGTCTCTAGTCTTGTTACTCCTTACGAAATCTGATTGCTTTAGCTTCTAGAACCAGAAGTTGCTTTACTCATCACTTGGCAGGTTTTTGTTTGTCATTGGAGCGGACTGAGTAGCTGATATTTAACCAGTATCGTGTCTTTGGGATTGTTTGTGTTATACTCTGCTATTTCTTTTTATGCGCAGCAAACCCTAGAATGCATCAGAGTTACAAGATATGATATGAGCGCGCACGATATCAATAATGGAATAGATAAATCTATAAATCTTATAGAGAGAACCAAAATAATTATGACAAAAGAGCAAACGTAAGATTTAGAAATCTCAGCAAGTACCCAATAACGGTCGCAACATGGTGAGTAAAGGACAAGTAAAGTAAGCAAACAATTGACATATGTTAAGTGCAATGAAACTAGGTTATCGAAAACACTGATACGGATCGGAGATAGAGATCACAGGAACAGTGACATTAAAGATAAATGTTATTTAGCAAGTTATGGTAACGACACTGGCGATTACCCCCTACTTGCCTCTGAGCTTACTCACGCGATGCACGAGCCTTGCTCTGTGTGCCTCCACTGCTCCATGTTCGGGCTGGAAGCAAGCACGAGCTCCACGTCCGGCCACAACACTCGCTTCCCACTGCCCATGGTCCATGGACATCGCGCTTGCTTGCAACGTCCATGCTTGACGCCACCACGCAGCTCACCCCCGGCCATGACGCTCGCTCACCTCTCGTTGGCGAAGCTCTCTTGACGTCACTCCTGCTCACTTGCAGTCACTGCGCAGATTGAGTCACTGCTAGCTGTGCCTGGCCGTCTCCGCGTCGATTCGTGTATGCCTCCACACAAGTTGGCCCATCCTAGCTTGCTACTCCGATCTCCACGGCAAGGAGATGATAGCGGGGGGAGAGAGATGCAGTGATGGATGGCTGTGAGCGTCGATGGGTTCAAGTGGATAAGGATTTACTTTATGGTGTAGGTGAAGCGTTGAAACCTCACGATCGAATGGTGAAGCCTTGCACCATCGATTTGGCTATGAACATTATACCGTTATGTAGTTTTTCTCTAAAATAATTGAGTCTATAGGCCATGACTTTTTTTACCTTACGATTGTTGCCATTATGACAGGTAACAGGATGCACATGTCAATTTGAAATGTGAATTTATGCCATCCTGGATGCGTGCTACCTCCTCTTAATCCATCCCTTCTTCGCTAGACCAGAATTTGAGCTCAATCGCACAAAATTCCAGGAATCCCAGCTTCACACAAACAAGCAAAACAATAGGAGAGGAATGGAAGCGACTACTAGTGGACGACGGTGGTGTCATATGAAAAGATGCACTAAAGTCAAGAACCTAAGAAGTATTTGAAGGAGGCGTCTGAGCTAGACTAGTAGAACCCACTGAGCTATGAAAGAGCTACTAAAGAAGAGGTTGGCAGAGCTGATGAACATAATCACCTTGCTGAGAGAGAGATGCAGTGATGGATGGTTGTGAGCGTGGATGGGTTCAAGTGGACAAAGATTCGACTTTATAGTTTATAGTGTAGGTGAGATCTAAATCATTGAAACGTCACGATCGGTTGGTGAAGTCCTGTATCGTCGATTTGGTTGGAACAGTAGTTTTTCTCTAAAATAATTGAGTCAGTAGGACATGACTTTTTTTTTTTACTTCAAGATTGTTGCCATTATGACAGGTAACAGGATGCACATGTCAATTTGAAATGTGAATTTATGCCGTCCTGGATGTGAGCTACCTCTTCTTAATCCATCCCTTCTTCGCTAGACCAGGCACCGGCATTTGAGCTCGATCGCACAAAATTCCAGTAATCCCAGCTCCACACAAGCAAGCAAAACCATAGGAGAGGAATGGAAGCGACGGTGGTGAGTGTTGCCAAGTCTGTGCTGGATGGAGCGCTCGGCAAGGCCACATCCGCCGTTGCGGAGGAAGTTGCTCTGCAGCTTGGGGTCCAGCGCGATCTGGCTTTCATCAAGGATGAGTTCGACATGATGCAGACCTTCCTCATGGCCGCGGACGAGGACCGGGCCAACAAGAAGGTGGTTAAGACCTGGGTGAAGCAGGTCCGTGACCTGGCCTACGATGCTGAGGATTGCCTTCAAGACTTTTCTGTTCATCTACAAAAACCGTCTTGGTGGCGCTTCCCTCGCACGCTGCGAACACGGCACCGCATCGCCAAGGAGATTAAGGAGCTGAAGGCCAGGGTGGAGGATGTGAGCCAGAGAAACCTGCGCTACCGCCTCATCGAAGACTCTAATTCCAACCCAGCCACCGCTACTGAGCGATCCAGCATCAGCAGCGCAGTAATATCTGGCACTGATGAACCAAGGATTGCTGCTGCAAACAAGGACGAACCAGAGGTGGATCTTTGCCAACTGATCACCGCAGATGACCAAGCTCTTCGAGTGATCTCAGTGTGGGGAGGAGCAAGCGATGATATCAAGAAAATGTCCATCATCAGGGAAGTCTATGACAGTCAAGAGATATACACGAAGTTTGGATGCCGCGCCTGGGTTAAGTTGATGAATCCTTTCAATGCAAATGATTTCCTCCAGTGCATGGTCAGGCAATTTTACTGGAATTCTCTTCGAGCAAAGGGAAAGGCAGAAGGAGCAGCTATAGGGGTTGGTGTTCTGAAGAAGATGAAGACGGTTACAGCACATGGTCATATGATTGACGAGTTTGATAGATACGTGAATGAGAATAGGTACCTGATTGTCATTGATGACCTGTCCACTGTAGTGGATTGGGATTGGATCAAAACATGCTTCCCTGACAGGAAGAATGGAAGCCGAATCATAGTATCCACGGAGCAAGTGGAAATTGCAAGACTATGCACAGGGCAGCCAAACCTAGTATCAAAGCTCAATCAATTATCAACAGATCAACCTCTTTATCTCTTCTACAATAAGGTAACATTGCTGTTTGATTGCGATCAACCACTCGTGAAAGCAAAATGCATGTTAATCGCTAAAGAAACATTTTTTTAGCAATCCTGTCACATTGAATTGTCTAAATGTTTATGGCATCTTATTGTTACAAAGTTTACTTGAGGATGTAAGGTGTGTCTTGCAGTCCCACAACAGTGCATCATGCAAATATTATGTAGTACATTTCTAAAAAAAATTTCTTTTTCACTCTCCATATATGATGATGGTTGTGGTTTTCATTTAAAATTTTCTATTATTGTGTGATGTGCTTTTCTCACAAGTGTTTGGTTAATCTAAATTTTGTTTTTGGTCACATAAATATTAACTTCTTTCTTATTATATTCTAGCCCGAGTCTAGCTCAAATAATGACACCGATGATATAGCGAAGGATCAATCTACGAGCATGGGTGGAACCAACTCGGCCACTGGAAAGAGCCTTAGGATGATGCAAGCCGCTTTGGAGGAATCCCAGCTCGTCGGGCGAGAGGCAGCAAGATCTGTTGTCATCAAACTAATTCGCCAAGAGCATTGTCAGGTGATCTCTGTGTGGGGAATGGGCGGTATTGGAAAAACCACTCTTGTTAGAAGTGTCTACGGAAGCGAAGAGCTTAGTGGTATATTTCAGAAGCGAGCTTGGGTTACTGTATTGCATCCTTTCAATCCTGAAGAGTTCTTTAGGAGCTTAGCTCTGCGGTTACACACAGATAATACTGGAAAGGACGTTAGACCAATGGGAGATGCTGGTGTACAAAAAAGGTTACAGGGGATGCAAATTGCAGCTTTGATAAAAGAGACATCCCAGCTTCTAGCAAGGGGTACTTATCTCATTGTTCTTGATGATCTATCGTCCAACACAGAATGGGATTCTATAATACAGCATTTACCTAATGATGAGAGGGCAAGCCGGATCATAATCACTACAAGGGACGCAAGTGTTGCTAGCCGTTGTTCTATGAATTACAAGCTGAAATCTCTAGGGGATGATGCCGCACTTGACCTCTTCAATAAAAAGGTACGTATGGACGGACAAACACTTTACCATGCTCCTTTCCTTTTGATTTGAAGTGTTATGTAGGGGTATATGGCAAGGATTGCCACTGCTCAGGCCTCAGGCATGCTATTACAGTTTAGTCATGACCTCAAATGTGTCAGCTATGGCACATAGCAGTTGCATAACTCACTGAAATTTAGGCAGTACGTGTGGGAAGGCAATACATGCTTTGCAATTACCCTATATGGTGCACTCATGCAATAGTTTTCCTCTTGGGCACCAAATCAACATAAAAAATCCTCAAAAAAAATCAAAATATACTTCCTCACAATAACACATAAAAGTTCATCATCCACGGTTTGAAACCATCATCACAGACTTCATGGATCAATTGTAATGGGAGTTATCACAGACAGTTTTTGAACCGTTTGTGAAAACACAATGACGGTTCAGAACTAGAACCATCTGTGATCATCTGTTATCATGGACGGCTCAAAACTAGAACTGTCTGTGATTATTTATTATCACAGACGGTTCAAAACTAGACTCGTCTGTAATAATCAGTTATCACAAACGGTTCTTAGTAAAAACTGTCTGTGATAGCTATGCCAGAACTAAAAAAGTGGATAATTTTACTGTAACTTTACGGTAATTTTACCGTCTGTAATAATCAGTTATCACAAACGGTTCTTTCTTTTACCGTAGCTTGGATGCTCAAAAATTTAGATTTTTGGGAATCCAAGTTATAGTAAAATTGAATGGATGGGATTGAAGAAGAGGTGGAGAAATGAGAAGAGGAGAATAGGAGGAGAAGTGAGAAGAGGGAAGAGGAAATGAGGAGAAAAAGAGCTGACCGAGCTTTCTATTTTTAAGAAAAAATTTGGTGAGGAGAAGTGGAGGAGGAGAAGTGAGAAGAGAGAAGGAGAGGAGTGGAGTAGAAGTGAGAAGAGGAGATGATAAGAAAAATAGGCGAGCCTTATATTTTAAATGGCAAATTCAACGAGATGAGCGAGAAATTCAAATTTGGCGAGAGCAAATAAGATAAAATATTATCACAGAGGTTCTAGATAAAGAACCGTCTGTGATAAGTACAGATATCATAGACGATTTTTGTTCTGAACCTTCTGTGATGTATCATAGACGGTTCAGAATAAAAACCATCTATGATAAGTAGGTCATCACAGACGGTTCTTTCCATCGCGGTGAACTTAAATGATCTATCTTGTAAAATCATCTGTGGTAACTTTATCACTGACGGTTTGTGTTAAACCATCTATGATGAGACGTCCAGAATGATCTTTTTTGTAGTAGTGTCAATTTGCTCTACCTATATATGAAATTTCAAGTTTAAATCTATCTATTATATTATTAAAGCGATAGAAAAAGAAGGCACTACATTCGCTCTTAAGGTTATAAATTCTCACGTTAATCGGTGGAAAAAGAAAGAACGATGTACACTATCGATTGTGGTGGGTCTAGATCATAACAGTCCAGATTAAAAGAAAGAGTCGATGTCAAGTATAGTCTAAAAATAACTGAAATGAAGAACAAAAAATAAAATAAAAAACAATTTGATTTCTATATGAATTCCTAAGTAAAATCATTAAATAAATATAATTCAGAATAAAAATAAAAAAATAGCAATTAGATTTGTATATGACTTCCAACAAAAATAACTAAAATTCAGAATAAAAATAAAATAAACTAGCAATTGGATAAAGTAAAATCCTTAAATAACCTCAATTCGGAATAAAAATTAAAGAAAAATTAGCAATTGGATTTGTATACTAGTTCCAACCAAAAATAATTAAATTTAGAATAAAAAACAAAAGAAAAATTGCAATTTAATTTTCATATGAATTCCAAAGTAAAATCCCCAAATAAATAAACTTTGGAATAAATTAAATAGATTAACAATTTGATAAGTATACGACCTCCAATAAAAAATAGTTGAAATTTTGAATAAAAATGAAAGTTATCATGAGAATAGTACGGATGGCGTTAGAGAAGATCACGAAAGAGTGCAAGGGCGTCAATCTATATTGGAAAGAAGATATTGATCCACAGGGAAGTGAAGAGTCGATGTGACAGCAATGGAGATGAGGATAATATCACGTTGCTCACTTTAGCCATTCGACAAGGACAATGTTGTGCTGCTCGCAAGAGCCGTTGAAGAGAAAAGCTAGAGTGGAAGAAACCAAGGATTACGATGATGAGTGGTGAGCGTCAGCATTGTTAAAGAAGTCAGTGGACAAAGAAACTTGATGATGGAAAAGGCTTGGTAGAGAGAAAATGAAGCTTTGCAGTGAAGATGAGTTATGGATGATATAGGACCATCGAATAACTAGAAGCATGCCATCGCTTCTCCATATTGTTAGACAATGACTAAAGCACACATGCCGGTATCAATGAAAGTGAGAGGTCACCACAATTAGTGAAAAAGCCACAGCGTTGAATTGGCCAACATCGAAGAAGATAGCGATTGACACGGGAGAAGAGGACATCGAGCATGTATACATCATGCATAGTTATATACGTGCATCTATATGAATAGAAGTACAGATGTACAGAAGCAGAGGAGCAAGGAGCTCGGAGTAGAGATGGTGTAGCCATGAGGAATATACTCGATGCTACCAGAGAGAGTGCGATGGGTGTCCCCGATAGGAATTGGTGATAGTTGCATGTGTATACGTGTGTGATGTCACAATGGTTAGCATTAAGCAATAATTAAAAAAAAGTAGAAGATAACTATGTGGTTGAGTACTTCATTAGAAGGGGTAGAAGTTAAGAGGGATTGATCAAGAATTGGATTTGCTATTGGATGTTGAAGTAGAAAAATTATGGCAGTGAGAAAACATAAAGGACACACAGTTCAGTGGGGTAGCCAGTGTGTGAGGAAAGATAAGTTTAAGGTAGGTCGCCCATGGTGCATCGGTGTATGCGTGAGTAGGATACTTTAATACCATACAAACTAATAAGATAATTTGCAGCACACGCATCAACGTAATATTTCAGATTAAAATAGAGATACATGTGTATGCATACATTTCGAAAAACAATAACTAATGGAGGAAGAAGCCGGGCTTGTATCTAAATGATACATGCATGATAGAGAGTGGTTACACTTCTAAATCCCCTCTCCCCCCACAACTTATTATGATTAATGATTTTCTTTTATGAAAGTTCATACTTTAATTACATTCATCAAATTGTATTTTTCTTCGAGCTTCTATTGTCATTTCTAATGTTTATGATGTCTTAAAAATCTAAATAGCCTATAAGATATATAGATTTATTCCAAGCATCTAAGATATATCATTTAATACTACTAACTTTGAAACAAATCTAGCCGCACAAATACGCGAGGTACTCTGCTAGTTTATTATATATTAAGAGTAACAAAAAATGAAAAACATCCGACAAATGATCAACCAAAAGCAAAAAAGGCAAATGTTACTATTCGCAGCAACTTTATCTTTTTGCTTTCTTCTAACACATTTTGAATTTGAAGTGAAATTTTAAAGGGTGCTAGAACACTCTATAGACCGCATCTTAAATTTTTTTTTGAAAATTTTCATTTTAATTTGGTGCCAAAACCGAAAGTTGATTGTATGAGTGCACCAAAAAAGGGTGATTGCATAGCATATATTGCCCATGTGCTGAATAAACTTCCTTTCTCCCTTTTTGTCAAACTTGATTTCTAAAAGATTCCAAGTAATAAGCAAAGGTGGAAAAAGGGCTTTCACAGTCCTCCCAAAAGAAAAGGAGGAAAATTTTTAAATATCTTAAATAGTTAAATTAAATAGATGGAAAATAGCTATTTTTTACACCTATGTACAAATATTCATTCTTCAAGACGCAATTATTGGGCTACTCTATATGTCACCAAAATCTCAAGCAAAATTGGTCCCGATGTGTCCTCCAATGTGGGTTAGTACCTTTCAAACTTCAATCACACTCCCAAGTGAAATCTGTTACTACACGTACTACAATCTACTGACATCTTACTAAATTAGTACAAACACATGCAGCCACAATCTGTCAAAAAATTGTTTATGCTCCAAAACATACGATACTTATCAAGACGATGCATCATTCCAGAAACACCTAAAAAGAAATTTTGGATATAGACATATAGTACCTGTAATGTTATGTACATTTGCAAAATGACAATATCAAATTCGTCTATGGTATCAAAAACCAAAAAGGACAACTAGTGCATGATGCACTAGTGCTCTTTTTTAATACTATACAGATGAATTTGACATTGAATTTTGTAAGTTTGTATAACATTATATGTACTACATTTATGAATTTTTTGGTACCTAAGATCAGTAGTGCATGAGTGCATAATGCCCTTTTCAAATATGAGAACACGGTAACCCATGGCGCCAACGAATTTTCCAATTACCATTAGCATTTAGCCCGTTTAATTCTAGGGATAAATTCTTACATACCACTGAAAAATCCCTTAATTATTCTAACATAAGAGTGAGGCTATGTTACAAAACAGTGGCTAACACAGTTTTGCAAGATATTTGCTACCATCTTTGTCAACAGCATATTTGCAAGCATACTATTTTTAACATAGATATTTGACTTTTCTCTTTGTAGAGGAAGGATACTTCACATCATCCTTGCCTTGCTTTTCTTGGAATAATCCACTTGAATAAAGCACATGATATGACAAGAAAACCCAGAAATAACTTACACATCAAATTGCTTAGATTGCAAAGGTTTGTATGGAGGATTTCTTAACCTACTTTCATGTTTTTTACAATATATTATTACAAAAATTAATGGCCAAAAATGGCATATTGGAGACCATGCAAAGTCAAAAGCATCACATTGGTAACAAGAATGAGGGATACTGAACAGTGGTTGGTGGGCGCAGTGGATGATCTTAGGGTATGCTTGGTTGGTGCCCAAACCAGTCCTAGCTAAAATTTGGCTAGCTAAAATTTTGGTTGGGGTTTTGATTGCCACAATTTTGCCAAGATTGGCAAAAAAATACATAGGGAATCACCATAGAGCAATAGGCTTGCCAAAAAATTGGCAACCATCCAAACAAGTGTCAAATTGTTAGGGCTAGCCAAAGTTTGGCAAAAAAAAATTGGGCACCAACCAAACACACCCTTAGGGTAAACAGTAATCACTATTTACGCCTTTTGTTCACGTGCGTAAACAGTAGCCACGGTACCTCTACCACAACACCTGTGTATTGTTCATATCAGTCCCATAAGTGTATTAGTGTTTGGGAAACATTGTTAGTTGGGTTTACTTTCTCATAGATAAATTCCATCTATTAGCCATAGAGATAGAAATGATTCCTTAAGGGGATAAGTCAAGTCATCTCTATAAAATAAATAGCATGTATCAATTATTATTATTGTTGTGTGTGTGTGGGGGGGGGGGGGGCTTCCCCCTTGGCCTAATCGGGCCACTGGGACAAAAGTCTATTTTGTATATAATTACGTGGCAGGTCTAATATAGCTATGCCAACGAAAGGACATGTTAGCCCTCACTATTATAGACCACAAATAGGTATTTGTATAAACAACCTCTCTTATTGCTATAAATATAGCCCCTAGGACACCATGGAGAGGGGAGACAACATTTTTATAAGAAAAGGTCTAAATAATAACCAAGTGTGGTACATGCCCTCTACACTTCTCTCTACTGTGAGTTTTAGGCTCTGAGTAAACCATTGCGGTCTTCTGTAGCCTCATTATCCTCTGTTTGGCTCATAACCACAATCATTATCAAGCAATGAGAAGAATTAATCTAGTCTCTCCCTAAGTTTATATCATCTCAGTCCATGTTCTCCTCTTTCTCCTAAGATCTTTTCTCTTTAGGTATATCATCCCGACCCTCTTTTGTACGGTAGTTACCGATAAATTAGGGTTCATCAAAGGGTTCATCCCACATGAAGTATCATCTAGAGATTCTTAACTCGTAAAATGGGTAATTTCAATCGTTGAAATAGTCTGTGGTCTAAATTACAATATGCAGACCCCACTTTACAAAGAGGGGCTCACACTACATAAAGATATAGAAAAAAACCCATGATGAAATATAAAGTGCTCTCAACTTTCAGGAATAAAAAAAGGATCCTAATATTTGAAAATTACTAAAATAAGGAATAACTAAAAGTATTTCTTTCTAGATGTCCTTGGTCCCCGTGGGCTTTCCTTTTAATTTTTCCATCCGAATAAGAACCAACGCCGTCTCAACACAATATCACACTGATGCATGAGACTAAAATTTGTACTAACACGTGCCAGTCTTTGATTGATTATCGCTCTTCATTCATATGTCCGATTTTTAATCGTTTGAATCTTTGTACTTTTGGTGAAGAGAGGATTTAAAGGATTCCCCTGCATCAGGTACTCACTTTCTTGAATCGTTTTTTCAGGTATTTAGTGGGACTGAAAAGGTTGATTTAACTGATAGCATGATGGAGCAGACAGAACTTATTCTAAAAAAGTGTGATGGCCTTCCCCTTGCCATTGCCACTATAGGCAGCTTTCTGGCAACCAAACCAAAAACCACTTTGGAATGGAGAAAATTGAATGATCATATCAGTGTGGAGTTGGAGAACAATCCAGAACTTGACAAGATAAAGACCGTCCTTACCTCAAGCTATGATGGTTTACCTTATCATCTCAAGTCTTGCTTTTTGTATTTGTCGATTTTCCCTGAAGACCACAACATCAGGCACGGACGTTTAGTGAGGCGGTGGATTGCAGAGGGTTACTCAAGGGAAGTGAGAAGCAAGACTGCCGAGGAAGTAGCAGAGGAACACTTTACTGACATTATTAACAGGAGCATGATACAACTATCAAAAACAGGGACTGATAATGCTGGGGAGAATACTGATTTCTTCCAAGTTCATGATCTCATGCGTGAAATCAGCATCTCAAATTCAGAAGAAGAGAATCTTGTTTTCGTACTGGATGAGCATTCCACCTTGAAGTCTAAAAATAAAGTACGCCACCTTGTTGTGAGCCGTAGTTGGAGCAGAGACCAAAAGAAGGATGTCTTGGGAAGCATACTGGACGTGTCCCACATTCGATCGTTGACCGTATTTGGAGAGTGGCGACCATTTTTCATTTCTAAGAAGATGAGATTGCTTCGGGTGCTTGATTTAGAAGACGCAGAAGATCTGCGGGACCATGACCTTGTGCCAATCGCGGACCTTCGCCACCTAAAGTACCTCTCTCTAAGAAGATGTGTATATATCTACCATCTCCCGGATTCATTTGGTAATCTGTCAGACCTGGAGACACTGGATATCAGACGTACATTTGTGATCACACTGCCAGCAAGCATTGTTAAACTGTCAAAGCTAAAATACCTTCGTGCCGGTCTCACGCCTGGTAGTGACTACCACAGCTGGGAGCGGAGAAAAATTTATCAGCCCTTGAAGGAATTTGGCTCAGCAGCTTACAAGAGCTATTTACGGAGAAAATCTATTGATGACTTGGACGCACTACCATATCTCTGTTATAAGGCTGGCGTTTGGTTGCGAGGCTGGGACGAGCATGGTGTTAAAGTGCCCAGAGGGATTGGGAGGTTGAAGGCGCTGCACACACTGGGTGTAGTCAACATTGCACGGGGAAAGGCAATGCTGAAGGAGCTCAAGAAGCTCACTCAGTTGCGTAAGCTAGGAGTGACTGGCATCAACAAGAAAAACTGCAAGGAGCTCTGTTCTGCTATTGCCAATCACGGCCGCTTGCGGTCCCTGTCAGTGCGCGCCGAGGGCGAGCCTGGGTTAGAAGGCAAGCCTGGGTTAGAAGGCTGTTTGGATGACCTGTCCCCGCCTCCAAATGACCTACAGAGCCTTAAGTTGTATGGCACTCTGGTCAAATTACCCACATGGATCAAGCAGATTCAGACGCTAGCCAAGCTGACCCTACGGAGTGCCCGACTGGAGCATGATGCCATAGTAGTACTGGGGAAGCTGCCAAATCTTGCCGATCTACGTCTTCATGATGAGTCATTTAAGGAGGGAGAACTCCACTTCCATTTCCGTCCCGACACGTTCAGAAGTCTGACGGTGCTGGAGCTTGATAGCCTATGGGACCTCAAATCGGTCAAGTTTAAAGAAAAGGCCACGCCTAAGCTTGAGCTGCTACGGGTGCGCTATTGTTTTCGTGCAGGCGCTGATGGGTTTTCTGGGATACGATTCCTGTCAAGTCTCAAGGAAGTTTCGCTCAAGTTTCCCGACAAATCTTACTTCAAGTTTAGCTCAACCACAGAAGGCTGGCGAGAAATCAGCAAAAGCTGGCGAGAAATCAGTGAAGGCTTGCGGGACCAACTGGCCAAGAATAAGAACAAACCACATCTCAACATAGAGGACTGAACCAAATTGTTGCTAGTCCTCCTTTCATTTGTATGTAATGCACCTATACATTGTTCCTTCCTTCGATCTCCCGAGAGTCTTGTGAATTCGAAGGAGCAATTGTAGCACCCGTAAAAAAAAATGCTCTCTCTCTCTCTCCATAACCACCCCCGTGTATCTCTCCCTCTCTCCTGTATAATCTCTCTCTCTCTCGTTCTCACGCATGGAGATGCATGGGACTTCTTTGGCGCCGGCGCCGGCGGCTGCGGTGGCGGCGGCGCCGAGTCGCACGCCCGCACGCGTGCCTGCACGCACACGCCCGCCATGGCCGGCAGCTACGGCGGCGGCCCGAGGAGGCGGCTGGCGGCCCGGAGGCGTGCGACGGCGCGCGGCTGGCGGCGGCGGCCTGGCACGGCGGCGGGAGGCGCGCGGCGCGGCAGCGGCGGGGCGCGGAGTCGGCGGGGCGTGCAGCGCAGGCGCGACGACGGCACTCAGTGGCGGCAGCGCGGATGCGTTGTGGTGTCGGCGGACGGCTGCGGCGGCTTTCGGGTGCGGCCATGAAGCCAGAGATAGGGGATGGCGATGCGGTCGAGCGCACGAGGACGACGAGGAGGTGTCGCCGGTGGAGCAGGTCCGGCTGACCGTGCCGACGACCGACGACCCAACGCTGCCGCGAACTCATCACCATCATCAAGGCGTTCTTCAGGCGCGAAATCTCCTTCGTCGCCAGCCTTCTGCTCTTACTCAAGACTCAGTTGTTGGGGTACGGATGGGCAGGGTTGATGAGGAAGCACGTGGTGGAACCGACGCACCTGTGGTAGCCGCAGAGTCTAGTGCAGGTTTCTCTCATGAGGTTCGCACGCAGCTACCGAGAAGCGTTCGTATAGTTATGCGTTCCAGTTCCTCCATGCAGCCTGTCCACCGAGCTTACTCAAAGCAAGTACCTCGCAACCGTAACCCCTCCATTTCACATTTTACATCTCATATGATTGCTTGTTACTGTTGCTATTGAGTACCATTACCATATCGCTAAAGCTGGTCTATCTATTATCATATCACCTAATGCTCACCTATTTACTCGCATGTCACTAAAGTTACCTGGCTAATACTATACCATAAAAGTTACCTGCTTGTTATCATATTACTAATGCTCGCCTAATTGTTGTCATATGTTAATGCTTGCCAGTTATGTACTTTTAATATTGTATTCATACCATAAGATTCTAGGTTACCTTTTTTTCATGCTTTATGTTAATTAATACCTTAGATTCTTAGATGTATTAAAATGCTATGGTTAATGTCTAAGTTGTAAGCTCTAATTAGTAATTATAAATGATGTTTAAATTGCGGTAGGGGTAGTATAGGAGTGACTTCAATATAAGATTAACCACTAGTAATCTTTAGCTTCGGAATGATATATTTAATTACCGGTTCCCTAATTCATTACTTGTATGTTATTGCTTGACTGGTTTCGACGGAATTATGTATGATACTGTTAACCTGACTAATAACAACTTATCACGTAATAAAATCTAGTTGTTTGACAACCCCTTGGTGTGAGTTAAGTTGTAATGCTGGGTGAGAATCATTCATGGATCTCTACCTCTGTCATATCATCATTCGTCATCTCCCATCTGATTTTATCTCCTATCCTCAACCCCAGCAATCCTTTTCACTCTTTGTAATCGTGCATGAACTTATCCCCAATTATTTTAATTCCACATTTCACATCTTTCATGATTACTCGTTACCATTGTCATCGAGTACAATTATCATATCAATGAATTACCTGGTTATTATCATATCACTGAATTTACCTGGTTAATATCCTGTCACCAAAGTTACCCGGTTATTATCATCTCTCTAGTACTTGCCTGATTGTTATAATAGTATTCATGCTTGCCTGGTTATTATTATGCTTGCCTAGTTACGATCATATTGTTAATGCGAGTCTAGTTCTTATCATATTGTTAATGCTTACCTGGTTATTGTTAATGCTTGCTGGTTATATACACTTAATATTGTATTCCTGCCATGATGTTCCAGATTATCTTATTTCACATGTCTTTAGGTTTATTACAATACTCTGGTAATATGTTATAATATCCATGCTTTTAAGTAATGTTTAGAGTTCATACTTAAACTGTTAATGGGGGTAGCGGGTGATCATGTTGTAGACTTAGGTTAAAATCACTAGCAATCCTTTAAGTATCACGCTTCTGTGTTTAATCCTCTCAATATCATGATGTATTGCCGGTACAGTTCCTTTTGTGAGTCATGATCTTTATATCTTAGTAAATGTTAATTTGACTAATAATCACTTATCACATAATAAAACTTGATTGGTTGATAAACTTGTGTGGGCTACATTATAACACCTCTTTAGGTTGATTACTATATCACTATCATCTTATCATGATTCCACATCGCCCTCTTATTAGAAACTATATCTTTCTATTTCCACCCCTAGCACATCTTTTCACTTCTCATAACTTTATTATAGCCTTAACCTCACCACCTCTTAGTTACCTTAATTTTGTTCTATATAATCTGTCCATGATGTATCGGTTACTTTATCACCCAGTATCATCAATCCTGTCTCTTCGGGCTCATTGTATTAAATCGTTACCCTTATAACTTTACCTTAAATCATTTATGACTCCCCAACTATACCATGGATAATTCGCTAAATAAAGAACTAAGGGTTATCACGCCGGGGCTACCCACATATAGGGGTCATTTCCACCCAACCTGGTAACGTATGGGGGGCCGTACATTCTCGTTACACAGGATATTACACACCGTCTGCGGTTATACAGTCGAGGACAAGGTTGTGCCTGGCTATTCTCGTATAACCGGGTATGTGGGATGAGGTCGCCGGCACCCTTGCTATAACTTGTCACATAACAACTATCTTTAATACACAGTCTTCATGATATCCATCTCCCATTTATGACAGCATCTCCGATATCAGTTATGCATTGCTTTCATCTTGTACCCGTTGTTTACTTGTCATGCTTGTCTTTATTTCCTGTGGTTGCATTACCTGTCTTTACTCATTGTGTTGCGACCGTTGTTGGGTACTTGCTGAGATTTCCAAATCTCACACTTGCTCTTTTCAGTCTCAGGTAAAAGGCCAGTGGAGTGATAGCATCATGCATGGGTCGGAGCACTCGAGTTTTCAGCACCGTGGTTTGTGTCGGACCTCGGGTTAGCAAACCCAGATCCTCTGTGATTCCACCGCACTATTCCCTGGATCAGTAGATAGTGCTCACAGATACATTACTGTATATCAAAAACCTACCATGCGAAAGCTTAAATAATACAGTAATACTTACTCATGGGCCGGTTAGGCCGAAAACGATAAAGTGCAGCAGCGGAAACTTCACACGAGTGGGACCCGCAGGACTTGCCCACAGGCAGCCAACTGGGGGTTCGCGACCTAGCCCATGGCCTCATCGTCTTCCAGCTCTGTCGACCCTTTTTAGGCATCGCAGGGCTTGACTTTATTTCCTTTCTGACTGAATGATGGCAGTTAAGCCAGAATGAGTACGATGATACTCAGCAAGCCACCACACAGGATGCAATAATAATAGATGCAAGGTTGTCAAAGGAGGCTTGAGGTTCTTTTATTTGCTTAGTGCGACATTTGCAATACTCATAATTAAAATTCCTATGACTTGGCATTTTATAAACATGCTTTAAAGAGTTCGAAATTGTGCAATAAATATAGCGGTGTCGGTTCCATCCACCAATTACATGGTTCCAACCACCTATGCTAGCTTTTGATCCTTATGCCACTTCCATATTATCAACCACGCTGGAGTACGTCCCTCCAGGAAAAAGTCCAAAATCAGAGTACCTCCCTCTGATAGGTTTTTGTCCCACCCACAAAGGTTTTTGAAATAGAACTAACTCGAGGAAGATTTCCGTGTCTGCCCTTGACCGTGGGCACGACTATTCGAATAGTTGTATACTCTGCAGAGTCTGTACATCTTTACCCACAAGAGGTAATCGTCCCGATGGTTCTACATGATTCCTTAGTCATGCAGATCGAGAGACTACCACGAGGCCTTTACAATACCTCGCTCTCTAGCATCTCACTCCTATGGGGTTGCTTCCATAGGTTGTGCGGGATGTCCGCCACAGGTTAGCGCACTCGGACTCCGCTCTCCACCATACGCTAGCCTCAGCGACGTCACCTATATCCGATGTCCCATTCCACGGGGGCTTTTATTACCCGCCTACACCGTTCTCCGTGAAATGGCTAGAGAGTTTAGTAAATTATTCAGCCAAGCCTACAATTTGCCAGCTTGTGGTTGTACTGTTATACACGGAGGGGTCATCACAGGATTAAGTCCTTAATTTGTCCGGGCGGTTCATTCCACAGACCACAATCCTTGTGCTACATCCACACCCACCACTCTTACCATCCGCCCAGACTGGTATAGCATGTTTTAAGGGTTTTGAGAAACTTAAAATAAGTTATCACAAATAATCAACCACGTACATCCCGTGACTGTCCCAAAACCAGTTTTCATACTTAAAGATTGATGATCAGGGCCACTAGTGCCCTGGACTTGTCAAGACTAGCACGGCATTAATATGACTTATAGCTAGTAAAGTGATTATTAACATCTAGGGTGACAATGGTCAGGTAATTCAAGTATCAAGGGATGGCATAATAAATCTAATACAACATCAAGTGGGCATGTAGCTACCTTAAGCTTTGACATATATTTGCATAATAAATTAAGCATGCAAGTTGATAGTTTAAAAGAACGTAATTTTTGCATAAAGTGTAGGATCAATATGATCAAAGTGATGACTTGCCTTGCTTGTTTTACCACGGCCTTGATTGCTCTAATTCAAAGCCTTCTCAGTCATCGATCTTAATTTTTACTGGTCCTCGCTTTTACCCGAGTCTTGGTCTTGTTCGAATCCGTCGCCTCGTCGAGTCTTCCGATTCTAATACGCGGCAAAGAAAAGAAAGACCAAATAAATCCAAACACTTTAAATGCCCGATTTAATTTAAATTGTACATTTATTATGATTTGAGAATAGAAGGCTGATTCGGATTAATGGGCTGTAAACACAGCGGTAGATGAATTGGGCAGGAGAAATGAGGTGGCTGAATAGCTTTACCGTGAGGGAAAATTTAGAATAAGGAGGGACCAAAATGAAGAAGTATCTACAGGAATATACCCCCTTTTGAAAAGGTAGAGGTCAAAACATAGCTGATCGGGGCAAAGCGAGGTTCGACCATTTATTTGATAACTTTCTCATTATTAATTTTATATTTATCAAGGAAGCTCCATGAGTCAGGCAGGACTTATGGACAGATAAAAGAGGGTATCGATGGTAGTGAAGAGGAACATGATTTCAGGATGCGAAAGCTTTATAGGAGAAGAGTATTATTTTATGTACCCGATGAAATCTTAATATATCATGAGGCCATTCCTATTTGAGATTGCAACTGGCAGTTCTAAAGTTAATTATTCTACTTGATTAATAACTTTATTCGATAGGATCAACGGTTGTGATTTGTCAAAAAGGAGAGTTAGGATTCTTACAAGGATCTTCTTAGTAAAGCTATTTCTTTTATTGTTATTTATTTTCGATCATTAAAGTTAAATCCCGAGATAATGATTGAGGATTTGGGTGCGAGACAAAGACCAAGGATTGCTCTTTCTTGTTTAGGACTTTATTAATCGTATTTTATTTATCATCTTAATTTCAGTATTTTAAGATAATGTTAAAGCCTTTCTACAAATATTTTAAGCACTAATAAGAGAGATGACATGATTTTAGAGATGGGCAATTTTATGGTCAATATTTTATGTGGCAAAATCTTGCTAAGTTGATTTATTTAGTTTGCACTAATGGATTTCAATTTGGATCAAGAGATGGAAGATATCACTTAGATCACTTGAGATTTTAGGAGGGTTAAAACTATTATCCGAGTTTCCAGAGTAAAGTTTGAAAAGATTGAAATTATCTTTATAAGGCTTCAAACATGCGTCTTTAATCATGTTGGATTAACTACTAGTATCTTTGATTTATAAGAGATAATGTCTTACTTAGTTTCACCTATTTGATTTTTAACATCAATACCCATTAAATCCATGTAAATTTTCTTGTCATATGGAAATAGATCATACACAATCTTGTTTTAGCCAATGTTAAGTTTTTAGCTTATTTACATAAATATTCTCATTATGAATTTATAAGTAGTTTTCTTATTCTTATTATCATCCATAATATATTTTAATATATGCATGAATATTTGCACAAGGATTCATCACTTAGCCAGATTCATCACTTAGCCAAAGGGGAGAGGAGTTATGCAATTAGTTAGCTTGGGCCCACATGTCATACCAAGGGAGACAGAGAGTAAACTGTCTTCGGCTCAGCTGACAAAGGGAGCAGAAGCAGAGGAACCAGGGGAGGGAGGGCGGCGCCAGGCATGGGTGGCGGTGTCGCCGGTGGGGAGGGGCCGGGGAGGTGACGCCGACGGGTGAAATGGGTTGCCCCGGTGATGATGGAGCCCAGGGAGGCAGCAACTCCAGCCGGGATGGCACCAAGACGAGCGGGCGGTGAAGCTAGGCGGCCGGCGGTGAGGAGGGAATGGGGCGCCGGTGGCCGGGAAGGAGAGGGGAGAAGATGACGCGCGCATGAGCTTGAGTACCATACCAGTAACTCACCTGGGTAGTCGAGCTAGCCGGAGGGTGGCGGGGGCGGGCCGGCGACGTGCACGGGCGGTGGCGCGGGGAGGCGACCGTGGAGGGAGGGCTCGAGCGGCGGAGGGAGTCGGCCGACGGTGGGGAAGGCCTCGGGGCACCAGGGAGATGCTCCCACCGCGACGAATTGGCCGGGGACCAATGACGAGGAGGCGGCGGCGGAAATGGTGACTGACGGCCGGAGACGGAGGAGGAGCGGGCGTGGCGCTCTCGGGCGTTGATTCTTCGATTAAGTGGAAGGAGAGGCAGAGGATGTTCGGGCGCACGCCGTGACGCGGTCCAATCGTGGAGGGGATGGCCGGAGCGGCGGAACGGCACGAACGACAGTGGCCGGCGCGAGCGCAGAGCGGCTGCTCGGCTTAGAGGTGGAAGAAGAGGAAATGGGGAATGGGGAGAAGGCGAGCTCGGGTTCTTTTATAGCCCAGGGAAGTACCGCCAGCATGGGCGAAGGCATGGCAGGGGTACCCTGGGCATGGCGGCGCGTCCTTCGGCATGGGCGACGGCATGGCCGCGTCGTGGGTAGGGGTATGGCGTGGGGCTAGGCCGGTGGTAGGGCTACTGGTGCAGAGGTGACGGGGGAGGGGGGACCGGGGGCGGCGCGATACCGGGGCGGAGTGGCCGCGCGGGCTGGGCCGGCGAGTGCCAGGAGCTGAGGGCGGAGGAGGAAGAAACGGGGGAGGAGGAAGAAGAAGCCACGGCGCCGGGTGGGCCAACGGCCAGGAGAAAAGAAAGGAGCAGGCCGGGCGGAGGAAAAAGAAATGGGCCGGGGAAAAAGAGGAAGGGAAGCGGGCCCGGGCAGGAAAAGAGAATGGGTCTGGCCCAAGAGGAGTTTTGGGGATTTTATGAATTTCTGAATTTGAATCTGTGAGTATAATTTGAATTGGAAGACTTGGTTCAAAACTTTGGATGCAACAATTTAATTTTAAGATCGTCGAGCTTTGGTGAATTAAGTCTTAATTTTTCCTAATTTGAATTTTTAAGATATGAAAATTGGATTGAAAGATTTTATGTTATTTTAAATTTCCATTCCTGGCTTTGAGTTGCCAGATTTCAATTTAAATTTGAAATTAAGACTTCCATGGAGTTTTGGATCTTCCCAATTGTAAACTTTAATTTCTAGATCTTGATTCCAAGGTTGGATTTTTATTAATCGGGCTTTTGGCAAGGAATCAATTTGAGAAAATTTGAACTTCGCCAAAAGCTTTTTAGAAACGCAGGAGAAACAATTTAAAAGATTTTAAAATTTTCGTAATTACACTAGTTCCCTAATTGGGATGTTACAGTTTGCCACTGTTTCGTTGTTTCATTCGTTCTTTATTTGGTTAGAAGTGGACCGGTCCTATATTTTAAACATTTATTCCAGCTTCCATTTGTTCTCTATTAAAGTGTTAATAAAATTTTAAACTCTTTGTGATTTCTTTTATTATTCTTATTTATTTTTCACTTTGGCGATGACATTCCATAGTAGCATCCCATATGATTATGTGGGGTGCTACAACAATACCCAATATTTTTGTTCAATTGTGTTTGTCTCCAATAAGTAGGGTGCTGCTGCATACTCCTGCAATCGATCCTTGTGAAAATTTATCTTTCACTCACCTTTTTTTAAATGTCTGTTTCTCAGCTATTATTACAACGCAAAATATACTCGCTAGGTAATAATGCATTTACCCAAATCATTACAAGACAGGCACTCTAGCCTCCGAAGTACTCACGTTTTTTGGGCCGTTAGGATTGGGCGCTTGGCCCGCCGCAACTCTGGAGTTGCTGGAGCATCTCCGGGGCATCTTGACACGTCTTGACAAGTTAGCCGTAACCATTGGCGGATCTAATAGAGGTCAAGGGTGTTCAGCTGAACACCCAAATTTTTTTATAAAATACTAGGTATATAATAGATACATTAGATGTATATACTGTTAGTGGGTTAAAACTATATTTTATGCCTACAAATAAATTCAGCCTACACTCTTTATATATCGTGCGCAGCCCATGTAATATATTAGATCCATTTTTCTTTCCACCTCGCCCTTCTCACATAGGCCCAAAGAGGTAAAGATATAAACAAAATCCTAACCTTTGTTCTATTTCTTATCTTGTGGCTGTCTATGTGGGAAGCGGCTCCGGCTTTCGAGTGGCGAGCGGGCGAAGGTGCAAACTGCGGAGGCGAGTGACAACCGGCGGACGCGGACGTGGCGCCATGACGTGATGACAATCATGAATGAGGCGGTGCGGGGTGCAAGGTGAGTGTGTGGCAACGCGGGCGAGTAGAGAGGTGTCACAAGCAAGCGGGCAGTGGCACAACGAACATGGAGGTAGGGAACGGGCGGCAAGAAGGGAGCAGTGCGGTAGTCGGGAGAGAGCGTGGCATCGGAAAGTGAGCAGCACGTCCAACTTATCGTCATCGTCTTCTCTTCAGATCTAGATGTGCTCCGCCTCACTTCACTTATTTTCTTTCTTAATCCGTTTTGCTCTACACTGCTCTGTTCTTGCTCCGATTATTTCTGGAGCTTAGCATTTGGTTTCTTTGTTTTTTTTCTAATAAGATGTTGTATAAAAATACGATCTTTACCTTAGGCAATGAGCAACTGGTTGGACCCTTATTGCTTTTGTTTACATGCTAATTTTTGCTATGTTTTACTCCATGGAAGGAACATACAATTTTCTCTTAGATGGACAGTTCTTGCTGACAGGGAAAGAGCAAAAAAAGGCAGGATCAATAAGATATACAACTGTCATTAATCTCTATAATGTGTTGTTTAATTCATGTCATTATACTCGTCTTTTGTCACCCATTTTCTCACAAGAAATCATTAATTTCTATAAGTTATGTATTTTTATTATATCTATATAAACGTATCGTTGTATCGGTGTTTTAGAGGAAACGGTGCATTGCAGTATAGACATATTCGAGCAACTTAGCTCCGAAATCCGAACACCCATCCTAAAAATCCTAGATCCGCCACTGGCCGTAACCTTTGCCACCTTGCCACTGCCGGGTCCAAACCCACATGCCGATGAAACACCCAGTAATATGTAAGGACATGTGAAAAAGAAACTCCATCGAAGGATTTTGCCTAGTTGAAATGAGCCCAGTGAGTCTATAGATCTGCTTACATTAGTTATGACTAATAATTTTTAACTGTAAAAATAAATGATAGTGGTTAAAAAATAGTTTTTAAAGAAGAGGGTTAGCGGTGAGAAAAGTGAGTGAGGGATATATACGTGAGATAATATTAAGATGAGTAGGGTATATGATACGTCTGTAATTCCTATTTTTATCCCTAAAGCGAGGTAGAGCTAGTAGGAGCTAGAGGAGCCTATCTTTTAGCTTCTCCAAATAGAAGCCAATATATAAATAGTCCCTCCATATCACATAGCCGACCTTCAGTCTGAGGTCTCTCCACCGTATGCATATGCTGCAACACTGTCTGTTGCCTGTTTCCTGGAGGTGACTTGACATTTGATGACAACTCCTCGTTGGAGATCGGTCCGCCATCGCCGACACCGGTGTTCCGCACCGGGTTCTGCATTCCAGCCTCTTCATCCCATTCTTTACCAAGCTCGTCACTACCCCCGGCGACCTATGCCGTCTCCTCGGCCTCCTTGGAGCTCCTGCGTGCAATCAGAGCTCTCACTAGTGAGCAAATGGCACAGTACAGAACCATGTAGTCATGTCAGAATGCAGCAGGTGCAGCTGACATGACAATAGAAGGGGGTATTACTTGTACGAGTAGATCACAAGGCCAGCCGCCGTGCCGGCAAGGACAACGAGGTAGATCCAGTCGACCTGGCCATGCGCAAACACGCTCGGTGAGCACATCTGAGTTCCCAGTATCGATCAGAAATTCGGGATGTGTAGAGAATACAATAGACAGACCTTCTCATGATAAGCAAAGATGCGGATCAGAACAGTCCACACGTCTGAAGTCAGGAGCGAGAGGTTTAGCATGGTTGCCCCGCATATCTGCAACCAGCAAGGGAACATAGATGCAGGTTTGTCAGACAACTCTGAAAATAGCCACGATCGTCAGATAAAGCTCAACGATCCTGCAATACCTTCAGTACCGTAGGTACAGTTGAGTAGAATAGGCACATCGCTAATTCAAATCCAAGAAAAGGGAGCACCTGAAACAGTAGAAAAAGCCACGTCATGAAAATTGATGGCTGCCAATTGCCAAGAAATATGAAAAGAAGTCTTCATTGGGTTAGGATCAGGTATTCAGGTGTATACCAAGCCCGCCTTACGTAACTTAAGTATATGGGTTTTGGAATGATTCAGCTGGCCTGGTGATTACATTCAGTGTTTCCGTAAAAAAGTTTTAGTTTAACTTTGTCACCAAAAAACGGTCCTTGGTTTCTACCAAAGAGTGTGACGGTCATTAACGGCTACTACGGCTCAACAAGCATGTGTGCCTTTGCGCAAACACAGAGAAGGAAAGACTTACTGCATTATTTGGACCCAATCCGCATTGGAGTCTACAGGACCTACTTTTTTGTTGATCAATTATCGCGATTATGACAGAAACGGGCTGGAGCAAGTTTATTTGAAATGTCAACTTGCAATCCTGGAGCTGATCTCTACTTCTTATCCATCCATCCCCGGGATGCCTTTTCCGCACCATCATCAGCACAGTACCACAGTTATTTACGATGAGGGGCTATCTGCACCATCATCAGCACAGTACCACAGTTATCCATCCCCGGGATGCTCGGTACGGTACGTATCCCAGCCTTCGCCGGCCAACGCCGTATCAAGGCCATCCATCACCAGCTTCGTCTTTTGGTCGGCTAGCTTGCAGAGGCAACGTCCTGACTTGGTCCGTTTGTTGCTCAACTGCGGTGGGCGGTGGTACTGGTAATGGCAACTTTCTGTGAAGAAACCTGGCCTGGGCCGGCAGCCCAGGGCCTATGATGGGCACCTTATTGTAGTCTATAAATAGAGAGTCATATCTCCTCATTATGTACGTATGAATGAAAGCAATAAAGAAAGACCAGGAGTTCTCTCTATCTCTCTGTGTGTTCAATCTATTATTCTGTGATTGATTCGTTCTTGTTCTAAACAGAGGAATCGTTCGGACTGGTCGCCAGCGAAGGTTCCTCAACACGTTATCAGCACGACTTCGCTCCGGTGAACGAGGTAGTCATCGAAGCACAGATTGAATTTTTTAGATCGCTTTTGAATCTGTATTTTCTTTCGCGTTCTACATTGAAATTCTACGGTGCAAATCTGCCCTAATCTACCGCGAGCAGACTTGAAGTCGCCGGCACAATGCCGATCGGTAGATTGTGAAACGGGGTAGATGTTGATTGCACTGTAGAACGATGCAAATCCGCCCCAAATCTACCGCGAGCAGATCTGAAATCGCCGGCACAATGTCGATCGGTAGATTGTGAAAACAGGGTAGATGTTAATTGCATTGTAAATTAGAAACTGAAAATTTGCATAAGTGCTGTTTGATATTACAGCACAAGAAAATTCGCATTACTTTTTTTCTCTGTACGAAAGATTGGCATTGATCTCTTGTTCAGATTTGGCATCACACAGAAAAAGAAAGAAAAAAAAGGCACTGCGCCAGAATGCGCATCGCTGACCGTGGAACCCAAGGCATCGCCGCACCTACATGCGTGTGCACCGCCGGCCTGATGCCGGCTTGCCGCCAGGTCGCCCGAACGTCGGCCTCGGTCCCGTATGGCTGCTGCCGCTGCCCGGGGAAGCGTGCCTGAAGCTGCGCATAGCACCCTGTTCTCACCACACGAGGAGCAGGACACCCGAAGTACCGGCCAGTAGCCGGTGCCGCCGTATGGAAGCCTCCCGAAGCACGCAGCCCGACGCACGCCCTGCACGGCGCCACCAACGGCTCGGGCTTCCACCGCGTGCGCGCGCTCCGCACGGCGCCGCCGCCGCCGCCGCCTCGGTATCGGCTGAAGCCGCTCGCCTTAACTGCCGCCCGAAGCCGGTGCCCCCTCTGCCGCTTTGGTCCCCGCGTCGCTGCCGTGGCCCCTTGGCTTCTGAGCCCGCAGCCGGCTGCCCGCACGCGCGTGTGCGCCACCGCCCGAAGCGGCCGCGCCACCTCCCCGCTGGCCACTCCGCCTCGGCTCGCCGGCCCCTCACCATGGCCCGCAGCCGCCTTAGGCCTGCCTGGTCTCGGCCCGCTCCCCGTAGGATGCGCCGCCCCCTCGACCTCCTGGAAGTGCCGCCGCACTGGTCTCACCCGTGCCGCACCACACCCGAACAGGCGTCGCTCCAGGCTGCCGAGCCGCCGCCGGCCCCGCCGCTACTCGGGCCACGACTCCTCCGCCCGCTCACGCCGCCGCGCCCCGCACGGCGCTCCCGCCGCCGGCCCCGCTCTGACTCGGCCTGCCTCCGGCTTGGCCCTCGGCCTCCGCTCACTCCCACGCCGCCCCGCTCCGGCCCGGCCTGCTGCCCCGCAGCCACGGGCTGCCGCCGCCTCGGACGGAGAGAGTAGGGGAAACCCTACTCCTCTCGGTGGGGAGGGGTTAAGCGGCCGGGGCAGGCCGAGTGGGCCAAATGGTCGAGCGGGCCATAGCATATTGGGCCGGCGGGAGAGAGAAAAAAAAGAAAAGAGCTCAGCCAGGGGTTGCGCTGGAATTTTTGCAGAAAAACCCTTCGGGTTTTCGAAAATTACCGATGAGCCCTAAAATTTACATATAAATCCTGAATGCTTGCAAAAAAGGCCTCGTAGTTCTGAAAATTACGTATAAGCCCTCTAATTTACGAGTGGGTCCAGAATTTTGTAGAAAACCCCTCTGTAAATCAGAAAATTGCGCGAATTTTTCTCTGAACTGAAATTTTGCGTAAAACCCCCTGGAATTGCAGAATTTGCTGAAATTTCATATTCTTGCATAAAAGGGCTTCGGAAATCTGAATTTTGCATTATTTTTAGCATTCGAAGCTTATTTATTTATGCCATTATTATTCTCTGTTTTTCTGTATTTATTTACTGTTTTGGTTAATTGTAATTGTTTTAATTGCTTTTGATCACTGAAACTAGCAGTAAAATTATAGAAAATGCATAGAAAATTCTGGAACATTACGAGAACCTTTTGTACCATTTATTTACCTGCAGTGAATTATTCCGTGCATGTCTACCAGCAGTAGACTTATACACATTTAGATGACTAGCATCACGAACTGGAAGATTCGAGGAGCTGGCCCAGCATGGCCAAAAACTATCTGATGTAGGCATCCGATGTCGAGATTGTGCTTGGAGCCAGGAAGCTCCGCGCGACTATTGGGATTGGCAGACTGAATGACGCCTAACCCACGCCTAAAGAGAATGATCAGGCACTTCATTTTCTCAGGCACCACTTCTGCCTCACTCTCAAGAATGAGTACATGGTAGAGAATAGTGCGCTAGCACTCTGGACCGCACCCAAGAAGCAGGTTTGAGAGGCTAAAGTACACCATTCTTACTCAAGCAGAGTAGGAGTGGATTAGACTAAGGTTTGCCGACTTTAAGACGGTCAGGGAATACAATTCTGCCTTGCACAGGATTAGTACCCCAATACATAAAATTGAGAAAATCCTTCCACCCAAATGAAGTACAATCCGCACGTAATTATCGTCAAGATGGCTATGAGGAATACGTCGAATTGACCGATATGATGCAAGTTGTGGAGGCTCGGGACAAAGTTTTCTGTAAGAACTATGTCACTCAGCCACCTGGGAGCTCCGTTGGTCGTGAAGCCAACACTAGGAGCAACAAGGTGCGAAAGCCCTTGATAGAGAAAAGGAGAAAGAAGGGTAAGACCGCAGCCCAGAAAGGCAAATCAGATGCTCCACGTGAGAATAAGGCTAGCAAGCCAAAAACGGGATGGCAAAGGGCACATGAAGCCCACTCTGCATCGGTTGAGGGGGAGCGTTCTGAGCAGCTGCCTGCGCTGATGGTGTTTGAGACCATTACGACAGCAGCACCTCTCTCGACCTAGAAGCAGGCACCGTCTGATTTCTCTTGAAGAGAATGTCAACCCCGAGAAAATAGCAGAAGAAGTCTTGTGCACTGAATGCATTTAGACTTTAATTGTCATTTATTTTGTGTGGAAGAATATGTTAGAATTTGCATGGATGGTACTTAAGAATTGTTATCTTTCTTGTGATGGTTGGATGATTTTTGGAAGAATTCATTCATTTATTCAGTTTATTAATGGCATGATATGTTCTGATATTGGAGTATCTTATTTATGTGTTGATTGCCTTCTCATGCATATTAATAAAATACCCTATATTAGAACACGTGTAGCGCCCTATAAAGGAAGTGTGCTTAGCCAGCAGCGGCACAACACATACCATCTTAAAAGAGATTAAGTATTTTTAGTCGATTTGTAAGAGCACTAGCAGCCTTACGACAATCGCCGGAAGCGATGCATGGTTCAGGAAGAGCCACAAATAGGCACAACTTTGGTCATTGAAGAAGCCTTATTGTACCCAGAATCGACTAGAACTCTCCTAAATTTTAAGAATATTCGCGCCAATGGTTTCCACGTTGAGACTAAAGAAGAGTACGGTAAGGAATACCTGCTCATCACGAAACGCGAAGAGAATGGCAAAAGAATATTAGAAAAGCTTCCTTCACTTGAAACAGGGCTATATTATACCACAATTAAAGCGCCTGCAGCGTACACTGTTCTGAAAACAGTGTTTAGAAGCTCTGAACTCTTCTGTCTCTGGCATGACAGATTAGGCCACCCAAGTCTTAGGATGATGAGAAACATAATAACTCGCATGGGCATAATATTAATGTGAAGAATTTCCCGAATCATGAAGATTTTGTGTGCCCTGCATGTGCCACCGGGAAACTAATTACTAGACCCTCCACTCTGTAAGTGAAGGATGAAGTCCCTGCATTCCTGGAACATATCCAGGGAGACATTTGCAGTCCCATTCAGCCCATCTTAGGGTCATTTAAGAATTTTATGGTGCTCATTGACGCTTCCTCGAAGTTGTCATATGTGGGTTTTGTTGTCCACAAGGAACCTCGCCTTTGAAAAATTGATCTCGCAGATCATTCGTATCAGAAATGTGTTTCCAGATCATCATATCAAGTCCATCCGAATGGACAACGCCGGAGAATTTACTTCAAAGGCATTTGATGATTAATGCATGGCGATGGGAATTGCAGTTGAGCATTTGGTACCGCATGTCCATACCCAGAACGGTTTGGCAGAGGCTTTAATCAAAAAAATTAAATTTATTGCCCAACCCCTCTTGCATAAAAGTAATTTGCCAGCTACATGTTGGGGACACGCAGTCCTTCATGCAGCGAATCTCATCAACCTTATATCTTCGGCCTACAACATCCATTCACCTATGCAACTAGCGCAAGGGTCAGCACCAAAAATTTCCCAACATTAGGGGGGAGGAAATCAACCCTTTGGTGAAGAATGTCGGGAAATTACGTGGCAAGCCACGGTAACCCATGCAGATGACCCGCGCACTAGTGAAGCGAATAGAGAAGTCCAGAAGACAAGAGAAGTCTAGAAGACAATAGATTTGCAAGCATTAGCAAATCAACTGCCTGATCACTTTAGTGATTTGAAGAGCGTGACTAAGTCGCATGTGCCTGCACGCACTGCACTGGAGAGGGTTGAAATACCAAAGAAAGCAGAAGGTATCCCTAATCTCGTCCAGAGGCCTCAGAAAAATAAAAAAGAGGACGAGAACTCCGGTTCCTCGAATCCTTAGTAACCGGGGATGCCTGGTGAAAAAGGATAAGAGGGATTTATCACAGCCGATCATTAAAGTCCCCCAGAATGAGAAGGGGAGCCAGTTGAGACCTGGCACAAGTATGACACCTTCAGAAAAGGGCATACCGGATCTGAATATCCCCATTGGCATGGATGTGTGCGCACACATCGGAGCCGAAAAACTAAAGGGACTTGCCACCGCAATTGAAAGAAGCGATGTGCAAGGTAAAGCTCCAGCAGAAGCAATCGCTCCAGAAGAAGCAACTCATGAAGAAATAGCTATAAATTATGTGCACACGGGAGAGTCCCTGAATAGGACAACCGCTAATATCGATATCTACTTCGCAAAGAAAATTGCCACCATCATCGATCTTGATCCCGAGCCTGCATCGCTCGCTGAATGTAAGAAAAGATCAGATTGGGAAGATTGGAAGAAGGCAATAGCAACTGAATTGCTATCTTTGAATAAAAGAGATGTGTTTGGGCCCGTATGCCGCACACCTCCCCACATACATCCCGTTGGGCACAAGTGGGTATTTGTTCGAAAGAGAAATGAAAGAAATGAAGTAGTGAGATACAAAGCAAGGCTGGTAGCCCAGGGTTTCACTCAACATACTGGAGTTGATTATGAAGAAACCTACTCCTCAGTCATGAGTGGAATTACCTTTAGATACTTGATCTCAATGGCAGTAAACTTGAACCTGGAAATGAAATTGATGGATGTTGTCACTGCATACCTTTACGGTAACTTGGATTCGGAGATTTATATGAGAGTCCCTGAAGGAATTCCTCTCCCGAACCAAGACAGAGCAAATAGAAATCTGTACAGTGTGAAACTCAGAAAGTCACTGTATGGACTGAAACAATCTGGAAGAATGTGGTATAATCGCTTGAGCGACTTTCTCTGCAAGAAAGGCTACACGAACAATGAAGACTGTCCTTGTGTATTTATACGGCGATCCCAGAATGGATTCTGTATAATCTCTGTGTATGTAGATGATCTTAATATCATCGGGACAGCCGAAGACATAAAAGAAGCAAGCTCCTACTTGGAGTCAGAATTTGAAATGAAAGATTTGGGCAAGACCAGGTTTTGCTTAGGCCTGTAGCTTGAGCATGTCTCTGAAGGAGTCTTGGTACATCAGTCGACCTACACCCAGAAGGTGCTTGAAAGGTTTGGCTTTGAGAAGGCATTTCCCTCGAAAGTACCAATGATCGGTAGGTCTTTACAGCAAGAAAAAGATCCTTTCCGACCTAGGGAAGAAGGGGAGGAAGTCCTGGGACCGAAATTCCCATACTTGAGTACAGTGGGAGCACTCATGTACTTAGCAAACTGCACTAGACCGGACATTGCATTTGTCGTGAACCTGTTAGCAAGGTACAGTGCAGAGCCCACCAAAAGGCATTGGCAGGGCATAAAGGACACCTTCCGATACCTCCAAGGAAGCAAAGACATTGGATTGTCTTACAGAAAGAATCAAGATCTGAACTTGATTGACTATGCAGATGCTGGGTACCTGTCTAACCCGCATACCGTTAAGTCGCAAACAGGCTATGTATTTCATGTGGTGGAACTGCAATTTCCTAGAAATCGTCTAAGCAAAACCTTGTAGCTACTTCGACGAACCACTCAGAAATTATAGCGCTATATGAAGCCGCACGAGAGTGCGCTTGGTTCCACTGAATGATTCACCACATCCAGCAGTCATGTGGAATGAACATTGTGCAAACCCCAACAATTATCCATGAAGATAATGCAGCTTGCGTTGCACAAGTGCAGACGGGCTATGTAAGCATATCAACCCTAAGTTCCTCTATGTTCATGAATTGCAGAGATGGACAAGATTAAAGTACTGTACACTAAGTCATGAAGACTTGTTCACTAAGTCACTCCCGCATCTAGCTTTGAAAGGTGCGTGCGTGGAATTGGAATGACGAGACTTAGAGAAGTACAGAATTCAGGGGGAGAATTCTCACAAGACCGCTAATAAATCTTGATCATGAAGATTAAGTACCCAAAAATAAAGTCCTGCAGACCAAATGAATTTGGGTGAATTGTACTCCTTTTCCCTTGACGAGTTTTCCATGAAGTTTCTCGACCAAGGTTTTTAATGAGGTAATTCGTGCATCGCAGCATCACATGTATCATGTGCTCTTTCTCCAAATTTTTCCCACTGGGTTTTTATGGAGTTTTAGTGAGGCATGAACGTGTCGGATGAGTGCCCAAGGGGGAGTGTGAAGAAACCTGGGCCTGGGCCGACAGCCCAGGGCCTATGGTGGGCACCTTATTGTAGTCTATAAATAGAGAGCCATACCTCCTCATTATGTACGCATGAATGAAAGCAATAAAGAAAGACCAGGAGTTCTCTCTATCTCTCTGTGTGTTCAATCTATTATTCTGTGATTCTGTGATTGATTCGTTCTTGTTCTAAACAGAGGAATCGTTCGGACTGGTCGCCAGCGAAGGTTCCTCAACACTTTCCACTCTATTTCGGGCCTGGCCTGCCAAGTGCCAAACCGCTAGGAAAATCACACTCGCCTCCCCACAAAACTGTCTTATTGTTGTCCCTACTATCTCCTCGTCGGGCTCCTGCAAGACCACCGCGGCTGATCTGCCGCCCGCGCCGCCACCTCCGCCTTCGGCGAGAGAGAATGGCTTCGAATAATTACCTCATCGAGAACCTTGTCCACCGATACGCCGCTTCTCTCACTCTGCTTCTCCTACCACCGTAGACCCTCCCGTCCCGCAGCGCTGCCCAAAGCGGGGTCGCCTCCCCGCGCCCACCCATGGACGGCCGCCTCGTCGAGAAACTTGCTGCGATGGATATCCGTCCTAGACCAATCCGCCGCGTCCTCTCCCCGGCCCCGCTGAGAGCAACAGCAATGATTTTTTTATTTATTATTTGTGCTTATAAGCCTAGAATCCCTAGCCATAGATATTCTTCCTTCTTGTTTTTTGATGTTGGAATTGTTCCATTGCTTATTAATCTAATTGTCTATTTGGAATTGTTGCATAATATTCAAACGGGAGGTAGCCACACGCTACTGCCGTTTGTCACGACGTGTTTTGACAGATTCAGACCCTTATAGATTCGGATCCTGACTTGTATACTTAGGTCTAACCGAGTTTACTATTTAGACTACATGTCTAAATAGGTTGTCCATCTAAACCCACAATCTGTCATATGCATGTCCTAAAACAACAATATTATAAGTGGTATTAAGCCTTCTTCATTCAAAAGATTGTCTAATGGATAAGGTATTTCTCATATTTATAAGTTGTACTTCTTTCTTTTCACAACCAATATAGGACTATTCCTAACAATCTCCTTGTCACATATTGAATCAATGTGGGACTATTCTCAACAATCTCCTCCTCATATATTAGTTATGCACTCCTGCAACCAGGGAAATGTTAGCTGCCTAGGCTCTGATACCACTTGACAGATCCAGACCCTGGCCGTATGTCTAGGTCCAACCGGATTTACTCTCCGGGTCATAAGTCTAAATGGGTTATCTACCTAAACCCACGGGATGCCATATGCATATCCTAAAATAATAATTTTATAAGTGGTATTGAACTTTTTTCTCTCTAAAAAACTAATCTAATTGAGAAGATCTTTTTCACATTTATAAATTATACTTATTTCTTTTTATAACCAATATAGGATTATTCCTATATGTGTTCATCGCTATTAGCCCGTCCGTGAATGGAGACGGAGGAGTTGTCTTGGTGTGAGTGGTATGCGGTGGCTTCGACGGTAGTTGAGGACGACTCGCTCAAAGGCCTCCATTTACCACTGCATGTGACTGTAAACAAAGCCCAGCTGAGCCTTTTCCTTTTAGCTTCTAGAAAATATTTTCAGTTTTTCTATAATAATTAGTTTTTAAATAGAGTATTTTTTTATATAGAGTTTATAAGTTAATTATAGTATATACTATAATGACTTCATTTATATCAGTCAAAATTATACACAAATTTCTATTACTTCTCTCTCATAATTAACCTAAAATCTCTCTAAGAAATAGTCCAAAACATGTAAACGACAGCCCGTCTCCAGCCAATTCTGTGATGCACAGCCACAATCAATGCCGTCATTTGTGACTCATGTGTACTACTCTACAGTCTACAGTCCTCGCCTACCAGGCAGACAATGAGACTCCGCTCATTTCGGTTTTAATTTTTTTTATTTTTCACTATTTTAAAATTTTGTCTTTTATGGTTTTTTAACTTTTTTCAAACTTTTTTTTGCTATTTTTGTATTTGTTTGTATTGTCTGTAATGGGTTAATCTATTTTTTATTTTTAATTTTTTAAAAATATAATTATGCTAAATAAATCACCACCAGTTACAGTATAATTTTAACTAATTACAATATAATTTTAATCATAAACCATATTTTTCCGACCCAAATGGAAATCACAATCGACGCCGTATTGCCGTCATTAAAATGCATGTACTACTAGCCCTGGGCATTCGGTACTACCGAACCGATCGGTTCGGTTCCTCGGTACCCATACAAATTCGGTTCCTACGAATCTCGGTACCGTTCGGTTCCTGAAAAAACTCGGTACCGAAAAAATTCGTTATCGGTTCTTTCGGTTCGGTTCCGGTATTTACCGAAATTACCGAACAGGGTACAGCAGCATGTAACATCAAGTTCAATAGCCAATTTTGACATAAATGTAACATGATTTCATATAGAATAAGTGTCAAATCATACAGAGAAAAAGCCACAAATACATAATGTTTCGGTAGTTCGGTATTTCGGTAAACCGAGGCACCGAACCGAATTTCCTCGGTAAATTCGGTTCCTGAGAACCTGGAACCGAACCTGGAACCGAAATTTTCGATCTCGGTAAATTCGGTTCGGTTCTCGGTAAATTCGGTTCGGTACTCGGTTTTCGGTTTTTCGTGCCCAGGGTGATGTACTACTCTTCTTCACCCACCAGTCTGACAAGGAAATTGAACTCTGTGTACTGTGTTGCAGAGGAGAACATTTCGCAGTTCAATTCACACCGCAGTTCGCAGCAATACAACAGACACATCACAAGGACAATAATGCATCTGCTGGTCGCTACTGCTTTCCACCCTACTTCTCTGGACCAGGCACCATCCTGAGCTTCTCTAGATCGCACACCACCAGTAGTGATAACGAATTGGGTGGACTTTTGGATTTCAGTTGAAGTGTGCACAAATCCTTCTTGAGGCGGGTGCTGCAGTGGACGCGTTGGACAAGAACAAGAACACCCCACTGCATTACGCTGCTGGATATGGTCGGAAGGAGTGCGTGGATCTTCTGCTGAAGCACGGCGCTGCTGTGTAAGTTAAATCAGCTGTCTTCTTCCCTTTGCAAGCTGTGATCCCTTCACTTGTGTTTGACTGTCTCGAATGCCCCGCAGCACCCTCCAAAACATGGATGGGAAGACACCCATCGACGTTGCTAAGCTCAACAACCAGGATGAGGTCCTCAAGTTGCTCGAGAAGGATGCCTTCCTGTAAATCACCTTGGCTCGCATGGACGTTTGGTTCCAGTATCGTCATGTTTCACATCGCTTGGCTTCGGTTGGATAGTCAGTACTCATATGGGCATTTTATTCGTTGCGTAAGAATCGCCATCTGGGCTTAGCTAGCCTGCCACGGTGAAAGGGGTTGCCATTAGAACTGCCCTGTTCATGGTCTTTGGTGACTTGTATCCCGCACTTTTTTTCTTCTTCTGTTGTCTTCATGAGAGCGATCCAGATTGTGTATCCCCAGTTTAGTTTCGGTGCTACGCAGACGTTGAAGGTGATATGCATGTTGTTTTGTGGAAAATAACCTGTGATTTAAGGTTCTACTCACATGGTTTCTATTCATTCAGAAGTGATGAAGTCCGAAAATACCCAGAGAAGAGATAACAATTTTAATGGGCCGGACAAAAACCCACAGAATGAGTAAACGCACAGCTACTTGAGCCCTAGCTTATGGGCCTCATGGGTCGGACTCGGGCTGGCCCATGCGAGCGCGCGGCGCAGCGCATCGGCGCATGCCTCCGCCTTGGCGCCTCTCTTCCCTCCATTTCCGCCAAACCGTCCGGAAGGAAACGCACCCCAATCCGATCGCCGCCCCGTCGCCGCCGCGAGCGGCCATCCCTTCCGCACAGCATCATATCCCATCCAGCCTAGGAGCTCCCTCTTCCACTCGCCTCCTCCCGTGGCCTCGTGCCAGGCTCGATCGGATCCGAACTCTGAAGCACCTCAAGCTCAATCTAGTCGGGGGTCCAAGCGCTAGATTATGGCGGCCGCCCGCGCAGCCAAGAGCGCCAGGCTCGCCTCCGCCACCCCGCAGAGAGGGGAGGACGAATACGTGCCGGGGAACGTCGTGGAGATCGAGCTCCGCAACTTCATGACCTACGACCGCCTCGCCTCGCCTCGCCTGCCGCCCCGGCCCGCGCCCGCCTCAACCTCGTCGTCGGCCCCAACGGCTCCGGCAAGAGCTCCATCGTCTGCGCCATCGCATTCGCCCTCGCCGGAGACCCCCACGTACGGCACCACCCCCGACGCTTCGCTTTCGCTTTAGATTGGAGTGGCTCGCTCCAATCTATTTGTTACTGCTGCTATTGTAGTAGTACTACTTACTAACACCACGATTGCGATCGCGATCGCCTACAGGTTCTCGGGAGGGCATCCATCGTCGGAGCCTTCGTCAAGAGGGGTGAGGAGTCCGGCCATGTCAAGGTATCTTACTGACCTACGACAACATCTGCATTACCAGGAAGATCGACACCAACAGCAAGTCCGAGTGGCTGCTCAATGGTATGTTACTGCATGTCTCACTCCTCAAGCTCGCTCGTCAACTTTTGTGAAGGCGTGGCATGTGGTAGGTGGAGTTTTGCTAGAGCAAAAGAAAATGCCTACTAGATTTGCTGCAATCCTATAACATAATCTCTAATACATTATACGCGTAAGTTACTCTACTGTTTATGTCTGTCGTTATTCTTTTGAAGTATGTTCCTTTTGTTGGAAAAGGTGGCCTTTCTGCATCACTGAAATTTGTTTCCTGTAGGTGCAACTGTCCCAAGAAAGGAAGTCATTGATGTCATCAAGAAATTTAATATTCAAGTTAACAACTTAAGGCAGGTTGGTCTTTCATATGTACATGTGTACCTTAGGTTCATGTAAGCTTCCAGTATTACGACAACAACAACAAAGTCTTTTGTCTCAAACAAATTAAAGTAGGCTAAGAATAAAATCTCTGTAAGGTCAAACAAATGAGAGCCTTATAATAAAACCTACAAAGAAAAACCCTAAAATAAACCCTAAAAACTACATATGTGGAGTTAAAATAATTAAAATCTTCGTTGTTGCCGAGGAGGCGATTTTCTTGCTATGACAGTTAATGGATAGGTATAGGAAGCAAAAGGACCTTCACATAGTGTTTATTGACTTAGAGAAAGCATATAACCAAGTGCCAAGAAATATCATGTGGTGGGCGTTCTAAAAGAAAAAAGTCCCAACAAAGTATATTACCCTAATTAAGGACATGTACGAAGATATTGTGACTAATGTCAGAACATGTGGTAGTGTTACTAATGACTTTCCTATTAAGATAGGACTATACTAAAGGTCAGCGTTGAGCACATACATTTTTGCCCTAATGATGGACGAGGCTACATGGGACATACAAGAAGATATCCCTTGGTGTATGCTTTTTTCTGATGATGTGGTGCTAGTTGATGGAATAGGATAGGTGATACAGGGTGCCTGATCTTCACAACGTAGGATCAAGGATAACTTTAGATCTATGCAACATGACGAATCGATGGCGCCAACCACTGTTTCAATACAGCAACCTACGACATAAGAATTCGCCTAACTACACGCTTTGATCCTTGTCTACTCGACCACGCAAAAGTAGACGTGACATTCTTCCTGCAAAACACGAGAAATCACAAGAATAATAGGGTAGAGAATGCTCAATTCCTCTCTAGGTTGCATCTGCGTGTCAAACCTTAGGAAGAACAAGCGTATAGCTCTCTGTAAAAAAAATAATAAATTGATTCATGGTGGTCTTCCATTAAAGAAAAGAGGTGCGGCTATTTATCACGCATGCACACAATGAAGTGGGCCTAAGGCCAAATCAAAGACTTGTTCGGTCATATCAACCAAGATAGACTCTAATTACTTAAATAGAAACACATGGCCGAAACATACGGCCCAATTAATGGCCTCGGCCAGACTTGGCGCATGACCTTGGATGGCTCACGCAAGGACCAGGTATATACAGTGCATGGGCCTTCTCTTAGGACTTGGATTTGGATCAGCTATCGCAACACGTAGGCCGTGGGAATTCTCTTGCTTTCCATGCACATGGCTTCTCTTTCTTCCTTTCTAGTTCTCTCGTGCATCAACCAATAACTGCATTGAGACTTCTTTCCTTCTCTTGCTTCTTTGCCATGCATGGCTGCATGTATGCATAGGATTTCTCACATGAACAGTGCTTTGTTTTTTTTCCTCAATGCATGCTCATGCAAACACCCGCATGCGTGCATGCACATGCAGCACGTCCACATAGCATGCCAAAGCACTCCTACATTAGCATGCCAAAGCACTCCTTTATTTCTTTTCCATGCATGCGTTGTCTTCTTTTGGCATCCCAATCCTTCCACACGTTCTGCTAGGCACGTATTTCTAGACAATATATAATCTTCTCGGGTCCTAAAATCTCCTCACGCTCAAACCTAAATATTAAAAACTATCATCAGGTAGTAACCAATTCTTATGTAAATCTACACTATTAATTCACCAGTTAAAACTATCCTATATCCACTCAACAATTATCTGCTCCACAGTCATGACCTTAACTACGTCCACACCATAATATGCACCCAGAATTGCACCATCCTAAAAACGTCCGCACCAGATTAACTCTCCTCTATTCTCTCTCCTTACTCAACCATATCCGACGATCATCCTTCAATGGATCTGCAGTACCCCTCCCGCGTTCCTGACGCTCGTCTTAATCGCGAAATTTCCGCCCGGACGCTGCTCCCCCCACCCCCCGCGCCGCGTCCCTCCTCCCGCTCCGCCCTTGCTCCTCCTCCAACCGCCGCCTCCCCCGCTCCTCCTCCTCCGCGTCCTCCCCCGCTCCGCCGCCGCCGCCGCCTCCTCCCCCCACCCCCTGCGCCGCCGCCTCCTCCTCCTCCCTACCCCACCCCGCGCCGCCGTCTTCTACTCCCCACACCACCCAACGCCGCCGCCTCCTCCTCCCCCCACCCCTCCGCCTCCTCGCCTCCGGTGCAGTGAACCACGTTTCCTAGCAGCCTCCGCCCTCGTGACGCGTGAGCGGCACCCCCCACCACACACGCACGTCGCCAAGTCCGGATCCGGCCTGCCTCTGCACCGGCCGCGCCGACCGCCTCCCGCCCCGGATCTGGCCGTCTCCACCGCCGGCAAGCCCAGATCCAGGCTCTTCGCCGCCGGATCCAGCCTCTCCGCCGCCAGATTCGGCGCTCTCCGCCGACTTCCGACCGCCTCCCGTGGCCGTCACCCACTCCTCGCCGGATCCGGCCGTCTCCAGCGCCCGAGATCGCCGCGCCGTCGCCCGAGGCCGCCGCGCCGTGCGCTCGCCCGCCTGGTCTGGCCGTCTTCACCTTGGCCCCGATACGGCCACCACCAAAACCCACCGCGGCGCCTCCACCGTCTCCGCCGCCGCCCGCCGCCTCCCCGCAGGCATCCGGAAGACGTCCCTGCGCATCGTCGTCTCCGGCGGCGCCGGCTTCGTTTGTGCTGTGACTGCGAGTGTAGGGAGGAGGGGGGACTGGTGGTTGCTGCCGCGGCGGCGGAGGAGTGCAGGAGGGGCGGTGCATCCGGCGATGTCGCGGCCGCCGATCCTCTCTGTCGCCTTGCCGTCCGACACGGGACGCGTGCTCAGCATCCAGTCCCACACCGTCCAGGTCGAAACCCTGCCTCCCTGTCTTCAATTGATTCTATGGATGTCTAATTTGTACCAAGTAGGGAATTAATCTATTGTGAGTTGAAAAAATATACTTTAGAATCATGCCATTTCTCTATTTGTTCTTATTTTGTGAGTTGATCCTTATCCTTACCCTTCCAATATCTCAGCTCTGCAGATATCTGGAGTGTGGGATGCACATTCATTGAAATGGCTACTGGTAAACCACCATGGAGCCAGCAGTATCAGGAGGTAAATTTTATCACCCCAGCACTAAAGTAGTTGAAAATTTGGTTGATCAGCACTTGAAAATTTGGTTGTTTATTTCACTTAGATAATATTCGTTCAAAAGCATTACATAACTTCTTGCAATTGAAAACTATAGTTCCTGGATTTCTTATCTGGTGCCTTGGTTATTTTTTCTTCTTTTAGGGAACCGGAGCTGAGGTCTACTGCATCAGATTTATTGAAGGTATATTTGCATTGATTTGGTGCATTGTAGCTGGCGGTATTTGTGTGGTTTTAAGTGTACGATGATGTTATAATTTTTGTAAATGTGACATCTTAAACGTTTTTTGCAGCATCCGTTTGTTACAGGAGAATTGGATGACCTGCAGCCACTCAATGGCACTGCACACAAGGTTAGATTGTTAGCATGATCTGATGTTTAACCTCATGATTACATAGTGTATATAACACAGTTTGGTATCTTGTCAACATTTAGCTCCTGAGAACAAATCTGCTAACTGAATTTTTATTGTAAGACATGCTATAGCCAGTACTTATCTCATATTGTCTTTCGAATTTCAGAATTGCAAACTTAAATGTTGTGCAGTTTCCAGCAAGAAGTGTTGTTAATTGTTCAGTTCTTAAACTATTATCACAGTAAACTCGGCCAGTTTCCAGCCAGTACGCTCCTCGGTTTTGATGTGGATCCAATAAACTCGGTACAGTTTTCTAATCATACAGGTAGAGGTGGGCTGCGTCGTGTAACAGCTTATGTGCACTTTGTTTGACACACCTAAATTGTTCCTGTTATGTGTTTTCTCAAGATACCCAACATTTAGAGGACAGGTTCTCAATGGCAATCAGCTGTGGGATCTTATTGAAGGGCTGGAGCAAAATGATTTATTGCACTATACCCATTTATTAACAGGTGAACGACCATTACGACTTAATTCAATTTTCACTTGCCCATCCTTCAATTTTCATTTAATTCAATTTTCACTTGCCCAAGCGACTGTTTTGTGGGTTGTAAGATCTCGGTGGCTAGGCCAAGAACACCTGGTAGTATATCCTGGGTTGTAAGATCTTCTGATGTGGGGAGGTTTAGGTTAGGCCCCTGCAAGAGTTCCCTTTCTGTGCTATTTATATGACGCAGGAATGCATCCCGCGTTGCTTGCACACCATTAGCATGATTATCGCTTGTTAAATAGCACCACGGGACTACGGGAGTCGTGTGATTGCTCAACGGTTAAGACCGCTTTGTCGTTGTATGACTTCCATCTGGTCAGGTTGGATCAGGGATTGTATAATGTACAAAAAAACTGTACTTAGCTTTGTTCCAGAAGTAGTAAATAACTAAATGTTTTATTTTTCAATTTGATATGTATGCTCTGCTCAGGCTGTTTTTTATTTAATTTAGGGGTATGTTGGTAACAAATCAGCCGTCTTCCCCCTACAACTCCTCAGTTTTGATGTGGATCCAATAAACTCGGTACAGTTTTCTAATCATAGATCTTAATGTACTATCTCCTGGGTTGGGACCATGATCGCGGAGGCTATTGACAAGGTTGGTCCTGATGGTGTTCTCTCAATCGAGTCATCATCATCGTTTGAGACTACTGTTGAAGTTGAAGAAGGAATGGAGGGAGGTTAGTATTGCTCTCTTGCTGATTCCATTTTGTGGTTGAATAAGTACAGTAGTTTTTACTGGTGCTGAAGTGGTTCGTCATATTGTCCATATGTGCAGATTGATAGAGGATATATCTCGCCTCAGTTTGTTACGAATCCTGAGAAGTCACTCATTGAGTTTGAAAATGCTCGGATTCTTGTAACTGATCAGAAGATATCTTCAATAAAAGAAATAATTCCTTTGTTGGAGCAAACAACACAGTTAAGAGCACCACTTCTTATAGTTGCGGAGGATGTATCTGGTGAGGCTTTGGCAACTTTAGTTGTCAACAAGCTTAGAGGAATTCTAAACGTAGCTGCGATTAAAGCTCCTGGTTTTGGTGAAAGGCGTAAGGCTCTTCTTCAGGACATCGCCATTGTTACAGGTGAAACTACTTTCTGTGTTGACCGCTTTCTCTTGCTACTATTGCTACAGCATTTTTCCCTTTTCACATTTATGTATGCATACACATTAGCTTACATTAAAAATACGAGTTTATGACGTTAAAAGACCACTGCAAGGGTAATTGAAGTGGCTGGAGCCAGTATGGGGCAGAAACAAAATCGAGTTGCTTTAACTTGCAACTTTCAGAAGTTAAACAACTTGCATTTGGTCTGTCCTGTTGTTGGTTCCAAGTTCCAACTCTGTATTGGTTGTATGATTTGCTGGTGTATATTTTTATTTCCCTGTCTTTTGTTTCAGGTGCTGAATTTCAAGCAAAAGATCTCGGCTTACTGGTTGAGAATACAACAGTGGAGCAGCTTGGCGTTGCCCGGAAAGTGACAATCTCCCAGTCATCCACGACCATTATAGCAGATGTTGCCACCAAAGATGAGATCCAGGCAAGAATTGCACAGCTAAAGAGAGAGCTCTCTCAGACAGACTCGGTATATGATTATGAGAAGTTGGCAGAGAGAATTGCAAAGCTTTCTGGTGGAGTTGCGGTGATAAAGGTTGGAGCTGCAACGGAGACAGAGCTTGAGGACCGCAAACTCCGTATAGAGGATGCCAAGAATGCAACTTTCGCAGCTATAGAGGAAGGTATAGTACCTGGAGGTGGTGCAGCCTATGTTCATCTGTCAACATTTGTACCAACCATCAAGGAGAAATTGGACGACCCTGAGGAGCGCCTTGGTGCTGATATCATTCAGAAGGTATTATTCCAATTAAATAACTGTACTGTAATTATATGTAATGAAACATTGCAAAATTGCACAGTTGTACTGTATAGGTATGATGGATGACGTGTCTTAGTTTGTAGTTCCAAACAATTGTTGTGTTGATTCTTCATGTAGAATAGTTGGTATTTAACTCTGACATGTCTTGGTTGATTCTTTTTTTACTTCACCAAGTGTCTGAAATAAGTGTGTTTATGTTTCAGTTAATTGCGCTTATTCTTGGACATATCTGGCACTCTGGGTAAGTAAAGCTTCGGTCATTGTTACCCCTGTTACTGCTTGTTCTACAGAGTCAGGAGATTGGAGTGCGGTGCAATGCTCATCATTTTGTCCGTGTGTCGCATTTTCAGGAATTCACAGATGAGGACAAGAATAGAATTGCTTCTTAGACAAAACAAACTGACAAAGGAGGATGTTAAGGATATACTTCAGGTGTGCCATCCCTTTTCAAGCATTTTCTGCTCATGGTGTTCAGTTCTGATGGGATTTAGTGTGATTGGTGATACACCCATTCCTCATGTAATCCCTAGAGGCTGGAGTGTCATTATTGACTGTTAATTGGCTTGGTGGCCCTAAGTGAAAGCAGGTTATTCCACCTCTGAGAGTAAATGAAGGGGACAATGTTAAAGTTTCTTTCTCGATGGTTCGCTCAAAAGAGAATCACCGGCTTATAGATATGGAATTCACCTATGAATTGCATGAGTCATCTGGCAAGCAACTCCCAGCAATCACAACCAAGATTTACTTAGAGTAGAGCAAGGTTTGGTCCTCACAACTACTATGTTTTTGTATTTTGCTGATCCAATTGTTTCAATGCAAAATACATAGGCAGTCATGGGGTATTGAAAGTCATTCTTATACTTGTCTATGAATCATGCTGCATTTCATTGCCTTGCTTAATACTAGGATTCAACCTAATCTGATCCATTTTGTGTTTATATTTTGACAGAACACTTAGTTCTCATTCGTTTGATGAAATGTGGGGTACCGGTTACCGTGCGTCTTCGTGTCGCCGTCACTAAAACCTAGCTCATAATTCGGGGCACTGTGGTCCCTGGTGTGTTTGATTTTCATATTACGGTCTAATGGCCACCATGCGTAATGCAGAATGTGTACAATGAGACCATGAGGCGTGATTAAGTGCCAGAGATTTTGTTGTATCAGTAATTTATTATTTGATTGGTCAAGTAATGGGAGCTATTGTTTGTCCATGTTTTATTACAAATTTTATTATTACAAATTTTATCTTGTTTTGTATTTTACCGTAGCGTTAGCACGGGCTCACTACTAGTTAAAACTAAATTTAACAAGAAGCGAGTTCACCTGTTGATTAATCTTTTTAGCTCGTGCTCGTTTAATTGGTCCAATCGGAATGTCCTCATCATCTGATACATATGAAGTGATGGACGATGCACTAGTATCGATGAGACCTTCTAAACGCATCTTCACTTTAGACTTGTGCAGATATAGTATGAGCCTGCATATAATTAAATAAAACAGTAGTAGCTCTGTATTTCCAAGTATAATAATTAAAGACCCAATAAAATTAAAATTCACTTGGCAATATTTAATACAGCTTAATAATTCTTTCCAGTCAAATAATATATTCAACTAAAAAACGCTAAGCATGTATGTATCCATATCAATAGGTGTTAATAGGAAACTAGAGTTGTGGAGGAAAACCTTAGAATTGAAGAGTTTTAGATTTAGTAGGACTAAAACTGAGTATATGAGGTGTGGTTTTAGCGGTGCCAGGGCAGATGATGGAGATATTAGGCTAGACGGACAAGTAGTGCCTAGGAAGAACACGTTTCATTATTTGGGATCAATACTACTGTGGTACAGTGAGATTGATAAAGATGTGAGCCACAGGATAAGAGTGGGATGAGTGAAGTGGCGCCAAGCATCTGGTATCATGTATGACAAAAAGTTCCTTTAACTTGTCCTGTGTGACAAAAAATTCCTCAAATGTTAAAGGGTAAGTTTTATAGGACAGCGATCAGACCTCCGATGCTATATGGAGCAGAATGTTGGGCGACTAAAAGACAACATATACAGAAGATGAGTGTAGCAGAGATGCGGATGCTACAGTGGATTTGCGATCACACAAGGTAGGATCGCATCCACAATGCTAATATACATGATAGGGTGGGGGTAGCATAAATTGAAGAGAAATTTGTCCAACATCAATTGAGATGGTTTAGACATCTCCAATGGTACCGGTCTATAGTGAAATTTTAAGACGTACTGAAAACGTAAGAAAAGGTAGAGGTTGACCAAGATTGACGTGGGAGGATACAGTTAAAAGAGACTTGAGAGTTTAGAATGTATCTAAAGAATTAGTTTTGGATAGGAGTGCATAGAAGTTAACAATCCATATACTAGAACAATAAGAAAGTTTAGGGGCTGTGTTTTAGGCTCTCGGCTCATATGACAAGTTGTACGGCTTAGGGTTTTTAAGGTTTTTGATCTTAAGGAGGTTTCATTTCTAGTCTATCCTAACTTGTTTGATACAAAAGACTTTGTTGTTATTGTTGTTGATCTTCGAAGTGCACAGATGGCGCCTTGAACGTGTTAGAGATATGTATAGTTTGTTATTCCCCATTGTTATGAGGGGTTCTTTGCATATTTACCACTTGTACTTTGTGTATATATTCTGGCCCATTGGCCTCATATGAATACAAGGCGCTATTCATAACATAGTATCAGAGCCAAAACTAGGGTTTTGGCTTACCTAGGGTTCTGCGCGCCCGTGTGCCGCCTCCGCCGCCGTCGTCGACTCCCGGCCTCCGCCGCCGTCGCCGACTCCCGGCCTCCGCCGTCGCCGGCCTCGGCGCCTCCCCCGCCCGGCCTCGGCGTCTCCGCTTCCAGCCTGGCGCTTCCCGCGTCGCCGCTGCCGCCTCCGCCTCGTCTCCCCGGCCGCCGACGCGGCCTCCGAGCGTCGTCCCCGGCCGCCGACGTGTCGTCGTCTCCTCCATCCCCGGCCGCCGCGCCGCTGAGAGGCGGGCCTCCGCCGCCTCCGCTCCGCCTGCCGGGCCGCCGCCGCCCGCGCCGACCCCGATCCGCTCGAGGCCGCCGCTCCCCGCCGGCGTAGACTCGAGGCCGCCGCTCCCCGCCGTCGCAGTTGCCGCCTCTGCCGCCGTCATCGCCGGCTCCTCCGCTGTCCGCCCGGCCTCCGCTGCCGCTCCTGCCGCCGTCGGCCTCTGCTGCCGCTCCTGCCGCCGTCGGCCTCCGCCCTGCGCCCGGCGCCCCTCTCGCCGCCGCCGCCGCTGCTAACCCTAGCGCGTGAGTGCGTGCGTAACGGGCCGAAGGAAAAAAAAAGCAAAAAAAAAACGTCGTTCTAACCGCCGCGCCGTCCAGCGCCGCCTGTTAGACTTCGTTCCCTTGGTCGCCGCGCCGTCCAGCGCCGCCTACCAATGGGCACCGTTTCCCTCCCTCGCTGCCCGGTGATTTTTGATGGTGTTAATTACACCGACTTCGTGTCTCACATGTGCATCCACATGCGTGGTCTTCGTCTCTGGGGCGTCCTCTCTGGCGATGTCACCTGCCCGCCTTGCCCTATTCCTCCGACGGAGCCTACGCCTGTGGCATTGCCCCCGACAGCCGATAAGGCTGCTGCTGAGGCCGCTCGCCTCGCTGATGATGAAGCTGCCTCTGCCTACCACGAGGCTCTGGATTTCTACAAGGATCGTCTGACCGTCTACACTCAGTGGTACGATGACAACGCTCGGGCTGCTGCTGTCTTCATCGCCAGTGTCCAGCCTCAGTTTTCTTCTGAGGTTGTGGGACTCCCTTCGGCTTTTCAGATGTGGACTCATCTTCGTCAGCGCTACGAGTTACGCGCAGAGGAGACTCGTTTGAGTGGTGCTGGTCTGATGCCACTCCCCTCTGTGCTCGCCGCTCGTCCGTCTGCTACACTGCCTCCTCCAGCGGCTACCACAGGTGGTGGTGGCCGTCCTCCGTCTGGAGGTGGCCGTCCTCACTGTTCCTACTGCAACAAGGATGGCCACACTGCGTCCCAGTGCTACAAGAAGAAGCGACATCTTTCACGCCGTTCTTCTACTGGCACTAGTGCTTCTACGACGACGTCTGCCTCGACTTCTTCAGCAGCTTCTCTCACCGAGCAGGAGATAGCCAGACTTCGACGCCTACTTGCCGCTTCAGGTTCTCCCTCGACAGGTTCTGCAGGTTCTGCTACTGACTCTTCGGGCACTGAGAGACCACCTCCTACACAGTCAGGCACCTCCCCGTGGATTCTTGATTCTGGAGCATCTTTTCACATGACTCCTGATCCTTCCACTCTGTCTTCTATTACACCTCTTGATTCTCCTGTCAGTGTTCTTACTGCTGATGGTACATCTCTTTCTGTCTCTGGTCGAGGATCTCTTAGCAACTCATCCTTTCATGTTCCTTCTGTTGCTCATGTTCCTCGCCTTACCTTACACTTCTTTCTGCTGGGCAGATTACTGACCTTGGTTATCGGGTCATTCTCGACTCTGACTCTTGTTGTGTTCAGGATCGCCACACGGGAGCTCTGGTTGGTTCTGGCCCTCGGCGCCGTGACTCACAGCGTCTCTGGGAGCTTGACTGGCTTCACCTTCCTTCCGCTGCCACCACCGCCGCCAGTCTCTCCGCTTCTGCCACTTCGTCTACCGGCTCTTTCCAGCAGTGGCATCACCGTCTTGGCCATCTGTGTGGATCCCGTCTATCGTCCTTAGTTCGTCGTGGTCTTCTGGGGTCTGTCTCAGGAGACGTATCTTTAGATTGTCAGGGCTGTAAGTTAGGTAAACAGATTCAGCTTCCTTATCCTCATAGTGAGTCTGTGTCTCAGCGTCCTTTTGATCTTGTTCATTCAGACGTTTGGGGTCCGGCTCCCTTTGTTTCGAAAGGGGGTCATCGTTATTATATTATTTTTATAGATGATTTCTCTCGCCACACTTGGATATATTTCATGTCTTCTCGTAGTGAGGCCTTGCCTATCTATAAAAAATTTGCCACTATGATACACACACAGTTCTCCACTCCTATTCGTGTCCTTCGTGCTGACTCTGCTGGCGAGTACCTCTCTCGTCACCTGCGCAGCTTCCTTGCTGAGCAGGGCACTCTCGCTCAGTTCTCTTGTCCTGGTGCTCATGCTCAGAATGGTGTCGCTGAGCGCAAGCATCGGCACCTCCTTGAGACGGCTCGTACTCTGATGATCGCCGCCTCTATTCCACCTCACTTTTGGGCCGAGGCTGTTTCCACTGCCACCTATCTCGTTAACATCCAGCCCTCTTCTGCTCTTAAGGGTGCGATCCCTGTTGAGCGTCTCTGTGGTCTTCTTCCTGACTACTCTGCCCTTCATCTGTTTGGCTGCGTTTGCTACGTTCTCCTCGCCCCTCGAGAACGCACCAAACTGACCGCTCAGTCTGTTGAGTGTGTCTTTCTGGGATACAGTGCCGAGCACAAGGGCTATCGGTGTTGGGATCCTGTTGGTCGTCGGATGCGGGTTTCTCGGGATGTGACTTTCGACGAGTCTCGTCCATTCTACCCACGTCCTGCCTCTCCTTCGGCTTCCTCTGTGGAGTCTCTGTCTTTCTTGACCTTTCCAGATACACCTATATCTGTTTTGCCCTCGTCCACCTGTCCCACTGAGTCTCCACATATTCCTCCTGTGGCCTCTCCGCCGTTGTCGCCGCCTGTGTCGTCTCCTACGACTCCCCAGGCTCCTCCTACTACAGTACCTCCTCCTCTTATCTTCTACACTCGTCGACCTCGTTTTGAGGAGCTTCCAGCTGAGCCATCTTCTTCTGATGTTCCCTCTTCTTCTGATGCTCCATCTTCCCCTGATGGGCCATCTTCTCCTCGCTACGCTCTCCGCGATCGCCAGTTGATTCGGCCTCCTGCCCGTTTTGCCTTTGCTGGCGCGGCTACTCGTGAGCCTGTCTCCTACCGGGATGCTGTTACTCACCCTGAGTGGCAGCTTGCCATGGCCGAGGAGATTGCTGCCCTTGAGCGTACTGGTACTTGGGATCTTGTTCCTTGTCCATCTCATTCTCATCCCATCACTTGTAAGTGGGTCTATAAGATTAAGACTCGCTCTGATGGCTCTCTTGAGCGCTATAAGGCGCGTCTTGTTGCTCGTGGTTTCCAGCAGGAGCATGGTGTTGACTACGACGAGACTTTTGCTCCTGTAGCCCACATGACCACTGTTCGGACTCTTATTTCAGTGGCGTCTGTTCGCCACTGGTCTGTTTCTCAGCTTGATGTCAAGAATGCCTTTCTTAATGGCGAGTTGCGTGAGGAGGTCTACATGCATCCGCCACCTGGGTATTCTGTTCCTGAGGGCATGGTCTGTCGCCTTCGTCGCTCTCTCTATGGCCTTAAGCAAGCCCCTCGTGCTTGGTTTGAGCGCTTCTCCTCTGTGGTCACTGCTGCTGGTTTTTCAGCTAGTGATCATGATCCTGCGCTCTTTGTCCACACTTCGTCTCGTGGTCGGACTCTTCTTCTCCTGTATGTTGATGATATGATCATTACGGGAGATGATTCTGAGTACATTGCCTTTGTCAAGGCTCGTCTTAGTGAGCAGTTCCTTATGTCGGATCTTGGTCCTCTTCGTTACTTCCTTGGGATTGAGGTTACTTCCACTCCAGATGGTTTCTTTATGTCCCAAGCGAAATATATTCAGGATCTTCTTGATCGCGCCTCTCTCACTGATCAGCGTACTGTTGAGACTCCCATGGAGCTCAATGTTCACCTCCGACTCTCTGATGGCGAGCCTCTTTCTGATCCGACTCGCTATCGTCATCTTGTTGGGAGTCTTGTCTACCTTGCTGTTACTCGTCCGGATATCACTTATCCAGTTCATATTCTGAGTCAGTTTGTTTCATCTCCCACTCAGGTCCACTACAGCCACCTTCTTCGAGTTCTGCGATACCTTCGCGGGACTATCTCTCGCCGTCTCTTCTTTCCACGTTCCAGCTCTTTACAGCTTCAGGCCTATTCGGATGCTACTTGGGCCAGCGATCCTTCTGATCGCCGGTCTATCTCTGCTTACTGTGTTTTTCTTGGTGGTTCTCTTATTGCCTGGAAGACGAAGAAACAGACTGCAGTGTCCCGTTCGAGTGCAGAGGCTGAGTTGCGAGCTATGGCTCTCTTGACAGCAGAGATTACTTGGCTACGGTGGTTACTTGAGGATTTTGGTGTTTCTGTCACTACACCGACCCCTCTCTTGTCAGACAGTACAGGTGCTATCAGTATTGCTCGTGATCCTGTGAAGCATGAGCTCACCAAGCATATTGGTGTTGATGCTTCTTTCATGAGGTCTTGTGTGCATGATCAGATGATTACTCTTCAGTATGTGCCTTCGGAGCTTCAGATAGCGGATTTCTTCACGAAGGCCCAGACTCGAGCACAGCATAGCTTCTACCTCTCCAAACTCAGTGTTGTTGATCCACCATGAGTTTGAGGGGGGGTGTTAGAGATATGTATAGTTTGTTATTCCCCATTGTTATGAGGGGTTCTTTGCATATTTACCACTTGTACTTTGTGTATATATTCTGGCCCATTGGCCTCATATGAATACAAGGCGCTATTCATAACAGAACGAACTGAAAATTGTCATGGATCGCTCGCCCCTTGACGCCTAAAATACAACATGAAGAAGAAGGAATACACAGAAGCACAGGAGCAAGAGAAAACTGCGAAGAAGAAAATGGAAGAAGCAGTTAGAATCTGGGAAGATTTGAAAGGCTGTATTGAGTATGTTTCATAGTCAAAAGGTTGTACGACATGGTTTGGTATTTGTCCTGGTGTGTTATATTTGGTGTAAAGGTGTCCTTTTCAAGGCCTTCAAGATGAATAGATGAAAATTTTCGATCTTAATACAAAGACACGCAAAACTTTTGCTTGTTCGCTAAAAAAGAAAAGAATAGGCGAAGTTTTGTTGACCAGCCAATTTATTTTTTTCAATGTTTTTTGTTTACTTGATTAATGCTAATTAAGCCAGCTTACATAGAACTTAACCCAAAAAAAAATCCCCGATTGCCATCATTTGTTATGAGCTAAGCAACCTGTAAGGCTGTAAAATGCAACCATTTTATATAAAGTGAGCAAAATGTAAAGTTCCCTCCAAAGCTATATAGATAACAATACATTGTTCCAAGCTAGTTTCAGTAGAGTGCTTTCGGGCTTCCTTTGTCATGCTTGCAACCACAGGCTAGTATAAGTTTCATGGCAAGATCCTCATCTCCCTTTAACTTTTTTGCGTGGATACTTTCAATTTCTCCAATCAAATCCTTCTCAACCAAGTCCCCTCTATTTATTGACACTATTAACTTGATAGCTGCTTATGCAGCATCCTTGTGGCATCTTAAATGGGAGAGAACAAATAATTTGAATATCGAGATAGGAAAACGTTTTTAATTTTTTTCATAGAAAACAACAAAAAGTTTTTTAATAGGAAACGCAATTCAGTAAGCCAATAGTATATAGGAAAATGCCAATTTTTCAGTGTTCGATTTCCAGTTTGATAGAAGTTTGTTCTTCACAACTTAGCTTTATGTGGCTGACTGAAATGACGAAGGTTGAGGTTTTCAGTTCTAATGGAATACACATCTTCACTTTTTTCCCTGTTTTTGTAGAGAGCTCAAGAAAGTGAAAGTGACTCAAATTTCAAATACAAAGAAGATAAGCAATCAAATCACTCAAAACATGAACAACCGCCGGGAAGTTATTGATGAGGAACTGCAGCTGGTATGAATTCTTTGTTACCTAAATCAGGTTGCCAGTACTATTTGACTATTGTTAATCTTTATATTTTGTATCAGAATGCACGACTGACAACTACATTTAATGACATGGAAGATCTGAAAAGGCAAGAAAAATCTCATCAGCAAAGGATCTTGAAAGCTAAGGAAGCTCTTGCTGCTGCTGAAAGGGAACTTGAAGATCTACAACTGTATGAACCACCTAGAGCTGAAATGGTTGGTTTATTCACCTTATTTCCACTAGCTTTTGCTTTCTGTTCATACATCTTTTTTTGGTTTGCATCTGTAACAAACCGTATCTTGTCCAGTTTATCTGTTCGTACTAACATATTTTCATGACTGGTAGTATTCATGCCTGTGTGGCTAAAGTTATGGTTTTGCATAGGCACAACTCACAGAGCAAATTGCTCAACTAATTTGTGAGATAAGCGAGCTAAAAAGGAGAAGGAAAGAGAAGGAGTTTCAGTTAGCTCAAGAGAAGGAAAATCTGTGGAAGTGTTCTGATAGGTACCATTCTTGTGAACTACTGTCTACTCCATTCAAGACTAAGACTTCCTAACACTTTTTTATTAAAGGTTGAAGCAAATGGAACATAAGAACAATAAGCTGCTCAAAGCATTGCAAAATGCTGGTGCTGAGAAAATCAATGAAGCATACTACTTGGTGCAAGATAACAAAAACAAAAAAGAAGTTCAGGAGATAAGTTTATGGGCCTGTTCTGTTTGAGGTTTGTTTAGTTGCATTCCTGTCAACTGCCGTTTTCTTTGCAACTGAGACAGCTGTCTGTATACCTTCTTTGCATTGTGCTCAGGTAAATATTCAGGATAAGAGTCACGCTTCTTACTTGGAAGATCATGTTCCAAACTATGTATGGAAGGTACCAATACTCTGATAACATTTCATGGTTTGATTTTGCAGTTACGTTGTATACAATAATTATTGTTTTTCTTTATTTTAACATTTCCTTAAAATATTCTTTTTATCCCAAACGTTGTATACAATAATTATTGTTTTTCTTTCTTTAACATTTCCTTAAAAATATTCTTTTTATCCCAAATATGATTTCCTTGACATGAGTGTTTGATCAAAAGTGCCAAGTATTGGAAAATGGAGTAAGTACTAAGCTAGGAGGGGCAAATATTAAACCAGTGGATGCAGGCTCCCCTATGTGCCATTGTGCATTCTGCCCATGTCTTGTGCGTGGTCAACATGCAGATACATGCAGAGGCAGATTGGATGATCACTTAATCTGTTACTAGAGATGATCAGTGTCCAATAGGATGGCATCTCTGTAATATATTTCTAGATAAAGGTCCTTTATTTATTGTCATCATTGACCTTAAATCTTGAAACACCGTCATTTTTTTTGTATGGAAAACATTGTAACTGTAAACAAATTAACTGCCATTTTGTTGTGCCAGTAATTCATTGCTCAGGACACGTCAGACCATGACCTATTGTTTACACAAATGAAGCAGTATGATGTTCCTGTACTGAACAACGAAGCGGACAAAGGCAGTTATGAGTTGAGCTCCGGAGATTGTAACCGTCGGAGACGGGGTCTCGGACGGTAGTTCCGGTCTCCCGGCGCCGTGGCGTTCAGAGGAGTTCACCGGCGAGGAGAGCAGAGGAAGGTAGGATAGGAAAATAAACTAAATATTGATTGTTTGCTTTATTTCTTCTGGGATCTGCTCATATATAGAGAACATCCCTTTTCCAAACCGCATTACATTGAATTAAGGAAACAATATCTCTAATTGTAACACTTTCCTAACAAATCTTATCTATTACTTATTTGAGGACTTCTAAAGGCCTGCACCGGCCCTATGGCGCGGCGGCCTGACCCCTAGCCGCATCTGGCCGGTTGTGGCACCTTTGATACGTAATTCCCCACATAACAAGGGCACCATGAGAGAATCATTCGACATTACTCCTGAGGTCAGCAGATATGGACCAAGCATGTAACATTTGAGAAATTTTTTAAATAATCGATTTTTATTTGAAAATATAAAAATATACCTATGATTTTTTTTACTAAAGTAACATTATGTAGCCAAACAGTTGGCCGACTGGACCTTGGCACCCAATAGCTGAGCGACAGGAGGCCACTCGCCGAGCCGTTGAGCAACATTAATGCAGTCAACCAACCGTTGGGCAACATTAAGCAATTACCTAATGGTTGGGTGATAGGTGCTATTGCCCAACCGTTTGGCTACAGAAGCCTCCAGTAGCCGAATGGTTGGGCGACTGGATGGCTTATATAAAGGGTGCGGCAGTCGCCCCCCCGGCCGAGCGAAAGGAAAGAAGAAAGAAAGAGAGGAGAGGAGAGAAAGGGATAAAAAGGAGAGGAAGAAGAAAAGAGGAGAGGGAGAGATAGAAGAAGGGGGAGGGAGAAGAAGAGGAAAGATTCGTCCATGAGGTATTTTTTTATCTTGTAGTGTATTTCTTGTAGTAAGTAAATAGTTTGTTTATTATAAATAATTGTATAAGTAGCACCTGTAAAAAATTTTAGTTAGAGAAAAAGTAGTAAATCGAAATCTTGTTAATTTATATATATGTAGCAGCAGTAGAAAATTTTAGTTAGAGAAAAAAGTAGTAAATCAGAATCTTGTTAATTTATAATAGTATAAGTAGCACCTGTAGAAAATTATAGTTAAAGAAAAAAAGTAGTCTGTGAGGGAGAAGTAGTGTTGTTTGTGAGAAGTATTGTAGTAGTTGCAGTGTTGTGACGGCGCATGCGTGACCGACTATAATTCGGTGAATAATTAGAAATTCGGTAAGTAGTAGTGCGTGCTCTAGCCGAGTGCATGAGGAGGATGAATAATTTGTATGGACTATTTAGTACAGGTTAATTAGTATGGAGTAATTGACTTAGGTAATTGGTAAAGCTCTATAGAAGATTGGCATGCCACTTTTAGCATTTTGGATTGGAAGTTAGCGTCAGAGTCGGATAATACCCGGTATGGAATAGCTCAGCCTTCAAGATGAATCGGAATAGTATACTAGATGTTCATTATGGCCTCTGCCTTAAGGAATGAATGATGCCTTAACCAAACGGTAGCATAGTTGCTCATGATAGGCATATAGTCGTGCAAATGTAAATTACAGTACATCTGTACTTGCATATCGTGCGATGCGATCTGACTAGTTGAAATATTGAAAATATTTGCAGCCAGACATCAGTCATGCTGGGATCCACTATATTAAAAGTGCATTATGGTGATTTCGTCGATTGTGTGTCTATAATTTTTTTTTGCAATGATTTTTTAGTTAAATATTTATCTCGTGCTTCTAACTATTTTTCGTTATTTTCATACTTACCGTGCGTTTTCCGTAACACAGGCCTTCTAGATTGTTGCAGACGATGAGCGGAGCCAGAAGACGGTGGTTAAAACCTGGGTGAAGCAAGTCCGTGATCTTGCCTACGATGTGGAGGACTGCCTCCAAGACTTGGCTATTCATCTGCACATGATTGCTATTAGATTTATCCATGCTGACACATGCAAATATTCTCTACATCTGCGCAAAGTTGTAGGTTAGTGTAGAGGCTTGGAGCATCGTCCTACCCGGTCGCCATTAGATCAACTGAGTCAACAAGATTTGTATTTTTTTTATTTCTGAATTATTTAGCTTTCCCATTGTAGTTTAGGATCTGATCGATTGCACATGATTGCTATTAGATTAATCCATGCTGACACATACAAATATTATCTAGATCTGGGCAAAGTTGTAGGTTAGTGTAGAGGCTTGGAGCATCGTCCTCCCTCAATATATTTTACGACGACCCAATCGCCATTAGATCAACTGAGTCAACAAAGCTTTTTTATTTATGAATTATTTAGCTTTCCCCTTGTAGTTTAGGACCTTATCAGTATTAAAGTAATGGGGCTGCTAGCCTACACTATGTCGTTGGAATGCATTTTCAACGATACAGTAGTTTCATTAAGTTCTATAAAATTTCAGTTGCATAAAAGATTCATAAAGTTTCAGGTTTTGGGTTTAAAGTTTCAAGCGGGTTTCATAAAAATGTTCATAATGTTTCAAGAAGTTTTAGTGGGTTTCATAGTATAGTTTCATTGGGTTTTAAGAAGTTTTAGAATATTTCATCTATTGTGATTACGCGTCAAACAATAGATATTGGGGCTATGGAAGATCATAAAATGATAGCCAGAGCCTAAAACTCGCAGTAGGGGAGAAGTGTAGTGTGTATGTACGACACCTAGTTATTACTTAAGTCTTTTCTTACAAGAATGTTCTCCCTCCCTCATAGTGTGCTAGGGGTCATATTTGTAGCCATGGGAGATGTTGTTTACATAAATGCCTTATTTTGGGTCTCTAATAGCGAAGGTAAATATGTCTTTTCCTTAGCATAGCCATAATAAGGCATGTCATGTAGTTACACACATAATAGGCCTTTGCCCTGATGAGTTGATTGGACATAGGTGGGTGGCCACTCTCCTAACATCATCGACATCTTTAGCAAGTTTCATATAAAAAGCACATGAAACATGGATGGAAAGCAAGTTTTACAAAGTTTCAAAAATTAAAACTTTGAGATTCCACATGAAATTTTTAGGTTTCAAAATTTGAAACATCAAGTTTCTAACATGAGATTGAAGCAAATTTCAAAACTAAAACTTTGTTTCACTGAGTTTCATATATGAAACTTGATATTTCAAAAAGTTTTCAATTGTGAGTTTTAGAGAAGTTTCAAAAACAAAATCAACCAATTTCATACGAGTTTCTAAATTCGAATGAATTTGTGGGACCATGTGGAGGTCACCTCGTGGTTGTGATGAGTAATTGACTTTTAGATTATAGTATCTGCAGAGGCTGAGTTTCGCTTTTGAGGGATTTGCAAAGACGGTCTAACTGGTAGGCTTCGATCGCTGACAGTAGTCGGAGGCATGGACCTCGATCTGTAGTCGAGCGGTAGTCCGAATGGCCATGTGCTGAGTAGTCCAAAGGTACTCGGTAATCAGTACTCTGTAGTCGGGAGGACTCGATACTCAGTAATCGAGATGACTCGGTACTCGATGGTTGTAGATTCAGTGGGTGATCGATAGTCGTAGGCTTTACGATCAGTGATCATAGACTTTCAATTGGTAGTCATAGAATGTGCAATCGATAGTCGTAGACTGTGCAATCGATAGTCGTAGGATTTGTGGTTGTTTGTTGAAAGCTACATTGCCTAAACGACCACGGATGGTCGATGGTCAAAAGCTATAGTGCCTGAACGACCACGGATTGTTAATGGTCGAAAGCTACAGTGCCTGAATGACTACGAATGGTTGATGGTCAGTGGTGGATGGTCGTAGTCATAGGTTTAATGCCCTGTTGCCGAAGGTCTCCCAGGTGGTACTCGTTGGCTTCGTGTGCCTCATTTCTTGATCACCTGAGTACTCGTGTCAGACCAGCCAGTGGTCTGACCGGCTTGTGCTTGGCAGTCAGACTGGCTTCTCTTGATGGTTTGAGATTGTTCTCTAGGATTCCTCGGGTTTTGATCATGGTTTGACCTGTGTGTTGTTGTTTGTGTGCACATGTGTTTATTATTTGGTCCTAGGATTAGGATCATTAATTTGGAACTGGAGCGGGAGCTACTAGTAGTGGACATGATGGGCAACGGCAAGGTGCACCGGGACTAGGCTCAGGGAGGAATTGAGGTCCAAACGGATGAGGAAGCCGAGTGCCGTCATGTGCGAGGAAAAGCATATGGTGCACCAAGTGACTTGGGTCGTTTGCAAACGAGAATGGTTTGATGGGACCCGAACGCATGAGAGGCTTGACGGCAAGTCATTGGAGCCACATAGAAGATGGCGAAGCATGGGCGATGCTTCGTGGAAAAGGAAGCGGGAAGCTTCATGGAAGTCGGTAGAGGGGCATTTTGGTAAATCGCCCAATACCGAAAAGTGGCGTTTTGTGAAACCATGGCATTGGCCTAAGTAGTTTTGGTCATGTATGTGCTGAAAATGTGAAGTGGATTAAGTGTTGATTCAGTAATGGGTTAATGGTTATAAGCCGCTTTGAGAAACATGCTTGAGAGAGTAAAACCTGGTGTTAGGTGGGGTTAACGGGTTATCCCTGGTTTGGCCTAATGAGTTGATCCATTAATTTTTGGTTCAGGTTGTGAGACTATATAGGGGGAGGAGAGGCAAGAGGTAGGGTTTGAGAAGGTTGGCTAAGCGTTTTGGTGGCTACCTCCTTCCTCCCATGGGAGATGAGTTAGAGAGAGTGTGTGTGCGCGTTCTAGGCTTAGAGTTCTGTCCGCCTGAGTGGAGTAGTTGTAAAACCGATCATCTTAAGTGAGTAATACATCAATCTTTTGTATCTTCTTGAATTCATCTTGTTGCTTGAGTTGCTCTTTTTTCGGTTAGTTTAATCTCTCTTCTGCTCTTCTCTTGATTTTGCTGTGCCAAGAACATGAATAAGATAGAGATAATCTCTTGAGATCAATCTCCAATCATTTATGCATTTCAATAGCAAGTTTATCAAGAAATCCTCTTTTTACTTGATTTTGGCCCCGTCGAGCGATTTCTTGATCTGAGGATTTTTTATTTTATTTCTTCGATGTTCTTGCTTGCTGTGACATGTGGGAACGTATTCAAAGCTATCTTGGCTATTCTTTACCCACGAGCAAACCCTGATCACCGATTTTGTTTCTAGATCTCGGATGGTGTGCGCCTACTCAAATCGCAAAAAGTTCTCAACTTTATCATCGATTTTTCAATCCAAGAATGGAACAGTTTCCTGAGACCTTAGGCAGCATGCATACAAAGTTTTATACCTTTTGGTTCTTCCAATCAAAAGTTATGTAGATTTGAGATCTTGCGGTCAGGCTAAAACCGCTGTTCATTTGGGAGAAACAATAGTACTACAGGCTATGTAGCGGTAGTATCACAATTTTTGTTCTCCGACCACTTTGATTTTCGACCATTTAATAGTCGTTGGCCTCACTAGTCGTGTTTCGACTTGGTTTCACCACTTTGGTTTCGACCTGGTTTGTCCACTTTGGTTTCGACCGCTTATAGGTCGACCTCTCACTGGTAATTGTTCACACCGGTCGGATTTTAACCTACTTCAAACACTCGGGTTTGCTCTCAGGTCTTCGACCACATTGGTTGTTTGACCGTACACATCGGTCTTCGACCACGTAGGTTTTCGACCACCCATTGGTCCTAGACCACGCTGGTCTTTCAACCGCTCACTGGTGTTCGACTGCATAGGCTTTCAACCATGTTGGTTTCGACTATGTTGGTTTCGACCATAGTGGTTTTGACCACGTTGGTTTCTAACTATTTTCTGGTCGTTGACCACTCGAGTCGAATTCCGATCACGTTAGCTATCGACCACGTTGGTTTACGACTATGACCATGTTGGTTTTGATCACTCACTGGTCGACAATCATTCAAGTCGTATCCGATCACTGTCTTTTGACCAGTCACGGTAGTACCACACCTGCTGCTTTTGCACAGTGGTACAGTTCCGTGTTTATCTAGATTTTGAGTAGTGTTTTTATCCGAATCTTTATAGTTTTATAACTATCGGAGTAAAGAATAAGTGAATACTTCGGGGGAAATTTTAAAGCACCATTCATTCTCCTCTATTGCTATTTTCGGTCTTACAAAATTTTTGCCAAGTTTCATAACACATTTACCAAGTGTCATAGAAGTTTCAAAATTCAACCAAGTTTTATAAATAAAAAAAGAAAGAAACCAAATTTGGGTTTACCCGTCAACCTCGCTGCCCACACCCTACCAACCGCCTGCTGGCCGTTTGTGGCCACACTCGGCACATGGCCACTGGCTGCTGCCTTGCCCGCTTGCAAACTACCTACCTGTTCGAGATCAAAAAAAAAAAAAACTACCTACCTGTTGCCTCGCGACTCGCCACTGCGCTCGCTCGCCGATGGCCACTGTGGCATCCGATCGAGCCTACTCACGTGGTGTGCGAGCCCTACTGTGTGCCTCCACTGCTCCGTATCAAGGCTGGAAGCAAGCACGAGCTCCACATCCGGCCACAACGCTCGCTTCCCACTGCCCTTGGACACCGCCCGTGACCGTCACGTCCATGCCCGACGCCACTACGCCCGCTCAACCTGCGGCCATGGCGCTCACTCGCCGCTCGCCGATGGAGCTCACCTGACAACGCGCATATCAAGTCACTGCTACCCGTGCCTGCCCGTCTTCGCGTCGAAGGAGATGATGGGGGGGGTATGTAGTGATGGATGAGTAAGCGTCCATGGGTTCAAGTGGATAAAGATTTGACTTCATGGTGTAGGTGTGATCGAAACCGTTGAAACGTCACGATCGGATGGTGAAACCTTTACCGTCGATTTGGCTAAGAACAATATACCATTAGGTAATTGAGTATTCAGGGCATGACTTTTTTTACCTAACGATTGCTGCCATTATGACAGGTAACAGGTTGCACATGTCAATTTGAAATGTGAATTTAAGGCATATATAATAGCCTATCACTTAATATTACCTTTAAAGTTTTTATCTTATCTTTTTAGATAAAGGATATAAAATCCGACCTCTATATCCACGAGGGATATATACACCCAATGGTTACACGAGCTCTTAGGCTCAAAGCCTCATAACTGAGGAGCATACAACAACAAGAAAGAGAGCTTAAGGACTATGAAAAAAAGCTAGAAAGACTACGCTTCAGAACTTCTTCTCCGTCCTTGCTTTCAACCAAGACCCTATCCTCCACCGACTGCGCCATCCAAACTTCGGTCTACTTTGTGCGAAGAAGGACCTCCTAGGCGACGCCTCCAACGAGACGACCAGAATCGCCAACGCCGCCCGCCTCACCGAGGCAAAGTTTTCACCTGGAGATCAGAGCACATGAGAGCTGTAGAATGCCAAGACAACACCTCCAGGAAGGAAAATGGCGCCCGAAGGCGTCATCGTTGTCAGGACCGGTAAGACAGACCGGCAAGGCTTTCGCCAGCACCTCCACAGCACCCCACGTACTACCCACACGCAAAAAAGACCTCCACCAACACTCCGGAGTCCTGCACACCTCAATGCCATGGCATAGCCACCCTTGAACTCCACGAAGAACCGCTTTCTGCAATGTCCGACTCTGAAGAAACCACTAAGCGACGCCTATAGAGGAATAACTGCTGCCACGCCGAACACCAAGCACCATTGCCATCATAGCCTTCACCGGTCACCGCGGGATGCCTTAGACACCCAGCAGCCAACCGCCTGCCGCACGACAGGACCACCAGCCAACCACCACCGCCAGCTGCAGCAACCGGCCTCCATCCAGACCCATGCAAGGCTCTGGCGACCAGCACCGCCGCCGGCCCCGCGCTCTACCAGATCCAGGCGCCAGCACGCCGGAGCCACATGCCGTTGGCCGGCAACCTCGGCGTGGACGAGGCTGACCGCCACCAGGCCGGGCTGCAGCACGCCGCCACACCTCCTTGACGCCGCTCCACGCGGGCGACAACGCCGCCACCACGCATGTACGCATGAGAGACGGCGACGGCGGTGTAACAAAAGAGCGACTCCCAGCGGCCAGTCCTCCGGTAGAAGGTGATGCCCCTGCACTGCGAGCTCTGCGACCTCGTGTCTCGCCGGCTCTTCATCCCGCAGCACGGACGCCCATCAGGGCGCTTCCTCCGCCGGCGACGCCTCCAGCGGCAGCGAGGCGAAGGGGAGAGGTAAGGGGGGGGGGGAGACGGCGCTGGAACGCTGGGGAGAGAAAGGGTCGCCCACTCGTCTCCGGCCCCGACCGCCGCTTACGCCGCGCTGCCTCCGCCGGCGACCACCACGGGGGCCCGGCCGCCGCAAACCCGTCGCCCAGATCCAGAAGCTGCCGCCCAGATCCAGACGAGAGAGCCCCGCCGCCGCCTTCTTAGCACCCGCACAAACCTCCGGCGGTGTGCTCCAGCGGCGGCGAGGCGAAGGAGAGAGGTAGGAAGGGGAGACGGTTATCTAAAGACAGTATTAGAGATTACTTCTCTAACAGTAAATTATTTCTCTAACTATTTTATACTATTTCACCATACTTCCTACCTTACATCCTCTCACTGTTTAAGTTGGTTTGTGAGCTCAAAGCATCTCTTGTATAACAGACAACATATTATCTTTTCTCATTTCTTCTCTCTTTTTCATACAGAATTTTACTTATTTAATATAGCTAAAAGATAGCTAAGACGATATTATTAGAGGCGCTCTTATTCCGTCCTGGATGTGAGCTTCCTCTTCTTAACCCATCCCTTCTTCGCTAGACCAGGCACCAGCATTTGCGCTCAATCGCACAAAATTCCAGTAATCCCAGCTGCACACAAACAAGCAAAACCATAGGAGAGGAATGGAAGCGACGGTGGTGAGTGTTGCCAAGTCCGTGCTGGATGGAGCGCTTAGCATGGCCAAATCCGCCGTTGCGGAGGAAGTTGCTCTGCAGCTTGGCGTCCAGCGCGATCTGGCTTTCATCAAGGATGAGTTCGACATGATGCAGACCTTCCTCATGGCCGCGGACGAGGACCGGGCCAAGAAGAAGGTGGTTAAAACCTGGGTGAAGCAGGTCCGTGACCTGGCCTACGATTCCGAGGATTGCCTCCAAGACTTTTCTGTTCATCTACAAAAACCATCTTGTTGGCGCTTCCCTTGCACGCTGCTAACACGGCACCGCATCACCAAGGAGATTAAGGAGCTGAAGGCCAGGGTGGAGGATGTGAGCCAGAGAAACCTGCGCTATCGCCTCATCGAAGACTCTAATTCCAACCCTGCCGCCGCTACTGGGCGATCCAGCATTAGCAGCAGCGCAGCAATATTTGGCACTGATGAACCAAGGATTGCTGCTGCAAACAAGGACGAACCAAAGGTGGATCTTTGCCAACTGATCACCGCAGATGACCAAGCTCTTCGAGTGATCTCAGTGTGGGGAGGAGCAAGCGATGATCTCAAGAAAATGTCCATCATCAGGGAAGTCTATGACAATCAAGAGATATACACGAAGTTTGGATGCCACGCCTGGATTAAGTTGATGAATCCTGTCAATCCAAACGATTTCTTCCAGAGCTTGGTCAGACAATTTTACTTGAATTCTCTTCGAGCAAAGGGGAAGGCAGAAGAAGGAGCAGCTAGAGGGGTTGATGTTCTGAAGAAGATGACGGTTACAGCACATGATCATTTGATTGACGAGTTTGATAGATACGTGAACGAGAATAGGTACCTGATTGTCATTGATGACCTGTCCACTGTAGTGGAGTGGGATTGGATCAAAACATGCTTCCCTGACAGGAATAATGGAAGCCGAATCATAGTGTCCACGGAGCAAGCAGAAATTGCAAGACTATGCACAGGGCAGCCAAACCAAGTATCAAAGCTCAATCAATTATCAACAGATCAACCTCTTTATCTCTTCTACAATAAGGTAACATTGCTGTTTGATTGCGATCAACCACTTGTGAAAGCAAAATACATGTTAATCGCTAAAGAAACATTTTTTTTATCAATCCTGTCACATTGAATAGTCTAAATGTTTATTGCATCTTATTGTTTCAAAGTTTACTTGAGGATGTCAAGGTGTGTCTTGCAGTCCCACAAAAGTGCATCATGCAAATATTATGTACTACTTTTCTAAAAAAAATATTTCTTTTTCACTCTCCATATATGATGATTGTTGTGGTTTTCATCTAAAATTTTCTATTATTGTGTGAATGTGCTTTTCTCACTAGTGTTTGGTTAATCTAAATTCTGCTTTTGGTCACATAAATATTAACTTCATCCTTATTATTTTCTAGCCCGAGTCTAGCTCAAATAATGCCACCGCTGCCAATAGCATCCAACCAGTCGATGATATAGTGGAGGATCAATCTACGAGCATGGGTGGAACCAACTCGGCCACTGGAAAGAGTCTTGCTCGCAATAGGACGATGCAAGCCGCTTTGGAGGAATCTCAGCTCGTCGGGCGAGAGGCAGCAAGATCTGATGTCGTCAAACTAATTCTCCAAGAGCATTGTCAGGTGATCTCTGTGTGGGGAATGGGTGGTCTTGGAAAAACAACTCTTGTTAGAAGTGTCTACGGAAGCGAAGAGCTTAGTGGTATGTTTCAGAAGCGAGCTTGGGTTACTGTATTGCATCCTTTCAATCCTGAGGAGTTCTTTAGGAGTTTAGCTGAGCGGTTACACACAGATAATTCTGGAAAGGACGTTAGCTCGATGGGAGATGCTGATGTAATCTTTGCTGATGTAAAAAAAAGGTTAAAGGGGATGCAAATTGCAGCTTTGATAAAAGAGACATCCCAGCTTCTAGGAAGGGGTACTTATCTCATTGTTCTTGATGATCTATCGTCCAACACAGAATGGGATTGTATAATACAGCATTTACCTAATGATGAGAGGGCAAGCCGGATCATAATCACTACAAGGGACGCAAGTGTTGCTAGCCGTTGTTCTACGAATTACAAGCTGAAATCTCTAGGTGATGATGCGGCACTTGACCTCTTCAATAAAAAGGTACATATGGACGGACAAACACTTTACCATGCTCCTTTCCTTTTGATTTGAAGTGTTCTGTAGGGGTATATGGCAAGGATTGCCACTGCTCAGGCCTCAGGCATGCTATTACAGTTTAGTCATGACCTCAAATGTGTCAGCTATGGCACATAGCAGTTGTATAACTCACTGAAATTTAGGCAGTACGTGTGGGAAGGCAATACGTGCTATGCAATTACCCTATATTGTGCACTCATGCAATAGTTTTCCTCTTGGGCACCAAATCAACATAAAAAATCCTCAAAAAATTTAAAATGTACTTCCTCACACTACCACATAAAAATTCATCACAGACGATTTGGAATCATCATCACAGACTTCATGGGTCAATGGTAATAGGAGTTATCACAAACGGTTTTTGAACCGTCTGTGAAAACACACAGACGGTTCGGAACTCGAACCATCTATGATCATCCATTATCATGGACAGTTACGAACTAGAACCGTCTGTGATCATCCGTTATCACAGACGGTTCAAAACTAGAACCGTCTGTAATAATCAGTTATCATAAATGGTTCTTAGTAAAAAATTGTCTGTGATAGCTGTGCCAGAGCTAAAAAAGTGGGTAATTTTACCATGACTTGGAAGCCCAAAATTTGGTTAATTCTGTATTTTTACCGTAGCTTGGATGCTCAAAAATTTAGATTTTTGAGCATCCAAGTTATAGCAAAATCGAATGGATGGGATTGAAGAAGAGGTGAAGAAAGGAGAAGAGGAGTACAAGAGGAGAAGTGAGAAGAGGAAATATGGAGAAAAAGAGCTAACCAAGCTTTCTATTTTTTTAAGGAAAAATTTGGCGAGAAGTGGAGGAGAAGTGAGAAGAGAGAAGAGGAGAGGAGTGGAGGAGTAGAAATGAGAAGAGGAGATAAGGAAAAAAAATAGGCGAGCCTTATATTTTAAAGAACAAATCAAACGAGATGAGTGGAAAATTTATATTCGGTGAGAGCGGTAAGATAAAATATTATCACAGAGGTTTATGTAAAGAACCGTCTATGATAAATACAGATATCATAGATAGTTTTTGTTCTAAACCGTCTATGATGTATCACAGACAGTTCGAAATAAAAACAGTCTATAATAAGTAGGTCATCACAGACGGTTCTTTCATCGCGGTGAACTTAGACGGTCTATTTTGTAAAATCATATGTGGTAACTTTATCACTAACGGTTTGTATTGAACCGTCTGTAATAAGACGCCCAGAATGACCTTTTTTGTAGTAGTGTTAATTTGCTCTACTTATATATGAAATTTCAAGTTCAAATCTATCTACTATATTATTTAAGCAATAGAAAAAGAATGCACTACATTCGCTTTCAATGTTATAAATTCTCACGTTAATCGGTGGAAAAAGAAATTAATATGTACACTATCGATTGTGATGGGTCTAGATCATAATAGTCCAGATTAAAAGAAAGAGTTAACGTCAAGTATAGTCTAAAAATAACTAAAATGCAGAAAAAAATAAAATAAAATAAACAATTTGATTTCTATATGAATTCCTAGGTAAAATCCTTAAATAAATATAATTCAGAATAAAAATAAAAAATAGCAATTGGATTTGTATACAAATTCCAACAAAAATAACTAAAATTCATAATAAAAATAAAATAAACTAGCAATTGGATAAAGTAAAATCCCTAAATAACCTCAATTTAGAATAAAAATTAAAGAAAAATTAGCAATTAGATTTGTATATTAGTTCCAACCAAAAATAATTGAAATTCGGAATAAAAAAACAAAAGAAAATTTGCAATTTAATTTTCATACGAAATCCAAAGTAAAATCCCAAAATAAATAAACTTTGAAATAAATTAAATAGATTAGCAATATGATAAGTATACGACTTCCAATAAAAACAGTTGAAATCTTGAATAAAAATGAAAGTTATAATGAGGGTAGTACGGATGGTATTAGAGAAGATCACGAAAGAGTGCAAGAGCGTCAATCTATATTATGTTGGACCGAAATGGCGACAGAGGGGGGTGAATATCAACTTTAAAATCGTTCCCCACAAGTACCAAATAAAATGTTCTTCTCCGATAGCAACGAATGCTATGAAACGAGAGAACCAAAAGCTCAATGAAAATCAATAGCTGACTGACAAGAGAGACTGGAGCAAGTTTAGCGAAAAAGCTAACACAAACGTTAAAACTGAAATTCAAAATCCCGGCCAAGAGTAACAGACAAGACAAATAAAATACATGCAGCCCAAAAGGAAATGCACAGAAGAACTGCTGGCCGAATGCCACTAAAAGCTGTTCACTGCATTGGTCTAAAAAGGGAGGAAAATCCTGCTGAAATATGCAGATTTGCTGCACCCAAGAGTGCTTGCTGTAGACTAAATAAAATAGTGCAGTTCAGCTGAACAGTGGTGATGAATGCTGAAATCACTGCATACCAAAAGATGAGAAAAAGAGAAACTGAGTGCAGATTTTTAATGCCAGCCGAACAGCAATTTTGGGGGCAACAACTTTCGGCTGCAAACCTTCTTGGGAGAGTTTTTAGCCGCAAGAAATACACACTGTAGGCTGGGAACAAACAGCCGAAGACAAGGACTGTTAGTGGCCAAAAACTGAAGGAAGTTCAGACCGAAAATGAAGGGAAACAGAGGGTACTGCAAACAGTCGAAATCAATGAAATCCTTTGATTATAGCTGCTGATTTTTGACAAAAAGAGTGAGGCTACAAATCTAATAGCAAGAGGACCTCAAAGGGAAAGAAAATTGCAGCCATAAAGCAAAGAATCTTGATTTGAGCCTAAATCTGAAAATTACAGAGTGCACCGCAAAAACTTAAATTCCCATCTAACCATAGACTCTTTGGCCATGAAATTTTGCAGATAGCTAACTAATAGCTTCTGGATTCTACATGCCAAAATTCAAGCCAACTCAAGAAGGGACACGAGAAATCCACCAAAACCCTAGAAATGCCAAAACCTGACAACCTACAGAGGCAACACCAAAAACTCAATTTCTCTCCAATCCTTGAATCTTTGATCATGAGCTTTTGCAGCTAGATTAGCAAGGGTATCAAGACACTCCAGATCAAAACTCAGGTTAACTCATGAAGGGAATGAAGAGAAATCAAGAAACCCTAGAACTGAAATGAAGAACAGAGAAAGCTGAGAAATGAAAAATCTTGATTCACTCACTTTGCTCTAGGGAGAAACCAATCAAATGATCTTAAGACCTACTCCCATCACAGAGCAACCCATTTTGGGCCTTCCCAGCAAGAAACAACAAGAAACACAAAATCTCACCAATCAACCCAAGAGAGGAACGAAGAACATTACATAAGCACGAGAGGTAAAATTCAGATTTCCAATTCAAACCAAAGATGATTACAGAGGAGTCCCCATACGCATGGACATTAGAACAAGATAAATGATTACATAGATTCTCAACTCATCCTCTCCCTCTCCATCTCTAGAACTAATACAAACCCTACATCTTCTTGGAGAGGAAAAACACTCAGACCTAGACCCTCAGAGAGACATCGAAGGGGACACACAGAGAACAAGAACCTGCCTCCCTCAATAACTCTCACCAACTAAAGCCTAAAGCCAAAGCAAACCCCAAAGCTTATTTTGACTAAAGGAAACCCTAGAAACCTTTGGAGTGCATTGAGAGGGCATGCAGCCCCTCACACCTATTTATAGCCTATGGCTAACGGGTCTCCACCTCGTTACGCCCGCTAAGTCCAACGGAGCCCGCTCCCGCTTGTGCAGCCTCGTGAAATTCCTGATTCGCCCCTCCTACACCTTCCGGGAAGCTTCCGCGCTCCTTGTCGTCCAAGCCTCGCAACCACCTCGAGTCTCCACCGTCTTCGACACATCCTGACCGTTCTGACCTCGACACCGCCCGTGTCTAGTCCGGTCACCTCGTGTCTCACCACGGCTCCGCCTCGACGTCCTGCAGCCAACACAGACAAGAAACACATCAAATAGCACCGCTCGATACATGAAAGCATAAACAGCATAAGAACATCATACTTACCTATGATGAGGTCCAAAACCTGCGAAATCAACATAATATGCATCCTAAGCACTTTGACCAGGTTTGACCAAGTCCGACCGACGCCGATTGCACCGCGCAACGACATGGTCCGAACCACCCAAATCAAACTCGACTTACCTAAACCAATGTCAATTACTCATCACTCTCATGTGGTCACCTCCACATGGTCCATCATATTAGAAAGAAGACATTGACTCACAAGGAAGTGAAAAGTCAATGTGGCAGCAGTGGAGATGAGGAGAACATCATGCTGCCCACTTTAGCCATTCAAGAAGGACAATGTTGTGCTGCTCGCAAGAGCCGTTGAAGAGAAAGGCTAGAGTGGAAGAAGCCAAGGGCTACGATGATGAATGGTGAGCATCGGCATTGTTAAAAAAGTTAGTGGCCTAAGAAACTTGATGATGGAAAAGCCTTAGTAGAGAGGAGATGAAGCTTTGCAATGAAGATGAGTTACAGATGATATAGGACCATCAGATAGCTAGAAGCATGTCATCGCTTCTCCATATTATTAGACAACTACTAAAGCACACATGCCGGTATCAATGAAACTGAGAGGTCACCACAATTAGTGAGAAAGCCACAACATTGAGTTGGCCAACATTGAAGAAGATAGCGATTGACACGGGAGAAGAGGACATTAAGCATGTATACATCATGCATATGTATATACATGCATCCATATGAATAGAAGCACAGATGTATAGAAGCAGAGGACCAAAAAGCTCGGAGTAGATATGGTGTAGCCTTAAGGAATATACTCGGGGCTACCAGAGAGAGTGCGATGGGTATCCCTGATAGGGATTGGTGATAGTTGCACGTGTATACGTGTTTGATGTCACAATGGTTAGCATTAAGCAATAATTTAAAAGAAGGAGAAGATAACTATGTGGTTGAGTACTGCATTAGGAGGGGTAGCAGTTAAGAAGAATTGATCAAGAATTGGGTTTGCTGTTGGATGTTGAAGTATAAAAATTATGGTAGTGAGAAAAGATAAAGGACACACGGTTCGCTGGGGCAGCCAGTTTGTGAGGAAAGATAAATTTAAGGTAGGTCGCCCATAGTGCATCGGTATATACGTGAGTAAGGTACTTTAATACCATAAAAACTAATAAGATTATTTGCAGCACACATATCAACGTAATATTTGAGATTAAAATAGAGGTACATGTGTATGCATACATTTTGAAAAATAGTAACTAATGGAGGAAGAAGCTAGGCTTGTAGCTAAATGATACATGCATGACGGAGAGTGGTTACATTTCTAAATCCCCTCTCTCCCAACAACTTATTATGATCAATGATTTTCTTTCATGAAAGTTCATACTTTAATTACATTCATCAAGTTGTATTTTTCTTCGAGCTTTTATTGTCATTTCTAATGTTTATGATGTCTTAAAAAATCTAAATAACCTATAAGATATATAGATCTATTCCCAAGCATCTAAGCTATGTCATTTAATACTACTAACTTTGAAACAAATCAAGCCGTGCAAATATGCGAGGTACTCTGCTAGTTTATGATATATTAAGAGTAACAAAAATGAGAAACATTCGACAAATGATTAATCAAAAGCAAAAAGGCAAATGCTACTATTCGCAGCAACCTTTTCTTTTTTGCTTTCATCTAACACATTTTGAATTTGAAGTGAAATTTTAAAGGGTGCTAGAACACTCTATAGACCGCATCTTAATTTTTTTCGAAAATTTTCATTTTAATTTGGTGCCAAAACCGAAAGTTGATTGTATGAGTGCACCAAAAAAAGGGTAATTGCATAGCATATATTGCCCATGTGCTGAATAAACTTCCTTTCTCCCTTTTTGTCAAACTTGATTTCTAAAAGATTCCAAGTAATAAGCAAAGGTGGAAAAAGGGCTTTAACAGTCCTCCCAAAAGAAAAGGAGGAAATTTTTCAAAGATCTTAAATTAAATAGATGGAAAATAGCCGTTTTTTACACCTTTGTACAAATATTCATTCTTGAGGACACAATTATTGGGCTATTCTATATGCCACCAAAATCTCAAGCAAAATTGGTCCCGATGTGTCCTCAAATGTGGGATAGTACCTTTCAAACTTCAACCACACTCCCAAGTGAAATCTGGTACTACACGTACTACAATCTACTGACATCTTACTAAATTAGTACAAACACATGCAGCCACAATCTGTCAAAAAATTGTTTATGCTCCAAAACATACAATACTTATCAAGACGATGCATCATTCCAGAAATACATAAAAAGAAAATTTGGATATAGACATACAGTACCTGTAATGTTATGTACATTTGCAAAATGACAATATCAAATTCGTCTATGGTATCAAAAACCAAAAAGGACAACTAGTGCATGATGCACTAGTGCTCTTTTTTAGTACTATACAGATGAATTTTACATTGAATTTTGTAAGTTTGTATAACATTATATGTACTACATTTGTGAATTTTTTTGGTACCTAAGATCAGTAGTACATGAGTGCATCATGCCCTTTTCAAATATGAGAACACGGTAACCCATGGCACCAACGAATTTTTCAGTTACCATTAGCATTTAGCCCGTTTAATTCTAGGGATAAAGTCTTACATACCACTGCAAAATCCCTTAATTATTCTAACATAGGAGTGAGGCTATGTTACAAAACAGTGGCTAACACAGTTTTGCAAGATATTTGCTACCATCTTTGTCAACGGCATATTTGCAAGCATGCTATTTTTAACATAGATATTTGACTTTTCTCTTTGTAGAGGAAGGATACTTCACATCATCCTTGCCTTGCTTTTCTTGGAATAATCCACTTGAATAAAGCACATGATATGACAAGAAAACCCAGAAATAACTTACACATCAAATTGCTTAGATTGCAAAGGTTTGTATGGAGGATTTCTTAACATACTTTCATGTTTTTTTACAACATATTATTATGAAAATCAATGGCCAAAAGTGGCATATTGGAGACTGTGCTAAGTCAAAAGCATCAAATAGGTAACAAGAATGAGGGATACTGAACAGTAGTTGGTGGGCGCTGCAGTGGATAGCCTTAGAGTATGTTTGGTTGGTGTTCAAACCAGCCCTATCAAAATTTGGCTAGCCAAACTTTTGGTTGGGGTTTTGGTTGCCCACAATTTTGCCAAGATTGACAATGTAACGCCCCCGTTTCCAGGGGCGCGTATGGACACGGCATTCCGCAACTATTCACGCATGAACAGTTATGGAGTGTCGCGCAAGAGTATACCATTGCATGCTTTACAACAAAAGTCCAGCATATATTTCACATATGGAATAACATCCAGTTTTTGACAGCGGGGCGTGCAAGCCCAAAGTATAACTACATTACAAAAGACTTCCAGAAACTGCTTCGAGCGCGGCGAAGACCTAAAGCCACGGGTCCTCGTCGAAGAAGAGATCCTCGGGGGCGTCCTCGATGGGGAGTCCTTCTCCAGAGTCTTGATCCTCTAAAGAGTGGATTAAGCAAGCCATGAGCCAACCAACCGGCTCAGCAAGTCCCAAAGGGACCCTATCTTACTACATGCACGGATTTACAAAGGAATGGAGTAAATTGGTTTATTACCTTTAGTGGATGCAGTTTTATTTGCAAACAATTTGATAAAACAGACCCAAAACTACTTCTTAAGATCTCAGGGGTTTTCACGAAGAGTTAATTAACCAACTAAGCAAGTTAAAGCATGTACAAAACTACTTAAGCTTTGCTGATAGAATCACCCAAGTGACACAGCTCCATTAACCGGGAGCACGACGTATTTGAATACCATTTATTTGACTCTGCAGAGTTTGCTCAGCTTTACCCACACGATCCCTTAACTCCCGCTAAAGAGTTAAGAAACCAAGTCGTTTCACTGCTCAACTCTTTATATAGGCTCTACCCGGTAGAATCCACTCGGGTCTGGCTCACACACACACACACCCACAAAAAGAGAAAACAAACGTCCGCTTCGAGTGAACTCTATCGTTGTTAGGCACCCGCAGCACGGCCTGCCTAACCTTGTTATCCAAACACCTACTTCACAACACCTGTAGAGTTTCAATCGAGTTGAGCAGCTACTAGACCAGTGTTGACAAGTCAACTCCTGTGGTTGAGCGGTCACCATGTCATTTGCTCAGCGTAAGGGTCTGGTCCTTATATTTTCCCTCAGGGGCCCGCAACCCCTGCCAGGTCCGCGACCTGCAACCTAGGGTAAGAGGCGGGCGAAAACCATCTCGCGGCGCACCACAGCCCCCCTTACCCTATCCTGCGCATGCCGACAATCTCCGCCCTAGGGCACGGTGTCCCATACCACCCTGCCCTAGAGTCGAGTTTTCCAAATTCTATTGGCCCGCAGCCACAACCTTATTAGTATAAAGACTTTACACGATAATAATAACCTACAGTTATCTAAATTAACAGATAATTAATTCTAGGGTTACAAAGGCATGGCTACAAGTTTAGCAGGGCATTTATCGGTGGTGGGTTTAACTACATAACAGGTCATTCTAAACATTTTATTTTATTTTCGAACTAACATTTCAGAACTAGCTCAATGCTAATAACATATTAACATAATTAAAAATTATGGGATACAACATGATCAAAGGATTTGGGACTTGCCGTCAATCCGGATGATCTCAGCTAGCTCGAACGAAGAAACACCTGGATCCTGAGCCTGCACTTGAACCTCCGGGATCTCCGACACTAGCGCAAACACATAAAATAATTAAATCTAGCTTGAGACTAATCAAGTGAGGAAAAATAAACTAATTAAAAAAGGAATAAAATGCATAAATCTCCAAATTGGAATTTTAGGAATTTATTTGGGTTGATTCTGGAGGAATGGAGGTCACAAGTGGGTTCAGGACATTATTTGGAGCAAAGTGGTGAAATTTGGGAATTTTTGAGATTTTCTGTGATTTTCTAGGATTTATTTGGATTTTCTGGGATTTCTGGAAATGAGAAATTGCTGGAAAATTTGGTGAACAGTAAAAGGCTGGCCCGGGGCTACAGTACAGCCTGGCCAGAGAAACGGCCCGCGCGGCCAGCGGCCAGCGCGGCCCAAGCGCGCGCACGGGAGAAGAGCGGGCCGAGGCAGGCGGCCCACGCTCGCGCGCGCCCACGCGGTCCGGATGCGCGACACGTGGAGCTGGCGGACGAAGGAGATGGCGAGGGAGTGGGCAAACGGATGAAGCGGTGCGGCGATTGAACGGTCCAGACGAGACGGCAACGATCGGCGCGGGCGGCTGGGATGAGACGGGCGAAGCGGTACGGTGGGGAGATCCGACGGAGGAGGGTGGCGGTGTTTATGAAGATCCGACGGTGGAGGGAATAGGTGGATCTGGCGGCTGTGGTTAGACGGCAACGGGGAGGGCGGACGGCTGGGAGGCGGCCACATCGTCGTCGTCTTCTTCCAGCCGTGCGTGCACAGCAGAGGGACGGCGGCGCCTCCGCTCTCCGGTGGCTGCAGTGGCTCCCGACGGCAACGGAGGACACCACCGGGTAGGGCTTGACGTGGGGAGTCCATTTTGGGCAGTTGGAAGAGAAGGGGATCAATGGAGATGGTGGGAGGGAGAAGGGGGTGGTTCGGGTTTGCAGTGGTGAGGGAGGTCGCCGGCGGCGAGATAGCCCAAATGGCGGCGGCCACACGGACAGGGGGTCAAGAGGCTCACGTTGGCGGTGGCGGTGGGAGCGGGGAAGCTTCGGGGAGGTCTGGCCACGGTGAGGGTGCGGCGGCCGGAAGGGAGCTTCCGTGATGGCGCTCCACGGGTGATTACCAGGCCAGGGGAATGCACCAAAACAATTAGTACACCGAGGAGGAGCTCTGGGCGAAAGTGATTGAGAAATGGAGGAAGGGGGAGGGAGATCAGCCCCGAGGGGTCGCCGGCTCACAAGACGGCAATGGCGGCGCTCGGAGCGACGAAGCTTCAAACGGCGCCTCTGGGAGATGGCTGGGAGCAGTGGGAGGTGATTGGGGACGGTGGGGGCGCTCGGGAAGCAAAGGAGAGGGAGGGAGCCGTGAGGGGGCTTTTATACCCGAGCGGAGGGGAGCGGCTCCTTCGGGGAGAAGGCAACGGGCGCGGCTGGGAGTCAACAGGAGTGACGGGGAGTTGGTGGCGCATCTCCTCCACGCAGTGGGGTGACGCCGGCCCTGCACAGGAGTAATGGCGACGCGACGGGGCAGGAGTGGGTGGGCTGAGGGCATGGGCAGAGGGCGTCTACGAGCGGGAGAGGGAGGAAACGGCCGTTGGCGAGTGGGACCCAAGGGAGCGAGAGGCGACGCGTGGCGCGGGAGCTCTGCCGGCTTCGGACCGGCCAACGTCAGCACGGCGGGGCGGTCTGAAACCGCGGGCGCGGGGGCGGGCGTTGAGGCGGTGCGGGAGCGGGCGCAGGTGCCAGCGTGCACGTGAGGGAGGAAGCGGGGAGGGGAGTGGCGCCAGCGGAGGGAAGGAGGGGAAGGCGCCGGGCGCGGGAGAAGGCGGAGACGGGCGGGGCGCCATCGAGGAGGGGTGGCGTCCAGCCAGAAAAGGAAAGCGGAACCGGGGAGACTTTCCAAAAAGGGAAAGTTTCCAGATTTCACTCAAAAATGCACCAAAAATCACAAAAGTTTTGGGGGTTTGAATTTTTGGGGTTTTTCAGACAAACAAAAATACATAGGGAATCACTATAGAGCTATAGGCTTGCCAAAAAATTGGCAACCATCCAAACAAGTATCAAATTGTTAGGGTAAACTTGGGCACCAACCAAACACGCCCTTAGGGTAAACAGAAATCATTGTTTACGTCTGTTATTCACGTGTGTAAACAGTACCCACGGTACCACTACCATAGCACCTGTGTATTGTTCATATCAGGCCTGTAAGTGTATTAGTATTTGGGAAACATTGTTAGTTGGGTTTACTTTCTCCGAGATAAATTCCATCTATTAGCCATAGAGATAGAAATGGTTCCTTAGGGGGACAAGTCAAGTCATATCTATAAAAAGAAATAGCATGTATCAATTACTATTGTTGGGGGGTGGCTTCCCCCTTGGCCTAATCAGGCCACTAAGACAAAAGCCTATTATGTATATAATTGTGTGGCAGGTCTAATATAGCTATGCCAATGAAAGGACATGTTAGCCCTCACTATTATAGAACACAGATGGATATTTGTGTAAACAACCTCTCTTATTGCTATAAATATGGCCCCCGGAACACCATGCAGAGGGGATACAACATTTTTATAAGAAAGGTCTAAATAATAACCAAGCGTGGTACATGCACTCTATACTTCTCTCTACTGTGAGTTTTAGGCTCTGAGTAACCCATTGCGGTCTTGTATAGCCTCATTATCCTCTGTTTGGCGTGTAACCACAATCATTATCAAGCAATAAGAAGAATTAATCAAGTCTCTTCCTAAGTTTATAACATCTTAGTCCATGGTCTCCTCTTTCTCCTAAGATCTTTACTCTTTAGGTATATCATCCCGACCCTCTATTGTACGATAGTTACCCGATAAATTAGGGTTCATCAAAGGGTTCATCCCACATGAAGTATCATCTAGAGATTCTTAACTCGTAAAATGGGTAATTTCAATCGTTGAAATAGTCTGTTGTCTAAATTATAATATGCACACCTCACTTTACAAAGAGGGGCTCACACTACGTAAAGATACAGAAAAAACCCATGATGAAATATAAAGTGCTCTCAACTTTCAGGAATAAAAAAAGGATCCTAATATTTGAAAATTACTAAAATAAGGAATAACTAAAAGTACGCATTGTTTCTTTCAAGATGTCCTTGGTCCCCGTGTGCTTTCCTTTCAATTTTTCCATCCGAATAAGAACCAACACCGTCTCAACACAATATCGCACTAATGCATGAGGCTAAAATTTGTACTAACACGTGCCAGCCTTTGATTGCTTGTTGCTCTTCAACCATATGTCCGAATATTAATCCGCTTGAATCTTTATACTTTTGGTGAAGAGGGGATTTAAAGGATTCCCCTGCGTCAGGTACTCACTTTCTTGAATCGTGTTTCAGGTATTTAGTGGGACTGAAAAGGTTGATTTAACTGATACCATGATGGAGCAGGCAGAACTTATTCTAAAAAAGTGTGAAGGCCTTCCCCTTGCCATTGCCACTATAGGCAGCTTTCTGGCAACCAAACCTAAAACCACTTTGGAATGGAGAAAATTGAATGATCATATCAGTGTGGAGTTGGAGAACAATCCAGAACTTGACAAGATAAAGACCGTCCTTACCTCAAGCTATGATGGATTACCTTATCATCTCAAGTCTTGTTTTCTGTATTTGTCGATTTTCCCTGAAGACCACAACATCAGGCATGGACGTTTAGTGAGGCGGTGGATTGCAGAGGGTTACTCAAGGGAAGTGAGAAGCAAGACTGCCGAGGAAGTAGCAGAGGAACACTTTACTGACATTATTAACAGGAGCATGATACAACCATCGAAAACAGGGACTGATAATACTGGGAAGACTACTGATTTCTTCCAAGTTCATGATCTGATGCGTGAAATCAGCATCTCAAAGTCAGAAGAAGAGAATCTTGTTTTCGTACTGGATGAGCATTCCACCTTGCAGTCTAAAAATAAAGTACGCCACCTTGTTGTGAGCCGTAGTTGGAGTAGGGACCAAAAGAAGGATGTGTTGGGAAGCATCCTGGACGTGTCCCACATTCGATCATTGACCGTATTTGGAGAGTGGAGATCAATTTTCATTTCTAAGAAGATGAGATTGCTTCGGGTGCTTGATTTAGAAGACGCAGATGATCTGCGGGACCATGACCTTGTGCCAATCGGGGACCTTCGCCACCTAAAGTACCTGTCTCTAAGAAAATGTGTATATGTCTACCATCTCCCGGATTCATTTGGTAATCTGTCAGACCTGGAGACACTGGATATCAGAAATACATATGTGATCACATTGCCAGCAAGCATTGTTAAGCTCTCAAAGCTAAAATACCTTCGTGCCGGTATCGTGCCTTTTGATGAGCGTCACAGCTGGAAGAGGAGAAAAAACTTTCAGCCCTTGAAGATATTTGGTTCAGCAGCTTACAAGAGCTATTTACGGAGAAAATCTATTGCTGACTTGGACGCACTACCATTTCTCCGTTTTAAGGCTGGTGTTTGGTTGCGAGGCTGGGACAGGAATGGTGTTAAAGTGCCCAGAGGGATTGGGAGGTTGAAGGCCCTGCACACACTGGGTGTGGTAAACATTGCACGGGGAAAGGCCATGCTGAAGGAGCTCAAGAAGCTCGGTCAGTTGCGTAAGCTAGGAGTGACTGGCATCAACATGAAAAACTGCAAGGAGCTCTGTTCTGCTATTGCTAATCACCGCCGCTTGCGGTCCTTGTCAATGCGCGCCGAGGGCGAGCCTGAGTTGGAAGGCAAGCCTGGGTTAGAAGGCTGTTTGGATGACCTGTCCCCACCTCCAAATGACCTACAGAGCCTTAAGTTGTATGGCCGTCTGGTCAAGTTACCTACATGGATCAAGCAGATTCAGATGCTAGCCAAGCTGACCCTACGGAGTACCCGACTGGAGCATGATGCCATAGAAGTACTGGGGGAGCTGCCAAATCTTGCCATTCTACGTCTTGGTTATGAGTCATTGAAGGAGGGAGAACTCCGCTTCCATTCCGGTCGCGACACGTTCAAAAGTCTGACGGAACTGGATCTTGATAACCTATGGAGCCTCAAATCGGTCGAGTTTGAAGAAAAAGCCACGCCTAAGCTTGAGCTGCTACGGGTGCGCTATTGTTTTCGTAAAGGCGGTGATGGGTTTTCGGGGATACCATTCCTGTCAAGTCTCAAGGAAGTTTCGCTCAAGTTTCCCGACAAACGTTACTTGGACGACGAAGACCCGGAAAGCTGGCGAGAAATCAAGGAAAAGTTGCGGGACCAACTGGCCGAAAATAAGAACAAACCACATCTCAAGATAGAGGACTGAACCAAATTGTTGCTAGTCCGTTCAATCGTATGTAATGCACCTATACATTGTTCCTTCCTTCGATCTCCCGAGAGTCTTGTGAATTCGAAGGAGCAATACCCAATATTGTTGTTCAATTGTGTTTGTTTCCAATAAGTAGGGTGCTGCTGCATAGTCCTGCAATCGATCCTTGTGAAAATTTATCTTTCACTCACCTTTTTTTAAATGTCTGTTTCTCCTGCAATCTGCATAAGTAGGGTGTTTGTCTTCAATAAGTAGGGTGCTGCCGCTTGCCGTGCCTGCGCGCCGCTCTCGCCACTAGCAACCGCCTTCCGCCAGCGCCATCGACGCCGCCGCCGCCTGCGCGACCACCTGCGCCGCCGTGCCCACCTCGCACGCAAGCCGCTTGCCCGCGTCGCGTGCAAGCCGCTGCCTGGCCGTGTCGTCACGCCGCCCTCGGCCGCGTTGCTCAGCCTGCGCTCTCCGTTGTCCGTGCCGCCAGGAGAAAACGAGAGATTGGATGGAAGCGATAAAAACGCAAGAGAGAGAGTTGGAAAGAGATGAGATGAGAGAGGTGATCCGGATAGATATGGGAGAGAGGAATAGAAATAGGAGTGGATTCGGTTTTTTTTTAGGGTGCTACACATCGACTACAACAAAAGGAAGATATCTTAGCATTTGGAGAAGCATTACGCGTCTTTGTAAGTATTCTGTCTTTCATGTCTTTGCTAATCCTACTGCGTGGTTAGTTTTCACGTTGATCTACTTTTTACCATGCTTGACTCATTGACTGCAAAATGTGTACCATTGTATGATTGTTGTAAGATCATTATGAACCAAAATGACATATTTGGTTTTCATTTTGAGCATTAACTAATTTACTTTCCAAGTAAAATGGGATTTTGGTTACCTGATTATTGTTACTTTGGGATTTTCATTATAAACTTCTGAAATTCAATTCGTGAGGCGTTAGCAATTTACTCATTTGTTGCTAGATAAGGTTTTTTTTTCTTCTGCTCAATTCTACAAAATTCCATGATTTGAGATAAATGAGCCTTTGTCTTGATTACGGTTCATTTTTGTTATGCTTTTTTCGCCACGTCGCTTCGCCCCGCTTGGTTAACAGGCAAATGCATGGTAGAGCGGTAGACTATAGAGTTTATGAATATGCGATACTTGCATGATGTGATAATGTTTAGGTGGTAATGCGATGATTACATGATGTTTATGTGGAAATGTGGTGTTTACATGACATAAAGATGCATGGTAAATGATGGTAATGATAATGGACTAAGGTGGGCAATGATGCTTACCTGCTAATGATGTGAATGATGAGCATGATTATGACAATGGGCATATGCATATGCATTTGCATTATGTGCACTCAAGAGTGAGGGCGGTGAGAAAGTCCCTAGCTATGAGTAAAGCTAGTGGACTAATTCGGAGTGTTCTTGAGTAAGACCTACTTCGGTAGGGCTCCACGAGAGTGGAGAGATCCCCGTGCCGATTATGGGCGGGCCCAAGATTATGGGTGAACATCGACGGGTGTTCATTCGGTAATACCGGTATTTGCAATGAGATGAGCAAATGTGCATGTAGAGCAGGATTGCATTGCATAGATGATTTGGCAATGTTGGAATATGACAATGCATGTGGAGTATGTTATGGTTAATGTGGAAACATGAGAATGATGATATGAGCATGGCAATGCAGGCTGAGGATGTTATGGATGGTTGATTTGCTTACATGTTTGGTCGTGCATTTATCGTTCTATTGTGTACTGGCTGAGTCTTTGGACTCACCCTTGCTTTGTTGTTTTATTTTTAAGTAACTATTGAGGACGTCTTGCACGGGCGGGTGTAGCACATGAATAACTTCACGTTCTTGCAGTACTTCACATATCTAGCTTTTGGTAGTATGTTTAACTCCACCAGTAAGCTAGCATAGTTGTTTAAAAATGGTATGGTGTAAGTGGTTGCTGCTTCATGAACAAGGTAGAGTTTGCTTAAATTGTTTAATAGATGTCTAAAAGTGGTATTAGTATGCAATGATGGTAGCACTCTAGGCCCAGAGGATGGGTGGGGTGTTACACTATATGCTGCCTTGATCAAATTGTATATCTGAAAGAAATGAAATAAGGCATCCTTCTTGATCATCATGTAGGTTGCTATGGCAGACATTGTTTGCCGATATTCCTTCCCAGCTCGAGGACTAATGCGGTTAATTTAGGCATTGTTGTCCTTCAAATCCCTATCCTTATTTTCTTTGTTGTGTGTTTTGTGTTCTTCAGGCAGTGCTTAATACTTCATTTGACCAGATCTGAGGCATGTTTTGGTTGCGGATGTTGTTGTCACCTTGTAATCGGGCTGTATCATACTTCAACCTGTGAATGTTTCAAGTGGTTAATAATGCCTTGATTCTTTGATTTGTGTTCTAGTCTTTATTACTAGTCTCGGGTCCTCGACCCATCGAATTGTACCATTCATCCAACATGAAGCTCGATTTGTGCCCGTGAGCTGTTGTTATCTACATATATAGCTGTGCTTATAACCATATCTAGCAAGGAGTTATGATTCCTAGTAGCCTGGTATTTGTGTCGCTCAGGAGTGGCCTGTAAAGATCTATCCAAAGCACAGAACATTTTTTTCAGACATTGAAGCCACTGGTCACTACTAGTGCCGTTTTGGTCTGGCAATTTGTAGCTGCCGCGCATCATCTTTGTTCATGGCATGTGCTATCACGGAAAAAATCAAGAATTTACCAGTGCAGAAGGATGCGCTTGCGGATTTGCCGCTGCATTATTATCTCACTAGCATGCGACCTTGAGACTAGCAAATTCTTAAGTGCCAATCTTTTTGTAGTTGTTTGTAAAGTGAAATGACGCGTTAAGACCGTGGAGCCTAACGAAAACAAGACATTAGTAAAACCCTACACAATGATTGATTGATTGGCCCATAGAGTAGCTCACCACCCAACAAACTAACACCACCAAACAGCTAAGAGTAGCCCATCCACACCCTCCATACTTGTTACTGTATGGAACTTAGGTTGCTGTCATGTTGCCTCTCCTCTCACTGTCACTGTCAGAATCTAGTTGAAATATTTTGATTATGTTTCCTTTCAGGATTAGAAGAGAAACCATCCATATAAACGCAGTTTAGCTGATGACACTAGTAGTAAATACGCTTACGCTCGCAGGAGTCACAGGAACACACACAGCAAGTAGTAGCTTCCAAGTTCCAACAAACTCCCTCGGCGCGTCCGAGCCTTTGCTCGGTTGGCAGAGGGGGCGGTGCTTCGAAGCCTGGCCGACGTAAGGGCACTGTATATATGAACAGTGCTTTCTAAGTACACCTATGTATATAAATGTGTTCAGTGGTCAAAGTGTATGTATACGCTCTCAGAGTTCTTAGACTCTGTTTACTCTCAGATGATCAGATATGGACGCCATGTTATATTTGTGAATACGTTTTTGTTGGACTCAAGATCTAAAATAACAAACTCCCTCGGCCGTATCGCCTAGTGGTGCTACACCTGTAGTCATTGCCCTTTTCCACTCCGGCTAGTTTGGCCATGATGCTGCTCGCCCGCAGGTCTCTGCCAGCCGCTCGCATCTGCGGCGGCGGCGGCGGCGTCCTCCTCGGCCCCCGCGGAGGCGGAGCGGGCGATACGGGACGGGCCAGGAACGACTGGAGCCGGCCCGAGATCGAGGCCGTCTACGACTCCCCGCTCCTCGTCCTCCTCTTCCACGGGGTACGCCACCTCCCAATCCCAAGATTTCCATTTTGTCCTCTGTTACGTTTGCGCTTCTGAGTGGTATTGGCTGTAGATTTTCTGCCAAGATTGCACCTTTAGGAACCTTGGATTGTGTAGAGAAGATGAGCAGTACCAAAGGTGCTGTGCTACCTTTCTTTCAATAAGTGCTGGCGAAAGTTCTTTTTGCTAGTGGAGACTAGATATTAGTATCAACTATTAACTTGATACAAGTATTGCTGGTTTGGTGGGCTTCCTATAGTGGCAGCAGGGGGCTAATGCCTGCGCGGTTTGGGATAGAAATATCACCTTCGGGGAGATTTTGCATGGAGAGGCTTGGGGAGCTGTAGGCTGGTGGCAAAGGTTTCGCCTTTGGGTGCTTTGAGAAGTTGCACTGTGACTGCCAAATTAGGATTATGAAAGATTTTGCACATAAGTTCTCTTTATTTTACCAAATATCCAAAGATGATGGTAGCATCCACTGGTGCATGTGTTCAACACCCACGTCCATCTCCAGCCAGCACTGCTTAGAATTAGTACTTAGATAATATTAATCTACCACCAAGATTTCTTTGGAAGTTTGTATCCAAAGAGACATTTGCGGTCCCATATAGCCTCGGTCAGGGCCATTTACATATTTTATAGTGCTCATCGATGTTTCCTTGAAATGGTCACACATGTATTTATTATCTACAAAAAAATCATATTTTTGCAAAGCTGATCTCGCAGATAATTCAAATTAAAAATAATTTCCCTGATTATCATATAAAGTCCATCAGAATGGACAGCGCTAGAGAATTTACTTCAAAGACATTTGATGATTATTGCACGGCAATGAAAATTAAAGTTGAGCATTCTATACCACATGTCCACACCTAGAATGGACTAGCAGAAGTATTAATTAAAAGAATTAAATTTATTGCCCGACCGCTCTTTGAAAAATTGTAATTTACCAACTATATGTTGGAGACACGCATTCCTGCATGCAGTAACTCTTATCAACTTTAGACCATCGGCATATAACATTCATTTACCTACGCAACTAGTGCAAGGGTCAGCACCGAAAATTTCTCATCTCCATAGATTTGGCTGCAAAGTTTATGTACACATACCTCCACCACAGTGTACTGCAATGGGCCCTCTTCAAAAGTCTGGGATATATGTTGGTTTTGAGACAGCATCCATAATTAGGTATTTAGACCCCATGATGGATGATTTGTACACCACCTAGTTCGCTTATAGTATTTTTGATGAGGATAGTTTCCTGACATTACAGGAAGGAAATTAACCCCTTGATAAAAATGGCAAGAAATTACGTGGAAAGCTATAGGAATCCATGTACATGACCCACGTACTAGTGAAGCATATAGAGAAGTCCAGAAGATCATTGATTTGTAAGCATTAGCAAACCAACTACCTGACCACTTTAATGATTTAAAGACCGTGACCAAGTCGCATTTCCTACACACAACGCACTAGAGAGGGTTGAAATACCAAAGAAAGTTGAAGATATCTCTAATCCCATTCAAAAGCCTCAGAATAAAAGGACGAGAATTTCGGTCCCTTGAATCTCAAGTAACCAGGGACGCTTGGTGAAAAAGGACAAAAAGGACTTGACACAACCAATCATCGAAGTCCCCCAGAACCAGAAGGGGAGCTCATTGAGACTTGGCACCGACATGACACCTTCAAGGAAAAGCATACTGGATTTGAACATTCCTATAGAGGGAGAAACCAGTATAGACGTTTGCGCATGCATTAGAGCTGAAAAACTAAATGGACTTGCCCCCGCAACTAGAAAGAGCGGTGAGCAAGTAGAAGCACTAGAAGAATCAACCAATGATGAAATAGCTGTGAACTATATGCACACCGGAGAATCCATGAATAGGACAACAGCCAATGTTGATATTTATTGTGAAAAGAAAATTGCCACAATCATCTATCTTAATTCAGAGCCTGCATCGCTCGCTGAATGCAAGAAAAGATCGGATTGGGAAGATTGAAAAAAAGCAATAGAAAGTAAATTATTATCTCTGAATAAAAGAGCAGTGTTTGGGCCTGTAAGCTGCACGCCTTCCAATGTGCACCTTGTAGGGCATAAGTGGTTATTTGTTCGAAAGAGAAATGAGTAAAATGAAGTTATACGATATAAAGGAAGGCTTGTTGCACAAGATTTCACTCAACGTCCAGGAGTTGATTATGAAGAAACTTATTTCCCAGTCATAGGTGGTATTACCTTTAGATATTTAATCTCAATGGGTAGTGCACTTGGATTTACAAATAAAACTGATGGATGTGGTAACTGCATAGCTTTGTGGAAACTTGGATTCGGACATTTATATGCAGGTGCCTAAAGGTATCCTTGTCCCTAACCAAAACAGAGCAAATATAAACCCATACAGTGTGAAACTCAGGAAGTCGCTGTACAAACTTAAGCAATCAAGCAGGATGTGGTATAATCGTTTAAGCGACTTTCTATGCAAGAAAGACTACACGAACAATGAGGATTGTCCCTATGTATTTATACGATGATTCCAGAATGGATTTTGTATAATCTTAGTGTATGTAGATGATCTGAATATCATCAGAACCCTGGAAGATATAAAGGAAGCAAGCTCTTACTTGGAGTCAGAGTTCCAAATGAAAGATTTGGGTAAAACCAAATATTGCCTAGGCTTGTAGCTTGGGCATGTCTTTGAAGGGATATTAGTGCATCAGTTAGCATACACTCAAAAGATGTTGGGGAGGTTAGTCTTTGAAAATATGCACCCATCAAAAGTATTGATGGTCAGAAGATCTTTACAGTAAGACAAGAATTCGTATCGACCTAGGGAAGAGGAGGAGGAAGTCCTAGGACTGGAATATCCGTACATAAGTGCAATGGGAGCACTTATGTATTTAGCAAACTATACTAGACCGAATATTATATTTGCTGTATTTATTAGTAAGGCATAATGCAGAACCTACCAAAAAGTGTTAGACCATGTGGCTAGATTTATGATATTTTGGTGATGAATAATTGACAATGGTTAATTTGTTATGATGAATAATTGGTGATTTCGTTTAGCGGTGTTATGCGAGTTGTGTTGCGTGTGTGCGGACTGATGTTGGCCAAGTTGAGACAAACTTGTGCCGGAAGAATGTTCTTTGGTCTTTGCATGTGCAGGTTGAGCATGGAGGCGATCATGGTCGGTGACGAGGTGGACCGGAACTAGGATGGGGAGATCTGAGGTTCAGACGGTCAAGGAGGTCACGAGATGATCGGGCTCATGCTTGGGGCGCATGGAGATCGAAGGTGGATGATACGTGGAGAAGCTACGGGAGGTGCGGTCCTAGAGGCTTCGACACGTGACGTGTTAGAAAAGTTGTGAGAGTGAAAAACCTGTGTTAGGAAGGGTTTCGGGTCCCTTGAAAATTAGTGGGCCAAAAGTCTAGTTGAGGTAAAAAGGCCCAGGCCTAGTTGGAGTTGGATTAGGATTCGAAGTCCTAGTTGGAGTTGGATTAGGATTCGAAGTTCTAGTTGGAGTTGGATTAGGATTCGAAGTCCTAGTTGGAGTTGGATTAGGATTCGAAGTCCTAGTTGGAGTTGGATTAGGATTCGAAGTCCTAGTTGGAGTTGGATTAGGATTCGAAGTCCTAGTTGGAGTTGGATTAGGATTCTAAGTCCTAGTTGGAGTTGGATTAGGGTTCTAAGTCCTAGTTGGATTAGGATTTTAAGGCCTAGTTGGAGTTGGGCTGTGTGTGTATATATATGCATGCGGTGGCATGGCAAGAGTTGTGCCGAGCAGCCGTGGAAGAAAAATATATATACGGCTTTTGGGGTGGCCAAACGTTTTCTTTGGCATGGCATCTTTTTGATCACGAAGCGCACGACATTGTTCAGCCATCGGTCAGGCAAGCGATCTCATATTTTGCTTAGTTGCATAATTAGGGCTTAATTTATTTTCGTCACTATTTGCATCAGCGATCTTGTTTATTTTATATCTCAAGATCTAGAGCTCCGATTGACGTAATTCCAGTTGGGTTAGTTCAATAACTGTCTCTAGTTTATTCTGAAAAAGTTTGAGGTTAATCGGAGTTACGGATTTTTATCGAGATCAGTTTTAGTAAGGATACATTATTCTGTCCAGAATTATTAAATGAGACTTAAATAGGTTTTGTGTTTAGGGGAGAGTCTTAAAATTTATTTTTAGCTTCCGCAATCATTCACCCCCCCTCTGATTGCCTATCTTAGTGTGAATCGATCCTACAAAAAGTATTGGCAGGGAATAAAGGATATCTTCCGATACCTTCAAGAAAGTAAAGGCCCTGGATTATTCTACAAAAAGAGCCAAGATCTGAATATGACTGGCTATGCAGATGTCGGGTATCTGTCAGACTTGCATACAGCTAGGTCATAAACAGGCTATGTATTCTTATGTGATGGAACTGAAATTTTATGGAAATCGTCTAAGCAAAATCTTGTATCAACTTCGACGAACCACTCGAAAATCATAGCGTTGTACGAAGCCGCATGAGAATGTGCTTGGCTTTGACGAATGATTCACCACATCTAATAGTCATGTGGATTGAATATCGTACAAGCTCCCACGATTATCTATGAAGATAATGCAGCTTGTGTTGTACAAGTGCAGACGAGTTACGTGAAGAGTCATCTTACAAAGCATATTAACCCCAAGTTCTTTTATACTCATGAATTACAAAAGATGGATAAAATTAAGATACTACATACTAAGTCGTGTGAAAATCTTGTAGATTTATCCACTAAGTCACTTTCAGCATCTAACTTCAAAAGGTGTATACGTGGAATTGGTATGATGAGACTTAGAGAAGTGCAGAACTGAGGGGAAGATTCTTCTCGAGCTCAATATTAAAACTTGATCACGAAGATCAAGTACCCAAAGAATAAATCTTGTGGATTAAAATAAAATTGGGTAAATTGTACTTTTTTTCCCTTAACGAGTTTTCTGGAAGTTTCTCGGCCAAAATTTTTATTGAGGCAACTCGTGCAACATAGTATAACATGTATTATGTACTCTTTCTTCAAATTTTTTTCACTGGGCTTTTATAGAGTTTTAATGAGGCATGAATGTATCAAATGAGTGCCTAAGGGGAGTGTTGGGAAACCTGTGGCTGGGCCTAAGGTCTTGGCTCATGGTGAACACCCCATCACTTAGTCTGTAAATAGGAGGTCTCAATGGCTATCACTTATACCTTTTAGAGAAGAAAGTAATAAAAGAAAGGAAGAAGTTCCCTCATCTCTTATGTTCAATCTATTATTTTCTTGTATTGTGTTTGATCCATCTCTCTGTCTAGGAGGAATCGTTCGGACTGGACTCGCCAGCGATGGTTCCTCAATAGTACCCACACCATACCACGTATAAAAATTCAAACATCTTTTCACCACTGTTCTCCCCTACTCCTACCCGTTTGGCCCCGAGGCACCTTGGGGCTACTCGCAGAGAGGCAGCGCTAGGGTTCACTCTGTCCCAGCCGGCGTCGCCTTCAGCCACCTGCACCCAGTCCGCGTCGCCTTCGCCATCTACCACTTCTGCTTAGTCCGCACCGCCTTTGTCATTTGCGTCGAACACACCACATCAGCACAATACCACAATGAGGTCTCAATGGCTATCACTTATTTACAATGAGGGACTATTTGCACCGATTTTAATAGTTGATGGGCATAACTTAGACTATTTCATATTCGAGGATTTGCAATCGAGGGAGGCAAAATGGACTTATCCGTTACTTGAAACAATCTTCCAGTACTCCGGCGAGTTACCCTTCCTGGCAAGTGGATTTGCTCTGTATGTATCCCAACCTTCACCGGCCAATATCGTATCAAGGCCATCCATCACCAGCTTCGTCCTTTGGTCGACTAGCTTGTAGAGGCACCATCGCTCGCAGCCCTGCAACGTCCTAACTTGGCCCGTTTGTTGCTCAATTGCGGTGGGCGGTGGTATTGGTAATGGCAACTTTCCACTCTAGTCCGGGCCTGCCCGGCCAAGTGCCAAATCGCTAGGAAAGTTTCACTCACCTCCCTACAGAGCTGTCTTATTGTTGTCCTACTATCTCCTTGTCAGGCTCTCACAAGAGCACCGCGGCTGGTCTGCCACCCACCACCTCCACCTTCGGCGAGAGAGAATGGCTTCGAATAAACACCTCGTAGAGAACCTTGTACACCGCTACGCCGCTTCTCTGAGTTCTCTCACCCTGCTGCAACCACTGTAGACCTTCCTGCCCAGTGACGGACCCAAGATTTTTAGAATAGTTGTTCGGACTTTAGAGCTAAGTTGTTCGAATACGTCGATACTGCAATGTATCGTTTCCTCCAAAACACCGATACAACGATACGTGTATATAGATATAATAAAAATACATAACTTATAGAAATTAATGATTTCTTGTGAGAAAATGGGCGACATAAGGCGAGTATAATGACATGAATTAAACAGCACATTATAGAGATTAATGACAGTTGTATATCTTATTGATCCTGCTTTTTTTTGCTCTTTCCCCGTCAGCAAGAACTGTCCATTTAAGAGAAAATTGTATGTTCCTTTCATAGAGCAAAACATAGCAAAAATTAGCATGTAAACAAAAGCAATAAGGGTCCAACTAGCTGCTCATTGCCTAAGGTAAAGATTATACTTTTATACAACATCTTATTAGAAAAGCGAAGAAATCAAATGCTAAGCTCCAGAAAGAATCAGAGCAAGAACAAAGCAAAGTAGAGCAAAGCGGACCAAGAAAGAAAATAAGTGAAGTGAGGCGGAGCACATCTAGATCTAAAGAGAAGACGATGACGATATATAAGTTGGACGTGCTGCTCACTTCCCGATGCCACGCTCCCTCCTGGCTACCGCACTGCTTCCTTCTTGCCGCCCGCTCCCTACCTCCATGTTCGTTGTGCTACAGCTCGCTTACCTGTGACACCTTTTTGCTCGCCTACGCTGCCACACGCTCACCTTGCATCCCGCGCCGCCTCAAGCATGATTGTCGTCACGTCATGGCGCCACGTCCGCGTCCGCCGGTCATCACTCGCCTCCGCAGCTTGCACCTTCGCCCGCTCGCCACTCGAAGGCCGGAGCCGTTTCCCACATAGACAGCCACAAGATAAGAAATAGAATAAAGGTTAAGATTTTGTTTATATTTTTACCTCTTTGGGCCTGTGTGAGGAGGGCGAGGTAGAAAGAAAAATGGGTCTAATGTATTACATAGGCTGTGCACGATATATAAAGAGTGTGGGCTAAATTTATTTGCGGGCATAAAATATAGTTTTAACTCAACTAACAGTATGTACATCTAATGTATCTATTATATACCTAATATTTTATAAAAAATTTTAGGTGTTCAGCTGAACACCTTTGCCCTCTATAAGATCCGCCCATGTTCCTGCCCCGCAGCGCTTCCAGGGCGGGGTCGCCTCCCCGCACCCACCCAGGACCTCGTCGGGAAGCTTGCCACGATCGATCTCCATCCTGGACCAATCCACAGCGTCCTCTCCTCGGCCCAGGTGAGAGCAACAACAACGATTTCTTTTAGTTTATTATTTGTGCTTATATGCCTAGAATCCCTAGCTATGGATATTCTTCCTTGTAGTTTTCTGTTGTTGGAATTGTTCCATAGTTTATTAATCTAATTTTCTGCTTGGAATTGTTGCTTAGTATCCGAACGGGAGGTGGCCACACACTACTGCCGTTGTCAGGGCGTGTTCATTGCTATTAGCCCGTGAATGGAGATGGAGGAGGTGTCTTGGTCGTGGTGTGAGTGGTATCCGGTGGCTTCTATGGTAGTTGACGACGACTCACTCAAAGGCCTCCATTTACCGCTGCATCTGACTGTGAAACAAGCTCAGCAATGCCTCCAGCCAATTCTGTGCTGCACAGCCACAATCAATGCCGTCATTGTGATTAATGTGTCTACAGTCCTCGCCGACAACGAAATCACAACCGACGCCGTATTGCCGTCATGAAAATACATGTACTACTCTGCAGTCTACAGTACCCGCCCACGAGGCAGACAACGAAATCACAACCGACGCCGTACTGCTGTCATGAAAATGCATGCACTACTCTGCAGTCTACAGTCCTCGCCCACGAGGCAGATAACGAAATCACAACCGACGCCTATTGCCGTCATGAAAACGCATGTACTCTTCTGCAGTCTACAGTCCTCGCCCACGAGGTAGACGATGAAATCACAACCGACGCCGTATTGCCGTCATGAAAATGCATGTACTACTCTGTAGTCTACAATCCTCGCCCACGAGGCAGACAACCCCAACCCGTCATGAAAATGCATGTACTACTCTGTAGTCTACAATCCTCGCCCACGAGGCAGACAACCCCAACCCGTCATTAAAATGCATGTACTACTCTGTAGTCTACAATCCTCGCCCACGAGGCAGACAACCCCAACCCGTCATTAAAATGCATGTACTACTCTGCAGTCTTCACGTACCAGGCAGACAAGGAAATTGAACTCTGGGTACTGTGTTGCAGAGGAGAGCATTCACTCGCAGCAATACAACTGTAGCACCCTCAAAAACAAAAAAAGAGTCCTAACCAAGTATCTCTCCCGTTACCTCTCTCCTATCCTTCCTAATTTCTCTCCCTAATCTAAGCCTTTCCCCATATAACTAATTGACTCGCTCTCTCCCATGAAAATCCCCTCACGTCTCTTATCCTCCCAACAACTTATCTCTCTCCTTCCTCAAACACATCTCTCTCCCCGCATATCTCTCTCCCGTTATCTCTCTCTTCTATCCTTCCTAATCTAACTCTCTCTCTCCACGCCATGGACGTGGTTGTTCATGTGGCGGACATCTTCGACTTCAACAAGACCCGCTGCATGGTGTACAAGCGCGTCCTCGCACGACCGACCAGCCGGGAGGTCGCCCAGAACGCGGTCAGCCTCCTTCTGCGGATGGAGATGATCCTGGGCTTCGAGATGCTCGGCAAGGTGGCGGAGGCAACGACGCGCTCATGTGGATCGTCCTGAAGGCGGATGCCGTCGGCGGCGGCGCACGGCGTGGTGCGGCTGCGTGTGGCCACGGCGGGCGCGCCTCAGCGGCGGCAGCATGCAGCGCAGCGGCATAGGCACCAGCAGTGGCAGCAGGCGCGCAGGCCGAGTGGCTCGGTGGCGCAGGCGCACAGCACGCATAAGGCGGCGCGGGCCTGAGGCGCGGCATCGGCGGTAGGTGCGCAGGCACGCAGGCTGAGCGGCGCGGCGGCAGGTACTCAGGCGAGCGGCGCAGCGGGCAAGGGTCGGAGCTCATTACCTGCCACGGCCAGTGTCAGCGTGTCGACATGGCGGCGGCCATGGCACATGGGCGCGCGACGCAAGCCGGTCATGGCGGTGACGGTGTAGGGGCAGCGCGCCCGGTGACCTACGGCCGAACGACCCTTCGCACGCACGAACAACGTTTTGCACGATCGATCGCCGTTTCGCGTGGCCGAAGGACATTCTGTTGTCCTTACCACAATTTTATCATATCTCTCATCTGAATCACTTCTGTTTCATCTCGTAGGGTCACACGTGGTCTTTGAGGGAACGTTTGGACGGTTGCGCACCCTGAATCCTTCGTGCAGCGAATCCGCCGAATATATTCAAGGCAAGTACCTCGCAGCCGTAACCTTTACGTTTCGCATATCACGTATTTCCAGAATACCTGTCACCTTGCCATTGATTACCAGTATCATATCACTAAAGTTACCTAATAACTGCCAGATCGCTAAGTCACCTGGCTAATTGCTAAAGTTACCTGGCCATTATCATATCACCAAAGTATCTGACTAGCTTCATATCGCTAAGTTACCTGCTCATTAACATATCACCAATGCTTATCTAGTTATTTCATATCGTTCATACTTGCTTAGTTTTAGAATCTTAATATTGTATTCTTGCAACAATGTGATAGGCTAACTTGTTCATATGCTTTTAGGTTTATTAGAATTCTCGATTAATAATGTTCTAGAATTTGTACCTTAAATGAGTGTTTTAGACTTTATGCTTAAATCGTTAATGGGGGGTAGCATATGATTATGTTTAATTTAGATTTAAATTATTGATGCTCTTTCGATGTTAGGGCTGCTATGTTTTAGGTTCCAATATTATGTTCCAATAATCGTATGATGTTGTATTTGACTTATGAATGATGTATGTATTAACCTGTTAATCTGACTAATAATCACTTATCACATAATAAAACTTGATTGATTGATATATGTCACTATCACCTTATCATTATCCCACACCGTCCTCATATCAGAAACTGTCTTTCTATTTTCGACTCTAGCACATCTTCTCGCTTCTCATAATTTTATTATAGCCTTACCCTTGCCATCTCTTTGTTCCTTAAGTTCATACTATTTAATATATCCATGATGTATCGGTTACCTTATCACCTAGTATCACTAATCCTGTCTCTTCAGTCTCATTGGATTAAATCTTTACTCTCATAATGTTACCTTAATTCAATCACAACTCTCTAATTATATCATGAATGAATAATTCGCTAAATAACGAACTGAGGGTTATCACGCCGGGGCTGCCCGCATATAGGGGTCATTTCCACCCAACCTGGTAACGTACGGGGGGCCGTACATTCTCGTTACACAGGATATTACACCCCGTCTGCGGTTATACAGTCGAGGACAAGGTTGTGCCTGGCTATTCTCGTATAACCGGGTATGTGGGATAAGGTCGCCGGCACCCTTGCTATAACTTGCTATAACTTGTTACATAACCAATATCTTTAATACACAGTTCTCATAATATCCGTCTCCTAACCATGACAATATCTCCGATATCAGTTGCTGGTTGGTTGCCTTTTGTCCATTGCTTACTTGTCATGCTTGCCTTTATTTCATATGGTTGCATCGCCTGTCTTACTTTTGTGTTGCGACCGTAGTTGGGTACTTGCTGAGATTTCCAAATCTCATGCTTGCTCTTTTCAGTCTCAGGTAAAAGGCCAGTGGAGTGATAGCATCATGCATGGGTGGGAGCACTCGAGTTTTCAGCACCGTGGTTTGCCACCATTTTGTTGTTTCGTTCGTTCCTTATTTGATTAGAAGTGGACCGGTCCCATGTTTTAAATATTTATTCCAGCTTCCGTTGGTTCTCTATTAAAGTTTTAATAAAGTTTTAAACTCTTTGTGATTTCTTTTATTGTACTTATTTATTCTTCACTTTGGCGATGACGTTCCATAGTAATATCCCATATGGTTATGTGGGGTGTTACAGTTGGTATCAGAGCTCAGGCTGTAGTTTCTGGAAAAAAATGTTTTGCATGTACACGGGGCTTCGGGTTAATTCATTCATGCATGCACATCCAGTCACTGGCATATTACCATGAATTATCTAATTACCGTCTCCTTTATTTAATTGCTATCCTATGACATTCTTCCATACCTACGCTTCCCTGAATCCTGATTCCATTCTTCTGCGTGGGCTGCTTCAGCAGCGCAAGACCAGCTGGTAATGCACCCCAGCTTGTTTTCACCTTCGTCTGCTGGCGATCAGAACGCGGCTGCAGTTCCTGCTACAATTGCTGTCGTACCAAAGGGCACTGATGCGCATCTCTACGAATTATCGATTCAAAAGCGGTGTATTTGGTTAACACGTCTTGCCTCTCTATTGCTACCCATCTTATCACTTACCTTTTCTTTTTCCCTTGACCTTTAGGGTATTGTTATCTTGGATTGACACCTTGCTCTTGCATTGTTTAACTCAGGAGCTAGTTTCTCCTTTTTGGCACTTCGCTTCTCACAGTAGCACTCTGTACCCATTAGTATCTTGGTGTATCCTATGGCGCCGATCGCTATTAATGGATCTTTGCTGGCAATTTTTACTTGTCTCAATGTTGCCCTAGAATTGAAGGCCACAAATTTCAGTATTGACGTAGTTGTGGCGCCTATCTAACGCTTGACCTGTTGTGAGCAGGGATTAGTTGTCTCTTCATTCTGCTATTATCTGTTGCTTTAGCCGCAAGGATATTCCCCCTCAGGATTATAGGGAGATCATATATCAAGGCAAAAGCGATGCCTCAATCTCCTATTCTTAGTCTCCCATTTCGATCATCATTGGATGACCAAGTCGGGGTGCCTTCTCGCCATGTTAGAGAAGCCTTTCATCGACCCTTATCAAAAGATTTGCCTATTGTTAGAGAATTTCTTGATATCTTCCCTGCGGAGCTTCTAGGCTGGTCTCCGGTTAGAGCATTTGAGTGTGTTATTTGGTTTTATCCCTGGAACCACTCCTATCGCCAAGGCTCCTTACCATCTATTCCATGCTGAGTTAGAAAAGTTGAAGCGACAATTGGATGCTCTTCAGAGCAAAGACTTTATCTGACATAATACCTCAGAGCGGGCTTTCCTGATCACTTTTGTGGAAATTATGCACGTGCATCGATTGTCGAGCTCTCTATGTGGTGACTATCAAGAGTTGCTACCCCTACCTCGGGTGTTGATCTCTTGGGCCAGCTCAAGGGTGCCAAGTTCCCCCTCAAGCTAGGCCTGCAATCTGTCTATCACCAAGTTCAGAACAAGACTTGTGCTATTTTGAAGATAGCCTTCCACCCTTGTTTTGCCTTCTTAGCATTATCTTTGGAGAATCGGAACCTTTCTTCCCTTTTTTGTTATCTTGCTAGAATCTCAAATCTTAGGTTCAGGAACCCAGTACTCTCGTGGAGAGGTGTTACGGGTTAAATCTCTTGGGCCAGACTTTCCTATCAATGGTAACCGGCTGTTACATTTCTGTGACTGCATTTGGGTGCCACCCGATTCGTGAGTAAAGAGGTTTATCCTTTGTGGAACTCATAAAACTCCTTAATCTACTCATCTTTGCGAGACTAAGTCAGTCAAGGGCCTTCAACGGCAGTTTGGTGCTTGAAAAAAAAAGTATATAGCTAAGTTGTACTCAGTGTGTAGCGTGCCAGCTTGTGGAAGTAGATCACCTCAGTCTTGTTGGACTTTCACAGCCATTGGGGTTTTTGGTGGTAACGGAAAGTTATTGCTATGGACTTCTTTGTTGGGTTTCCTAGATCACCCCCAGTGTATGGACTATCTTTGGGTCATTGTCGATCGTCTCACCAAGGTAGCTCATTTCAGTCCCATCAAAACTACCTACTTAGCCAATACCTATGTCAAGGAAATTGGTTGTCCCTATGACATTCCTAAAATCGATGCTCAGATGGTGATACTAAGTGTATCACACATCGGGAAGGGCTTGCATCAAAATCTGGGTAAGAAACTCAACCTCAGCACTGCATTTCATCCTCAAATTGTTGGCCAATCCGAGAGGGCCATTCTCGCCATCCGTTGGAATTTAAAGTGGGTGATCAGGCTTTCTTGAGAGTTCCTTCGACCAAAGTGTGGTTGGATTTGGGGGCAAAAAAGAAGTTGAATCCTTGCTATGTTGAACCATCTGTTATCACGAAGCGAATCAGGAAGCTTGCTATTGTCTAGAGTTGCCCACTCCCCTAGCTGGCCTCCATGACGTTTTTCATATCTCTAAGCTGAGGAAGTACCTTAATGACCTTAATCAAGTTCTGGAGTTGTCTAACTTGGAGGTCTCGGAGGACCTACCCATTGTGGCACGGCTGGTCCATATCCTCGATCGTTCAGAGTGTCAACTACGATGCCAGACCATTTCTTATGTCAAGGTGTTGTGGTTCCATCAGATGAAACCCGGAGCCACCTGGGAAATGGAGTCCCAGATGCGCGAGAAATATCTCGATCTTTGTCTCAGGCTTCTTTCTTAGGAGTCCCTACATCTAATTAATCTACTCTAATCCCGGTTGCCATTTCTCCTTGAGTTAGCCTTATCCTCGCTATCTCTTAGTTACCTTAATTTGTCCTATCTTCTAGAGCTAGTCGATTCGAGGCCGAATCCTCTTTTAAGGGGGGAGAGCTGTAGCACCCTCAAAAACAAAAAAAGAGTCCTAACCAAGTATCTCTCCCGTTACCTCTCTCCTATCCTTCCTAATTTCTCTCCCTAATCTAAGCCTTTCCCCATATAACTAATTGACTCGCTCTCTCCCATGAAAATCCCCTCACGTCTCTTATCCTCCCAACAACTTATCTCTCTCCTTCCTCAAACACATCTCTCTCCCCGCATATCTCTCTCCCGTTATCTCTCTCTTCTATCCTTCCTAATCTAACTCTCTCTCTCCACGCCATGGACGTGGTTGTTCATGTGGCGGACATCTTCGACTTCAACAAGACCCGCTGCATGGTGTACAAGCGCGTCCTCGCACGACCGACCAGCCGGGAGGTCGCCCAGAACGCGGTCAGCCTCCTTCTGCGGATGGAGATGATCCTGGGCTTCGAGATGCTCGGCAAGGTGGCGGAGGCAACGACGCGCTCATGTGGATCGTCCTGAAGGCGGATGCCGTCGGCGGCGGCGCACGGCGTGGTGCGGCTGCGTGTGGCCACGGCGGGCGCGCCTCAGCGGCGGCAGCATGCAGCGCAGCGGCATAGGCACCAGCAGTGGCAGCAGGCGCGCAGGCCGAGTGGCTCGGTGGCGCAGGCGCACAGCACGCATAAGGCGGCGCGGGCCTGAGGCGCGGCATCGGCGGTAGGTGCGCAGGCACGCAGGCTGAGCGACGCGGCGGCAGGTACTCAGGCGAGCGGCGCAGCGGGCAAGGGTCGGAGCTCACTACCTGCCACGGCCAGTGTCAGCGTGTCGACATGGCGGCGGCCATGGCACATGGGCGCGCGACGCAAGCCGGTCATGGCGGTGACGGTGTAGGGGCAGCGCGCCCGGTGACCTACGGCCGAACGACCCTTCGCACGCACGAACAACGTTTTGCACGATCGATCGCCGTTTCGCGTGGCCGAAGGACATTCTGTTGTCCTTACCACAATTTTATCATATCTCTCATCTGAATCACTTCTGTTTCATCTCGTAGGGTCACACGTGGTCTTTGAGGGAACGTTTGGACGGTTGCGCACCCTGAATCCTTCGTGCAGCGAATCCGCCGAATATATTCAAGGCAAGTACCTCGCAGCCGTAACCTTTACGTTTCGCATATCACGTATTTCCAGAATACCTGTCACCTTGCCATTGATTACCAGTATCATATCACTAAAGTTGCCTAATAACTGCCAGATCGCTAAGTCACCTGGCTAATTGCTAAAGTTACCTGGCCATTATCATATCACCAAAGTATCTGACTAGCTTCATATCGCTAAGTTACCTGCTCATTAACATATCACCAATGCTTATCTAGTTATTTCATATCGTTCATACTTGCTTAGTTTTAGAATCTTAATATTGTATTCTTGCAACAATGTGATAGGCTAACTTGTTCATATGCTTTTAGGTTTATTAGAATTCTCGATTAATAATGTTCTAGAATTCGTACCTTAAATGAGTGTTTTAGACTTTATGCTTAAATCGTTAATGGGGGGTAGCATATGATTATGTTTAATTTAGATTTAAATTATTGATGCTCTTTCGATGTTAGGGCTGCTATGTTTTAGGTTCCAATATTATGTTCCAATAATCGTATGATGTTGTATTTGACTTATGAATGATGTATGTATTAACCTGTTAATCTGACTAATAATCACTTATCACATAATAAAACTTGATTGGTTGATATATGTCACTATCACCTTATCATTATCCCACACCGTCCTCATATCAGAAACTGTCTTTCTATTTTCGACTCTAGCACATCTTCTCGCTTCTCATAATTTTATTATAGCCTTACCCTTGCCATCTCTTTGTTCCTTAAGTTCATACTATTTAATATATCCATGATGTATCGGTTACCTTATCACCTAGTATCACTAATCCTGTCTCTTCAGTCTCATTGGATTAAATCTTTACTCTCATAATGTTACCTTAATTCAATCACAACTCTCTAATTATATCATGAATGAATAATTCGCTAAATAACGAACTGAGGGTTATCACGCCGGGGCTGCCCGCATATAGGGGTCATTTCCACCCAACCTGGTAACGTACGGGGGGCCGTACATTCTCGTTACACAGGATATTACACCCCGTCTGCGGTTATACAGTCGAGGACAAGGTTGTGCCTGGCTATTCTCGTATAACCGGGTATGTGGGATAAGGTCGCCGGCACCCTTGCTATAACTTGCTATAACTTGTTACATAACCAATATCTTTAATACACAGTTCTCATAATATCCGTCTCCTAACCATGACAATATCTCCGATATCAGTTGCTGGTTGGTTGCCTTTTGTCCATTGCTTACTTGTCATGCTTGCCTTTATTTCATATGGTTGCATCGCCTGTCTTACTTTTGTGTTGCGACCGTAGTTGGGTACTTGCTGAGATTTCCAAATCTCATGCTTGCTCTTTTCAGTCTCAGGTAAAAGGCCAGTGGAGTGATAGCATCATGCATGGGTGGGAGCACTCGAGTTTTCAGCACCGTGGTTTGCCACCATTTTGTTGTTTCGTTCGTTCCTTATTTGATTAGAAGTGGACCGGTCCCATGTTTTAAATATTTATTCCAGCTTCCGTTGGTTCTCTATTAAAGTTTTAATAAAGTTTTAAACTCTTTGTGATTTCTTTTATTGTACTTATTTATTCTTCACTTTGGCGATGACGTTCCATAGTAATATCCCATATGGTTATGTGGGGTGTTACAACAACAAACACAGTACAAGGACAATAATGCATCTGCTGTCTGCTGCCGCTTTCCACCCTGCGTCTCTGGACCCGACACCATCCTAAGCTTCTCTAGATCGCGCACCAGCATTGTGAGATCCATCAAACAAAGGGGAACTATAGGAGAGGAGTGAGAACGATGGTGCCGAGCTCACCCAAGTCCGTGCTGGATGCGGCGCTCAGCTCGGCCAAGTCTGCCGTTGCAGAGGAGGTCACTTTGCAGTTAGAGATGGGTATTAGGCCGTACCAGCACGATCCGGGCTCATCGTATTTTGTGCCACGTCGTGCTATGCCAGCTCGGTCTAGTCACCCTTTCTGCCATGCCATGTTGGTCTGCCTCGTCTTTGGCTAGGCCTATACATGGCCCAAAGTCCATCGTATCGACATTTGTGCCGTGCCGGCGTTTGTGCTGTACCAGCCCAAGTCTAGCCCGAAATAACTATACACGACGATGGTGGCGGCGGTTGGCATCTTCCTTTCTCTCGTACCCACCTTATTAAAAACTAGTTAAAATTGAATTTGTTACATAAAAACATGGGCACACAATAACGTAAATATTTCGAGGAAAAGTGGGTTTTTCTTGATATTTTAAAAACACGATGTTACTGCCTCGTTAAAAACCTTACGCCATAGAGTGAAGTTTTCTGAGTAAGGAAAAGAGTACTGTAATAATATATGTAACATACTAACTATAACAACTTGCATACATAGTATCTATTCATCAATGTCCATGTCATTCATGCGTTCGAGATTAGCGTACGCCTGCACGATTTCAGGATTCTCCAGTTGATGCTATTGCCGCTCTTTAGCTAATTCTCAGTCTTTGACGCGTGTGATTGCATCCACCATCATAAGCGTGAGGGATGATCACCTTTCTTCGATTATTCTCCCGACCGTGCTGAATGTCACTTTTGAAGAGACGGTGGACACCGGTACCAGAAGAACATCTTGTGCGAAATGTGATAGCACAAAAAATACCTGCTTGTTGTTCTTCCACCACTCGAGCAAGTCTATCTTACCTCCGCTAGTAAGATATGCAAAAACATGCTCTAAGTAGTGGTTCAGTTCTAAGACAGAATTTCACTTCGAGGCCGCCTAAGGCTGAGAGGACGAAGAAGTAGACTTGCCATTTAACTTCTTCCATAAGTGTGATGTCAAGTTTGTCTTTCTTTGTTACGTCTGCTGTGAGGCATCCGATCTCATGATGCTACTAAATTTGTCATGATACATACGGAAAACATGAAAAAAAAACTCCTCTTTGATATGTGCGAAAGCTTCCGAGTAATCAAAACCGAGGCATTCACCTATTCTCTCCATACCAACCTACAAACCTAGAAATGAGAGATTGGATAGCTTTGAAGAAATGAGAAGCGAAGTGAATTTATAGGAGAGGGAGTCTGAAGAAATGAGAGCATTTGCTTCTCCCGAACGTTGCTCCAGAATGTTGCTTCTTCTAAAGTCTGAACGTTGTTCCCAAACGTTGTCTCAATCATCTCTCAGCTTAGATGCTCAGCTCTACTACTAGTCTAGAGGGAGTGAGGGACTAGTCTCTACTCCTTCCCCACCCCACCTCAAATTCAATCATGCCTCCGTGTCCTACCACCCCAGCGGGCCCAGCCGCGCCTCCCTCAACCCCCTGGCCGCCTCCCTCCTCCCCCAACCTCCCCGGGCGGCCGTCTCCCTTCTCCCCGGGCGACCCTCTCTGTGCCGTCGCCTTCCTCCCCCAGCTGCGCCTCCCCCAGCAACCCTCTCCGCACTGTCTTCCTCCTTCCCTAGCCGCGCCTCTCCCGGCGATCCCCTCTACACTGTCACCCTCATCCCTCAGCTGCGCCTCTCCTGACGACCCCCTCCACGCCATCGCCCAGGCCTTCGGGGGATGGAGGGAGGTCGCTGCCATCATTAGGGGGTGGGAAAGGTCCCCGCCGTTGTCCGAGGGTGGGGTGAGGTCCAGTGGCAAGGTCATCAACCTTGGCGAGCTCATCTTCAACCTCACAAAGAAGCTCATCTTCATCGACGAGCACATGAAGAGGGGCAAGAACCGCGACGACGCCGATATGGTCGATGACATGCTTGCCTTCCTTGTCGAGGCCAAGCCGGTAGCCACGCGAGAAAGCCACCGGTGACAACGGGGTCGACCTGTAGAACACGCTCTGGCATCTGGCCTCCACCTTACCCACGACATCATCAAGGCCATCTGGTATACTCCTTCAGTCCTTACCCTCTACTTCTCTCTCTCTCTGCTCTGTGATGGCTTGTAGGGATCACGTGAGATGGTACTAGTGCCCATGGGATGGCAACGGGAGGCAGGAGGTGAGGCAGAGGCTGGGGCAGCTGTCGGCGTTGGAGTGCTAACCATGCCCCCCGTGCCGGCTGTGCTCCCTGGGCCAGGCTGGCTCAAGTATGGCATGGTATGTTGTGCCACCCAATGGGTCGACTTTCTAGGCCCGACCTGGCCCACCATTCATGCCGTGCCGACACGGCCCGCCATGTGGCATACCCGTGCCAGGTCAGCCGGGCCTTGGGCTGGCACGGATAAGCCTGACCCAACTCCTAGCTCTATTTGTGGCTTGGTGTCCAGTGTTACTTGGCTTTCATCAAAGACGAGTTTGAGATGATGCATACCTTCCTGATTATTGCAGACGAGAAGCGTAGCCAGAAGATGGTGGTTAAAGCCTAGGTGAAGCAAGTCCTTGATCTTGCCTACGATGTTGAGGACTACCTCCAAGACTTTGCTATTCATTTGCACATGATTGCTATCTATATAAATAAAAATAACCGGTGATATACAAGTTACCTCCTTCATTTTGAGGGCAAAAAAAAATCTCATAATAATCCTAAAAAAGAAAAAACCTAGAAATTCTCATATTAATCGAAAGAAAAAGGGAAAAAATCTCCACCACTTATTTTGATGAGGTTAGATTATAACAGTGCAGATTAATCATATATAGATATTAGAGTTATATATACAATTATAAGAAGTAGAGTTGTATATCAAAAATAATTGCATCATAATATCTAGCCGCACAGTTATAATTGTATTTTAATTATATGAAATAGAGTTGTATAGTAAAGATAACTTTATCATAATATCTAACCGTGCAATTGCACGGGTAAATCTCCTAGTTAGATTAAGCCATGCCGGCACATGCAAATACTCTCTAGATATGTGCAAAGTTGTAGGTTAGTGTAGGGGCTTGGTGCATCATCCTCCCTTAATATATTTTACAATGACCTAATCGCCATTAGATCAACTGAACCAACAATATTTGTTTTTTATTTCCGAATTATTTAGCTTTCCCATTGTAGTTTAGGACCTGGTCAGTATTAAATTAATGGGGGCTGCTAGCCCACACTATATCGTTGGAATGCATTTCCAACAGTATAGTAGGTTCATAAATTTTCATGAGGTTTAGTTGCATGAAAGATTAATAAAGTTTCAGCTTTTTGGGTTTAATGTTTCAAGCATGTTTCAGTGTGTTTCATAACAAAGTTCAAAATGTTTCAAGAAGTTTCAGTGGATTTCATAAAAAACGTTTCAGTGGGTTTCAAGAAATTTTAGAAGATCTAATAAATGTGCAAGTTTTGTACAAAAAGCAAATGAAATACAGATGCAAAGCAAGTTTCATAAAGTTTCAAAAATTGAAACCTTGAGTTTCCACGTGAATTTTTTAGGTTTCAAAAACTGAACATTGAGTTTCAAACGTAATCTTGAAGCAAGTTTCAAAACTGAAACTTTGTTTCACTGAGGTTCATATATGAAACATGATATTTCAAAAAGTTTTCAAATGTGAGTTTCATAGAAGTTTCAAAACAAAATTCAGTCAATTTTCATAGTAGTTTCAAAATTTGAATGAAATTTAATTTGCCAAGTTTCAGAATACACTTGTCAAGTGCCACAGAAGTGTTAAAATTCGACCAAGTTTTAGAAAAAAGAAACCAAATTTGGGCTTACCTGACAGCCTCGCCGCCCACACCCAACTGACCACTAGCTCACCGTTTGTGGCCACACTCGACCCATGGCCACCAGTTGCCACCTTGCCCACTCGCAAACTACTTGCCTATTGGCTCGTGGCTCGCCACTACGCTCACTTGCCGACGACCATCGTGGCCTCTGATCTTCCTCACATGGTGTGCGAGCCTTGCTCTGTGTGCCTCCACTGCTCCATGTTTGGGCTGGAAGCAAGCACGAGCTCCACGTCCGGCCACAACACTCGCTTCCCACTGCCCATGGACATCATGCTTGCTTGCCACGTCCATGCTTGATGCCACCGTGCCGCTCACCCCACGGCCATGACGCTCGCTCACCTCTCACCAGTGGAGCTCACTTTGTTGGAACTAATTTTGTTGTGTTGTTGTTAGTGTAGTCAGTGTTGAGTACTCGGTGTGTTCGAGTACTGAGAAGTTGTCTCGAGTACAGAGATCCCCGAGTGTTTGAGTACCACGTGGTCGTACTCGTGTGCTGAGTACTCAGTGGTCGTAGTCGAGTACTCGTGTTTGAGTACTGTGTAGTCATGTCGAGTGCTTGGTAAGTTCGAGTACTCTGTAGTCATGCGTTGAGTAAGTCGAAGACCTAGAGTCGGAGAGCATTCAAAGACTCTGGAGTTGGAGACCAGTCGTAAGTTGAACTGTGTAGTGCCATAGTCATGAGTCAATGCAGTCGGTACTCGTAGGAGTACTGTAACAGCCGGTACTCAGGAGTACTTATAGTGAACTGGTCAGTGCTCGCAAGACCTGTGTGGTCGAAGATGTGGTTAACAAGCAGTGGTCGGTGAAGTGGTCGATGAAGCCATGGTGGGAAGTGCTGTCGAAGCACAAAAGTCGACAAGCCATGATCGGTGAAGCGGTTGAAGTACCGTGGTCAAGTATGCATGGTTGAGCAGCCGTGGTTGGCGGCATGGTCGAGCAACCGTAGTCAAAATACTCGTAGCAAACGTGATCGAAGAGCAGTCATGGAAGAAGCACAGTGGTCGTGAGTTGTCACTAGGCGTCCGAGTAACGACTGAATCAGTGAGTAATAATTTAGATAGTGACTGCATACATGTAAGAGAAGAATTAATGGTGTAGTTAGGACACCATTAAGGTCTTGTAACCATTCTTATTGTATTGAACAGTATATAAAGAAGAGAAAAAACAGAAAAACTATAGTGGATTGACGCAGCATAAATCTCTAGTGTGTTTTAGGTTGTGCAGAGGTGTTCGTGTGAGTTTCAACCACCATATGTGTACATCTGGTTCCGTTCCTGGGCCAACACACTTGACGTCACTCCTACTCGCAATCACTGCGCAGATTGAGTCACTGCTAGCTGCGCCTGGCCGTCTCCGCGTCGATTCATGTACACCACCACACGAGTTGGCCCGTCCTAGCTTGCTAGTCCGACCATCCACGGCAAGGAGATGATAGCAGGGAGAGAGAGATGCAGTGATGGATGGCTGTGAGTGTCGATGGGTTCAAGTGGACAAGGATTTGACTTTATGGTGTATGTGTGATCTAAAGCATTGAAACCTCACGATGGGATGGTGAAGCCTTGCACCATCGATTTTTTTAGATAATAGATTAAAACCTGGCTTCTACATCCAACTTGGATGTACACAGCCAACTGGAAACAAGAGTACAAAGACTCCACACCTTACAAAAGGTTGAAAACACAAAACTACGATAATGAGCACTCAAGATTCAACAACTAAAAGACGGGACCTTAAATCCCTAGTGACAAGCCAAACTAAACATCCAATCTTCTTCTTCCATTCCACCCAAACTTTGCAAAAACATCTAAATTTAGCTAAACATCCAATCTTCTTCTTCCATTGCACCATCGATTTGGCTAGGAACATTATACCATCAGATAGTTTTTCTCTAAAATAAGAGTTTTGTTAAATATCATTCGGATATTTTCTTCCTAACTATTATCTAAATTTAGGACTGTTGGATTAGAGATCCAATGGTCATGAATTCTCTTTCCTCCCTCTTGAATTCTACCCCCTCCATCTTAAAAAAAATCTCCCTCCTTCAAAAACAAAGGGACCCTTGATCTCTAATCCAAAGGTCATAAATTTGAATGATAGTTGAGAAGAAAACATCCGGGTGATATCTAGACACTCCCCTAAAATAATTGAGTCTATAGGACATGACTTTGGCTTCCCTGCTGTAGCTTAGGACCCAGGGTGCTCAAAATGACTTTTTTTTAGTGGCTTATTGCTGAAAAGCACTATAACTGGTTGAAATTGCACTGTAGCTGATAGTGACTTATTTGGCGTAATTAAATTTAAAAAATTTAAAAATAGAAAAAATAGGTTAGCCCATCACGGACAGTGCAAACGAATACGGGGAAAAAGAACATACAAAAAAGGTAAAAAAAACCAAAAATCCAGAAAAGACGAAATTGTTGAATAGTGAAAAATAAGCCAAAAGCCAGAACCTTAAGCCGTTACTGCCCCGCTCGGTTGGGCTGAAAAGCTGTGGCTTATGGCTGAAATTGCACTGTAGCGGCTAAAATTTCACTGTAGCTGAAGGTGGCTTATTTGATGTAATTAAATTTAAAAAATCTAAAAATAGAAAAAAAAATATGCTAGCTCATCACGGACAACGCAAACGAATACGGAAAAAAAGAACTGGCAAAAAAGCTAAAAAAATCAAAAGTTCAGAAAAAACGAAATTTATGAATAGTGAAAAATAAGCCAGAACCCAGAAGCTGAAGCCGAAACGAGCGAGGCAGTCCGCATTATCTACAGGACCTACTTTTATTGATCAATTATTGCGATTATGACAGGAACGGGCTGGAGCAAGTTCATTTGAAATGCCAACTTCTGCAGTCCTGGAGCTGAGCTACTTCTTATCCATCCATGCCCAGAATGCCTTTTCTGCACGATCATTGAGCTCGATCGCACAAAATTCCAGCAATCCCAGCTCCACACAAATAAACAAAACCATAGGAGAGGAATGGAAGCGACGGTGGTGAGTGTTGCCAAGTCCGTGCTGGATGGAGCGCTTAGCAAGGCCAAATCCGCCGTTGCGGATGAACTTGCTCTGCAGCTTGGCGTGCAGCGCGATCTGGCTTTCATCAAGGATGAGTTCGACATGATGCAGACCTTCCTCATGGCCGCGGACGAGGACCGGGCCAAGAAGAAGGTGGTTAATACCTGGGTGAAGCAGGTCCGTGACCTGGCCTACGATGCCGAGGATTGCCTCCAAGACTTTTCTGTTCATCTGCAAAAACCATCTTTGTGGCGCTTCCCTCTCACGCTGCGACCACGGCACCGCATCGCCAGGGAGATTAAGGAGCTGAAGGCCAGGGTGGAGGATGTGAGCCAGAGAAACCTGCGCTACCGCCTCATCGAAGACTCTAATTCCATTCCCGCCACCGCTACTGAGCGATCCAGCCGGGCCTGTTCTTTTCGGCTGCGGGCTGCGGCTTATGGCTTTTGGCTGAAATTTTTGAATTTTGGCTGTTTACGGTACAGATTACGGAGAGACAGATACTCACTTGCGGTTTTTGCTAGTACAGATGTTGGGCTTTTAACGTGTAGATCGTTTAACCTGTAGACCCCGTCTTGAGAAAATACTCCGTTTGAAAGTTAGGTACTGTAGCAAAAGCCAAAAGCCACCGGCTTCGGAGGAAAAGAACAGGGTTGCTGTAGCAAGCAAGGACGAACCAAAGGTGGATCTTTGCCAACTGATCACCACAGATGACCAAGCTCTTCGAGTGCTCTCAGTGTGCGGAGCAAGCGATGATCTCAAGAAAATGTCCATCATCAGGAAAGTCTATGACAATGAAGAGATATACACGAAGTTTGGATGCCGCGCCTGGATTAAGCTGATGAATCCTTTCAATCAAAACGATTCCCTCCAGAGCTTGGTCAGACAATTTTACTGGAATTCTCTTCGAGCAAAGGGGAAGGCAGAAGAAGGAGCAGCTATAGGGGTTGGTGTTCTGAAGAAGATGGAGACAGTGGCAGCACATGGTCTTTTGATTGATGAGTTCGATAGATATGTGCACGAGAATAGGTACTTGATTGTCATTGATGACCTGTCCACTGTAGAGGAGTGGGATTGGATCAAAACATGCTTCCCTGACAGGGAGAATGGAAGCCGAATCATAGTGTCCACGGAGCAAGTGGAAATTGCAAAACTATGCACAGGGCAGCCAAACCTAGTATCAAAGCTCAATCAATTATCAACAGATCAACCTCTTTATCTATTCTATAATAAGGTAATATTGCTGTTTGATTGTGATCAACCACTCGTGAAAGCAAAATACATGTTAATCGCTAAAGAAACATTTTTTTAGCAATCCTGTCACATTGAATTGTCTAAATGTTTATGGCATGTTATTGTTACAAAGTTTACTTGAGGATGTCAAGGTGTGTCTTGGAGTCCCACAACAGTGCATCATGCAAATATTATGTACTACTTTTCTAAAAAAAATATTTCTTTTTCACTCTCCATATATGATGATGGTTGTGGTTTTCATCTAAAATTTTCTATTATTGTGTGAATGTGCTTTTCTCACAAGTGTTTGGTTAATCTAAATTTCGTTTTTGGTCACATAAATATTAACTTCTTTCTTATTATATTCTAGCCCGAGTCTAGCTCAAATAATGCCACCGCTGCCAATAGCATCCAACCAGTATTCACCGATGATATAGTGGAGGATCAATCTACGAGCATGGGTGGAACCAGTTCGCCTGTCCTCTATCTCGCTAAGGAATCCAACCCGACCACTGGAAAGAGCCTTGCTCGCAATAGGATGATGCAAGCCGCTTTGGAGGAATCTCGGCTCATTGGGCGAGAGGTAGCAAGATCTGATGTCATCAAACTAATTCTCGAAGAGAGCGAGCATTGTCAGGTGATCTCTGTGTGGGGAATGGGTGGTATTGGGAAAACCA